>OW964548.2:13157264-14357264 GCA_943138885.2 Tholera decimalis
TTTTTAAACGCGCCGTCGACGCGCGTTTTAGACGCGCTTCGATGGCGCGCTTTTATCCCTACAGAGCAGTTTGTTGGCGTGTGTATCGATTCAAACGCTCGGCACCGGCGCGTCTGTATTGCTACAAACGCGCGTTTAAAAAATGTGGTGTGCATAGGCCCTTAGATTCACACGCCGAGGGTTCTGTACTAGTATAAAAGTGTATTTTTTGCGGAAAATTCCTATAAAAGATTTTTCCGGTTTCTGAGTAACTATATTTTAAGTGTCCATCTAGTTCGGTTTCTATTAAGATTTTTAGAATATAAAAAATGTGGTTTATTTTTGTCTTAATTATAAATGCTGAGTTTCAAATTCCACGGTTAGTATGTGAGATTCTTCTATACAAACTTTAACATTTTTATTTCATTAATCATAATCCATACTAATATTATAAATGCGATAGTAACTCTGTCTGTCTGTATGTTACCTTTTCATGCCTAAACCACTAAACCGATTTAGATGGAATTTGGCATGATAATAGTTTAGGACCATGGTAAAGACAACGAATAGTTTTTATTCCGGAATTCTCACGGGATCGGGAACTACGTGGGAAAAACCTCCCGCGCGAACGAAGTCACGCAAAAGCTAGTTAGTTTATAAAATCCTATTATGCTAAACTTATTTGTTTGTCTGTGTTCATGCCAAGATTATTCATAATTCATACATACAAATGTTTTAACCCCCTTCACCCGCTCAAATGGGATGAAAGGAGTTCAGGTGCTTTTAAATTATCTATTTAAAATAAATACTGAAAATAGAAACAAACACTAATCTTCTTCTCTAGCAGAAGAAAATATTATCTATATCGGGAGAGGGTGCTTTTGCAAACAAAAAGAGCTAAAATTTTCTTGTTCTCATTTCACATCAAAGGGAAAGTATTCATTGAGGCGTATGGCGTATATTATATTACTACTACAAATAATTGAATATATGTACAACAACGATATATATAATATATATAAATTCATACATCCCAAATACCCAGTAACCAGGCTGACATAGATTTCAGGGAACATTCTGGAGACAAACAAGGAGGAAAGATTGTTTCATCCCTGTCTTGCTTACAGGAGAGCTAGCGAAGCCTGTGCATAAAAGGAGCCGACCGTGGAACTGGCCGCAGTGACTGGTCCGGGACCAACCTGGCAACAGAATGGTTGGTCCCAGAACAGTCCGGAAAAATCATTTGGTAGTGCTTTAGCACCAAATTCAAACTAACTAGTACTGATACGGGTACGGTAGTCGGTAGGCTTACGATTTTTCCAACGCAATTACAATGACAATTTACTATCGAATTTACTATGAAAAAGAATTTACTAAGAAACAAAAATCCTTCCATCCTACTTTTTAGTACAATAATAGAAATTAAACTGCAAGTGTTTTTAATTCATCCTGATACAGGTAAGAGAGAGTGATAAGTGCATTATTTGAGGTATAAACCTCCGTAACCAATGCACTAATATTATTGGATTCACATAAATCGTATGCAATCAATTCAGCTAATTGCTTACTTACTGTTGGTTTTTTTCATGTCATAGCCATCGATTATAACAAGAAGTATGGAAAATTATTATACACCTATAAAACACACTGACTTTTATATAATACTGTACAAAAACCTAAATCAAATACAGCATCATCGATTTAGCCTTTTCCAAACATTTTTTTAATTTTCTTTTTTATTCAGAATAGGCTCGCGTTTGACCACCATCTCACCTGATAGTAAGTGATGATGTGGTCGAAAATGGAGCACGCTTGCCTAGAAGTAACCTATTCACTCTTGACTTAAAGGCTCCCAGGTTATAGCGATCAGGAAACACAGACTTCGGCAGGGAATTCCACTCCTTAGCCGTACGCACAATGAAAGTATTCCTAAAACATTTTGTGCGTACGGGTGGGATATCCACCATTTAACGATGGCGTATCGCCGTTTATTTTGTAGTCCGATGATGGAACGGGACTGCCATCTGGGTAACATGATACCCATGGCTAGACTACTGTAAAATTTTTTGGCTTTTGAATAGACGTCACGAATGTCAACGATGTCCAAGTGACAGGCGGGAATGACGGCTAATGTGATTTTCAAGGTACGGAAGTACCATACCGTCAACTTCCAAAATATTTTCAGATAAATTTCTTATAGAAAAAGCCACCAGTCGTACTTGCACCCACTGGACCAGCGAGTATCAGATACAGCATAATTATTTAAAATAATCACTATCTTTGATATTATTTTTAGTTTAATGTAGCTTAGGGTTTTTATTTATATGTATACCTATAATAATTAATCACTAGAAATTCAATATCTATATAAATGAATTGTGGAATGCAGTGGAATGTATATATATGAGCCATGACTTGAGAACGACTGCACATAATAAACTAATTCTTATTCAATTGTGTTTGTATAATTGTCAGTGGAAAGTATTTACAATGGAAAATTTGATTACATACTCTCCATATATAAAGTGTGTAATCACGTGAGACAAAAGACATGGGCTTTAATAATATTGACATATTGACGTGTTTATTCAGTATATTCCATAGTTTTAATTATTTTATCCTAAAAACAGAAGACAATAAGTGCAATCAACGAAAGACTTTTCCCGCTATGGGTGGAGCGGAAGCGAGACTCAGACGAATAAAAACCCATCCTGCTTCTTCAGCCGGGGTCTCGTTAGAAAATTCCCGCAACCCAGCAATAGTGACGGGGCCCAATGACCTTATTGGGCCCCGTCACGAGTGCTGACGGCCCTTTGAGGCGCTCGCGGAACACAACGCGACACAGGCCCTGGCCTGGTCCACACCAAACGGTAAGCTACCCCTGCTACCATTCCGTCCGCAAGCCCGTGCCTACGGGAGCCGGAAATCGGCTCAAGATCCCCAATGCCTGAGACATCTCATAAAATACTAGCTGACTTGGCGAACTTTGTACTACCAATTTTTTTTATTTAATACAACGTAGCGTCGTGACAATAACCAAAAAAGAACTATTATATTATCTAATTTGGTGCAGTCTTTCGGAAGTCTTACGCGTACCTACATTTAGGGAATTCAATGGAACTTAATGCTTTGATAAAAATTTATATCATTTTGGCAATTAGCTACTCATAATATTTTTCATTAGAACCTTCAGAGGTAATCAGCCCGCATGAAAAGCTCTGCGTTAGTATAAGGAAAACTAAAATCGATCGGATCCTAACTATATAAGAATAATAATATTATAAAAAGACTACACTTGTGAATTTATTAGACACCGTTCTTTGTAAAGTAAAAGGATATAGTACCAAGCTTTGGACTTCAAATCACGTACGAGGACTCTATCGTCTCAAGCGTTCATATAATTGAGTTAAAATTTGCAGTCGTTGTAATATTCTTAAAACGAAACTGCATATCTTTATTATTTTTGTTGTTTTCTGTAGTGTTTCTGGGCTGTGGTATCTTGTTAGAACATTTCCGCAACCCGGCAGGATTTGTGCAGAACTTTGCTAAAATCTAATCTGTCATTAAATGTGTAAGATTATATACTGTTATTAGTCATTGTTAGTACGCAAAATACGCGCTTGGTCGTGGAGTTGCGGATACCTGCCCGACATACATACATACACAGTCATTGTTCGGCTAAGGACCCACGCCATTTTGATGATATTTATGCTGTATTAACTTTTGAAGTCTGAAACGCCCTGGTCTTAATTATTATACCAACTTTTATCGAAAATCATATAGAGAGGAACATGATAAACCAAAAAGATTCCTCTGTTTCCGCCCGGGATTGAACCGGGGACCTTCAGCGTGTTAGGCAGACGTGATAACCACTACACTACGGAAACTATAGTAACAATTAGCAAATTTCGCTTCAGCTTCGTATAAACAAGCTACCTATTGCGCATGTCACAACGAACATCAAGCTGCCCTACAGAAGTTGAAGGCTTACAGTATGGAAAATCTATACAAAAAGGTTGTTTGTTTTTTATTACGGATGAGCCCGCTCTTGACCTCGATCTCGCCTGGTGGTAAGCGATAGATGAGGTCTACGATGTGACGAGCGAGCCCAGAAGATGCCTATTTACTCTTGCTTTAAAGGCTGAAAGATCATAAGTGGCAGGGAACACAGAAGCCGGCAGAGAATTCCACAACTTGGCTGTGCGCACAATAAATGTGCAGGAGAAGCGCTTGGTACGACAACGGTATATCAACCAAGTGTAGATGGTACCCAGCCGTGCGTCTGGTAGACCGGTAGTGAGATGGATATGGAGGAATCAGGTCATGGAGCTCCTGCGTACACTCCCCGAAGTACAATCTATAGAAAACCGACAGGCAAGCAACGGTTCGCCGATGAGCTAGACTATGAAGCTTGCCCGAAACCACCTCGTCACCTATAAGCCTTTTAGCCGTACGCTCGATCGAATCCAGTGCAGCAAGTTTGTACTGAAAAGACTTAGTTTGACATGTCACCCATTACACAAGTCATAATATAATTATATTATGACTACAACGTTCCCACAGCTGGGATGAAACACCACGCGTGGCCGATGTGGGTTGGTAGACGCCACATGTTTTCAAACATTTCAATCCTACAACATGCCAGTTACCTCACATTTTCTGTCTTCGTTTTAAGAGCAGTTCAGATGATGAAACAGACATATATTATTCGCTGTCACAATCTTTTTAATATTGTGCACTTTTACATGAATCTATAAATTATTATAGATTCATGTAAAAGTGCCACTGTTATTTATCGTCATTAAGTATTAACTTACTGACCATAAATAACAGTGGTCATAGTTTAAAAAAATTTAGGACTCTGTAGGTATTCCGAAATCTTTAACTTAATAATCATTTCATCGGTTTTAAAATTGCTGTACCTATGGAACACGTTTGTTGATTGACTGAAAAAAACCGCCTTAATAACACGACAAAACAAAATAATATATTTTTATGGTAAAATAATAAAAAAACGATGACAACGGCCAGTGCGTGAAGGATGTGAAGATCAGACCACTCTATGTTAGACACCCTGACCACTACTACGAGCTACTGCATCTTATCAGAATGATCCAAAAATAGGCTTTCATATTCAAGAAAAATATAACAGTAAGTTGCAAATTGATTTCTAGTATCAACTCTTTTGAGTCTATATTTTAACGGCCTTGTTCCGTCTACACGTAGTTAAGAGGGTGAGGAGATATTCGATATCTGGCAGCCTCGTCTATCGCAGGCAGTCAATAGGGAAAGCAGGTCACTCGCACCTGAATATAACATGGGTTATTTCGGGAGGAACCTAATTCATTTGATTAAAACAGGACCTATTTTGGATCCCTTTCACGCTTATCAAAATGCAAAATATCTATTACCCTCATTCATTGTACTGAGTTGACGCGAGGTTTAACATTTATCAATTCTGTCTATTATCTCGAAAATGGTATTCAAGTTTGTATGTCAATTATTGAAAGACTTGCTTGAAATTTATGCTGCCTTGGTAGGTATTTGTCTGCTGCACTCTAGGGCGTAATCTCGCATGGTGCAGTGATGCCCATTACTGGACCATGCCCATTGGGGTAATTGCTGACAATAATAAAATAAAATAATATTATAATTTATTTGGCATAAAAGAAGTACAAACGTATATCCAGAATTTACAAAAGGAAAAACAAAAGTACTTATGATTTATCAAGTTATCTTGATGACTCATATGCTTGTTTTTTTTTTTTTAGCTTCGTAAAATTATCAAATAAGTCCTCCCACCCCGGGCAGGGTGGGAGGGACTGTCAGACTTTTACTGACTAAAATCCACGGTGTTCCTTCAATAACCCTTTACGTACCGGGGTCACGGTAACGGGATGAGTCCCGCGACCCCGGCAGGCTTCGGCCCTCTACGATAATATTGCACCAACGAAAACATTTTGAGAATTGGATCATTAGTTCCGGATTTACCCTGTACATACAAACTTTAACTTCAACACGGAACGGTAACCACAAGATATATTGAGCATGCAAAATTTAAAGCCTGCAATATATGTTGACCGAGCGTAGGCGAGCGTTGGCAAATAGGTACAACACAAGAAATAATGTCCACACGTTCGACAAGTTCCTCGAACGCCAATGCAGGCGACCACTGTAGAAGAGGGTCTGTAGAGCTGCCCACACGTTGGCCGAGCGCAGGCGAGCGCCTTTGATTTGTGACCAAAAACCGACACCGATCCGAAGTGAGGCAAGTGATCACGAGCAACGGCGAGCGAAGACAAGTTGCACCAAATGAGCTCTATACACGTTAGCGCTGGCCTCTACTCGGCCAACTAGGCAAGTGACACCGAGCGATAGCAAGACAAAGCAAAAATACCGTCTACATGTTGGTATTTAGCCTACACTCGACAACGCTCGGCCAACATGTATTGCAGACTTAACAGAATAAAAATATTATCATCTCCTTCTCCATCGCCTCTCCCAACTATGTTAATGGCGACTTCCACAAAGCCGAATGAAGCTGAGTTCTAGTGTTTACATGTTATGACTGCCTATCTGACCTCCATGACCTAGTAGTTGGGTAGAACAATACTCTGCAGATAAGAGTCAGGCCTTGAAGATTGACCTGATATTATTTTGCCACGAGCTCCTCAACCAAAACAAACAAAAACAATATTATAAACAAAAAAGAGCAACTGAAGGAACAGGCTCGGTTTTACTCATTAGAAAACTGACACTAACCCTTCCGCTCCACCAAGAGCGAGATGATTAATTTGATGTCGTTATCCCAGAAAAAGTAAAAAAGTCTTAGTACTGCAATGATTTTTGAAACAACAATGTCAAATTACACAGATGTCATCTATACTTTAATATTATAAAGCGGAAAAGTTTGTTTGTTTGTTTGCTTGAACGCGCTAATCTTCGAAAGTACTGGGTGGATTTGGATGCAATTTGGAATGAAAGTAGCTTGAAGCTTGAGGAAGGTTATAGGCTACTTTTTACGCGACTGGAAAAAAGGAGAGTTATGTTTTTATCGTGATAGAATCCACGGGAGCGAAGCCCCGCGTGATTACTAGCTATACATAGACATATCGACTAATGAAATCATTATGAAATTAATTCCAAACCATACGTCCTACGCCTTTCTGTTTCAATACCTATGTGAAAAGGATCTAGCTGATGTAAACAAACCCACGTGGAACGCTTCATAAACCGCCTGCGTGAAGTCTGAACTGAAGTTAGTTATGAGCTGAAACTTACGATTCGCAGCACTAGGAGACCATAAAAGCAATAAGCTGTGAATAGAAGTAAAGAGTATGTGAGCTATTTTCAGGTTTAAATTAGCTTTTCGCTATCTAATACTTTAATCATGATCTGTGCACCAGAACGTGATGAATTTTAAATACATAATATGTCACGTTGTTTAAAATTGTTTGCCATGTTTCAATAGATTTTAACAAAGTGAAGAAAGAATTTGATCGTTCCTGCTCAATTGTTTTTCTCTTTCAAAGTTTTCTTATTTAATTACTGAGCAAGTCCAATAGACAATTTCACAGTTAACTACAATTTTTTGGATGAAGCCGAGAATAAGAAGTTAAAAAATTAAAATGATTGTCTAAGTAAATAATATTTTTTAAATGTTTGTTATTTTTTATGATAAAATACTTAATATTATAAAGCGGAAAAGTTTGTTTGTTTGATTGTTTGCTTGAACGTGCTAATCTTCGAAAGTACTGGGTGGATTTGTATGCAATTTGGTATGGAAGTAGCTTGAAGCTTGAGGAAGGTTATAGGCTACTTTTTACGCGACTGCAAAAAAGGAGAGTTATGTTTTTATCGTGATAGAATCCACGGGAGCGAAGCCCCGCGTGATTACTAGTTATACATAGACATATCGACTAATGAAATCATTATGAAATTAATTCCAAACCATACGTCCTACGCCTTTCTGTTTCAATACCTGTGTGAAAAGGATCTAGCTGATGTAAACAAACCCACGTGGAACGCTTCATAAAGCGCCTGCGTGAAGTCTGAACTGAAGTTAGTTATGAGCTGAAACTTACGATTCGCAGCACTAGGAGACCATAAAAGCAATAAGCTGTGAATAGAAGTAAAGAGTATGTGAGCTATTTTCAGGTTTAAATTAGCTTTTCGCTATGTAATACTTTAATCATGATCTGTGCACCAGTACGTGATGAATTTTAAATACATAATATGTCACGTTGTTTAAAATTGTTTGCCATGTTCCAATAGATTTTAACAAAGTGAAGAAAGAATTTGATCGTTCGTGCTCAATTGTTTTTCTCTTTCAAAGTGTTCTTATTTAATTACTGAACAAGTCCAATAGACAATTTCACAGTTAACTACAATTTTTCCATTTTTTGGATGAAGCCGAGAATAAGAAGTTAAAAAATTAAAATGATTGTCTAAATAAATAATATTTTTTAAATGTTTGTTATTTTTTATGATAAATGGACACCAAAACAAGAATGAATGAGTCAAATTAATATCGTAGTTAAAAATATGTACGACACTGAAAAGTGACTGAAATTTATTATTATTTTCAAACACACAAACATGTGCGTAGATTTATACACGCAAATAAAATAGGAGTCGACCGCAAAATATTTGTTTGTTTTTGTTCGTGATTCTGAAACCAGATAGATGGCACAAAATTTATCAGGCTACCGTTTTTAATAACTCTTTTTTAGTCGAAAATAATAAAGCAAACTCTAGTTTTCGGATAGCGAAACAACTAGTGAATGCATAAAATAACCCTCGCAACAACGTGCCAGAAAGCTTGGCAGCATGATAATACACAATATATAAATTGTTATCCAACAGTGTTTATCATGTGTTTGCGCATGATACGTAAGTGTTCAAGACGATGAAAATAAACATATACTTTCATATTAGCATCTAAATTGGCGTTACGTAATGTATATTGAGATTATTTCGTTTTACTTGTATTTACTACACAGGAGCTCCTAGACATGACTCCTCCATTTCCTTTTCAATATCAGTATACTAGACTTACTGCTGAGTTCCACACTTTTACACTTGGTTGATATACCACAATACCGACTTGTCATACTAAGTCATCTCTCTGCCGGCTTCTATGTCCCCTAATACATCAGCATTTAAAGCAAGAGAAAACAGGTACCTTCTCGGCTCGCTCATTACATTGAGACCTCTTCCCTTGCTTACCACTAGGCTTGATCAAGATCGAGAGTGGGCTTATAAAAAAAAAGCTGTGTAAAGCTAATGTTAGTTAAAATCATATTGTTGTTCAAGCCACTTAAAATGTGTAATTGCAAAAGACATATTGACCGCTACTAATGTGCATTTGCTGGGTTTTAATTTATATTGTGTTGATAATTCATAAAACTTTTGGTCTAAATAACTCAAAAAATAATGTCAAATAATACACAAAATATCATATACCGATGACGTATTGCTGAACTAAAAAGATTATGGACACATGAAAGATTCGAACCAAAAACTTGCCTAGTATGCCACCTTCCACATACTAGGCGAGGCGCTCTGGTCACTGAGCCAATGTACCGATGATTTAATATCGTTATGTAGAATGCAGTATTGATTTTACGCTTTCATTCGTTAGTTTTCGTAGTATACAACCACATAAAGTGGGAACCGCTTTAACTGTAAAATTAAACGATCAACAAAACAAAAATTATTATTATTATATGAATTTATCCTTTAATGGAACTGAATCCGGGGTTGTGAGACATCGGAGGCCGGAACGCAAGGGCGCCTGATGGAGTGGGGTAGAGTTTAGTCAGCAGTAGTCAGACTGGCAAAGAATGCCAGACTCTTACTGACAAAAAAAATCTTTTCACCCTCAGTGGGAAGAGTCCATGATAGTCCACACAACAATTAAATTAGAAACAAACAATATAAACAGACAATATAAACAGATCGTCTGTCGCGAAACAGGTCGCCTCTCTTATATGTGAGGAAATGGCCCGTTGTCGACCTCGCTGATGGTCGTCGCGTCTTATAATTTTTCGAGTTAAAATTGGCTGGTTTCGTCATGATGTTTCCCTCTACTGGTTTGGGAGCAATAGTTATGTTGAAAGTTAAGCACTACCTTATCAGAATTTATAATTGTATTTATTTAGCCTGCAATTCGTACGATAAGAAAGGTCACGCGCATCGATGGTTCTTCAATATAAATGTAGTTTATGATTATGTTAAGGTTCCGTTTGAGATATTTTTTTGAAACGGAGCCAATATAATGTTATAACCAACCCAAAATAAACATATCACATGTATGAGCAGTTTGAAGTTGAAACATTCGGTCCATGGGATCCGAATGCGCCTTGAATTTTCGTGAAATTTTAACACGATTTGTCGACTATTCACGTGACTGATCACGTGAATAGTCAACAAATCGTCAAGGCAAGGCTGCCGTTATCTTCGTTGCAAAATCAGCATTACTATTCATCGTGGTAATGCTGCCAGTATTAACCACACGAAAGTACAAAGTTATTTGCTCAACTATTACTGAATTTATTCAAGAGAGAACTATCAAATGACACAGTTTTCGTGGCTTCAAAAGCGATAACCACAGGTACAGTGCACAAGTAGAGAATGCATTTAGTGAATTTAAAATGCGTATTTTTTCTCTCTGACAAAAAAATATACATTATAGGATAAGTAGGTTTTAAATTATTGTTCGAAGAAAGCTCCACAAATTCTTGTAATATGTTAGATTTATAGGACTTGACACCCACAAAGTTTCACATATTTTTGCTTGTGACGCGTTAGTTCCCTGTCTGGCCGCAAATCTGAACCCAAAATTTCATAGCACTGCTGTCGTAGAATGCACTCCAAGGTACGCATCAAACCGCAACTTTGCAAACAATTAGTACGTGGCACATTAGATCAGTTAGATATTTAGAGCACCGCTATTTCTGATACGGAGGTCACGGATTCAAGTCTCGCATGTACCGGGCACCCTTTTTTGTTCTAAAACTCTTAGTTACACCACATGCATAAAACCATTGCAAAATACAAAACCGCAGTATTGAAAACTATTCGTAGCATGTGGCTACTCGCTACACCGTAGCACTGCGCTACGGCGTAGCAAACGCAACGTAGCGAAGTCGACAATGCGCGGCTCCGTTATATTTATAAATACATTTAGTGAAAATATAGGCACCAAAGTTTTAGAAACTGGGTAACATTCATATGAAAAAAGGTTGACCCCGGTACTAGTACTTATTATAATATTTTTCTGCCTATATTTAATAATTTATTTAATGACACACCAACGACCGATTCACTAGAATAAATACCTATATAAAAAATTGTTACAAATAGGAATACTCTGTAGTAAATTCATCACTTACAGGTTTGCACAGCACTTGACTAACAGGTATGCACAGCACTTGACTTACAGGTGTGCACAGCGCTTGACTTACATGTATGCACAACACATTAGTATTTTTTATGTAGATAAAAAATACTGTAAAAAACATAAAAAGAAAATAAAAAAAATTCACAATTTGTAATTCAAGTTGAGGCCTTTGTAAAATTACAAAGTGCCTATAGTGGGATTTCCACTGCAGTGAGGGTGGAAGAATGGACACATCCAAGAGCTTTCGTTTGAGCGACCAACAGCATTCTCGGTACGTCGAGCAAATTCAATATCTTGTCGTGCCTGGTAATAGACTATTCGGTATTGAGGTATACGTATTCATGGATATATTCAATCAATAATTTGAATTAATTTAACATTTGTTTTGTTCCCCCAATTTCTATGTTACTATCGGTGCTGTTCGTCGTCACCTTTGTTTTAGTTCATTATCATTAAAAGTTACGTTCATTAAAAGTCTGACTTGAAACGCCCCATAACCAATTCGCAAAATAAATATTATTTATTTTAAAAATGTTTACCATTTAGAAGCTTTAATTATTATTATTAAATGACTTTTTTCTAAAACAAGAGAAGTGAAAAAAAAATTGGTAGTGTGTTGACAGGTAAACTTCTTTAAAAATCAAAGTATTTTAAAAGACATTTATGTACAAAACAAGGTACAAAATTATTAATCGAAGAAATCAAAAAGGTTGCGACACATGAAGGATTCTACTAACGATCTCCTCGCTCAGTATTCCTTTGCTATACTGGGCGAGGCGCTCTGTTCACTGAGCCAATATACATTAAACGCTGAAACACGCGTGTTTTTGCAATCTATATTGATTTTATGCCTTCATTCATTTTATTTCGTACGAGTACTCCTAGAAAAGAATAGTAAAGGTAGCGCAGGTTACCGTTTAAGTACAAAGATGAATAAAAAATCCTATTAACCAGTTAATTTTGGATTGTATTTTCCATCATTGTTGCATATGTGTGTACATCCGAGAATTTGATTATAATCTACCAAACAAATGTTAAAAGTGTTATTTAAGAACCAATTTGCAACAAGAAATTAGTATGACTACACGCCGCGCCTTCTGTGAAAAGACTCATAATAATTTAATTTTAAGGGGAAAGAAAAAAGCGATAATTGTCTTGGCTTGGCATTGAATCAATTGTATCCAGCAGGCATGAACATAAAGGTACCTCAAGGCCGTCGTTCTCGTGTACCTATGCAAAGTCGAAAGTATACATTTGTGTTTGTTTACATATTTTTACGCACGCGCATTGGTCTGCAGTCTCGTATTGCCAATGTTTCAATTCTTCAAATTCATGGGCTCCTAGTAACCACCTAGCAATTTAACACCTACATACATAACTGTGTACGTCACAGCTGCGCCACTGACCATTTTAATTTTGACTGAGGAGCTCGAGGCCCAATTCTGTTGATCCTCAAGGAATCAAAACTTGCCTACGTCTTCTGTGGATGGGGGTCAATATCAAAAAATCATTTCCATCACACCTTGGAATGCACGTTAAGCTTTTGTCTGCAATTTGTACAATTTTGCGCTAGTCGTTACAGCTAGTCCGAAGGCAGAGAAAATCTATTACCGGTCTCGCAAAGGGGTATCGTGTCACCCAGCCATAGGCAGTCGTGGTCTCCAGGTAGCTAAACTACTAATATTCATTTAATTGACTCGCCGTGAAACTACAACGTGTAATTTAAAGGGTATATACATACCAAGTGCACGGCTTCTTTGGATGATAACAAACGATATGGCAAGGGTTTTCTAATCCTATGTCTAGATGTGTAGAGCATATTAGAAATTTCAATACATTGATACCAGAGGACGAATTTTTCAAATTAAAAAGAACGAAGAGAATGATCGTTTTATTGCCAAGTGACGTGGAAAGTGATGACCCTCATAGTGCTGTGACACGTTTGTTATTACTGGTATTCAAGAAACATATGAAACCAATAATTTGGGGTCAATTCTGTGAGTCACTTATTTTGAGCTGAAACTTTGCATAGAGACTCCATACCAGATGTTGTCTTCAGTCCTTTTGGATAGATATGGGGTTTCCGTTACACGTTGTATAAGCCGACCCCAACTGGTGGCCTGGCTGGTAATAACTTTCAACAGCTGCAACTGGAATGCTTGTTATTTTAAAAATTCTGAGGGCATTACTTGTGTATATGATACGTAAGGCAAAAACCCTTTTTACGAATACTGCGCAGACGACGGAGGATAAAAATGAGCTAATACTTTATATTAACGTTCAACTAAAGAATTGCATTAATTGTGTTCCTAATTTTAATAAATACGAAAAAGCAAAAAAGCACTTTCACTTATCAGTCCATTTCAGTTATAAGTAATAACTTACCTTTGAATTAGCGTTCTCAAGAAGCTTAACAGCATGCCTCTGGACAGGCCACGACGGAGTACGTTCAGTCGTTCACAGAACTTTCAACATGAAAAACCTTCGAATTTTATTTTCAATGATTTACCCCCCACTTACCTGAAGACAAAGAGAAAAAAGCTTAGTTTTATAGTTTATGTAAATAACTAAAGCACGCTAAAGTTGTACTTGTTCATAAATGTATGTTCCGACTTTTTTGCCGAGAATGTATATTCATACTACGAGGGAAATGAATGGAAATTGACCTAAAAGTCATCCAGTTATAAAAAGAAAAAAAAACAGATCTCATCAAAATAATCGGAACACCTTTCGGCCTTTAAGTCAAGAGTGAAAGCGTATACACATAATACACATAACAGCGTGGTAGCGAAATGAATAGGTTACTTCTAGGCAAGCGTGCTTCATCTTCGACCACATCATCGCTTACCATCAGGTGAAAAAGTGGTGAAACGGGAGTCTATCAACAATAAAAGAAACGTCTGAAGTATGGTTTCGAATGAGATTCCTGTATACAATAACAAATACAACAAAAAACATAAAAAAATAACGTCAGTTCATTGCGAATATTATAAAGTATCACTTAACGAATGTTTCGTTTTTCGTTTGAGGTGTGCCGATTCTTTTGCTGAAAATAAATTTTTAGCAAAAAATAGAACCGACTTCCATATCAAAACACTACAAAGCCAAAAATAACTTTAATTTCGGAAGTCGGTGTTATTGGTTTTGGATTTTCTTTTCTTTTTTTTTTTCACACTGCCTTCCGAAATTAAAGTTATTTTTGGCTTCGTAGTGTTCGATTTTTTGCTAAATAATTTTTTTCACGCTTTTTGTGGGTCGGTTTGTAATTTATCTAGTTACAAAAGCCATAATGTCAACAACTTATCACCTTTTACAAAATATTGCTTTTCCCGATGCATAGCCGTTAATTTTTGAGGAGTTCTCCTGGTACTTGACCATTAGTTCTACATCACCATATGTATTGTGACGAGCATAAAGTGTTTAACATCCGTACTCAAGTAATCGAATCGCAATCCACGAAATACTTATTATTGAGGAGTTTCAGTGGCCATCTGTTGTCTTCATCATCAATTCAACTTACCCAAATGGTACTTTTCGAAAGCAACTGCTCAAGGTACTATAAGAAATACCCAAAACGCTATAAGTGTGCCTATAATATTTGAAGAGTTCCCTCGATTTCTCCAGGATCCCATCATCAGATCCTGATTTCGTAAGAATGGGACAACTAGAAAGTATACCCATTCAAACGCAAAAAGAATTTTTCAAATCGGTCCAGCCGTCTGCGAGTTATGAGATAACATACATAAAAAAAAAAGTTCAAGACTAATTGAGAACCTCCTTTTTTGAATTCGGTTAAAAAGTGTATAGAAATGAATAATCGCTACTTGTTCTAATTATTTACTTTAAATTAATGAGTATTGTTACCATAGCCACAGTCGTCAATGATGAGACTTTACGAGTATATCCCGTGAAAGTGTAGCCTGCTTCGAGATTGGTCGAGACTTTTATGTGCTGAGACTATAGAGACTAGAGAAAATGTACGTATACATCAAGATATTGTTGCTAATGAGATATTAATGAGAACTCTTCACCACTCATGGTTGACTGGTAGAGAATGCTTACGGTTTTAAGTTCGTCTACTTATGTGCATGAAGTGTAAAAAAAACTTTTTACCAAAAAATTAAACCGACTCCCAAAAAAGACTGCAAAGTGAAAAATAACTTTAATTTCGGTAGTCAGTGTCTTTAGTTTTGTATTTTCGTTTTTGGCACCGACTTCCGAAATTAAAGTTATTTTTCACTTTGCAGTGTTGTTTGGGAGTCGGTTTAATTTTTTGGTAAAAAGTTTTTATTTCAGTCCTTTCAGTTGGTCAATTTTTTATTTACCTAGTTACAAGAGCCTAAATGTCAACTACTTATAACCTTTTACAAAATATTGCTTTTCCCAATGCTGGGCCGTTAATTGTTGAGGAGTTCTCCTGGTACTTCACGATCAGCTCTACATCACCATATGCATTGTTACGAGCATAAAGTGCTTAACATCCATATTCAAGTAATCGAATCGCAATCCACTCAATACTTATTATTGAGTAGTTTCGGCGGCCATCTGTGGTGTTCATCATCTCCAGTTCCAGTTCCTCAAATGGTACTTTTTGAGAGCAACTGCACAAGTTACTATAATAAATACCCAAAACGTCATAGGTGTGCCTATAATATTTGAAGAGTTCCCTCGATTTCTCCAGGATCCCATCATCAGATCCTGACATTTATGAAAATGGGACCAATTTCGAAGTATACCCTTTCAATCAAAAAAAGAATTTTCCAAATCGGTTCAGCCGTCTTCGAGTAATCGATGATCATACAAAAATAAAAAAAATACGCGTCGAATTGATAATCTCTTCTTTTTGTCGTCGGTTGAAAAATAAATAACAGGCACTAATCAAAAAAATAAAATGAGTGCTTAACTTTAACTATCACAAGGGGATATAGCAGAGTAAAGAACTTTACGGACGTCAACAAATGAGCATCCGTAGCCTACATCAGTTTTGGAGACCTATACAGGGTGTGGCGGAAATAATGGATAACCCTGTAACTGCCAGTAGGTCATATAATGGTCTATCATATATCCCAATTTCAAACTCAGTTGGTCAGGCCTTTCAAAGTTATTTTTATTTGTTTATTTTTTTTTGAAAATATTGTACCTATTTTATAAAATCAGCTGCCGTTTCAACATTTAACGGAGTTTTTTTATTCTGTTTTTTGCGGTCTGCTTCTGAATGTTTGTGTAATCACACGCGTATGAAGATTTTTTGTTACACTCTAAGATGATTTCAGAAAAAAACACATATTACTTACTTTTTAGTTTTTTTAATTGAATCCTGTAACTTTGACTCCATACCCTGAAAAAAAAATGTATCGCACAGTTATGGCCCATTACTTTAAAAAGTTGTCCATATCATGCGAATTCTAAAATGGTATCATAGTGGCCAGTATCGTACGAATGTGCAAAACTATTTCAGTTTGAATTCAAAAGGTCCATAATTTCAAAAAAATATTAAATTCAAAAAAATGTGATTCTGTATTTTACTAATCTTCTGTATCATGTAAATTGTTGTAAAAACGTTTCTAACTCACTTTGACATTGCTAAAACATCACTCAGGTAAAAAAAAACCGGTCCTTTCTTTGTTTGGGGCTACCTGGAATTCTGGCTCGATGGAAACAATATAGCTATTGTGCAAAATAGAAAAAGGCAAGCTGTATTTTTTTTAGAATCACCACATCAATAGTTCCTCATAACATCATTCAGTGTGATCCCGTTCGTTGTCGTACGTAGTCGCACGCGCCTTTGCTCCCTGTTTTTCGTTCGTTAAATCTAACTCGTGACTTACTGCATTTCTTTTCGGACTCTGATTTGCCTGTGATTTGGACTTGCGTTGTTTAGTGATCCCGACGACATTGCTTACTGTACCCGGACTGTTGTGGCAAGTGCGCTGTTGACAATGCCTCAACGTTACACATCGGTAGAATATGCCAACATGCACTACATTTATGGTGAATGTAGAGGCAACGCCAATGAAGCGGCAAGACTTTACCGAGAAAGGTACCCGAATAGTCGACACCCTGATTACCGAATTTTTATTCGCGTACACAATGCCTACTGTGAGGGAAGAATACCTGGTACAGGTGTGGGCGGCGCGAGTGAAGGACGACCACGAGTCTACAATAACGAAGAAGAAGTTATGGAGTTAGTAGAAGCAGATCCTACCATATCCATTCGAGTTTTATCTCGGTTTACTGGAATGTCAACCAGAACAGTACATCGCATATTAAAACGTCACGAATTGTACCCTTACCACTATCAAAGGGTGCAAACATTACTTCCAAGGGACTACCGAGCACGAAAAGAATTTTGTCGTATAATGTTGAGAAGAATTAGAGAACAACCACATTTCTTTGAAAATATCCTCTGGAGTGACGAGTCTACATGCAGGAAGGACGGGTATTTGAATATACACAATTTACACAGTTGGCAGCTTGAAAATCCACATTTAATTAGACAAGACCGATCGCAGTACCAAGTGAAAATCAATTTATGGACAGGAATAATTAACGGCCAAATTATTGGTCCGTTTGAGCTGCCACCGACTCTTAATGCTGAAAGCTATTTGAACTTCCTGCAAAATAATTTACCCGAGCTGTTAGAAGACGTTCCTAATGAAACACGTGAGAACATGTGGCTGCAAAACGACGGCTGCCCTGCACATTATGCGGCAAGAGTGAGAGAGCACCTGAATGAGACATATCCAGAACGTTGGATAGGGCGCTTAGGGCCAATATTGTGGCCACCCCGTTCGCCGGACCTGAACCCATTAGACTTCTTTTACTGGGGCTGTTTAAAAGAAAAAGTTTACAAAGAAGAGATTACGTCTGTGGAGCAATTGCGGCAACGTGTGCAGTCTGCTGCTCAGGAAATAAGTTTGGCAGGCTTTGCACGTCGCATCAAACGTTCATTTATTAGAAGGTGCAGAGCTTGCATCGCAGCCGATGGGGCTCATTTCGAACATCTTGTATGATTTTTAAATACATTTGTGTCATGAACATTGCTTTTTATTGTATCAATTGACCTGTAAAATAATTACCTAATTAAGTAAGGAGTCTTAAACTCGTTATTATCTACCTCTTTAAAGTAAATCAATAAAAAGCCACAGCCTGGAAGCACAATAGCTCTGTCATCCCAAAGAAAGTGAGACTGGGTTTTTTATTACCTGAGTGGTGTTTTAGCAATGTCAAAGTGAGTTAGAAACGTTTTTACAACAATTTACATGACACAGAAGATTAGTAAAATACAGAATCACATTTTTTTGAATTTATTATTTTTTTGAAATTATGAACCTTTTGAATTCAAACTGAAATAGTTTTGCACATTCGTACGATACTGGCCACTATGATACCATTTTAGAATCCGCATGATATGGACAACTTTTTAAAGTAATGGGCCATAACTGTGCGATACATTTTTTTTTCAGGGTATGGAGTCAAAGTTACAGGATTCAATTAAAAAAACTAAAAAGTAAGTATTATGTGTTTTTTTCTGAAATCATCTTAGAGTGTAACAAAAAATCTTCATACGCGTGTGATTACACAAACATTCAGAAGCAGACCGCAAAAAACAGAATAAAAAAACTCCGTTAAATGTTGAAACGGCAGCTGATTTTATAAAATAGGTACAATATTTTCAAAAAAAATAAACAAATAAAAATAACTTTGAAATGCCTGACCACCTGAGTTTGAAATTGGGATATATGATAGACCATTATATGACCTACTGGCAGTTACAGGGTTATCCATTATTTCCGCCACACCCTGTATATGAATCCGAGGTTTTTATCTGTGGAATTATCGACGAAGTTATATCGAATGGAATGTCCATGTGAGACTTCTTATAAAGGACGGTAGGTACAGTTATATCAGCGTCCAGAAGATTCAATCCACCATATTACCTTTTGCTGTTCTCGCTTAGCTAATGGAGAATACCGACTTGCATAGTCACCACCATGTTACCAGGATTACAAACTTGCTCTAAAATAATAAGTATAGGTCCGACTCAGTTCTCAATAACAGCAATCAGATAATGATGGAATTAATTCATCATCACTGACATAACTGTAGTGGTCAATAATCCTGATAAAGCGGTGGTGGTAGCGAAATGAGAGTTAATATTGCCATAAACGTCCCGCAAAACGAAACCTCGTGAAAGATAAGCAAATGTCTTGGTTCAAGACGTTGTTGACATATTATTAGAAGATTTGGACACTGCAATCATTGTACCGCCGCGCCGTGCCAGCCAATGCATTAATAGCCCTGAGCTTCGATCAACACTTAAGGATGCTCTCTCTATACGGCTGTATCAAGGACTTGATTCAAAAATTAGCACTGCATGAAATAGCTCGTAATGTTGGAATTTTTTTCTCTCCGGAGCACCGACCGCCAGTAAGTGGGATAATGTTCCTGGGCTACTCGTATATATTATATTTTTTAATGTTTTTTTTTTGGTATATCTTTATAAAAAAGCAAAGTGCATAAGAATGTTATTTTTCATCACAATATGTATGAGTTTAATATTTTAACAATTTATTTGTACAGGCCATGTTTATGAAACTATAACTGTTTGAAATATTATTTATGTTATAGTACGTCTACAACAATGTTCTGTTTTTAACCCTAAAGTTCACTATAGACCATGGCCTTGTTTCAACAGGACGCCTCAACCACTGTACAAGTAGACAAATGTATAAATCAATAACATTGATTGAACTCATAAACCATGTTTATAACTGGACGCCAGGCTATTATATCAAATACCATCCACGATTACCACGTTATTGCATAGTTATAAACAACTAGCTGCATTGGCGAATGCCGTACCGCCCTATTTTTTATTTATTTGTTTATTTTTCTTTTATACAAACATTGTCCTGAGAATAACGAACACAAAAAAAGAATTATCCAAGTTAAATGCACTGTTATATTTTCGTCAATAGTTTTATTTAAATAGATACAAAGTCGTTCCCTTTAAATATATGTTTACTTATAATATGTTCATAAAATTCCGATTTTGCTTGCTTTTTACGATATCGTCTGATTCATTGCCCAATTGATTTATAAAGACAGGTCACCCCGGGGTCCGCAGGGTTCATTAGCATTTTGCAGTAATAGGATAGCATACGTAAACAAGAGATGCATTGTCAATATGCACCTCCTATTGATTTATGATACCTTAGTACAATTTGCTTGCCAAGGCGCGTTTTTCAGTTGCGTAACCCCAAAGCGTATAGCGACATCTGTACGTCAACATGTTGAACTAAGTCATCAGCTGCTAGCTAGTCGAAACACACACGTGAATGTGAACGTTTATTTGGTAGGCAATTTGCTACTGGATGCTGTAAAAAGATGGAGCTACGTACTACAATAATGGTTGTTTACTTGCTAGCTTGCTCGTAGTATGTTTTACGCCCATTTAACTAATTGCGATGTTGTAGGCAGTCTAAAAGATTTAATGATGAAACTGAAAGCCGCCATCATAAGTATACTTATTACACTGTATTAGGTATATTTCCAAATAATTCAGCTCGATTGCTATCAAGCTCTGATATTATTATGGTCACGTCAAATTGTATGGTTAATAAAAGAGACTGACCTCCGAGTTTGTTTTGAAGTATTCTCATGGTAGTCAGGTACGAAACATCGGCCTTGACATAGTTTAAACTGACCAAAAAGATTGAATGAAAAAGGTTTTTTTTTTATCTTTTAATTTACAAAATTAATATAATTTCAACAGCATGCATCTATTCTGTTTTTCTTGCAAAGCGAGAAGTATTGATCACAACAAAAATTAAAAAACAACGCTATATGGATAGCTTGTATATTTCTCTAGTTTACACCTAAGAAGTTAAAGCTGAAACTTGGACAGGATGGTTGTAGCCACAATAACGCTATGAAAAGATATAAGGACACAGTTTCAGAAGAGTCAGTCCGGGAATCTCTTAAGGGATTGTGTACCTGAGTTGGCCGCTGTAGAAATAATCGTACACAAATAATGTATAAAGCCTTCCTATTGCTAGAAACAGAGCTGTTGTAAAATAACGCCATCTTGTATATTTATGGCAATCTACACAGTAGTTACAAAAACATGTAATCCAGGAGTTTGTACAAGTCAGTCTAGACTGGGTTCCTAAATGTTAGAAAGCGAGCGTATAAATGAGTATATTTTTAGCAATTGGTGACTTTTTTAAGTGTTCGAATCGTCTCAGTAGCAGTTTTTAAAATTGCTCTCATAAATATGTATTTAGGAAAAATACTTTAACACAATTTCAACTAATACTTTAAGTTTTTAACCCGTTAACATGGCTTCTTTTATAGAGACTCTTTTACAGAGGATTTTCATAGAGGCAACCAATATAAAATAACTTTTTTTAAATAATATTTAAGCGGACGATTGCAGCGCGTCAATTTTTAAGAGCCAAACTAGATATTTATTGTTAAAGTTTAAAGTTGATCATAGTTTTGTGACCTATGATCAACTTTAAACTTTAACCAGCCCACATAACAATATGCAAAATTGCAAATTATTTTAATATTTTACAACCTAACGACTAAGCTTGTGTTACATTCATCACCAAACTAAATTGATGTCATATATCATTGTAAATTAGTACTTAATCAAAACAGATTGATTTTATACTGCTAAGAGTGGACTAAATTTGATCATAATTAGAGTTATTTCGAAAATTACGCAATACGATGGCATGTGATCTTTATTTTTTAAGGTGACTATTTTAAATTTTTAAGTAATGTGAAAGGAGTGAATGTAATTATTTAAAGCTATGAATTCACTTTTTTTTTAAAACCATTTATCGAAATGCGCGGAGCAAAAGATCTGCTATAAAGCTAAAATAAGACCAATTGTATAAACCAATAAGTAAAGTAGGTAGTTTACTTTTTATCCATAGAAATATTGTATGTGTACAATAAATAAATAAAGTCGAACTTAACTTCTTGCAATTGATTTTATGTTTGTATTTATTTACGATTAACAAATTGCCTACTTATGCCACTGAAATAAATTTTATTGTTGGGTGAGCACAGCATAATGGGAGATACAAATAAGAAAACCATAAGCAATGCATTTTAAGTATTTATTATTTATATGAATAACAGTGGCTAGCAAATGCAGTTATTGATTATGCTAAACGGTAACAAAGAGTTAGCAGCATACAGCTGTATCCATCGCAAACTGCAAGTAGGCACAGTAGATCGCATGTCAGTGTTGTGGTAGATATGGATTATTGCATGACCTTGAGTGAACCCTCTATAGCACTAAGTATCAATTGGATACGAATAATTTTATCCTATGCTTGTGATGACCACTGACGTACGGCCTGTTAGGCAAACATTGTTTTCTGCCAATCAAAAAGTCAAATATGATCGTTAGATTTAGAGGTCATCATACCTAAAATCTGGATAAAGCTTAGTTTAAGCAAGAAATGCCACTTGCTAAGAAAATGATACCAACATTGTATTAATTATAATTTTAAAACATTTTATATGCAAAGCGTGACGCTCAGTTTGGCTGCCATAAACCATTCAGCCATTTACGTGAGTTTTTTTTTGTTTTAATAACAATAACAATGTGGGTAGAATTCAAATTACTAGCAATATTTTTAACCCCTCCAATCGAGCTAAATATGCTTGTGTCTGGAGTGGCTTCACGGCAATAGTGTAATAGGTGAGGTTCAAACCCGCGACCTCTCGGTCACAAGTCCAACACTTTAGCCATTAGGGTATTGACGCTTCAAACGTTGAAACGACAGTAATTTTGATCGCGCAACAAGAGTTCTGTAAGTGCATTGAACTGCATTGGCAAAGACAGGCCATTAGCCCGCGATAAGGCTGCGTTTCCACCAGAGATGTGCGAGGATGCGTGGCGAGGGATGTTTTTGTAAAGAACCAATAGAATCGCTTCATTTACCTCGCCTCGGTCAGCACAGCTCTGGTGGAAACGGCTCAGCGGAGCTAGATTTTTGCGCATACAAAACAAGCGAGGGATGTGTGCGAGGGATGTGTGCAAGGGATGTGTTGCGAGGGATGTGTTGCGAGGTATATGTGTTGACAAGGATATGTTGCGAGGTTTGCGCATCCTCGCACCACACATTAAGGGTGCGTTTCCACTAGAGATGTGCGATGGAAATGTGTCGTGCGAGGATGTCTACCTGTGCTGTGAAAATGTGTGAGCGTTTCCACCAAAGCTGTGCGATGAAAATGTGCCTACGAGGATGTGTAGCGGAGCTGTGAAAATGCGCATTAATGTGTGGCGCGAGGATGCGCAAACCTCGCAACACATCCTTCTCAACACACATTCCTCGCAACACATCCCTCGCAACACACCCCTCGCAACACATCTCTCGCACACATCCCCCGCACACATTTCTCGCTTGTTTTGTATGCGCAAAAATCTAGCTCCGCTGAGCCGTTTCCACCAGAGCTGTGCTGACCGAGGCGAGGTAAATGAAGCGATTCTATTGGTTTTTACAAACACATTCCTCGCTACGCATCCTCGCACATCTCTGGTGGAACGCAGCCTGATGCGCATTTTCACAGCTCCGCTACACATCCTCGTAACCACATTTTCATCGCACAGCTTTGGTGGAAACCCCCACACATTTTACAACACATCCTTCTCAACACACATTCCTCGCAACACATCCCTTGCACACATCCCTCGCACACATCCCTCGCTTGTTTTGTATGCGCAAAAATCTAGCTCCGCTGAGCCGTTTCCACCAGAGCTGTGCTGACCGAGGCGAGGTAAATGAAGCGATTCTATTGGTTCTTTACAAACACATCCCTCGCTACGCATCCTTGCACATCTCTGGTGGAAACGCAGCCTAAAACGGATATACTGGGTAAATTTGGATCGGGACAAGAGAAGGTACTCTCACTGCTTTGGCAGCAGGAATACGTTTTTAATATACCTACCGAGTATTTGCTTACTACATTTATAGGTACGATATTGTTGAGCTACTCAAGTTGTAAGGCGAGCTACACGATAACCGAAAAACACAGGTACTGTCTGGACAGGTCCACTCAAATCTGTGTTGTATTTTTCATTCTTAAAAACCTTCAGACATTATCCCACACAAATATCATTTAATTTGGCTTATACTTTAAAGTTCTACCAAAGCCATAGTTTATGAAAAAACACTAACATGGTTTTAAAAAGGTATGAAATACTAAAACCTAAAGAAACATGCATGCTAAATTTAAAATAATCTAATAATAAAAATTTAATACTAAGTGTTGAATATCGACAAATGATAGATTTACATATTTACTGTATATTAAACCATTTTATTATTTCGTAAAAGTCGAAAGTAGTTCTATCGATTTTTTCTTTAAAGTAGGTGTTCCATTTTAAAATAATAATAAACGTAACGCATTACAGACCCTAGAAGCCACAACAGCTAGCATTTATGCTCCGTCTCAAAAACTCACCGTGTGCATATACACTAATGTTAGAGGACGTAATACATAGTTTACCTGTAAATATTTGGTTATAAGGCGGATGGTCGATATATGAGAACTTAACTTCCCTTATCTCCACACCAAACAAAAAATTACGATGAGTAATCTATGCCCATTTCTATAGAAAATATTTCAAGCCTTTTGCCAAATAGTCTGCAATCGGGCAACAATAATTGCACAAACCACTTTCTTTGGTATTTGATACGTAACTAAAAGTAGCATCAATAAAATGACTCAAGGCCAAACTAATATTACCTACAAAATTAGGATTTTGACGTACGGCTCATACCACGGGGTAGTACAGAAATTTTAGATATTGTGTGGACTTAACACAATATCTCAAATTCATATATTCAGTAGGCAAACCGTGTTGGCATAACTTTCTATAGAAAAACAGGCTTTACAGTAAATATAATATCATTCGCTTTCAGCTTTTACAATAACTAGTAGATAATCTGTCCTATGTAATGCGTCCAGGCTGCCTGGTAATGTGTCTTGAATGGAATGGGTATCGAAACCAAAGCTTGCCATACGTATAAAGCGCGTACACAAATTGGTTGCGATAAGACAAACCCATCAAATTGTCGTGTCAACAATTCACAACAGAACAAATTACGACGATGGCTCATTGTATCGTCGTTTACTTATAGTTATGAAATTGCCATCCCGGGACAGTTCTGACTTGTGCCGTCTTCATGGTGAGTGTATCTCTACGTCCGCGAAGATCCCGCCTTAGATGGTATCAGCCAGAATGACATTGCTTTGTCATACAGAAAACTAAGTTTTATGGCTTTATTTTTTTTGTCATTTTGGATCAAACGCAATGAAAATTTAAAAAAAGAAGTTGAAATAAAGTAGACAGCCCTGAGTTTTTGAGCAACTTCTTGCAGTCAGTCATTGTCAGGAAAAAGTTGCCCGTTTGGGAGCAGCTTTAACTACCTCTACAAACTACTCGGAGCCGACTACCTACCCGGCAGACTGAGCGAGGGACTAAATAGGTAATGAAGAAAAAAAAATGTTTCGACAAAGTATTAACAAAAATTCATAAAAACGTGAAGATACATAAAGGTGTACAAAATATAAAAATATATGTCACAAATTTGATATGAAATATTATTTTATTTACAAAATTCGCTATTTAGGCAGTTTTACCTTCACGTCAATTTTGAGGTATAAACAAACATCGAACTCTTAATAATTCAAACAGAGAATGACTGTGCGCCTCTCGAACACAAACATTATCACAAACATTCATGTCTCATGCGATGAATGTCACAAAGACCGACGTCACTTTCCTATGTACAGCCTTAGACAACTTTTATTCCACATCTGGTCTCATATACAATTTGAAACCAAGTTTAAAAACAATTTTATGAACTTATATAAAACTCGAGAAAGATAGACGTGCAAGTTCTACAACAACTGTGCTATTACTGAATGCTGCAGAATTCAACGAAAGTCGAAACGCTTTGCGTCGACTCGTGTATGTTCTTTCTTACTCTCGCACCAATTAATGGAATATTGTTTATTCATTCTTGCGTACTAGGGTAGTCACGGTAGTTTGACTGGCGGCTGCTATGCCTTACCTAGTTTATTTTGCACTGTGAGATCTTTGAGACTTATTTATTTGGATCTTTATTCTGAGTTACAATAAAACTGACCAAATAATATTGATCCGGTTACCACATCAGAACGAATAGCTGGAATTGGAATATATTAAGCGAGGAATTTAAGAGAGTGGATCATAATGGCATGTAACGTAGGGCACCCCTGCCTCGCTCTTGGAAAATATAAAATGAGGGTCAGGTCGTTAACCCCGTGATGACATTGATAGAATTTTCCAAAAGCGTTATGTGGGAATTGCCTTGGCACTGATATTGTTGTAATGACTGACTGTTGACGTCACGTGGCGATAATACTTTGACCTTGAATAACTTAGCAAAGAACGGAGTTTCAATAAAATTTTGCTTATATTTTATACTGGTTCATTATTAACATATAAATGTCACCATGTCATATGTTTGTAAGAATTTTTCCCCCATATAAAAACAAGGGGTTAAACATTAAAAAGCTTTTAAAAACCAATCCTAATGAAAACAAATATTTACTACTTTCAGTGCAGAAAATGAATATGTACCTACATACAGATGTATATGTTCTAGTCAAAGCTTTCTTCGTGGAATGACTGGTTTAGTCTAAACTTGACCAACGCTTTTCGGTGAACCTTGAAATGCATTTTAATTGAAATTGACTGACTAAACAGTAAAATAAGCATCGCAAGCGTGACAGTGTCGAAAGAACTGTAAATTGAATTTCGTAATGTTTGTGAAGGTCTAGTTTACAATGTGTCTATCGAGGTTCCTTATTGCTCATATTTCCCTAGTATGTGGCACTACTTTTAAGGTGCGTCAAAGAGGAATTATTCAATTCAGTGAGAACAAAAAAAGAGGAAAGGATATTTGTTTTCTGTTTGTTTGTAACGGATAGCTAAATAACTACAAAACCGATTTCTAAACTTCCTTCACCAATATAAGCTAGACTATCAGTAAGTAGTGTAGCGGCTATATGTTAGTTTTAAAAATTGATTGATAAGATGTTCGTCTACGCACGGACTAACCGCGGCACACTGAGCGTTGCAATAAACACTTGATGTTCGACCCACATCTGTATTATATTCGCCTTTTCTTTACTATGTTACACTTACATTCCAATCTAACAGGATGCAGATAAGTGAAAATATGGAGCTTCCTCCGTGCCTCGGACAGTACGCAAGAACACGAAGGAGCTCGTGGCTAATTAATAACAGCCGTGCAGATCGATCTTCAAAGTTAAGCAACACTTGCTGAGGTTAGCTCATAGATGGTGACTATCTTATGAATTATCGAGTTTCTTCCATGACTCGCTAAGCCAATTGCCCCGACTGTCATTTATACATCTTTGGCAGTCGTTACGGGTAGACAAAAGTCAGAAAATCTGACACTAATTGTCGGGCCAAGGGGTATTGTGTTTCTGGCCACCGTAGGCGCGGGCCTGCGGACGGCGAGCAGGGGTCGTTCACCGTCCGGTAAGGACCAGGCCCGGGTCGGCGGCGCGTCGTGTTCCACGCGCGCCTCAATGAGCTGTCAACACCAGTGACGGGGCCTCATAGGGCCATTGCCTGCCGGGGTTTGCGGGAAAGTTCTACCGACTACCGCGGCCCCGGAAATTTAGGGCAGCCGAAGGAACAGGGTGGGTTTTTAGTCAGTAGAAATCTGACACACCCTTCCCAAGAGTATTCTATTGCCCTAAGAATCACGAACAATTTATGGATTTCTCGATAGCTTCTAGTGTACTAGGTTACCAAAGTTTTATAAGAGATCTACAAAACCGAAGCAAGATTAACTCACATGTTTCCCGCGAATTTTGACGCTCCAGCTCTGATTTGTATTTTGTGGCTGAGTAGGCACTTTTGTCTCGTTCTTACCATGTTCCACAGTAATACAAAAAGTGACTACTAGTTAAAGGAACACTGCATACAAATTTGTTAAAAATGTTTGGTTGCCGTGTATATGCGCACAATATAGGTACTGAAAGAGTTTACCCACTGGCATATTACACCCGCAAATATAATACGCCAGTGTACTTTGAGCAAAAAGTATATAACCACTAGAGAGCGTATGGGCCGATTTCTTTGGAGAACACGACTCATTACTCCGGACCGGGGGACGACAGAGAAATGCAGAGCTGCAATTGGTCAGTTCAAGGTGAAGTTGCGTAGATATGCCTGGTTAGGAATCGATAAAATTGATTTTTACATTGTAAAAATGCTGAGTAAAAATTCCATAATAAAAATATGTTCATTAAAATCAATTGTGTATGAACAACTGTAGCTTCAGCAGGCACTCTGTAATTATAATTTTTTCGGTGGTGAGTCATTAGATGATTTATCTAATGACTCCCTCCTACATATACTTACCCATGGACTCGACATCAAAACAAAGTAACCTGTTTTTTTTCTGGGTGAGAAAATCATCGAATGACTTCTTCCGCTCTGGGTAAAGTGGAAGGGAGTATCAGACTTCTTCTGACTAAAAACCCACCCTGTTCCTTCAGCTGCCCTTAAGTTCCGGGGCCGCGATATCTCGTTAGAACATTACCGCAACCCCGGAAACAAAGTAACTTACGAGAGCGATTATGTAATGCGAAGGCCCAAGTTAATTAATATTAAAGTCCGTCATACTATTTCAAGCCTAGAAAGATTAAATATAGGTGTCTTATATTCACGAGTTGTCTTTTCTCATTATATCAGTAAAAACAACCTTTAAACCTTTTTTTTACCTTATCTATCCACTTTTCTTTTTATTCTGGAATCTTCGGAAACCTAAAATGAAAACATGCATGTCACACAGAAGAAAAAATATTAGAACTTCCTTCTTTTTTTAAAGTCGGATAATGTGGATAGGTATTTTGTGACAACTATCTGAATTGAATTAAAAAAGAAATAAGTTTAATTTTATAATTATCGATATCGTATTCAGCCGTTAAAGGTAACAGCACAGCTTTTTACGATAAAAATACAAAGGGAAAAAAAGGGATTGTCAAGACATCAATGCGTGATTCATTTGTGTCCTTGATCACCCAAACCACCATTTTAAATAGACCTCTGTGGTGGCTAATAATCTGATTAAATAATAAATAATTTTCGTAGTATTTCATTACTGATGAATAGTTATGTCATCCATTTAGTATCTAGATGACTAGGAATGCTTTCCACATCACTTCAACGCGCATGAAGGCATTTTTATGCGTTATAAATTGCATACCAAATTTTAAAATTTTTAATTGTTTAGCATGCACACAGGTCTAACACGTGGTCACAACTAAAATGATTCGTGTACCGTAGCCAATATATAAGAGCAAAAAGACTCATCGTCGTGCGTCGGGGCACTGTATGCGCGGTCAAGTTGTTTTATAGTCTTTGACTTTGAGCATGTGCTTATAAAAAAACCTGTCTCTTTACTTCATATACGTCTTATCTTAACTCAACAATTAAAATAAATAACAAAACAAGAATTTCTGTTAATGCGATAATTAGGCAAAGAGCTCAAGCTCTTAAAATATCAAAGACGTAATATTGTAAATTTTTAATGCTTACGCTGAAGTGGAGGTGACATGACGAGACTTGAGAAACAATATACCTACCATCAGATGAATAATTGATACAGATACAAAAACAGAACATATAATGCGAATATAACTAAAGAAGATCTTTGAAATTGAGATGATAAAGAAATGTTTAGAAATAATGAGACGTTTTTCAGACGGAAATCTGTCTTACTAGAAAGAAAGAAAGAAAAGAAAAGACAGAAAAAATATTTATTCGGCACATGCCACAAAGCAAACAACAGTATTGGTACAAAAGGAAAGCAACAAAAAAAAAAAATACAATTACGTTTGCCTCGCGGCTGAGCCAAAAAGACTAGGTTCAGCAAAATGCCAGCCAACTAGTGCCTGACGCTGATTTTCAACTGAACCTAGTGTTGAAGTTACTACCAGGTGTAAACCAGCTTTGTATAGAAAATTATAATAATAATAATAACAGAGAAGTATGGTAGAGCAAGGAGCTTCACGGACGCTATTACCGTGCCCTTCATGGGTCTGAAGTAGATTTATTAGCGTCCGTAGCCTGGCTACGTTTTGGTAACCTCTTCAGGGAAACCGAAGGTTTTGACTGTGCGATTATGGACGAAATTATGATGACGAATAACTATTGGAAATATATTGTGAAGGGTGATCCGGTAGACATATGTCGGGCATGTCACAAACCGGGAGAATCCATTCGTCACATTATCTCCGGTTGTTCTCGTCTGGCTAACGGAGAATATTTGCATAGACACAACCTCGTAGCCAGGATTATTCACCAGCAACTTGCTCTTAAATACAATCTTGTGGAATCAGAAGTACCATACTATAGGTATGTGCCCGACCGAGTTCTCGAAAATGGAAATATTACACTGTACTGGGATCGGTCTATCATCACTGACAGGACTATTGTTGCAAATAAGCTTGACATAGTGGTGATAGACCGATTAGAGCGCCGCACAATGATTGTTGATATAGCAGTCCCCCATGACGAGAACCTCGTGACAGCTGAGACAGATAAAAAAATAAGTATCTTGACCTGGCACGCGAGGTTATCGACATGTGGGATGTGGAGACAGCAATCATTGTGCCGATAGTCGTCACAGCTAATGGTATAATAGCCAAGAGCCTCGACCAACATCTACGGAGACTCTCGTTGGGCAGCTGGATCAAGGGCTTGATCCAGGAAGCAGTACTTCTGGAAAAGGCGCGTATCGTGAGGAGGTTCCTCTCTCAAGAGCCCTGACCACCGGTAGCTTGGACCCTGTTCCCGACACAGATGGGCTACTATTTTTTATATTTTTAATTGTTTATATAATTTTATTAATGTTTAAAAATTTAATGAATATGTACATAGATTCAATAAATGAAATAATAATAATATATATTTTTAAACATATGTGTGTGTGTCTGTGATTTTGTGTAGGAAATATATGTTTTATCCATACTAAAAATTGTCCGGGGCAAAGAGTAGGTACCCTATCTAGTTCCGTTCTAGAAATTATATCTTTGCAGTATTTCTGCTTCTACTAGTATCCACAACTTCAGATTCAATCAAATATGTGAGACATTTTGGCTGACCATGTCGAGTTTTATTTGTGGATCTATTAAATACTGCCGTAAGTTGCTCGGTCTAATTGGTGGCGGCAGGTTATTCCACATCTTTGATGCCGCATAGCGAAAACTACTTTTGACAGCTACCGTCCTATGGGGCTTAGAGGAAATTAAGCTAAATATGCTTCTGTCATGATTCCAAAATAATCTTGTTAAATTTCATGATTGTAGTATATATTGTAGATTTAAAAATGGCAATATTGGTAACCAGCGTGACGCATCTTCTTAACATAGTATAAAGCAAAGTCGCTTCCCTGTGTGTGTCCCTATGTATGCTTAAATGTTTAAAAATACGCAACGGATTTTGATGCAATTTCTTTCAATAGAAAGAGTGATTCAATAGAAAGGTTTTTAAGTATATAACATGCATAATATAGTAGAGAAACACTGATAATTTTTGAGGTTTCTAATGTGATGTCGCAAATAAACACATATTTTTGCGCTTGCATTGCAAACGCTGGCTGAACCCTACGATATAGATCAAAATAATGTACTACAGTATTGTACACCTTAAAAAAGTCAACAAAAAAGTCCTCAATGGCATCTGTCTATCTCTTGTAGATAACCCACAACAACCATTTTTATCCTTTACTTTTTACGAGAATTACGAGCATATTTTACGAAGCGATTTTAAGCAATACAGCATCAATCCTTATCCAATTAAGTACCATAAATACATTGTGCATTTAATATAAATCAATATTGCCCTTTACAGAATATAATTTAAATAAATTGTTTCGAAGATATTACAGATTTAAAATGCAAGGACATAGCGGTTGCGGCGCGGTGCCGGCGGAGGCACAGCACAGCGCGCGTGCCTACATATATGTTGCTTATATTTGAGCGTTGAATGTTTTTCCCATGGTAAATTCTGTGTCGCACTTTCAAAAGTAATTATATAAATATACCAGTAGTTTAAGAATTATAACGAGTCAAAGTTTCTTAATTTTGTCACTCACTGACTGACCGATCGTCAAAAGTCTAAGGCACTTCTAGCAGACATAGAAGCTTCAAATTTAGAACACAATTAGTGTTTACTATATGAATCAAGGAAAAACTAAAATATTTTTCAATTTTGGTCCAGTTTTCTAGATACATCAACTGCATAAATAACTTTGTAATCCCATATATTTATATGGGATTACAAAGTTACATTTACAGTTAATTAATCAGTGTACCTGTATATAATTATGTATAATATAATGGAATAATAGATGTAGATAGGTATCTAGATATAATTATGTTCAAAGGTAACTTGTAAAATGGTCAACGGAATAAAAAAGCCAGAGAGAGGGCTTTAAGAAAATTCGTTGTTGGTATACAAGAAGTAGAAGGTACCGAAAAGGAAAAAGGTAGGACTATCTACAAAAAGAAATGAGATCCCATAAAAAACAATACTTGTCAAAAAAACCAAGTCTCGCAACTCAGTTCTTCTACCGTAAAAAGTTGTGAGATCCATGTAATACCAAGTCGGTTATTCGATTATTCAGTCCCTACTTAAGGGACCTTCTGTCTTAAGTTGTTACGTACCTAATTATCTAACTTAACAACATCTTATAGTGATCATATCAATATTAAAAATCTTTAACGTTTTAAATAAATATGTTGACTTGGCAATCGCAAAAACAACCTAATTTATATATATATATATATGTATGTATTACTTGTGAGATATATTGTGTTTTCATGCGATGGACGAGTCAATCTATTTATTTAAAATGTTAAAGATTTTTAATATTGTTATGGTCACTATAAGACGTTGTTAAGTTAGATAATTAGGTACATAACAACTTAAGACAGAAGGTCCCTTAAGTAGGGACTGAATAATCGAATAACCGACTTGGTATTACATGGATCTCACAACTTTTTACGGTAGAAGAACTGAGTTGCGAGACTTGGTTTTTTTGACAAGTATTGTTTTTTATGGGATGTTTTATTTATAAGCAATTAGGGTTAGAAATAAATCTTGATTGACAGTGGTATTGTCAATTTTTATTTGTCCGTTTGACACCGATGTAAGATTGTCACCGTCATCGTTGGAGTGATATGATTAATCGCTTAGGATTAGACTTACTATAAAATCAAATACGTTATTTTAATGAAAAAACGGTCTTGATTTAAAAATATGACATGTTATGAAATCCCAGTCTTATCCACTATACTCTTAAGCCTGCGCCGAGTAAAATAACTCAAAACGGTCTTCACTATTAAAGGAATATAACCTATAATAGTACGTTAATTACCATACAAAAATATGTAATGAACACTAGAATAAATGTGTTAGCAAATGTATTTGGCCAAATTTAAAAATATTTTATAGTTTATTAAACAATAATACATAAATTTGGACAAAAATCCTTACAAAACATGCTCGTGCTTCGCTGAATTTTGATAGTAAACTGTTGAATTTTTTCATAAACTTCAATTCATATTATTCTCTAATTATCATACTATAATTTACTACTTTAACATTTCCAAAATGTCGCTTGGCTGTTTTAATTTTAATTTTTTCTTCTAATTTTCGCGCTATTTTGAACCATACGCAACGTACACCGGTCGAAAATTCAGTCGTCCACGGGAGCTCAAAGAGTGGTTTGAAAATTGGAGTAAGTAAGGAGTAATTGATTTTCGGTGTTCTCATCGTGGAGCGTTTCGCCGGTAACGATAATTCGCGATCTATTGTGTACGTAAGTATTGCAGCAATCCGTTGAATAACATAAGTCATATTTTTTGAGTACGATTTATTATGCTAACCCAACAATTACTTTTTATTGTTCAATATATATTTCTTTTAACAGTTTTTTTTTTTCAATATTTGTTTTATTATGGGAAAATGTAAATAAAATATTATTAGAAGAAAGTTGGCGCAAATTTTCGAAAAAAAAAGCCATTCTCATAAAAAGTACGTATTTCTATTTTGTAATGTTATTACCTATTGCTTTTTAACCGACTTCAAAAAAAGGAGACGGTTCTCAGTTCATCTTAAACTTTTTTTATGTATGTTACCTCATAACTCGAAGACGGCTGGACCGATTTGGATTTTTTTTCTCGTTTGAAAGGGTATACCTTCTAGTTGGTTCCATTGTTATAAAATCAGGGTCTGATGATGGGATCCTGGAGAAAGCGAGGGAACTCTTCAAATATTATAGGCACACCTATGATGTTTTGGGTATTTATTATATTCACTTGTGCAGTTGCTCTCAAAAAGTACCATTTGAGGAAGTGGAACTGATGATGAAGACCACAGATGGCCGCCGAAACTATTCAATAATATGTATTGAGTGGATTGCGATTCGATTACTTGAATATGGATGTTAAGCACTTTATGCTCGTCACAATGCATATGGTGATGTAGAGCTGTTTGTTTTTTGTTTATTTTGTTTAAATTGTCTTCGTATATTGAAAGAGCGTCTAAGTAAATTAGATATTTCCCTGGATACTGACTTTATGAAAAACATAATTATTTGCAAGACAGCTCTACCTCAGATGATACTATAAATGAACCATCTGTGGCTGCTGATCATATGGACGACAGCCATGATGATGAACATTTAGAAGACTTAGACAGTCCAGAATCAGACTTAATCTTAATGTCACAAAATGACCTTGCGCTATAACACATACCAGAGTTAACCCAAGATGAAAACATTAATGATAAAATTGCTGATAAAGAAAATCCGCAAAGTTGTAGAGTGTATTTCAAAAGATCACCATTGAAAAATGAAACAGTACTTCAAAAATATGTGAAAATTGAACATGGAAAAGAGTTGTCACTTCTTTTGGACTGTAAAACCAGGTGGAATAGTCTTTTAACAATGCTGGAGCGATTTTATCTTTTAAAAACCTGCATTCAAAAAGCTCTTATAGATCTCAATCATCCAATTCGTTTGGAAGAAGTTGATTTTGAATTGGTAAATAAAATTGTTGATGTGCTGACCCCAATTAAATTGACAGTAGAAGCAATCTGTCGGCGAGATGCTAATTTATGCACAGCTGATTCCGCTTTGAAATTTCTTATAAAACAGCTATCTCGCATAAACTCAGCACTTGCCAAAAAATGAAAACATCCTTAGTGGAACGTATGAAGCAACAACGAAGTGATGATTTGACTGGTGTGTTGAATTATTACAAAATCCATGAAAAAATGATGAAAATCAGTTATTATCGGATTTGGAATGGTATGACTTATTTACAGTTCCTACACAGGCTTTAGTGAGGAAGCAAATAAAGTGTATTGTTAAAAAACTTACAAGTCGAGATGACACGGAAGAAGAAGAAGGAAGATCAGGATCACAAACAGATGATGAGATAAAGCCACAAACCTCCCAATCCCAACCCCAATTGACACTAAAAAAAAAGTTACAGCTGGAAATTGATAAGAGTATGAAATCCCCAGATCGTGAAGTACAAATACAAAATTAATCGGGGTTGGCAAAATATAGTATTAGACGTGAAATAAGCCTGTTTGAAAATAGAGGAATTAGTGGATATCACTTAGAAACAGCATATAAGTATCTATTGTCTATTCCTCCAACCAGTGTAAAACCTAAGCGAGCGTTTTCAGCTGCTGCTTATGTTGGTAATAAACTACGAAGCAGGCTTGGAAGTCAAACCTTGGATGCATTGATATTCCTACAATTATATTTTCAAAATTTGAAATAAGTTTTATTGTCTTTTCAACCGACGACAAAAAGAGGAGGTTATCAATTAAAAGCGTATTTTTTTTTTTATGTATGATCATCGATTACTCGAAGACGGCTGAACCGATTTGGAAAATTATTTTTTTTATTGAAAGGGTATAGTTTGAAATTAGTTCCATTTTCATAAACGTCAGGATCTGATGATGGGATCCTGGAGAAATCGAGGGAACTCTTCAAATATTATAGGCACACCTATGACGTTTTGGGTATTTATTATATTACCTTGTGCAGTTGCTCTCAAAAAGTACCATTTGAGGAAGTGGAACTGATGATGAAGACCACAGATGGCTGCCGAAACTATTCAATAATATGTATTGAGTGGACTGCGATTCGATTACTTGAATATGGATGTTAAGCACTTTATGCTCGTCACAATGCATATGGTGATGTAGAGCTGATGGTGGAGTACCAGGAGAACTCCTCAACAATTAACGGCTCTACACTGGGAAAAGCAATATTTTGTAAAAGGTTATAAGTAGTTGACATTTAGGCTCTTGTAACTAGGTAAATTAAAAATAGTCCAACTAAAAAGAGTGAAATTAAAACTTTTTACCAAAAAATTAAACCGACTCCCAAAAAACACTGCAAAGTGAAAAATAACTTTAATTTCGGAAGTCGGTGCCAAAAACGAAAATACAAAACTAAAGACACCGACTACCGAAATTAAAGTTATTTTTCACTTTGCAGTGTTTTTTGGGAGTCGGTTTAATTTTTTGGTAAAAGTTTTTATTATTTCTTACAAAGTATAGTATCTTTTTGTCTTTTTTCTTTTCTTACTATACTGTGATTTGTGTAGTGTTTCAAAATTAAAAATATATATTTTAAGAAATTACTCGTTTTTTAGGGTTCCGTTGCCGAATGGCAAAATACGGAACCCTTATAGTTTCGTCATGTCTGTCCGTCTGTCTGTCTGTCTGTCCGTCCGTCCGTATGTCACAGCTATTTTATTCCAAAACTATTAAGACTATACATGTGAAACTTAATAGGTAGATGTATTCTATGATCGCTTTCCAATATTAAGAAAAGAATTAAAAATTATTTAAAATAAAGGGGGGCTCCCCATACATGGAACTAAAACTGAAAATATTTTTTTTTCATGAAACCTATGCGTGTGTGGTATTTATAGACAGGTCTTTAAAAATGACATAGGGGATTCTGAAACAACTTTTTCATAAAGTCAATCGTTTAAAAGATATAAGCTTCCAAATTGGTCAAATGTGTATCCCCTCCCTCTAACTTCTATAATAGTAGAGTGAAAAATCTAAAAAATATATATTTCTGTAGATCTTAATGTAAACTTTTAACCAAAATTAGTTTGAATGATATCGGGTCAGCAGTTTTTGAGATATGGTATTTTTTCTAAAACCGCAAATATAACTTTGTAATTCATACAAACACCATGAAAAACAAAGTTATCTAGCGTAGTTGTAAAAAATGTAAATAAGCTAGTTTTAAGAAATTTGTAAGGATTTTTTTCCTCAAATAAATATACATATTATATTATATTATTATAGTTACTACGGAACCCTTCATGGGCGAGTCTGACTCGCACTTGTCCAATTTTTGTAAAATGTTATAATAAGCAATATAACATTAGATTTATAGATTTCTTTTATTTTTTTTTTCTCTTAAATTAAGTTACACTTGATACATATATTGTTATGAAATAAATTACGCTTATATTTTCTGCGAAATAAGTTCGCTAGACAGCATTAATGAAAAAATGTTTTTTTGGGATGGCCCCACGTACTAAAGTACCGAATGTTGTTAAAAGTATGACAGTACATCAGAATTTAAACGAGCACTAAACGAAATTTTAATAAACAAAACTTATTTCAGTCTGGTTTTATTATGATATTACATAATTATATTTTTTTTATTTCATACTGGTTTTATTATTCAAATAAGTACTGCATACCCATCTACCCTAACTTCCTACTTACCCAGTTTCGAAGCGTCAATAGCCTAATGGATAAGATGTCGGACTTGTGATCGAGAGGTCGCAGGTTCGAACCCCACCCATTACACTATTGACGTGAACTCACTCCAGACACAAGCATATTTAGCTTTGTTGGAGGGGTTAACAAGATTGCTAGTAATGTGAAATGTACCCACATTGCTAGTAATAATTTAAAAAAAATCTGAGGAGTTTAATATATAAAATCAAAGTTTTATTGCAATAGGATGAATAGTGAGGGAACGGATAATGTATTACTACAGTAAAAACAAACGTTAATTTTTATATAATAGGTATGATTTATTAAATTTATTTTTGTGATTTATGTACCTACTTGCTTCATTTAGATCCATCCAGCCGTTTGAGCGTGAAGAAGTAACAAACATGCAAACAGACACATTCATTCACAAACTTTCGCCTTTATAATATTAGTGTGATAAATAAAACCATCTAAATAATTAATATTCATTTTTCAAATTTATTCAACATAACGACAAAAATTTTGAAAATGCAAAGTTAGCAAACTTTGGCGTGCAACGGCAAGCGGGCCTCGATCGAACTTGTCATTGTGTGTGTGACAACGCACACGACTAGCCCGCTGCAGTAAATACCTATTTTCCGCGCGTCTCGTAGGCTCGACACCCTCTTAACAAATGATCAGTGCTTCCAAGTTGGATTTAATGTATGTATGAAGCCGACTACAGATATCGACGTGCTATTTCAAGTGCTATTTCAACGAACCCAGCAGCGGCCCATTAGCTCAGTTGGTTAGAGCGTCGTGCTAATAACGCGAAGGTCGCGGGTTCGATCCCCTCATGGGCCACTAATTTCTTTTTGCTAATTTTCTTCTGAATATGTTTTATATTAAAATACCTGAAAACTTATTAGTAAGTCAATCTGAATATTGATTATTTTGTAGCAAAAGCCAAACACATTTTTGGTTGTCATTTTCAGTTCTCTCACGCACATCCCTTTATCCTGGGCAGATAATATGTTGTCTGTTACATCCAGTAAAGCGCTGGAGGTACTACGCTTTTTCTGAACCATTACTGTAAGTCAGGCAACACGTTGTATTGATCCAGAAATAGCGTTAATAGGTGGCTAACAATTTTGTCAAGCACTTTAGATAGGATAAGGTACATGGGTTTGAGATTTTAGGCAAGGGCCTAATTGAGACCAATTTTCCATTGATCAGGAAAGGTTGACGTCACTATTGACCTGTTTACAATATCCGTAATAACATTTAATCTGTATGGCGGAATCATATTAATCATGTCCAGGGTAATGTTGTCAATGCCTTCAGCGTTACTTTTCAGATTCTGAATAATACGCAAAACCTGTCTGTTCTACTGGGGTGATTGTGAACGTTGCTTCACCGTATTTTTCATTATTAAAATAAGTCAAAAGCGTCTTGCTAGCGTGAGGTTACCAGAGACAGTCAAAAAATTATTATTAATATAGTCAGAATCTGAAAATTGGGACGGAAGATTTTGTATAGGTTGCGTGTAAGTTATCGTAGTTTTTAGTTTTTTCCGAAGCAATTTTTTTATTTTGTGATTTATATTATGTTTGTCATATGCTACTCTTTCATTGTACATAGATCTTACCACCAATGCTTTTATTTCTTTGTAATAATCTCGTTTTGTTTCGGATCTGGTTTTCCTATAGCTGGTTAAGGCATCAGCTCGTAAAGGCATCGTCAGTTTGATAGTGTCAATGATCCAGGGGTGTGTCTTTTCTTTGATGGTACATGTTTTAAATGGAGCATGTACGTGAAACAATTAAGTACCTACGTTAATTGTTTCACGTACATGAACGTTAAAATTTACACCATATCATTTACATTATCTAACGAAGAAATATTTCCAAGAGATGAAGCATTAGGTCCGTATTAAAATTAGCCATATTTACGTTTTTAAGTGGCATAATATTCACTACATATGTTTTAAACTTGTTACGCCTAATATTAAATTCACCAATTATGATTGAATGGCCATTAGGCGTAACAAGAAAGATTCAACCGACGTATGTACCTACATATATCTATCACTGAGGTCTGTGCACATTCAATATATGAGAGTTTTACTAGAGGCTGTGAAATGAGTAGAAGTGGTAATTAAAAACAATTGACTAAGACTTAGGCTGTCCAGAAACTCAAGTACATTTTTTGCGTTCGATAACTTCTAGTTGTGTGTACTGAACAAGACTGATTTAGCGCAAACAATGTTGTATTGGTCTAAATTAAGCCTCCGTCTCTTTTGTTCCTAAAACCAAATAAAATATGTGAAATACGGTAAGTGCAATTTCTTTCTTTAGGTTTTAAAAATAAAGTTAGTTCAATAAAATTGTTATTCTGGACTATATCATACTCAAACATATAATTATTTGGATTATATTCGAATATACAACGTGTAATTTAAAGGGTATATACATACCAAGTGCATGGCTTCTTTGGATGATAACAAACGATATGGCAAGGGTTTTATAATCCTAATTCTACGTGTGTAGAACTTATTACAAATACCAATACACTGATACCAGAGACCGAATTTTTCAAATTAAGAAGAGCGAAGAGAATTATCGTGTTATTGGCAAGTGACGTGGAAAGTTATTGACCCTCGTAGTGCACACATTGGTATTCATGAAATATATGAAACCGATAATTTGGTATCAATTCTTTGAGTCAGTTATTTTGAGCTGAAACTATGTATAGAGACTGCATACCAGATGTTGTCTTCAGCTCTTTTGGATAGATATGGGGTTTTCGTTACACATTGTATACTATCTAATCACGCTCCTTTTTTAAGACTACTAGGCATACAAAAGGAGAAACTACTGGTTGTTAACTATTTTATTATTTTATTTTATTCTAGAAAAAAGCTACTTCAAGCTAGCAGAGTGATTTAATCGCTAGTTCCCGAGCGGGAGCAATGGATCAAACCCTCACCTGACAGTACAAAATATAATATGAAATATGTACACGCTTTAGTATTGTTAAATTTTACTTTAACTACCATTGCATTCTAACCTGTATCAAATATTTATAGCTACTTCTACTACTGTACATGTCAATGAGAAGCATCTTATACTGACAAAGAGCATATAATATTTATCAGCGCAAAGTCCATCTACAACTGATTGCTTATTTGTACTGATGTATCTGGGGTAACCTTAACCTACTAACGGTTCAAGCCACCTTTATCCCAGGTATAAATAAGGTCTGGGTCTGCGGACGGCGAGCAGGGGTAGTTCACCGTCTGGTAAGGACCAGGACCGAGTCGGCGGCGCGTCGTGTTTCGCGCGCGCCTCAAAGTGCAGTCAGCAGCATTGACGGGGCCCGATAGGGCCATTGCCTTACGGGGTTGCGGGAATTTTCTAACGAGATACCGCTGCCCCGGAATGCAAGGGCAAGGAGCAGAGTGGGTTTTTAGTCAGTAGAAGTCTGACACTCCCTTCCGCTGCACTGATTTTAGTAACAAGAGTAAAAAAAGGTATAAAAAAGGTATAAACCTTATCTGTCTATTTATGTATATATCGCACGCTTAATCCAATACTGTCACTATCCAAAATTTTGCCAAATTGAATTTTTAATGCCATCTGTTGGGAAACGTAGAACTACGCGTAATCGCGCTTACACTAGTCTAAAAGTAACAGAAATAACCGCTATACGGGCAGTAGTCCGCTTCGTCACTAAACAAAAATGTTCCCATTCTCATTCCATTTTTTGCCTCTCCTGAAAAGTTGACTTTTAGGGATAGTGACAGTATTGGAATAAGCGTGCGATATTATTAATACGTGGAGCTAAAACTTTGTATATATTTTTACAAAATCTACGGAAGATAATACATATTTTGGCACAGTTGCAGTTTGTATGGAGAAGGAGGCAGAAAGTATGTTTTTAAATAATTATCCATTAGAAATGCATCAAATTAAATAAAGAATTATAGTCAAATGCGATCACCGGGGGACTACTAGAATTTATAAAACTATTAGTACAGACGGAAAAAATATCAAAGGCATTATCTACGAGTTACATATAAAAGTATTATAAATTTTCCGAAATATGTCTTTTATTTTCGGATTAATGAGACTTACCTCCAATTTTATTTATTTTTATTCTACCAAAGTATTTATAAAACACCTTAACATTAAACATATTTATTATGAACTTAATTTTTTTATGACGGATGCCATAAAAAATATTGAAATTTGGAAGAGTAATTCCATCAAATAATTTAAAAACGACCGAAAAATAATAACACTCGTCAATTTAGCCTAGCTGATGATACTAGCTATATACCTATTTTTAGTAATAATGCAAACTTGTACATGCTTTATGTTCTCTTGGTATCCAATGTGCCATTTGAGCTGACTTCACACTTTCACGCATGCGCAATGCGGAGCAGTCCACGTGGAAACGTTATCCACGAGACGACGAGCTTCGCTGCGGTAGCTGACCCATTTTCCACTAAACGGCCAGACGTTGTCGGGTGACTGACTACACCCCTTTACAGCTATCTTTGTAGAGAGCTGTGGACGCGTAAATAAGTAATGAGGCGTATTCATAAAACAATCCGAGCATAAATTATTAAATCCAAAATCTGTAGAGAAAATTTGTATAGAGAATCTGCTAATTACATAGTATTTACACAATATGTTTTGTATAATATATCATTTGAAATATTTAACAGAATACTTTAGTACTCCGTTCTCATATATGTGTATTTACCAAGAAAAGTCTGATTTTATCCGTCGACGCACGACGTGATGTTTGCTACGCTGTCGTAGCATTCGTAGCTGTCCGATACGGAATACGCGCTAAGCGCACTTTTATAAATTACCTGTGTTAGATTCCAATTTTATCATAGAAGCCTTATAGGAGAAAATATTGATAATTATTAAAGTAGCAAACGTTTATGAATAAACACAACCTCGAGCTTGTTATATTCTGAAAGCAAATATTTACAGAACAGACCTTTTATAGTTATCATACCGGTGAAATAAATGCACATGGCCTTGTTTTAGCAAAATCCACATTATTATTAACCCTACCTACATAGGCACCTAGTACCTATATAGGCACGATATAATGGCAATTATATTGCCATAAAAATGCCCCAAATGTAAACTTAAATGTACAACATACATTTATGAATATCCACTGTGTGAGCATTAAATCACAGTCTAAAGATCATACAGTCGTCCAACGAAGACGTCTAGACAGGGCAATCGTGCGGGGTGTGAGAGGCGAGACGCGGGAAAGCCGAGCCCAAACTGCGAACAAAACTATGTTCGTAGTTTGGGACATATCATTCAGGGCTAGCACGTGTTTGTTTTTATTTCTTTATTTAAAATGGTGCATACGACGTGTGCTGTGAGGGATTGCAAGTCTTCATCTCGTATAAATAAAGATCTCCGGTTTCATCAGCTTCCACGCACAGAAGAAAGGTAAATAATAAAAATAATGTTTTGTTATTGTTTTATTAATTGTAATGTCGTGCCGCGTTGATAACGTTAATAAAATGGCGAAACGGCGGACGGTAAAAAAATAGTATCTAATAGGTAATTGCACAGAGCCGTGAGAGTATGGGAATTTTATATATATTTATAACTACTTAATGTTATTAGGTGTTCAATTTTTATTCAAAATGATAACGATACTTTCAAGCTTTATTCGAATGCTGATAACGGAAAATAATATGTAATTTCAAATTCAAGATGTAAACTTTTTTATTATTTAATAAGATTGAATTTCGCGATAATGGACGCAATTTTTTATAATAAGATATGGTTGTCTTTGAGTTTAATTGGGGTGTTTGTTATGAAAATGCCATCCTTTTTGAAATCCAAGATGGCGTACGTTATTTTTTTATAATTTGATGTGGGTGTCAATTTTGAGGTTAATTGGGGTGTTTGTTACGAAAATGGCAACCTTTTTGAAATCCAAGATGGTGGACGTCATCTTTTTAATAATTTGATATGAGTGTCAATTTTGAGGTTAATAGGGGTGCTTGTTACGAAAATGCCATCCTTATTGAAATCCAAAATGGTGGACGTCATTTTTTATAATTTGATATGGGTGTCAATTTTGAGGTTAATTGGGGTGCTTGTTACAAAAATACCATCTTTTATTAAATCCATGATGGCGGACGTCATTTTTATATTTATTCGACGTCAGTTTTTATTATTTATTCATTTGTTTCATTTTAACATTTCAGATGTAAATTATGGGTGGAAGCTTGTAGAAGACCGGAATTATTTGGAAGATCTTTCGAAAGATTAAAAAAAAGGGTTGCACTCCGGGAGTGCCGCCAGAAGTGAAAACTTGAATATTAACGTTGTGCATTTTTGATATTTTGGAATGGTTAGGGAATAATTTTGCACGAATTGCTTTCAGTATAAAAGTACTATCATTTATGTGGTAGAATACAATATTTATTTATTGCGCTATCGAACACAAACATGACAATTCTGCCCTCATAAGCCAAAAAGCGGTATCTCAAAAAAATACAAATTTCTGATTTTTGTTGCATCTGATAGCTTAACAAATTCTTTAGGCAGTGTCAGGTTAACATCACGAGAGGACTGCCAAAACCACTTGTCGCGGTAATTTGATCAGAAGTCCCAAAATTTCTATAGCAATGGGATCATGTCCCTGCCTACAAGATGGTAAAAAGTTATCGAACAAGATGGTACCTACATATTTTAGTTAAATGTAAATAAACTATATTAAAAATGTTTTGATAAAAAAAACTTTTTACCAAAAAATAGAACCGACTTCCATATAAAACACTACAAAGCTAAAAATAACTTTAATTTCTGTAGTCGGTGTCATTTGTTTTGTATGTTCTTTTTTTTTTAGACACCGCCTTCCGAAATTAAAGTTATTTTTAGCTTTGTAGTGTTTTATATGGAAGTCGGTTCTATTTTTTGGTAAAAAGTTTTTTTTGACGCTTTTTAGTGGGTCTGTTTGTAATTGATCTAGTTACCAAAGTCAAAATGTCAACTACTTATCACCTTTTACAAAATATTGCTTTTCCCGGTGCAGGGCCGTTAATTTTTGAGGAGTTCTCCTGGTACATCACCATCAGCTCTACTTCACCATATGCATTGTGACGAGCATAAAGTGCTTAACATCTATATTCAAGTAATCTAATCGCAATGCACGAAATACTATATATTGAGTAGTTTCGGTGGCCATCTGGGGTCTTCATCATCAGTTCCACTTCCTCAAATGGTGCTTTTCGAGAGCAACTGCACAAACTTAAATTTTTAAACTGGAATAAGTAGGTCCTTATTTCAGTTTAAAAAATGGTTTTTATCTACTATTAAAACAAATTTAATTCCAATTTGATAGAAAATTGTGCTAAATTGACTTTGTTTTTGATTTCATTTTGTGTCAATATTACACAGTAAAAGACTTAAAATATAGAGTTTTTTTTAAATAATTTATCCAATATAGACTAAAAACATAGAAATGTAAAATATTTAGGTAGATATTTAATAAAATACAAACATAACACAAAATGTGACATCAGTACTAGAATAATATACAATTGGCTTTAATAGTAAACAGACTTAAGTCTTGAACATCATTTTTAAAGCTGTAAAAATATAATAAAAACCAAAAATATCTTCAAAATATCATTTCTGTATCAATAATCAGTTCATCAACTATTCCTACAATACATAATTTCACTATTATTATGGTTTTTCAGTGAGTTATAAGCCATTATGTAAGACAAGTCATGATTACGAAAGCGTTTTATGCGATTTCCCAAAAAACGTATTTTTTAGTTAGGTCAGTCTATTATTAAGCGTGCGATTTATAAAATCAGGACTACAATGGCTGGTATTATAACACTTATATTCGTGTTCTAAATATAAATCATTCAATTTCTTTTTTTCCTTACTAAGCTGCTTGGTGGCTAGCCTCTCCCTTGAAACAAACAAGGCACTCGAAAACATAAGTGCGTGCCATAAATCCATTCCATAAATATTTTGATACAAAATAATATGTTAACGATTAAATTTTTCGTATGTTGTGTTGAAATATATCGTATAAAACACTTAGATATTTGTTATTGCACTTTTTCAAAACCATAACTTAAGGTTTTCACCTCAACTGCAATGATAAAGTTTGCTCACTTGCATCAAAATGAAAGATTTAATTAATTTATTTTATAACGTACTTCGCAGTTTCAACTGGAAATTGCCTTAGTGAATTAGATTCTTATCTTGTCAATCCAGGTTAAAGCGCTCTAAGCTCAGAACTAACTTGGCTTGATATCACTCATGCATTTAAAGTTCTTCTTAAATAGATTTCGTCTCAATAGAATATATTATCTAATAAGGTACCTATTGACTGCTAGTTGATCGATATTACGGTTGAATGGATGTGATAGCGTGGTTTTTCTTATCTCTTACATACTGTTGCTTCGTAGTTACTTCGTTTGCGTGAAATTTTCGGACATGCCTCAGTGGATTTTTTGTTACACGTCCTGAAAACACCATGCCAAAGTTTCATCACAATTTTATCGAGGGTTCAATAACACACAGAAGGACAAACATAGTAATATCGATCTTTATTTGTACCTTTAGATAGATGGAAAATAAATTATGTCTACGTTATTTTATAGATTAAGGCTTCGATTAGACAACGCGTTTTCCTGCTGCCCTCGTGAGTTGTCAACGGGGTTGCTCGTTTAGAAGAATCCTATCTATACAGCGAATTTTATTAAAACAACGTGGTCACACCACTGTTGCAGTGCAGCTGACGCGCGGTCTAGTCGGGTACGATGGATTGGTGCGAACAAACTTATCTCATATTCCAGTAAACACACCCTGATACTTTGGCATTGCATTCGTGTAAAGTTTTGTGTAATTTATATTATTAATAGACAGCCTTAGGATACCTATACAGTATTCCGAGATTGTACAATAATAATCCTCAACACTAATTTCGGCGTTCCTTTACTCTTATAGCCAGATGAGACGAAAATTCGACACGACCGGAGTGAGATCAGACGCAGAACCATCATGCAACAGTCTAACGTGTTTAACGAGGCACGGGTGTTTCACACCGCCACATTCCAAACTCTGGACTGCTACTGAGCAAATTTTATTAGATAAACCCAATAGCGCCATTTATCCGACCCGGAATCGAACACGAGACTTGAGACCACTAGTCCACCGTGGTAGTTAGTTTTGCAATAACATAGATGCTTAATAAGCACAGACGTATGTAGCCATTTCAGTTAGTTACTACTAATCCGCGACGCCACATTACTGTAACACTTGCAAGGCTTGCTTCAGTGTCTACGTGCATCGCTGCGTCACGCTTGAGGAAAACCGTAAAATGTGAATAATTTAGTTTCAGTATTTCAAATCGTTTTTGTACTGGTAAATCCAAAGCGCTTTCATGTTCATGTTTTTATCTCTGACAAACTAGTTTTAATTTTGAGGGACGGACCCGTGCTCCACCTAGGTCCTCCACCTGCACTGTTATTACACAGGGTCTCGTGCTTATGATTAGTACAGTTAAGTAATTAAGAAAAATACATTATTTAACACCTTCCTATATAAAAAATACGTTAAATTTTGATGCAATTTCTTCCAACAAAAAATGGTTCAAAGAAATTTCACTAGCTATTCATTTCATTTGTGAATCGAAAATAAATGGTATTTTTCAGTATTCTCTGCGGCATTAAGTTGGCGATAAGTCTAAAGAAACGGTATTTTGAGAAATCACTGTTACCAAAAATAATTTTAATCAGACTAATTCTATTTTTTACATATAACTAAATTCACTTTTAATCAATAATTGTTTAGATTTTGTGAATCATATCGGGAAATCAATTTACTGAATCACTACCTGCAAAATATAAGTTTAGTTATCTGATACTATTTATAGAGATGAAAGGTAAAGGAGTAAAGGATGCTCTGACAGGGAGAATGAAACAAGAAAACATATTGCGGCGGCCCCAAATAAATGAAATAAGGTCAGGAAGATGATGGTAACTTATACATTTGACTATTCACTGTATTTTTGTCGAGTTTGTTTTATTGCGACAAAAAGTGTTTGTTTTTAACCGACTTCTAAAAAAGGAGGAGGTTCTCAATTCGGATGTTTGTATTTTTTTTATGTTTGTCCACGCATAACTCCGTCGTTTGCCAACCGATTTGAAAAATTCTGATCTTGTTAGAAAGGGTATACTTCCCGAATAGTCCCATGAAAATTTTATCGAAATCGGACAAGCCGTTTCTGAAAAATCAACAAAAGTCTAAAAAAATGTTTACGTTGATGATCTTTTCGTTTACGCTGCATTGCGTTTTTTGTTCGCGCATAACTCCGTCATTTACGAACCGATTTGGAAAATTCACTGACCCACTAAAAAGCACAAAAATAAAAACTTTTTGGCAAAAAATAAAACCGACTTCCATATCAAAACATTAAAAGCCAAAAATAATTTTAATTTCGGAAGGCGGTGTGAAAAAAAAGAAAATACAAAACCAATAACACCGACTACCGAAATTAATATTATTTTTGGCTTTGTAGTGTTTTGATATGGAAGTCGGTTTTATTTTTTGCAAAAAAGTTTTTATGGTATCCTCTCCATAGGTAGTGCCTTAAGTCCAGCGAATATTAAAAAAAGTAAATTGATTTGTTATTTTTTTGTAGCGTTCTTTAGATGGTTATATTTCTAGAAAACATGAATACATATATTGCTCAAAATGTTGAGCATTTAGAGACGATAAACTGTGTTCGTGTTCTTTCTTGCAATTTTTTATTCAATATTCTGGTTTACTCTTCTAGAAAAGATTTTTGTGTATCGGCTAGATATACGTATATTGTTGAGTTGATTTTCTTTTGAGTCACCTTGTATATTACTAGTTACTCAGCCACATATTATAGTATGACGTCGCACGCCTGCGCCCGTGATACTTCAGTCACAAATAAACCACAATCAAAGACATTCATTTTTATTATTCACCCTCACACTAAATCAAAGCGGTTACAACACGCACACTGAATATAACTCTTAGTCAGGTAAACTCGACGTGACGCTAGTGACGCCGACGTAAATTTCTTAATTGGTGACACCAACCTTAAGTTGAAGATACGTTACCTATAATAGTATGGACATGTAATGAGGAGGAATCCCCAAAATACAAGCTTGACTTAGTTTGGGAGTTAGTAGTAATGTACCGTAATGTTCATTGTTTTTTAAGAACTATGAACATTACGGTACATTAATTTATGGTTGTACATCAATACAAGGTATTTTGGGGATCCCTCCTCATCACATGTCCATACTATTATAGGTAACGTACCTTCAACTTTTCAATTTACAATTTCTGGATAAAATGGTTTCCAAGATCGCACGCCCGCTTAGCATATCAGTTCCAGTCTGCCTTAGAGTCAGGATCGCTACCTCAATTTCTGACTACAGGAATAACCCACCTTCTCCATAAATCAGGTAGTACTGCGGTACCTAAAAATTATAGACCGATCACGTGCTTACCGACGGTCTATAAAGTTCCTACTTCCATTTTGAGAGCCAAAATTAATAATCGTATTGATACAAATTCAATCATGTCTGCTTCTCAGAATGGATGTAGGAACGGATCCAGCGGTACTAAGGAGCTTCTCCTCATTGATATTGCGATTAACCAGCAGGTTCGTCGTTCCCGAAAGAATCTGTCGACATGTTGGATAGATTATAAGAAGGCCTAAGATTCTGTCCCTCATACATGGCTTATAAAGGTGTTGGAGTTGTAAAAAATAAATCCAACCCTACGCACCTTTCTTGAGTCATGTATGGGGCAATGGAAGATGGTCCTTTGCTACCCAGAATGTCAAAAATTCCAGGAAAACAGCGAACCGTTTAGGATTGAGCGTGGCATTTTTCACGGCGACAGTCTGAGCCCATTGTGGTTTTGTCTGGTTCTCAATCCTCTCAGTACAACTGCTGGAGGGTTCGGAGCAAGGCTACCAGTTGAGAAGAGGTGGTCAAGTCATATATCACCTGCTTTACATGGATGACTTGAAACTTTTCGCCACAAGCAACTTGCAGCTGATGGAGCTACTGAAGGTAACAGAAACTTTCAGTAGCGCTATCAGGATGGAATTTCTGGTGGAAAAATGTGCGGTCATGCATGTAAAGCGAGGTGAGATTATGGAATCCGTGGGAACTCAACTCAACTCTCAATTCCATACACCTAAGATCCCTCGACTCAACTGAAACCTACAAGTATTTGGGTATGTCAAAGGCGCTAGGCATCAATGCTGCTTATGTGAAACAGTCATTGAAGGAACGCTTCTTTGGCCGCCTGAATAAAGTACTGAATATAGTCTTCTGTTACGCGGAATCAAGGTGCGTGCCTTGAATGGTTGGGTCATGCCAATATTGATGTACTCTTATGGCATACTCAAATGGACTCAGACTGAATTTGACGCCTTGGACACACCTGTCCAATATTTGCAGTTAGATTGCAGTTGCAATAGTTGAGTGAAGATTTGCAGTTAGTGTTGTGCGGACCCACCGCTCCGCACAACACTAACTGCAAATTGGATGCATCACCCACGTTCATCGGTGATGAGGCTGTATATCCCGCGGAAGTGCGGGGGTCGTGGCTTATTAAATGCAAAGACCCTGCACAACCGCGAGGTATGCAGCCTTAGGGAATATTTCCTAGAAGCTGACGTGGGTCTGCATCGGGATGTAGTAGCGGTGGACAAAGGCCTCACCTCGCTCTCCTTAGGTAGCGAGAATTGGCGCAAACCTGTAGCATTAGGTACTAATGACTGCGGAGAAGTATGGCAGAGCAAGGAGCTTCACGGACGCTATTACCCCTACATGGGTCTGAAGTAGACTCATTAGCATCCGTAGCCTGGCTGCGTTTTGGTGACCGGGGAAACCGAATTGTGTCTGTGCGATTATGAACGAAGTTATGATGAGGAATAGGTAACTATCGGAAATATATTGTGAAGAATGGTACGGTAAACACATGTCGGGCATGTCACAAAACGGGACAATCCATTCGTCACAATATCTCGGGTTGTTCTCGTCTGGCTAACGGAGAATACTTGCTTAGATACAGCCTCGTTGCCAGGATTATTCACCAGCAACTTGCTCTTAAATACAATCTTGTGGAATCTGAAGTACCATACTATAGGTATGTGCCCGACCCAGTTCACGGAAATGGAATGGAATGGATGAATCGGTCTATCATCACTGACAGGACTATTGTTGCCAATAAGCATGACATAGTGGTGATAGATCGATTAGAGCGTCGCACAATAATTGTTGATATAGCAGTCCCCCATGACGAGAACCTCGTGAAAGCGTTATATTTTTAAATGTTTATATTTTTTTATATTAATATTTCAAAATGTAATTTATATGTAAATAAATTGAATAAATGGAATAATAATGATATGATCCAGCCCGTCCCTAGCTGCCCTCCCCCTACGACGCCCTAAGCCGAGGTCCGTACCCCAAAGGGGGTGCCCTTAGCATGTGGTCGCCTAGTTTGTAAGTTTACAATGAGCCCTGGTTGGAGGCTATAATTTATTTATTAATTAAGGCAACCACAGGCAAGCCCGGTTAAGCAGCTGACAACCTCAGAGGTTGACCTGCGAGATGCCACACAGAAAAAAAAGAGACACTCCTGGTTCTTATATGCACTAAACTTGGCCAAGTTGGCATCGCCCCATTCGGAGACAGCTTTCAAGGACAAGTTTAAGCACCCAGGCATGGTCTCACAGAGAGACTGGATCTGTGCTTATTACACACGTGTTATTAGAAAAATTATGGTGACTCCTCGACAATAGCCACTTAATGAGAGTTCATGTTGAAGTTGATGGCTACCGTTCCTATTACCACGGGGTTTTAGATAGTTATTTAAGGTGAATTTACAGTTACATGTAACTTGCAAACCAATGCAGAATAGTGGCAAAACTTAGTTTAGGGTAAACACGAGACTTTGGCACGAATGTTTCATGCATAAAAGGCTCGTATTTGCAACTAACTCGCAAGTGAATACTATAAACTCAGACTATTGCAAGACAACCTAATGAAATTAAAGCCAAGTTGACTGTATCACTTATGAAGTAAACTAAAATAGAATCATTAGTATTCAAGTATTCAGTATTTATTTGTTTAAATTTTTGTTTAACTGCCAAGAGTTTGCAGGTTGTGTTAGCAATCATATCCGAATACGACCTCTTCTGTTTAGTCAGGCTTCGAATTTTTGGTAAATCAAAGCGGGCACTAGTAAAGTGAGAGAATCTAAAACAGTATATTAATAATAATGTTGGTAATTAACTTGACCTATTAAAACATTATTGAAATAATCAAATTATATATCTATTCACGTATTTTCCGAAAATTGAAACGAAGTGAGCCCTATTAAATTAATTGATTTGGTGATTCTATAAATAGATTTATGATAAGATTAACAACATTGGAGATAAGATTAACAACGTTTAATAAATATAAAACAAAAAGCAATAAATACCGCTTAATTTTGTTTGTTACCAGATTAAAATTCAGTTTTTTAGATTTTAATTGTGTAAACAAAATAAGCTTATATTTATCAGAGTTTTTATTTCAATAACTCCGCTTTATTAGTTTGTTGTATCGCCCAAGGGCGAATTTAGTGGGAACATCGGCACCGAAACCGCAGTAGAGGCCTCCTTGAGTGACGTAACCCTCGGAATGATATCGATTTGTTTAGAAGGAACAAGAGGGCCGCTCTATCGTTTGGAATGTGTGACAGAGATAAATATAGCGAATGGTCGTCCTTGTGAATTATATTTCAAATTATACTAAGTAGCGTTGCTTTGGGTTTTTCCCGTTCACGAAAGAAGGCACGTAAAATTAGATGTTTTTATTTTCAGTAGGTGGTCAGAAGGCGTGACACGTGTATAAAGGATACACAACGAATATATTCGCGGAAGCTTGAATAGGGTGTGTCAGACTTCTACTGACTAAAAGCCCACCCTGTTCCTTCAGTTGCCCTTGTGGTCCGGGGCCACGGTATCTCGTTAAAATATTTCCGCAACTCCAGCAGGCAATGGCTCTATCGAACCCCGTCATTGCTGCTGAATGCTCTTTGAGGCGCACGTGGAATACGACGCGCTATCGACCCGGGCAAGATTTCTTGGCTTATACATACGCCTTACGAAATAAATAATGATGAAGACTGTTTAAAATTCAGCTTGTAGGTAATAAAAAAATAAAAATAAAAACTAAAACTAAACACTAAAATTGACATACTTTCATACATTAAAACGACACCGCCAACGCGTGGATTTTTGTGGGTGCACCACAAAATTCTCAAATTATTTGTACGAGAATACAGATTGAATCCTTTTATAAAATTAATGATATATTACTAATTAATGTCACGACACTTCAAAGAATTAACAAGTTAACCACATATCCATACATGTACCGTAATATATGTATGAAAATAAATTTGTACAGTTTGTCTATGATTTAAAAATAACTGTTTTATCAAATCGTTATTGCTATGTACGTGATAATAAAACATTTTCTTTTGTTAAATTTATGTCAGTCTGTCTTTCTGTTTGCTAATATATGAAATGGTATAACGGATTTTTATTGGACTTGCACTGGAAATAAAGGATATCATAGGGCACACATAGGTAACTTTTTAACGGAATTTCCACGGAATCGGTAATTACGCGTTTAATGTCTACGATTCCACGCGACAAAGACGTGGGTACAGCTAGTTTAAAGTTTATTTATCAATTATATGTTTGAAGTGGAACTCACAGCAGAGTAAATCACTGCGAGTTGGCGTTACGCTTGTCAACGTCAGACGTCACCACGATAATATCACTGGGTGAAGTTATGTTCATTAGAGCTGTTACAGCATGAATTGGGATGGCAATAATATTGTAGCGGGTCACTAGTCCATGGACGTGAACCCTAACAAAAAAACTGTCGCCGCGCGAATACTATAGAATATAAATAAGTATGAATAAGTCTTTAAAATTACATAAAATATACGCAGAATACAATTTGCAAGTGATGTTTTTGATGTGACGTGAAGCAAAATCTTTGATCCCCTTTTTACGAAAATTACGCGGTCGTAGAATTATGAGCACAGTAAAAGTTTATATGGAAAAGGAATGCAGAAAGCTTACATTTTTGTATAAAACTACATTAGAACCTATTTTAAATATTATAAATAAAAATGAATCGCCGAAATGTATGAACGCATAACTTCAGAACGCCTGCACTAAATTGAATGGTTATTTTTTGTCGTGTTCGTTATTATCAGGACAAGGTATGTATACAAGAAAAAAAAAATTACAAAAATAGATTTTTCACGCTTTTTAGTGGGTCGGTTTGTAATTTTACTAGTTACAAAAGCCATAATGTCAACAACTTATCACCTTTTACAAAATATTGCTATTCCCGATGCATAGCCGTTAATTTTTGAGGAGTCCTCCTGGTACTTGACCATCAGCTCTACATCACTATATGTAGGTATTGTGACGAGCATAAAGTGTTGATGACTCAAGTAATCGAATCGCAATCCACGAAATACTTATTATTGAGTAGTTTCAGTGGCCATCTATGGTCTTCATCATCAGTTCAACTTCCCCAAATGATACTTTTCGAAAGCAACTGCTCAAGGTACTATAAGAAATACCCAAAACGCTATAAGTGTGCCTATAATATTTGAAGAGTTTCCTCGATTTCTCCAGGATCCCATCATCAGCTCCTAATTTCGTAACAATGGGACCAACTAGAAAGTATACCCATTCAAACGCAAAAAGAATTTTTCAAATCGGTCCAGCCATCTCCGAGTTATGAGGGAACAAACTTAAAAAAGATTAGACGAATTGAGAACCTCCTTTTTTTGAAGTCGGTTAAAATATAAAATAAAATTGTATGAAATCTAAATACGAACGCAGATGAAGTTGCGGCCAGAAACTAGTAAATAAATAAATATCCGAACACATCACATCAACGCATGGCGTGTTATGAGCTTCAGACGCTCATTTATTTTCTGCGTAGAACTGAGCTATTGCGTTTTCACAATGCGAAGAGTTTCTCGAAAATAAAGTAGAAAGTACGAGGTCTAGATATTTATTTATAAGTATAATTATTAACAGTAATGTATTTTTTATAGAAAATAAACTATAATTATTGAGATTACAAAATTAAGGCTTACATTTTTATTTGTATTTGTTCATCGTGTCACGAGTTCATGTCCAAACTCAACATACATTCAATATTTTAACTACATCGTGAGGGGAAAAACTATTTTAAAGCCATGACACATACATACATATTAACTTACTAACAAGACAAGTTGAATAAAAGCCCGAAAAATGTGGAGAATGGACCTATATATTTGAGTTTTTAGAGTTGCTTTTCCTATGAAACCATTCCCAAACAGATTTGAGGTCAGCACTGTTAACTGGTTTCGATACAATGAGGCCAGGTTGTACCAACTGTTTTACGAAAAATAAAAAGCGCTGGTTAAGGAAAGTTATTCAGTAAGTACCTATATAAATTTTACGATAGATAGCATTAAAACAATATTTCAAATTCAACGAGTCAAATTTATATTTTATTAGCTGACCCAGAACTTAGTACCGCCATATAATACTGTTCATATTCTAAAATAATTATGTAAACATTCTTCTGGCAATAACGATCACAATAAAAATAATAATTCAAATTGGTGCACTCGTTCCGAAGATATGCGCCGTACCTACCTACATTTCGGCGATTAATATTATTCATTACGCTGACCCGCCACGACTTCTTTCGCGTGGTATCCTACCCCTACCCAACCGATACCACTACCCCTATCCTACCGATACCCTACTCATACCTTACTCTACCAATACCCTACCGAAACCCTACACTACCTCTACCCTACCCTACCCTACCCCTATCCTACCCTACCATACCCTACCCCTACCCCTACCCTACCCCTACCCTTGAGACCTTTCCTACTTTTTTTTTGTCATAAGAACCTTCTCCTGACAAAACCAGACAACAAAAAAAAGAATCAGACAAATCGGTCCAGCCGTTTTCATGTTTTGCGCTTAGTAACACATTTAGCGATTCAATTTTATTATATAGAAGATATAGATCGGTATAAGATCTAAATCTGATATATATAGAAATCTCGAGTCACGTTATTATCAATCTCGTCCGAAACGATTTGACCTATGTTTATGATTTTTGTGTACATTTATTTGGTTATATATAGATCTTAGAATAGGTCGTAGGCTATTTGGCAAGTCAGCTAGTATTTATATATTAATACGTGACGCAAGAACTTTGTACTCCTTAGAAAATTACGCAGATGGAGGAAATAATATGTAAATTTGAAAATATAAATGATTAGGAATACATTCAGTTAATATGGAGAATGTACAGAGAAAGCTAATATTTTTATAGAAATATTCGACAGGGCGACGAGTATACCTAGTTCATTATATTTCAAAGCTTACGAGTTACTGAGAAACGATTTGTGAAATGGGACAGGAGACTGGCTTAGGTCACTGCTCACGTTAAACATTAGCTGACTAATAGTATTGCTTTGCTAGAAGTAAATAAAGTTAAAAATGGTCATTAGTTACTCGGTAGAACAGAGCAAAGTGTTTACTTGTAGTTAATAAAGTTCGTGAAACACGAGTTAGGTACAGTAAATAGTTTCAAGGAGCGCCACCGACCCTGGTAACGTAACGTAACCTTGACTGTCTGAAAATCAACAGACATTTTTCTATTACTTTATGAGCTCCTAGTACAGAGCAGTAGAATCTAAGTAATATATACATTTCTATAAATGCTTAGTAATAGCTCGAAAATAAGGGATTATGTAGCTAGTAATTATTTTTGTCATAGTTTTAAAATACTTGCAGAAGTTGGAAATGTTTTTTTTGTTATTTTATGTACCTACATGAAATACGTTTTTGTCCTGTCAAATTAAAATACAGATACAAAAGTGTCCAATGTGTACATTGTTCATGTTACTGCGTTAAAATTCGTTTTGACCTACTAAATATACATAATTATGTAACTAACTGTTCAGCTGAGTAGCAACATTATTTCATGTAGGCAGTAATTTGTTAAGGGGCCTTTTTACACAAATATTTAGAGTAGAATATATTGAAATTGTTATCTAAAAATATACTTCCGTGATAGCTTAACTTCGGTTTTAAAAGATGATTCAATCCGCACTAAACCCCACCTAAATTTTCGTTTTTTTTTTTATTTGCCAATGACCGACCAACTTGGAACCGCAATGTCTACGTCAGCATTAACACCAGGATGTCATGGATTTAACAGAAGTGGATATTATACTCTTAGAATTTCAGGGCCTTACAGCGTGTATTTCACCCTCCATCCTGTGTAAGGTATCGATTTGTACCAACTTACGGGAGTTTACATTGTAACGTACCCAAATGAGGGGTGCAGAATTATATTACCAGAAATAAGTATATTTTTCTATTTAGTGTAGACATTGGCTGTAACCAAACGCAGCCTGTGTTTAAAAGTACCTATATTAAATGATTTCATATTGGTAAATTGTTACGTTTTAGAGATTGACCATGCTTACTTATTTTTTAGTAAATGCTTATCGACAATCGCTTTTAGCTGTGTAAAATAACATTAACTGATATAACTGCTATACTTAAAAGACTTTTTTATATTTCAACCTACTTCAATATTTTCTAAGTTTATGCGGAAAATGATGTTGGCCCGGTCAGATAGTAATCAATAATTAAACTGTAAAAGATGCAAAACGCTGAAATTGTCCGCAACGTCTAATCCCGCATTTCTACTAGGAAAGCATATACTTAGAAGTATACAATGACATTCCAAGAACGCGCATTTTAAGCTTTGTGTCCTAAGAGCTAAGACATATCTATAAAATAGTGTATCAAGTTTGAATAAGTTATATGAAATTACGTAACAAAGAGACTATAAAAAATGTTTTTATTTAGTATTAAATAACACCAGAGGATATAAAAAAAAAAGAAATATGTACATTAAATAATCAAGAAAATAATATAGAATAGAAGAATTTTTGTCACTATTTTTTTATTGAAACGTAATAATGTGTAACTTAAGAATCCCGTCCTCTAAATTCATGTTAGTCGTAGTTTTGCATATTCATATTTCAAACCTACTCGGCCATTATAATAAGTATGTAAATATCAAGACCTAAATTATAAAAATGTTGAAGTATAATTAAAACGTACCTACATTATACAAATTCACGTTCTTTTGCACCAATAAAATACACTTTTTTACTAAAAAAAAAAACAATAACAAATTAACACACACAGGACACGTTTTATTTTACACATTATAGGTTGGCTGTTATCATTGTTGTAATTTTATTTTACTACCAAAATCACTTTTTCACAAAACCGCTATTGTAACTTTGTCTAACAAGTATTGGACCCATCTTATTCAAACTGAAAACACGTGTAGCCACAGCGCTGTCTCTAACTTTTCTGATGCCGACCATAGGAACACAACACCCCGCAGCGGCATGGCCCGGCGGCATTCAGAGGGTTATACGAATCATCACTCTTCCTTCAGCGATCATTGCCGAAAGCGTTCGTTGTAGCTGAGCACGCCAGGTAAAGTGGCTCTCGCTACTCAACTACCTTTTCTAAGATCACGGAAACAAGACATAAAATTCCGTGTAAATTCCTATAGTACATCTTTGAGTTTAAATAACGTAGGTTTCTTTTTGTGAGTAAAGTTGCATCAGTTGAGGTCAATGTCCTTTGAGTTCACGTCCCCGCTACAAAGATTTCCCTCGCAAGCAACGAGGGAAAGCAGTCCCCTAACTAAGGAGCATCTACGGTAGATTAGAGGAATAACGACCTTCGGTATTACTGTTCGTTTGCACCAGTAGCATGATATCATCATCCACAGTTCAGGAATTATTTAAAATATCTATCTAATATACACTTCAATAACGCATTTACGATGGCGCCTATTATAAATAAATATGTTTTTTTTATTAAAGACATCTCTATACACTAAATACTAAATAACTTTCTCCCTATGACCTCACAGTAAGATGATTTTACAACGAAGTATGTTTTTTAATATAAAAAATTTGTTAATTCAGATCCAATCGCTCACCTATTGACTAATTAAGTCTTCTTTTAAAATCGACATTGGCGTATCTAGAAATATTTTATATTTTTTAGAAGCGATGATTGTTTATCGAAGTTTCGTACGAAGTGAAAATTTTCACATAAATTAATTTAACGTGTATCGCAACAGTAGTGTCAACAAGAAGAATCTGCAAAGTCAACCAAAAACAGTGGCCAAGTGCGAGTCGGATTAGCCCATGAAGGGTTTTGTAGTAGCAAATATAGATTAACGAAACATATCTTTGTTTTTATAGCGTTTGTATAAATGACAAAGTTACCAACACCAATTTTTCATATTTATTTATCTTATGGGTTTCATGCAAATGAGTCAATATTGTAGATAAGGTAACGTTAAACCATGCCACCAATTCCTGAATAGTTTGACTCGGATCGGCTTCCAGAATCTCTTTTCATACTTTAACCCCTATTATCAAATCTCGGCGATAAGCGTGAGTCTGTCAAAGTGGGGTACTTCGCGTCACGTTTTGCGTACTACCGTGCTAGCACTATCTGTTTCTGCGGATGAATTTGCATGCCCCTTGTGGTGTCGTTCAGCCCATACGAACTTAGTGGATACAGCTCTTAATGAAACATGTCAGATCATCACTGGTTGCCTTAAACCGACCCCGGTACAAATGTTGTATCCACCGGTAAGAATGACGCCACCGGAAGTTCGCAGAGTGGTGGCAAGTACCAGTGAAAGAGCCAAAATGTTTAGTGGCACCCGACACTCTATGCACTGGAACACTTTAGTGCCACAAAGGCTGAAAAGTCTAAGAAGTTTCCTGAACTGAACTGCTCACTGCAGGACTTGATGGAAGCCACCGACGGCGCCAAACTTCTTACCCAGTTCTGGGCAGACTCCATCTAGCTATTTGCCATCGACACGCTAAGAAGAAGACCGTATTAATTAATGACAACTTGCACTGCCAGTTCAGTTTATGTGATATAGAACATTATCAAAAACTGCAAATATAATTGGTCATACATACAAACGATTGACGAACAAACTTCGAAGTTTATGAAATTCAAAGTAATTTTTTGCTAATCTATGCTTGGATACGGAACCTTTCATAGGCGAGTCCGATTCGCACTCGGCCAGTTTTTTTTAATTTTTCAGTAATTATTTTTTGTTAGTAAAAATTCTGAGGTGGGCACGGTCCACCCGCCCTCTCCCTTCCTACGCCTATAAAAATTGACTTTTTTATTCTTCTTTTGTATTGGATTAAGTAACTTACGTTAGGGGTCGCTACGCGTAATCAAGAATTCCTTTATACAAGGGGATGTTACCCTGGTTACTGAAGACACAGCTTTTGCGGCCGAGCAAAAAAAACTTTTTTGCATAAAATAAAATCGACTTCCATATCAAAACACTACAAAGCCAAAAATAACTTTAATTTCAGTAGTCGGTGTTCTTGGTATTGTATTTTTTTTATTTTACTCCGCCTTCCGAAAATCAAAGCACTACAAAGCTAACAATAACTTTAATTTCAGTAGTCGTTGTTATTGGTGTTGTATTTTTTTTATTTTACGCCACCTTCCGAAATTAAATTTATTTTTAACTTTGTAGTGTTTTGATATGAAAGTCGGTTTTATTTTTTGAAAAAAAGTTTTTTTTTTCACACTTTTTATGGGTCGGTTTGTAATTTATCTCGTTAAAAAAGCCAAAATGTCAACTACTTATCACCTTTTACAAAACTTATGCTTTTCCCGATGCAGAGCCGTTAATTTTTGAGGAGTTCTCCTGGCACTTTACCATCAGCTCTACTTCACCATATGCATTGTGACGAGCATAAAGTGCTTAACATCCATATTCAAGTAATCGAATCGCAATCCACGAAATTCTTATTATTGAGTAGTTTCGGTGGCCATCTGTGGTCGTCATCATCAGTTCTACTTCCTCAAATGGTGCTTTTCGAGAGCAACTGCACAAGTTACTATAAGAAATACCTAAAACACTATAGGTGTGCCTATAATATTTGAAGAGTTTCCTCGGTTTCTCCATGATACCATCATCAGATCCTAACGTGATGACAATGAGACCAACTAGAAAGTATACCCTTTCAAACTAAAAAAGAATTTTCCAAATTGGTCCAGCCGTCTTCGAGATATGAGGTAACATACATAAAAAAAATTCAAGACGAACTGAGAACCTCCTTTTTTTTGAAGACGGTTAAAAATTAAGTTTCTTTGCTCTCTATCATAGCGCAGCTGATGAAACTAAAACCGTTGGGGTCATTGTAAAACCACATTAAGCCATACGTGTTGGATTTTCTAGCTGGCCAGACTTATTTTTACCGTAGATAGATAGATCTTTATTGTACACCAATAATTTGAACAAACACTAGGTTTACAATACTGCAAAATATCTTTAAAACTTTTGCTCTTAACAGGCAACAACGGTTACAACAAACAAATTTCGCTTCGATAATAACGGGTTAGTGCAGTGGTGCTTTCATAGCTGTAGTGGTACAGTGATTAAAGGCACAAGTTACGAGTTGTAGCTGTTATATCGTGTATAGTGGGAACGTTATTTGCAGGCTAGTTATGTGATGGTATACAAATACAGCTCAGTCCGATGACTTCACGTGGATTCACCATTAAAGCTTTATGCAAATGGCCACCAAATGTCAGAAATGATGATTAATTAAACACGAATAGCGTACAGTTAATATTGTATAAAAGCCAATGTACTGAGTATCTGAATTATTTATGAAGGTTCCATTAATATTTATATCATTACAGTATAATGATAAAACTGTGTTTTCATTGTTTACGAAAATATTGTGTCTGTCTAGAAGTTTCCGAAATAAAATAAAATAAATGTCAACTTTACTAACCTCGAAAAAAGTGTCTTCTGTAAGAAACTATTCTTCATTTACAAGATTCTGCACTCACCAACGATATAATAAACATTTTTCAACTGCATGGTACAACTTGCATGCGTACATGTAGCAGAATCTGGAAAGTAACGGGCCATAAGGAACTTCGATCCAATCCTTGTTAACTGTATCAGTGGTTGTGAGCACGATGCCCTTTGGCAAGATGAGTGCTCGATTTTCAGGCTTCTGATTAACCTGTATGACTATCATAGCCATAGATAAAATATATTTTTGATTTCTGTGATCATAGCAAATGACCAGGACTAACAGATTAAAGTGTTTTTCGAGGCACGGTGAAATCTCTATATGTTCAAATGGTAGTCGCGTTGCTTACCTTTGACGCTGGACCCATGCGGCAAGCTCCTCCATGTAATTGATACATGTCTGGGCTTAAAATAGATTGAGCACTGAAGCACCCCAGCAATAGCGTCTAACTGGATTAGTGTAGGTATTAACGGATGATAATATTCTGCGACGCCCCCCAGTCACCGTCGTGAGTAGCGGTGCCAAATGACACCGCATCGTGCAGTGTGACATGAATCAAGGTTCTGTCGATTAGGCGCCTACTTTAGATAAAACTGGGGACAATAATGAATTTTGATTTTCAGAAATAGCGCTGTTATCGAAGATAAACGCACGAAATATAAAAAAATGCACAAAATGAAATGTTTTCCGTCTCGAAGTCCAATGGAATGGCAATCCGACACATCCGACCAAATTGAGTTTGACCGATCTATAAAACGATTCCACGCTCAGAAGATAGAACGATGGATGTACTCCTTATTGTACACCATAACAGAAAAAAAAATAAGGACGTTAGTCAATGTTATTGGTCTTTTTTTCACACCGCCTTCCGAAATTAAAGCTATTTTTGGCTCTGTAGTGTTTGATATGGAAGTCGGTTTTATTTTTTGTAATCAAGTTTTTTTCACGCTTTTTAGTGGGTTGGTTTGTAATTTATCTAGTTACAAAACCCAAAATGTCAACTATTTATCACCTTTTACAAAATATTGCTTTTTTTGATGCAGAGCCGTAAATTTTTGAGGAGTTCTCCTGGTACCTTACCGTCAGCTCTACTTCACCATATGCATTGTGACGAGCATAAAGTGCTTAACATCCATATTCAAGTAATCTAATCGTAATCCACGAAATACTTATAATAAGTATTTTCGGTGACCATCAGTCTTTATCATCAGTTCCACTTTCCCAAATGGTGCTTTTTGAGAGCAACTGCACAAGTTACTACATATAAGAAATACCCAAAACGCTATAGGTGTGCCTGTGTGTGTATATTTGAAGAGTTCCCTCGATTTCTCCATGATTCCATCATCAGATCTTAACGTGATGACAATGAGACCAACTAGAAAGTATACCCTTTCAAACTAAAAAAGAATTTTCCAAATCGGTCTAGCTGTCTTCGAGATATGAGGTAACATACATAAAAAAAGGAAGTTCAAGACGAACTGAGAAGCTCCTCCTTTTTTGAAGTCGGTTAAAAAGGGTCTCGTAACAACAGCTAAACAATAATGTCGTACAAGCTTCTGGCCGCGAATTAGTTCGTAGGAGGTTTTTCCCGCGTAAATCCCGATCCCGAGAGAATTTCGGGATAAAAGCGAATGTATTTACTTATAGCCCTTCTTCATTATAGTGAAAGTCCTATTAAAACCAGTTCAGCCGTTCTATAGATTATTAGCCCAGAAAGGAGTAATAAAATTATTGTAATTTCAAAATAATTTAACAATGTATTTTTCTTTAAAAACATAGTTATTAGAAATCACGGTCAGACATTTCGGTTTTATTGATATTATGTAGGTAAATGTAGACTGTATAATTAAAAGAATAAGATTAAATTTGTCTTATTCTTATTATAATGCGTTTAAATTTAGGAATTACGACAATATACCTCTGTCCTAGGGTTAACTTCAAGTCTAATCGTATGTGTGTTTTGCCAAGTTCGAAACGAAACACTGACTAATAATAAAGTACTTAAGTATAGTAACTTAAAACTTACACGTGTTGTTCATTCCAAAAATAGATTCACCTTAGTATTTTTTACTAATATCCCAATTTTTTACATTTTGCTTAGGAAATATGTTTTTTTCAAGCATTATGTAATTTCCAAGACCAAACTAAAATGTCCTGTATACTACTTAATTAATATATAATTAAAGTTTAATTCATGATAAGTGGCTTTTGTGAAGAGGGTAACTACACATACTTAATTACATTGGTAAACCGTCAACAACCGTAGGTGTTCGGAAATATTATATAACTTCAACTAATGTAAAGTGGCGTTTGTGGAGGAGCCACCACAATTTTGCCATTATCACGTGTAGAATGATGAAATATTTTATATATCTAAACACAAACTAAACTTAGTACACATTAGTATATTTGACCACAGATAACTTTAAATAATTCAGAGACTGACAAGTAGTGTTGCCCAAACGAGAGTCTCGCAAGAGTCTTGCAATTAGCGATTATCCTATTGCTATTTATTAAACGGTAATAGTTTGGGCAACACTACTGACAAGTCATCGGACCAGTCAGAAAAGACCATAGAGATAACCTTGGTATATTTTTTTCGGAATCTTAAATCGTAACTGTATCGTAGCTTGCATGTTGAACCTACACACGAGTATCTAGTATAATACCTTCATACTGTTTTTCAGTTTACTTGATACTTGATACAAGTGTTTACAACTGTTTAGTAAAGCAGGAATAGTATTATCTATTTTGGTGGAGGTCACCAAAATCGTTACCACGAAGCCAGCGATTATAGACCTGTGGCGATACTTTACGTTCCAGCTAAGGTGTTTGAGATGACCATCCATAGTTGCTTATATGAACAGGTGAGCGCCGATTTATCTGACGGCATGGCATGGCTTTGGACCCGGACGAGGCACAACAGGAAACTTGCTCCACCTCACGTCCATACTTGCTCCAGCAGTGGATGTCGCATATTTAGATTTTAGAAAGGCATTTGACAAAGTTGACAATGATGCCCTTCTCCTAAAATTAGCTGCAAAAGGTTTTACACCTCACACTTTGAAATTTGTTGCAGGCTATTTGAGAGACTGACGTCAGTTTGTGGACTGTTGCGAATATTATTCTACACCATAGTAAACTAGATCTGGAGTCAGTCAAGGAAGTAATTTAGGACCTTTTCTCTTAATTTTGATGGTAGATGACTGCCAAAAGTAGTTTCTGAGTCAACTTGTCTCCTTTTTGCCGATGACGTTAAGCTTTGTGTTGTAGTGAGAGACATTACGGATCACGACGTTCTGCAGAGGGACATTGATAGGGTTGCACAGTGGTGCAAAGACAATAAGCTGTATTTTAACGTAGAAAAATGTTCAGTAATATCTTTCACTAGAGCTCGAATACCTAACCACAACTTTTATAAAATTGAAGGTCAGTCTTTGCAGCGCGTCAAAGAAGTAAAAGATCTTGGCATTCAATTTTTCAATGATATGACTTTCCGGAAGCATGTAATGATGGTATGCAAAAATGCTTATCGTAATTTAAGATTTACGTTACGGCAAGCCAATGAATACACCAATATAAGTGCATTAAGGGCTTTTCATGAAGCTTTAGTTAAAAGTCACTTAGAGTGTAATGCGGTACTTTGGAGCCCCCACGAAGCTAAGTATAAAACAATGTTGGAACGTATTCAGAATAAATTTATTCGATTTTTATATTTTAAATTATATAAGGTTTATCCTGGCTATCCACTGTTATATCCAACATTGTTTATACTTGGTACCTATGGTAGGGTATTATAAACTAGAAATAAGGCGGGAAATGGCTTTAGCCATATATATGTTTAAAATATTACGTGGCAAGATTAATAACCCTAGTATCTTATGCGAAACACATATTAGTGTTCCGGATGGCTATGTGGAGCGCCGGCGGCGGCCGCCACTGATGGTGGTGCCTAGCGCGCGCACCAACTTGCTACAACATGCGCCGATGACGCGAGCCTTGCGGACACTCAACACTGTAGCCTCACGTATCGATTTATTTTCCTGGTCGATGAGCGAGTTCACAAAAGCCATATATTTTGTGTTATGTTACCATGATTTGTAAATATAGTAAAGGAATGTAGAGAGATCTTAATTGTGTTTATATAATGTATAATTTTAACTTATCTATCGCATTGGGTGCAACTTGTAATAGTAGATTTAAGCTTGTAATAAATAAATAAATAAAAATAAATAAATGAAATAAATTTTTAACCGACTTAAAAAAGCGGGTTCTCAGTTCGTCGGAATCTTTTTTTTAAGTACCTCGAACTCCTCATAACTCGAAGACGGCTGGACCCATTCGAAAAATTCATTTTTTGTTTGAGAGGGTATACTTTCTAGTTGGCCCCATTGTCATGAACTCAGGATCTGATGATGGGATCCTGGAGAAGTCGAGGGAACTCTTCAAATATTATAGGCAGACCTATACTGATATGGGTATTTTTTGTAGTAACTTGTGCAGTTGCTTTCGAAAAGCACCATTTGGTGAAGTGTAACTGATGATAAAGACCACAGAAGGCTACCGGAACTACTCAATAAAAATTATTTGGTTGCGATTCGATTGTAACTTGAATATGGTTGTTAAGCACTTTAGGCTCGTCATAATGAATATGGCGAAGTGGAGCTGATGGTGAAGTATCAGGAGAACTCCTAAATATTTAACGGCTCGACATTGGGAAAAGAAATATTTTGCAAAAGGTGTCACTAAGGCTTGTAAGGTAAATTACAAACCGACCCACTAAGAAGCAAGAAAAAAAACTTGTTACAAAGTATATATATATATTTTTTTTGGCAAAACGGTTTTATTTTTTGTTAAAAAGTATTTTATAAATATATAAAATACTTAGAAATGTAATGTCTTAGGTACTCTGACTTAATGTTCTAACTACTGGTAACTTCAATAATACCAAAGGAGTAAGGGTCAGTTTACATCTGACGGAAGATGCGTCGAGCATATCATCGGTCGCGTCTATTCGGTTAAATAGGGTGTTTTCATATCTGACGTAAGATGCGTCGGGCGTAACTTCATTTTGCCACATTATAACGCGTCTATTCAGTTTCTGCATTCAGCATAGATCTACAGAGCGATTATGTTGTGTGATAATTAATGCTAATATGAATCCCATCGAAATAATAGCTATTTGGGAGGCTTTAGAACAATATCGAAAAAGGAAACGACGACATTAGATGCATACTTTTGCCAATCCATGCGCAGCCATAGCATTTAAGGACTGTAGGTAGTAAAGTCCAAACATTAGGGCTTTATTCATACTATCGACATTTGCTTCGAAATCGTATCAGTGGTTAGCAAAAAGAATGGGACCTCTATTAAGCACTGTTTAAGAGAACTGCGTGGCTGCGTTCTCTACGTTTTGACCGCGCGACCACGATTAAACCTTTACAACTTTCTGAATATTGTATTTACGAATTTCCGACTTTCATCGTTAATGTTTTATAAATTCCTTGGTAATGTTGATGTAGTTATATTTCTTTGACGACACTGTGGCCAAGCAGTCGATACAGACACTCGTCTGAATCTATCAGTCAAAATACACGTGATGCGACGTTGCCGCTCTTACGTTGGCCGACAATGCGTTGACGGAAACGGAACAAACGCTGAACGCTCGACACACTAACGCATCATTGATTATGTGTAAAAGGTTGAATGTCATCTCATACAATTGTCTGTTCTGGCGTTTAGCGACCGATAATACGCGACGCATCTTCCGTCAGATGTGAACCGACCCTAAACAGTGTAAGCCTATAAAACTTTTTATTTGCAAATGTAAGTGCATAACTCAAAGCTGCACTCCGAAACACATTAGGTTTATAATGCTTTAGGGAAAGAGGAGAAAAATGAGTTCAGCAAGTGAGGTGTTTTATTACCTGAACTCTAGACTTAGAACTCTAAACTCTCACCGACACGACGTAATTTTCTTCCCCGTTAGTCTCAGAATCTCTGTGAAGAAAAATGTCCTAAAAATATATATATATTCACAATAGCTCTTCAACATTGAAATTACTCTCCGCTACTTTCGCTTGTATTGCTCGCTTTATTCTGTCTTCTAGTGTAAGTTTACGCTCTGCCCACTTATGAACTTATTATAGCTTGGACTTATAGTATTAGCTACATTCGTGTGTAAAACACACTTTATTCCTATGCTAAAAAATATACGTGTGCTTCTCACTCTAAATATATAAAATTATAAAAACAGCCATCTGCGTCAGACTTCTTGAAGCTTTAGTTATTATGGGCCTCCCCCTTAATAACTGATTACCCAAAACCCTTTGACAGCCGACCGTTATTTAGCGCACATTCTCTGGTACGCCGGCCATTTTTGAAGATATTGTAAGATTAAAAAAATAACTATAAGTGCTATATGCATAGTTTTAATTACAAAACATTATTATTTTTGTTGTGACTGGAAATCATGAATAAATACAATGAAGTTAATAATTTATTTTATAAAAGAAACATAGAAACCTCCTTTTTCATTATATGACCTAAAGCCATGATCTCTGGTTCATTCTGATAATTCTAAATTCAAACGAAATAATTGCGCTTGTCTTTTGTATCCTTCGAATTGTAATATTTTTTCCTGCCAAAAGAGTATCCAAAAGTAATGGAGTGATTTATATAATTGATTGAAAATAATATGGATCTTATAAAATTTCCGTCCTTTTTAGTTTTGCTGTAACATGAGACAGCAAAAATGTAATCAAGATCCATCGTCCAATATTGTGTAGTGGTATTGTGTAGTCGTACAAAATTTGTGTTCGACCTTATCCGTGGATCTGTCAAGTGTTGAAACCTATTGAGTGTCTTCCCAAGTTGAAAAACTAAGCCACTACTAAAATGGGTGATAAACCTAAGATCGATAAAGGACTACCAAAAAAAAAACCAACAGGAGGAGCTGCATTCTTAAGAGATTTCGTGGCGGGTGGTGTATCAGCCGCCGTATCCAAGACTGCAGTGGCTCCCATCGAACGAGTGAAGATTCTTTTACAGGTACAAGATGTCAACAAACAAGTAAAAAAGGGCAAGGAATATAAAGGTTCGTAACCTTGAAACTAAACTTTAAGCTACTTTTTAATTTCTCTTTTAATAATTAACCGACTTCAAAAAAGGAGGTTCTCCATTCGTCTTGAATTTTTTTTTATGTATGTTACCTCATAACTCGGAGACGGCTGGACCGATTTGGAAAATTCTTTTTGTGTTTGAAAGGGTATACTTTCTAGTTGGTCCCATTGTTACGAAATCAGGATCTGATGATGGAATCCTGGAGAAATCGAGGGAACTCTTCAAATATTATAGGCACACCTATAGTGTTTTGGATATTTATTATAATACATATAACACCGACTACCGAAATTAAAGTTATTTTTAGCTTTGTAGTGTTTTGATATGGAAGTCGGTTCTATTTTATGTTAAAAATTTTTTTATATATATTATTCATTGCAAGAATCCTTGATCTAATACGCTACCGATTTACCAATATTGATACCCAGCCTGACTTGCTTGTGCATTCTAGTGTTGACGGCCATATTGTATAGTGCGTAGCATTGAGATAATATGTACTACGTACTACATATTACCTCAATGGTGCGTAGTGTAATAGTCTAAAAATAAGTCAGTTCGAAATACAGACATATGTGAACCTTTTTTGTTAAACAGGTATTCTTGATATTCTTGTCCGAGTACCAAGAGAGCAAGGATTTTTCTCACTATGGCGCGGCAACTTTGCGAACGTCCTTCGATACTTCCCAACCCAAGCCTTGAACTTTGCTTTCAAGGATAAATACAAAGAAATGTTTCTTAGCGGTATAAACAAAAATAAAGAGTTTTGGAAATACTTCGGTGGCAATCTGGTGGCAGGAGGAGCCGCGGGTGCGACATCTATGTGTTTTGTGTATCCTTTAGATTATGGAAGAACCAGGTGAATAAAATGCCTTTCCTATGTTTTATAAGTTTGACAAGATACATGCCCCAGTAGTACCTAATAGCACCAACTTAAAAAATATATTGTAGACCACACGGTCTACAATATATTTTAACAGAACCCACGTTCTACTCACTTTGAAGCTCTTTTATTCTATTATCATGAATAGGATTATCTACACCGCGGTGACCCAGTATGCTGGCTAATAGATGGCCCCTCACAGAGGCATGTCTCAGCAGGAGATCGTCTTAATATCTGAGTTAATACAAAAAATTACAACAATGTTGATCTTGATGTTGCCGAATATTAAACTAGCAATTTTTTTTTACTTTTTTACAATAAGCTTCTTATTAGCATGCTGGATAGAAATCATATAATTTTTTTAATATGCTTGCTTCTGGAGTGGGTTCCTGGCAATAATGTCTTGGGTGGGGATCGAACCTGCGACCTCTCGATCACAGGCCAATCCCTTAGCGATTAGGCTATTGTAGTAATTTTATAATGAAAGTCGAGTAAAGTCTAATGTAGTTCGTATATTAAAATAGGACCTACAAAAATTAAACCTGTGTTTTTATCAAAATGTAGCCAAACCTGCCATTTTGAAATTATGCCCTAAATTTGTGTTTTTAACCGACGTCAAAAAAAGGAGGAGGTTCTCAATTCATCTTGTACTTTTTTTGTTTTTTTTTTTATGTATGTTACCTCATTACTCGCAGATGGCTGGACCGATTTGGAAAATTCTTTTTTTGTGTAAAAGGGTATACTTTCTAGTTGGTCCCATTGTCGTCACGTTTGGATCTGATGATGGGATCATGGAGAAATCGAGGGAACTCTTCAAATATTATAGGCATACCTATAGCGTTTTAGGTATTTCTTATAGTACCTTGTGCAGTTGCTCTCGAAAAGCATCATTTGAGGAAGTGGAACTGGTAATGAAGACCCCAGATGGCCACCGAAACTACTCAATAATAAGTATTTCGTGGATTGCGATTAGATTACTTGAATATAGATGTTAAGCACTTTATGCTCGTCACAATGCATATGGTGAAGTAGAGCTGATGGTGATGTACCAGAAGAACTCTTCAAAAATTAACGGCTCTGCACCGGGAAAAGCAATATTTTGTAAAAGTTGATAAGTAGTTGACATTTTGGCTTTTGTAACTAGATAAATTACAAACCGACCCGCTAAATAGCGTGAAAAAAAAGCTTTTTAGCAAAAAATAGAACCGACTTCCATATAAAAACACTACAAAGGCAAAAATAACTTTAATTTCGGAAGTCGGTGTCTTTAGTTTTGTATATATTTTCGTTTTTGACACCGCCTTCCGAAATTAAAGTTATTTTTGCCTTTGTAGTGTTTTTATATGGAAGTTGATTCTATTTTTTGCTAAAAAGGTTTTATTCACGCTATTTAGTGGGTCGGTTTGTAATTTATCTAGTCTGTCTGAGCTTGTCTGCCAACATGTAAATTAACGGACCTTATTCCTGAGGGGTACAGAGCAGACTCTGGTTCTAAGAATAATTACAGGCAAGATCATTATATTAAAAAAAATATTTTTCGACAGATTGGCAGCGGATATCGGCAAAGGGAAAACTATGCAGTACAATGGATTAATTGACTGCCTCGCCAAGACGTTAAAGACGGACGGACCTTTGGGATGGTATCGAGGATTTATAGTGTCGGTTCAGGGCATCATCATCTACCGAGCCACTTACTTTGGATTTTTCGACACCGCAAAAGGCCTACTCCCTAACCCGCAAAATACTCCCATTTTTTTCACTTGGCTCATCGCTCAGGTTATTGATATTTTAGCATATTGTATGTATGGAGCACTGGGGGCCCTGTTTTTTTAGGCACGACTTATAGGTTGTGGATTTGGACACAGGCAGACACATTACTTCGTGTAATTTTCATCATCACTGATCTCAAAACTGTGAACGAAAACATTGTGGGGAAACTGGTATGGCGTAGGACCAAAAATCCGAAGACATAAGAAATCTACAAACCCGTACTAACAGCCTCGTATAAAGAGAGGGCATTTGTTACAGCAATGATCTTCTGATATATAGCTTCTAATAGCTACTCCGACAATTTCACCGTAATAGATAGAACGATCTATATATATTTCTGCCTTGTATGACTCTTTAAATTCTTCTAACCTATATTTGTTTTTTTTTTTTGTTTTTAATTAATTGTTTCCGGAATATTTGTGTATACCAGTTACATGTTTACAACCGATATGGCGATGAGATAGTAATCCCAAAGTTATGACTTACAACCACAATAGGAAGCCCTCAGTTCCGAGCAGTTATTTTATTATTTTAAATATCTAAACACTCTTTCATCATTCCCTGGTGCGTAAATATATAAGGAGATAAGTACTACAAGTATCAATTTACGAAAGCTTAGTTCTATACATTACATGGAGTATTCCTTTTTTTGAATGTTGATTGGTATGTTGCAGTCTGTGACTACATTTGCGGGGTTTTGCTCGTATCCTCTGGACACGGTGCGACGGCGAATGATGATGCAGTCGGGAGTACCGGTGGAACAGAGACAGTACAAGAGCACAGCGGACTGCTGGGCGAAAATATTAAAAAATGAAGGATTGAAAGCGTTCTTCAAAGGTGCCTTCTCCAACGTACTCAGAGGCACCGGAGGGGCCTTTGTACTTGTGCTATACGATGAAGTCAAGAGATTCATTTGATTTCAATTAGGGTTGCTAAATTTAATTAATTCTAATCTTAAGATTCAATCTCAGAAATTGAGTTGAATTAGCCACATATTTATAGATTACTTGTTGTTATGTATGTTTTATTTGTAAAAGTGTGTTACGTTGTCATCTATTTAATACAGTTTTTTTTGCTTATACCTACTGAGTTTTGATTTGGCATAATATATCAAAGTACGTACCTTACATTTAACCAATAACATGTGAGTCTGTGTCGCCTGCTCGGTCAGTGTCGTAAAAGAAAAACAACTAGGTACGTCCCTTTGTTCCCGTTGAGTTACCTGGAGTTTACTTAATTCACCTGGGTCAATTCACACCTAGGTGCATTAACTATACTATTCGCAAACTTTAATCACTACTTGTAGCTATATTTATAACTAGCTTTTGCCCACGACTGCGCTCGCGTGGAAGGTTTTTCCCGCGTAATTCCCGACCCCATGGGAATTCCGGGATAAAAACTATCCTATGTTCTTTCCAGGGTCCTAAGCTATTCCCATGGCAAATTTATCGGATTAGCGGTTTAGACGTGGTATGTGCGTGTGAACTGAGGGACCACACTGGGAATTCGCGAAATGAAAATCCTAGGATTTAGTAGTAGACTTAAAACAATTGTAGAATGAATCTGGTAATTTGTAAGAAAATGTACTAAAAATTACTAATTATTATTAAAATTATTACATTACTACTAAATCCTAGGATTTTCATTTCACGAATTCCCAGTGTGGTCCCTCAGTTCACACGCACATGAAAAGGTAACATACAGACAGACAGAGTTACTTTCGCATTTATAATATCGGTATTGATTAAAAGTTCAGTCTATATTTTTACCCGACTGCAAAGGAAGGGTTATGTTTTTCGCGCGTATCTTGTATCTTGCCTCATATCTCCAGAATCGCTGAACGGATTCACATAATTGAGGTATCGTTAGATTCGTCTTAGCAGCCCGTGTTCTTATCCACCTATCTAGGTGACATTTGAAAAAATCAAACATGGCGGCTGTGCGAAGTCATAACACATAATGAAAAAAAAATTTTTTTTTTTTTCGAATTCTGCAATATGGGTATCAAATTAAAGGGCTTAACACAAGGATTTCCAAAAGATATATCATGTTTATCATTAGTGTAATACTAGCAAAAATAATACAAAGAGAAAGTTTGAAAATATGGACTTAGGTCTTTCACTTTCTGAATCCAGTGGGGTGCCATTGTGATACGACCGGGAAAACTATAAAAATGTTAATTAATTGTTAGTATGTGTGTTCTGAGAGCCCACTTTTATTTTTGCGGATTTTTGTAGTTTAACTAACAACAGTGCTTAGTAAAAGTTGTGAAAATATTTGTAAAACAAATATTAGAGTTTGTAAAGACATAATTCAAAAGACATCGCCCCCAGTTCACACACATAAGCTCCCAAATCTAGATATATAATGAGTTCATCAACAAATTTTGGTTATAGACCTTTAGTAAAACATGAATAAACATCTACACAACCTTAAAAAACCTAATATGAATATATAATAAAAAATTACAAACGTCTTTCTGTGGTCCCTGAGGGACCAAATAAATTTATCTCATAATTAATAGATTATAAATAAATAAATAACATGAACATTAAATATTCATCAGCCAATCTTTAGTAAACATTACAAGGAAAATTTTAAAACTAAAGAAAGATCACAAATAGTGGTAAATATTGTGAGCTTTATGTTTTTGTTGGTGGGCCCTCAGTTCACACACTATGCAAATGCTAATTGTTTAAAATATAATAAAATACAATAATTACAAAAATGTGGAGCCTTTCAGTGCTTAGTAATTTTTTTATATTATCGATCTGTATTTATCTTGTCACAGGTTTTTTTTTTGTTTTAGCATTTTAACTTTTTTATTGATTTTCATACTAAGTGTGGTATAGGGTGTCCACACTTTAAGAAAAGCACTGTTCATTTATTTTTATGGTCATTTATTACTCATTAGGATATTGTACAAGTGATAGGTTATATTATTTATAAGCTACAGTCGTAATACATATTGAAAATTAAACTGAAATCATGATGACTTATTGTTGTTCGGTCTGTGGTTTAACATCAATGAGAACATATGAAATCACATGTAAAAACATTTTCTCCTTACTGCTTTCAGAAATTCTACTAGAGTTATCATCGTAACACTGAATTTTTTTATTTACTTACGAGTGGCATTTGTAATGGCCAATGCCACCCTCAAGTAAGGGAGGGACAAATTCGATTGCTCCTATACATGAATAAATTTTACCTTTAACTACACACATCAAAAGTGTCTAGGGATCAAGCATTTTTATGCGGATTCTTGAGATTGAGATGTGGCTTTGTAATAAATTTATGATTTTATAAATTTATATGAACATCACAGTTATGGACTGGCCAGCCAGAAGCCCAGACATGAACCCCATTGAGCACATGTGGGACGAGCTAAAAAGGCGTGTTAGGGCTCGTCAGCCAGTTGCCCAGACGATGCAGGAGTAGAAAACTGCCATAGAAGAGGAATGGGAGATGATCCCTCAACATTTCATAGAGCGGTTGATAAACTCTATGCCTAATCGTATGAGAGCTGTGGTAGATGCCCATGGAGGCAACACGCGTTATTAAATTAAACCTTTATTTGATAAAACATGTTTTTTATTCAAAAATTAATTGCCTTTAACAAGGCGCATATCCGACTTGTTAGGCGTAGACATGGACCTACGCCTAACAAGTCGGATATGCGCCTCGTATGGTATTCTGAATTCAAATTTAAAACTATACGATCGAAAAAGATGGTAAAATGTATCAGGTTTAAAACTGCATCAACAGTTTTTGTTCAATCTAGCAATCATATTTCGGTAGGGGCCATCGAAACCTAAACTCTAAGGTGGGCCAATAGATGTGTCCAGAAGTGTATTACAATATTTACCACTATTTGTGATCTTTCTTTAGTTTTAAAATTTTCCTTGTAATTTTTACTAAAGATTGGCTTATGAGTATTTAATGTTCATGTTATAATCTAACAATTATGAGATAAATGTATGTGGTCCCTCAGGGACCACAGAAAGACGTTTTATTATCTATTCACATTAGGCTTTTTAATGTTGTGTAGATGTTTATTCATGTTTACTAAAGGTCTATAACCAAAATTTGTTTGTTGGTGAACTCATTATATATCTAGATTTGGGAGCTTATGTGTGTGAACTGAGGGACCCACTTAATGCGATATATCTTTTGAATTATATTTTTACAAACTCTAATATTCGTTTTACAAATATTTCCACAACTTTTACTAAGCACTGTTGTTAGTTAAACTGCAAAAATCCGCAAAAATAAAAGTGGGCTCTCAGTACACACATACACAATATTTTAACTAAAAAGTTGACGACAATTATTTAAAAAATCTAAAAACCCCCGATTGCTGAACTGAAATGCAAGAAACAAGCACATTTTTATTTTATTAAGTGACAAGAAGGCGGACACATCCCATTAAAAAAAAATCAATTGGGTCTCGCCTGCTTGTCACTTTTTAAAATAAAAATGTGTTCTTGTTTCTTGCATTTCAGTTGAGCAGGGTTTATTAGATTTTTTAAATAACTTTTTAAAGTAAACTTTGTTCACCTTAAATTTAATAGATAACTCTTATAACTAAAATTGGAACTTGCTATGTAAAAGTTGTCAAGGGCGTTTATGCCCTATACTAGCCGCGCCGCCATTGACTAAAATTTATAATCCATTAAAATAATTAAAATGTTTTTCATCCAAGAACTCCAATTATAAGTGTACCTACTATTAATGTGTTATAGTTATATGTGTACTGTTCAAGAAACTGTTTCATTTAACACGTTTTAACGAACCATTTCTAGAAAATGACCTACAGTAACTTATCCATCCAGCAGACTTAGCTGGGGGCCTCTTGAATATTTTTTCTCATTTATTACACCATTAGATTTGCGTTGTTTTGGTTTACGTTTCGAGTTAGCATGTTTTTTAAAGGCCACAATCGAGTTGCAGTTATATTTTTTTTATATTTTTATGCACCCAGGTGAATAAAGTTAACTTTTAGCATACTTAATGCATCTAGGTGAATTAACCCAGGGGAATTAAGTACAACTCCAGATTGAGTTACACCATTTGTGTTACACTGTTACCCATTGGGAAAAAAATTAGCGATTATTAACACTGTTCAAAGCCACATTTTTTTCTCCTTGTAACTATAAACTGTATGGACTTTAAAAGAGACTGAACCCTGAGTTTATTTCGGCGTTTCTTCTCAGGGTAGGTAGTTAGGAAACACCGGCCTTATCTAGTTTAAATTTTATTTTATTTAAGTTTATTTTTGATCCAATTTATCTTTTGAAGTACTAATACAGTAGAATCGTAATTTATTTGGAACGAATGTACTCCTATACATAATTCAGGAAGTCGAATTTTGTAACCAAACATGTCATATTTAAAAATTAATATATAGAATAGAATTTCGGCTCACGCGTTTAGCCTGTGCAACCCCACATAGGTACAAACATACAGACTGTGAAACTCATTACCCTCCTTTGCGTCGTGCAGTCGGGTAAAAAGTTACGATTCAACAAGCCTGCCTCAATTCTGTATCGTAGATATAACACTGCACAAAAGAGCGAGCAACATTATTTCTAAACTTGACATTTGCATGTGTCAATTCTGTCTGAGATTAAAAAACAGGGTATAACTAAAACAAATAAAAAATAAAAACTACTCATCTATGTTCGGGTCATAGAAGTCCACTGTCCATGCAGATAAAAAGACACAGGAGTAAGGGCACAGATACAAATAACTACGAAAAAGAACTGAAATATCATTTATTTCATAAAGTAAAATCATATATTCACTTAATATCACACAATAAGGCTACTCCTCGGAGTGTCCAATGTCTCGGATTGCTATCGGTTTCAAAGTCTATGGAGCCCACATACTTAGCGTCGGTTCTCTGCGGTTTTCTGTAGATGGGACACTCGTACAACCTCGGATCTTTGCCCGCAGTCGTGTTGATTGCAAAGATGTAAATGACGGGCATCTGCTCGTACAGGACCTTTGGTTTCGATTCTATCAGTTTTCCAGTTTTTCTGTCCAAAGACGCTCCTGGAAACGAGAAAAGAATATGGAATTAATAGTCAGTGGCGAATGCTTGGAATATGGAGTAGACAGTGACTTTTTAGATGACTAAAAAGTCACCATGTCTACTCCATATTTCTCCACTCCATATTCATAGAAGTATGAACTCATAAAATGTTAAAGTAACTAGGTCTGTTTGTCTGTTACACTTTCAGGTCTAACCTACATAACCGATTTTGATGAAATGATTCCGTGAAAATTCCGGGATGAAAAAGGCAACCTATATGTTGCCCTATAACCTCTTCTATATTCCAGTGAAACTAGGTTAAGGCGTTCCATAGATTAGCAAGAAAGGCCAGAAAGATAGCCTAACAGTTTTTGATGAAACTTTGTTTTAGTATCAAGCATGAAATAGTACCCAACTAGCACAAATGGGCTGCATTAGAGCTTTGGAGCGTATCCGATTATTACTTATGGTAATAGACGTAAGCGCTAGAGCGTCTACTGCAGACTTAAAGCAGCCGCTTTAGCGCTATTTGGGCGCCATTTTATGCAACCTAAAGTTCCATTTAACCTGCACAACGGTTGCATAAAGGTTCCTTAATAGCTATAACGATTTATTAACGCTATACTAAAGCTCTCATAGCGCTACTTTTGAATGATTTTGAACTACTTTGAACGAATGAATTGATTATAGTTCTTTATTGTATATCTTCAGTTGACATTGTTTGTAATATTTTGGTAGTGTTTTCGTCGCCATCATGAAAATAAAACAAAAAGAAGTAAATGTTTGTATTCTGTATTAGCAAGATATATAAAGATACTTAAAACGCTGTCCAGTTTACTGTAGATATATAAGATAATTTTCGAGTAATTTTAACGCGCTTTTATGATATTTAAAAAATTAACAAAAGATATGTGATATTTTTTAATTGTTATACAGAATAAATTTTATTTCCGTATTTTTACGTGTCGATAACTTACTATTTGCAAGTGGCCGATTGTTTACCGGTGCATTTAATGCACATTTAACTGAAAAACCAATGTATATCAACTCAATTTTGCAAGTGAATTATAAGTTTTCTTAAAAAATCATGGCGTCATTGTACTGTAGTCATAACCTGCAGTTTGAGCTCTAATAACTCCCTTTTGAGAATCATAGCGCTAATTTTCACCCTTCTAACGCTTCCAGTGATTTTTGTTCCCCTAGTGCAACTCACAGCCACAAAAAGCTTCTATTTTCCTGTTTTTGAGGTTATAAGATTAATTATTTGTATCCTTAAGTGTATTGTAAGGTGTACAATAAAGAATATAATAAATAAATAAGATCTAGTTACGTACTTATTCGTTTAGCATCCATTTTATTAAATGTTTTATAATAGTTACAAAAGCGGCTGTAAAATGGCGAATGGATTGAGCCTGCAAGGAATGACTATTGCTACTAAAGGCCTTAGTTACACTGATGATTTTTTTGTAACTATAGTATGCATAAGAGTTTCTATTATTTCTATAATGAAACTTATAGTAGTATAATAGTGGTTACTATAACTATAACCTATACAAGTTATAATGGAAACTACTATGCAGCTGTGAGTGGCAGAATGACCTTCGTAACTCTCATATAAAGGTGTAAGTGGTAAATGAGTTCTACCGTGGACTACTGTGAAGGCTAGGGTAGTATTTGATTCAGCTTATAGCACCTTAAGTAACTTTTATAACTATAGACGTTTACGGATGCAGATATGCTACTCTGAACTGCTTTTTGAACCCTAAAAGCGCTATTTTACAGCCCAAAGTAACAAAATAGGCTGCTATTTCCACTAATATGCTCGTTGGGTATCGTGGAAAAACGCAGTTATTCTCAATTCACAGACGGACATTTCAATTCTATTTATGTGCTTAATGTGCTTAGATGTTTAGCTTTCAACAAAATCCACCCACCTTCTAAGAACAGTCCGTAGACGTACACACCCTCCGCTGGTCCCTCGTGTACATCCTCTCTGTTCAGCTTAGTGATGTGGTTCTGCAAGACTACTGAGTCCAGAGCCCATCCTTTGTGACTGCGCGTCACTTCCTGTAAATGGGTATTACGGATCAGCCATAATTTCATTCATCATTCATTGAGTTCATTTTTATACTATGGTAGCGTACCATAATAAAGACCTCGATGAAAGATGAATGAAATCAAGACCGCCCGATTGCATATCAAACATTGACATATATATTACTGATTACTGCGTAAGGACTGGGCGGACCACATGTTACAATGGCGCCTCGAACTTGGTTCCAAAATGGTCTTCCCTTTATCGAAGTGAACTAGAACGCGATCGGCTGTCTTCGGGAGCGACCGTAAATTTTACAAACAAAAATTCCAAGTTGTGCCGTGAAGGGTAGAGTTAACTACGACAAAAAGCACAATAAAAACGATAACATTTCATACCACCGGTAAGTTAAAAATATGTCATTAAATCAACTTCTAACATTATTTAAAACAATTTTCTTTCTTATTTGTCTCAACCTTTGGCAAAGACGACGCGAAGCCGCGTAAAAGTGCGACATAACTTTGCAGAGGCGCGCGTTGTAGCCGATGAAATGAAAAGATTTAATGTTATTACTATAAGATTAAATTATGCTCAAAATTAATCTTAATTGTTTATTAAAAGTTTAAACAAATATAAATTTTGAAAAAAAAAAACTTTTTACCAAAAAATTAAACCGACTCCCAAAAAACACTGCAAAGTGAAAAATAACTTTAATTTCGGTAGTCGGTGTCTTTAGTTTTGTTTTTTCGTTTTTGGCACCGACTTCCGAAATTAAAGTTATTTTTCACTTTGCAGTGTTTTTTGGGAGTCGGTTTAATATTTTGGTAAAAAGTTTTTATTTCACTCTTTTTAGTTGGATGATTTTTAATTTACCTAGGTACAAGAGCCTAAATGTCAACTACTTATAACCTTTTACAAAATATTGCTTTTCCCAATGCTGGGCCGTTAATTGTTGAGGAGTTCTCCTGGTACTTCACCATCAGCTCTACATCACCATATGCATTGTGACGAGCATAAAGTGCTTAACATCCATATTCAAGTAATCGAATCGCAATCCACTCAATACTTACTATTGAGTAGTTTCGGCGGCCATCTGTGGTCTTCATCATCAGTTCCACTTCCCCAAATGGTACTTTTTGAGAGCAACTGCACAAGTTACTATAAGAAATACCCAAAACGCCATAGGTGTGCTTATAATATTTGAAGAGTTCCCTCGATTTCTCCAGGATCCCATCTTTAGATCCTGACTTTGGTGATAATGGTACCAATTTCGAAGTATATCCATTCGAACAAAAAAATAATTTTCCAAATCGGTTCAGCCGTCTTCGAGTACTCGATGATCATACATTAAATATATATATATATATATATATATACGCGTCGAATTGATAACCTCCTCTTTTTGTCGTCGGTTGATAAAAGGCTATTTTTATTTCTTTATACCTCGAAAATTTCACACCCTCGCGTCCGTCAAATGTTCGGACGACTGTATCTTTAGTATTTAAATCAATGATAGCAAACTAATACTTAAGAAAAATATAGTGTTTTATGCTTAAATGACCTCCACAAACCAGTAGCTGGGTTGTTACCCATATACATATACCCTTGGCTATACCAGTGTCAGATTTACTGGTTTCTGACTACCTGTAACGACTGTCAAAGATGTTCAAATAACAGCCGGGCTTTATGTGCTTTCCGAAGCTAGGTGGTGTCACACTACCAACTTCCAAACTCCGGCCAACTACTGAGAATTCCTTACAGAAAAAACCCAATAGCATTTTTTTCCCAACCCGGGAATAGAACCCGAGACCAGTCGAACGAGCAGTTATGCTAGCGACAGCTAGCGTGACTCCTGGACACGACTATCTAGTGTCAAAAATACGACGATATCTAGTGTTAGTTCCGCTCAAATATTGCTACTAATTTGTTGTACCTAAATCATTGTATTGATACCTGTCTCATGGCTGTGAGGAATCCCTGAGGGTTAAAGAAGCCAGTCATCCAAAATGCTGATGGCCTTCCATTTCGAAGCCAAATCCTGTACTGCTGTTCTCGTTCCAATAACTCAGTGTACCAGAAGCCGAGGGTAGCCGACTCCCAGGACACCTAGAACAGCAAAAAGTGAAAATAACATTAAGTTGTTCCACAGACGAGTAATTTCAAACGAGTAACTAATATTTGTTAGTGTCTTTTTACATATAACTTGAAAAAACTGTGCGGACATCAGATGAGAGGACCCATAGTATTGTGAGATGTGAACGTTAACAGTAACATAAGTTTCATGTCATCACTAAAATGTGTACTGTTTGATGCTAGTTTGCGCCACCGGCAATTGAAAATAAATTAGGTAAGCAACTTCGAGTACAACAATCGTTAACTTAAGAAACGCGAGATACCCTGGGCCACAGACAAGAAGCAAGATTTCCTGTACTTTGTGTTGCTTTTACCACTGCTATCAATGTAGTTAGCTGTTACAAATAATACATACAACATTATATTGAATAATAAACACATCAACACAATTTGTACAGTAACATTACATTTTCGTAATTTTAAGGATATAAGCTTCTCCACCTTACTTAAGACGGATATTTACTTGCCTTGAGCCACTTCTGCGGTATACGCGCGTCGTACATAGCATCCAAAGACTCTCTTAGACCCTGGCTCATGACTATTGTGCCGTCTATAGCTAACTTCAAGTCACATAACGTAGAGCTGACAGTCTTCACTACCTTCTGTATCCGATCGATTTCTTGTCTGAAAAAAAAACGAATATAGTTAAGTATGTGTCACTTGTGAGTTTAGATAGTTACTTAATTAAGTTGCTCTTACCAGTTATTAGAAGGAATGTAAATAATTAATCAAGGATAAGTCCAAAAATTAGCACTTATTATTCAATATTATTGACGTACAATATATAGTATATATATAGATATACAGCGGTTTTATTTATTTCACTTTTTTTAAGTTTTCATAGAAAGCGCCTGGTTATTTTCTGTCAGCAATATGTTTAGCAGCCATTGCTATATTTTTGATTAATTATACCGCTGAATAATAATGATATTTTTCAACACGTACGCAATAAACATTAATCGTACAACAGTTTTTATCAAAACACAGTCGCGTTTGTCTTTCCTGAGTTTAAGTTCCGTGTGGCTCTGCTAGAGAGTATGCTCTTTAGCAGAGCCACAATCAATGTCTATTTTATCATTACCTAATGCACGTACAGTGATGACGGTATGCGTACATTACGTTCGTTACACGTACATCATTTTAAGATATATTTGATCGACTTCTAATATGGTGGCTCTGCGGCAGAGCATGACACCTATTACGTTATTTTCCTATATTACTCTATGCATATAAATTATATTTTACAATATTTTTATAAAATACATTAAAAATTGTTTAAACTAGGCAAGCAGGGTAGGGTAGGGAGTAGGATTAAACTACCGATGATGACGGTTCATACAAACATATAAGTATCATCATTAAGTATCATTATCACTTTAATGATACTTTATCATTAATACTGAGTTAATAAACTTTGATGCGCTTGGACGCCACGTTGTTGAATTATGGTCCAGTGAGGCACAATATACTTAATATTTTACTCAAGATTTGACAATTTAATAAATAAATTTTTAATGTTTTTTTCTGACCACAGCGTAACATTTTTCTATGAACTTCATCCATACAGTAAAAATAACAATAGGAATAGAATAACATGTTAGTGTGTTTTTACCTTAAGAAAATGTTCATAGGAAGAAAAGCGCCCATTTTTTGAAGCGCCTCTCTAACCTCAAAGCTAACATACTGTTTCGGTAGCTTCTCCAACATATCCTCTGCCAGACGATACACAATGCTCTCCCTAGTCTCTCCGCCCTGGCTACCTCCCTCCTTTGGCTGCACATTTAGAATTGTATCCAAAATATCCTTTGCGCTGTTAATCTGATAGGTTATGTCAGCATTTCCATGCAAACCGAACACCTCAGGAGTATCAGTTAGCGGAAGTTGATTGATATAATCCACGTAGCCTTGAATATTCCTCGTTGTTGGGACTTTGTAACCTTTATAAAACTCAAAGCCGGGTCGCAACAAAACATCACAAAACCATACATTAGTAAAAGTAGTTAGTAGGCGTTTATCGAAGTCGTCTGTGACTCTGCCTCCGTACATGACTTCTCCAAGCATGTAGCATATTGTAGGCCAAGATATTCCCTTTTTAGGATCGATTTCATCTAAATGATTCTGTACGAATTGAACACTAGAAGCATAGTCAGATTGGTTGAACTCATATGGTATGTTCCATCCCAGAGGCCCAAACTTACGCCGTTCTTGTACTATCGTGTGTAAAAATGCTACTGCGTAAAGGAGTGGTGGCCATTGTGATAATGAAGAGTAATCAAGAGAGTCTTGCGTTATATTTTGGTATGTTCTCTTCATGCTGGCTCTGATACCTTGTGGAGGCTCATTTGTGAATTTTATTGCCATTTGTAATAAGCCGATTGGAAACTCAGTGTGAACTTCAGTCGTAAGCCAAAGTCTAAATGACTCTTGAATGTGTTCGGTTTCAATGAGAGCATCCATAGCCTCCACACAAAATGGAAGTGACAGATGTATGTTTTGTAGCAGAACCCAACCGCCTTCGTTCATTGAATCTGATATCATTTTTCTTGCCACTATTTCTTGACCTTGACCCATGGATACAGACTTCAATACTGCGTTAAAAAAAATGGTTAAGAAGACAGAAGAAGTTGAAGACATTTGATAAACACATAGTTTTGTATTTTATATCTCACCTATTTCTTTAGCTTTTGCAAGAGATGCTATTTGTGCTGACGGGTCAGAACCAATAGACAAAATACAGATGAGTGGAGTGCGCGGTTCTGATTCCTCCCATGTTGTTTCCAGGTTAAGAATGCATCCTTCACCATATTCAGGTCCAAGAGAATCTAAAAGTATTCATTAAAGTTATCTTAGCCGTGATATTAATTAAACTCTTGAGTTATATCCTTAAAGAAATCTGTATGTTCATGACTTTCTACTCCCTTCTTTATTTTAATTTACTAAAATCCATCGAAAAGATTTCTCAAGATCACCATTTTTTTCATTGTAAGCAATATTGTTAAAATTACATTATATATATGAAATTATATCTTACCGACAATGTATTTTCTAGCTTGTGACAAGGTTCTATCAGGACTCCAGGATCTAATAAGTAATAGTTTCCTAAACACGTCAAGACTTTCTTGGTAACCGCTTGGAAAACTCTCTTCTTCTGGTTTAGCTTTCTCGTACCACACACGCCACTCTTTTTCATTGCTTGTTATCTAGAAAAAGAACTATAGTTCACAAAGCACGCCGGCATCATAATAGTCCATAACATAACATAACCCACAACGCGGGCCCAGTACATGTTGGTACATATCCCATGTATTCAGATTTTCAGTCCTAGCATATGTCAGTTTTCTCAAAATATTTTCCTTCACCGTAGGTCCATAAATTAAATTCATATTTGTGTTTATAAAACTATTTCTATTAGGACTTACCCTCGGTAGAATGTCGGTAAATGTTTTTAGTTTACTTATTTCAACCAGATTTAGCCAAGTGATATCGAGAATCCATCTAAAGGGTTTTGGTGTGACAGCATTCAAGTCTAGCGATGCACCTCCCTTTATGAATGCCATGAACTCGTCGTGTGATATCAGCCCACGCTGGCAATCTATCTTCATTCCCAACATTAAAGTAAATAATGCCTTGTGCCTTTCGTATAAACTTCGTAGAGTAAAAGCCCATACTTCATGCGTCAAGTGCTTCAATATGAGGTTGATTCGTTCTTCGGTTACATTGCTTTTTGTAGACTTTGTTATAGAGTTATCAAATATGGTCAAAAATTGTTTCAATGAATTCTGATACATGAGGTTCACATTGCTCATTTCTACGATCAAAAAGTAAAGTATAGAGCCTCTGGCGGCGACCGCTCTGAACTCTTCCCGAGCTTTTATTATCTTTTTCTCCGTAACTTCCGCTACTTTGAGTTTTTCATTTACTTCTTCAGCAGTTGTCTTTGTTATTTGTAACACTTGGATCAAAGCCTCATCATCTACTAAGGAGCCTTCAGATGATGTTAAACGGCACAGCAAGTTGCTTTCCAACTCTTTCATACTCCTTTGGTTTTTCATAACAGATTCAAATAATGCAACTCTTTCTTCCTCCAGGTCGGACTTTTCCATTAATATTACTCTGCCCAGTAACTGGTCTTCTAAGCCACGCATGGTAACAGTAAAGTCAATTATTGATGTTTTGGCGCTTATTTCTGGTGAATAAGCGGGATTAGGAAGTTTTGTTGTAATGTACAACATAAATCCTGGCATTACATCACATTCCTTGTCTCCCACTATTACCTTTTCTATAGAACCTGATTTAATGAAATTCTTTTCAAGAACATTATCTATAACCGGATCTAAATCTACAGCCACATCTTCAATTAGCAGTGGTCTACCCAGAGATAAACTATCTTCCAAGTGAGTTCTGAAATATTTGTGATTTAGGGATGTAATCTGTAGTTCATTAGAGCTTTCTTTGTTTTTGATCCAATTTTTCCCTTGACTTTGAGGGTCAACCAAAAGTGGATAAGAACTCGACTTAGTCACTATTAAGGCATTTTGTACGGACAATTCATCATTTGGAAGACCTTGCAATGTCCATTCTGAAATGGTTGCATTTTCGACTAACATATTAGTAATATTTAAATCTTGCGTTACTGGTATTTGTTTACTTGTTAGTATGCCCATCCAAGTACTTAGTAAGTTGTTACGAAACTCTTGATTATAAGGTCCACAATATGATAAGAATCCTGTAGCCAACACCACATCCCCAACGAGTCTACCGAGCTGTTCTTTAAAGTCTTTACTTTGTTGCGTCCATCGGATCTTTTCACCGCCTAAGCCGTTAATGAGGGCTGTAGCTGCTGTCATTTTCCTTAAACACACATTAGCTGCGTCAGTCAACTGCTGTTTCTCAGAAACTGCTGACTCATATTGTTCTTTAACTTTTCTTAAAGACATTTCTCGTTCTTCCAATTGCCTTTCAGCTGAAGATAAGTCATCCATGGCGACCTATAAAAAAATTAAAATAATTATTAATGTAATTATACAGCGTGGCGGTTAGGTTATCACATTAATTGAAACCACGTACTCTATATTAGGTATTTTATCATATAAAATTAAAATTATTTAATAATAAACAATATTATAGCCTTGGGACCTTTTTTCCATTTTAATATTTCACATCATCATGTATTGCATAAACGTAATTAGCTGACCAATCACTCGGCGCATGCTACTGCATTGCCGCTTTTACAGGCCAGTAAACTAATATCATAAAGAATTTTTTTTTACCAGTAACGCCATTTATTTTGTTTGAAAAATGCATTTTCTTAATTTTAGTAAAATTATTTATTTTATTATTTTAACGGACTGATAACAACTTGTAATACCTACTGTACAATTAAATTTTACCCTGTATAGTCATAATGACATTTGAGTGTTTTGAACTTTTACAAACCTTCAACCGAGCTTCTTGCAATAGAAGATTAGCTTTCAGTGGTAATACTTCCTTATTTACGCTATGGAAGAAAGCCATAGCTTTGGTCCAAGACAATAAGCCTGCGACATCACCACATACTCTCTTCGCTGTGTCCATGTTGTAATCTTCCATTTCAAAATACGGAGTAAGGTGTTCCACCATCTCATTATTAATTATATCTTTCGGATAGTTTTGTAGTTGCAACAAGAAAGTAGTACTAGCCATCATCTGAAAACAAAAACTTAAAGATTAGCTATGACATTGGTCGGCCCTTAGCAGTGATACTAAAGCAATCCTTACTAATATTATAAATGCAAAAGTAACTCTGTCTGTCTGTGTGTTACGCAATCACGCCTAAACTACTGAACCGATTTTAATGAAATTTGGTACTGACATATTCTAGAGCCTGAGAAAGGACATAGGCTACTTTTTAATGCGAAAAAAGGGCTGTAAGGGGCTTGAAATAGGGAATGAAAGTTTGTATGGAAATTACGTCCTTTTAAAAACTAGAAGCTTAGAACTTATTTTTTAGACTTTTCATTAGATATTAATAAATACGACATTCAAATTATGTATGCGTTTTTTTTTTTCAAAATAATTAGCCTAAACAATTAAAAATGCTGCCGAAAGTCACAATTCCGCGCGCACGATGTCGCGGGCGCAGCTAGTATTTTATATGTTTTATAAAGAATATGACAAAAAGTATATTCATTAATTAATTTTATCTAGTAGAACAAAGACTGTAGACTAGAATTGTGAGAGGGAACATGGATTATTATGAGCGTGGGAATACTGTATAGTATATACATACCTTTAACGATTCCGCCCACGATGGTTTAGGACATGGGGCAGCGGTATCCGCTATAACGGGATGTAGCCTCCTTTGGAAGAGAATTAATACACAGTCCATAATTCTCATGATGAGATGCGGCGGTCTGCCTAATTTCCTAACAGTAGCTATATGTGCTGGCTTAATAGTATTCAACGCAGCCTCGGCTTCTTCTAGAGCTGGTTTTGCAGCTTCTAATTTGATTTCAGCTTTCTCTTTTTCTTCGGCTATATAAGCGACTAATACTTCGGCTTTTTCTTTTACAATTTGAACTTGGTTCTTGACGATTTCGGCTTGCATTGCCCGGTCAGTAACTTCAGTCAACACTCGACCCGCCTTTTCGGAAGCTAAAGCCAAATCCTGTTCCATAACTGCCAAGTCTTTTTTCAAAACTTCAACAGATATCGACGCTTCTCGTAGTTTCTCTAAGCCTGTGTCCATTCTTAACGCGCCATCACCTAATTCCTTCTGTTTCATCTGGTATATTGTTTTATAGCCTCCGATAAAATTAAGATATGACTTTGGAGTGACGTGAGATGAACGACGGAATCTTTGATAATACTCTAGTGACACTTGAGAGACGACGTCTTGTATTGTTCCTAAGACTGTTACTAGCTCTTTTTTAACTTCCTTCGTGCATTCGATTTCAAATTCTGCTAGAAAATGATCAGCTACTGATACCAAAGCATCTTTAGGCCAAGGTTGGAACCAATCTATTGTACAACCAGAAATGAGGGCAGGAAAACGCATAGCACGATATCTAAAAGCTTCACTCACCTGAAAATAAAAATATTGAACTAAGAAATAAAAAATACATGTAAGACTTTTTACTACTTATCTTACTAATATTATAAATGTAAAAGGATGGATGTATAGCTATAGATATATGGATGATTATTACTCTCATGCAAAAACTAATGAACGGATCTGAATGAAATTTGGCAAATAGATAACTAACATTCTGGAATAATATATAGGCTACTTTTTTATTTCGGAATTCCCACAGGATCGGGATTTGTGCAGGAAAATTCTCCCACGCGAACGAAGTCGCGGGGAGAAGTTAGTGTTAATTAAATATTAAAACAGCTTAGTGAAATAACAGTTCCTTACCGGTGAAAAGCATAATACAACATGAAGATTCTGACACGTTCTATTCAAGAAATATTCCATAACTAATTCATTAGTCAGGGTTCGCTTCTGATTCTCGCGTTTCATAATCGGAGTCAATTCAGAAATTATTTCTTGTTGTTCGTCTTTAGTAAACAGATTTGATATGACTCCCGACGACAGTATATTATTTAGGTATTCCAAAAAGCCTTCTTCTTTAATGTCGAGGTCTGTGAAAATGAAAGTAGTTCCCTTCCCTTGGACTCCACAAGACCTGTACAGCAATTTGAGATCTTCAAGGAAATTGCTGACGTTGTAGGATCTGGTCAGCGCTATTTGGAAAGAGCGATAGCCGGCGATGAATGTAGATAGTTTGGTTAAAGATTGTTTGCCGGAGCCTCCCACGCCTACAAGCATGACGTTACCTCTGGGGTGTCTAATGACTCGCGATATTTTGACTAAGTGTAGCATAGCGTCAGGGAAGAATACCAGGTCCATGCCTGAACCGCGCACCATTTCATTAAACTGAGCAAGGAACATGTCCAGACGCTCTCGAAGCTCAGCGTAATCGAACACTGGCTCGTAAACTTTTGGTAGCTCCATATCTGTATCTTCACCCTCTTCTCCGGTCGGTTCTGGTGCGTCCCTGTGTTGAAAAAAAAGTCCAGATTGAAAATAATATAACATGGGACAGAATTAAATAAAAACTTGTTGTGACACGAAAATAATAATAATAATGATGTCTCTTTAAAAGAATAGACTATTAGCTAGTTATATTTTTATAATATCTAAGCTTTTCCTTAACACTGAAGCTTTCCAGAACACTACAGCGCGATTAGTTAAAGGAAATAAGGTACTATTTAAGTACTATAGTTAAATATATAAACATTGGACTGCATTTCGTTAAACGCATTGCATGCCTTTCAAAATATCACCCTTTCACAACGGCACATGGGCTCAGTTGGCTAGATTATAGGAATAATTTGTTAGGCATGCTTGTTTTAGTTTTAAAGAACATGAAGAACTTAATACGTCTAATCATATATTTTCTATTTATTCACTATTTATCTACTATATTATTATGTTGGACGCAGGCTACAAAAGATGCTTAGTTTCATTTACGTTATATCTGACTGCACATTCAAAAAGGGTTGTCAGCACAAGGGACCCAACCTTGTCGACTCAACCTCGTGCTCGAATCTCAATCCCAACCTGAGCTAATGTGCCAGGTGTAATCAGTCTAAATATTCATTCGCTATAGTCTCTTTAAGTGCATTCGACAACACCCTGTAGGAAAGCTCCATCTAGACTTACATATAGTGAGCGTCAGGGGTCACCCAGAACATTCTTCAAGTTACGCGAAGCGTTAAAAAGATGGCGCCAGCAGGCACAAAACTTTCAAACGAGATTTTAGATGTTGACATCGATTAATTTCAATTAATTTTAAATTATATTTATTTTAGAACTAGGTTATTAAATAACACTTCTATACGTCATTTAATTTCTTCAATTTAAACAAGGCTGATTTTCCTAACTACCACTGAGATTAAACACTGAAGTCTTTTTTTTAGTAGTCAGTACTATCTCGACTGGTGAAATCATATAAGAACCATGTAGGTTTATGTCTGAGGTGAACTTTTGAGAGAAAAGGCACACAGATTTGAGAATATCTAAAAGATAGCGCAAGCATTTGTTAGGTCATCTTAACTTAGAACTTCAAGAAGTAAAAAAAAATTAAAAATCAAAGTGTAATTGTAATAAAAACGATTAAAGTAATAGGTACAATTGGTTATCACTCTTTTTACTTGCTTCCTTATAATATAGGTACTACTTTTTTTGAGTCAGCCTCGGTTGTTCATCACAGAAGTACAACTTCTTAAAATATGAACGATACTGGCCTGCTACCAACGAATTAGGAATGATATAGAAATATAACTCTCTAACGAAGCCCGCTAAAACATGGTTCCAAACTCATACCACTAAACTGATTATACGAATGCAACACGCGCACAAACAAAACAAAATACTTTGCTAAATTTATTTTCTGCGCATGGATCCGTCAATTCATTCATTTGGAGCGCTATTTTATTTAGTAAGATAATGTTAGAGTGAAACTGAAATATCGAATCAAGCGAGTGCGAACGAGATGGATTGTTTTGTGACATCGAGCGGCGAGGATGGTGTTATGCAGTATGCAGTAGGAGTCAGTCATTTATTATGAACTCAAATATTATAAACTAGCTTCTACCCGCGACTTCGTACGCGTGGGAAGGTTTTCCCGCGTAAAATCCCGATCCCGTGGGAATTCCGGGATAAAAAGTAGCCTATATGTTATTCCAGGATGTAAACTATCTACTTGCTAAATTTCATTCAGATCCGTTCAGTAGTTTTTGCGTGAAAGAGTAACAAACATCCATCCATCCTCACAAACTTTCGCATTTATAATATTAGTAGGATAGTAGGATAGGATTAGTAGGAAGTAGGATAGGATAGTAGGATAGGATTAGTAGGATAGTAGGAAGGATAGTAGGATTAATATTAAACCTCTTTACATTAAGTTTACAAAAAGTGTAAAGCTTCATAAAAGGGAAGGCCCGTCAGCCATATAAAAAAAATCCTGAAATGAACAAGAGTGAAATATACGCCAAATGTTACTACAAATCGTAGGTAACCCATTACAATTTAAATAATTATCAAAAAAACTAGGTAGAAGTCAGTTACAAACCTTTTTCTGAAATATTGGTCGTAATAAGTCTAGGGTTAAGGATGCCAAGTCGTCGTTTAGGTGGGTCCAACCTAAGACCGTGTTTAAAACCGGTCAAGTGCGTGTCGGGCCACGCGCAGGGTAGGGTTCCGAAGTTTTTATAACAGCCAAGTGCGTGTCGTATTCGCTGACGGATCGTTTCGTACCATGCTCTAACTAAAAGCCAAACATGACTACCTAACTAATTTGACTCCCTATACAAATCCTCAACTGATCTGACAATTTTGCACGGAAAGTTTCAATGTTCTTTTGAGATTTGTATAAAACTTGTCATAGCCGGTGGTTTGAATTTAAATACGGACACAGAGCTACACTACTCAATCGTCACAAGAAGCTAGCACGATACAACTGGCGCTTAGCGCCATCTATCGACATTTCTGTAGAGTTGTTCGAAATTTTCGAGTGAAATACAATTGGTCGACTATTACTCGTAAACTTGTAAAGCCCACGTATGTGTGATAGTTTTCCTTTAAATTTCGTTATATATAGGTACTACTGCCGTGACATTTGAATTTCTAACTACAACCGTTTAGTTGATAGAGGGGGGGACACTTGACTCTAACGAAAATTGGTACTTTAAAGCATGATAAGTCACGAACGGTTTACTTAATCAAAAAACGGCCTTACCAAACCCCTAATATTTTTGAAAGACCTATCCAACGATATCCCACACTATGGGAAGAACGAAAAAAAATAATTATCATCCCACTTTACATGTATGGGAGGTACCCTAAATAATTGTTTTTTCAAAATTTTATTTTACCACTTTTTCGGCGTCATTAACATGTATACTTATGCCAAAGTACAACTTTCTAGTACCAATAGTTTTTGAGCTAAACCGCGGACAGACGGACAGACAGACGGACATGGTGAAACTATAAGGGTTCCTTGTTGACTACGGAACCCTAAAAATGGGTATCGTGTGCACAACTAAAATCAAAATCTTCGAAAAATTACCATAGTCGTTGCTATACCATAAAAAAGAAATCCGTATGTAACTCAATTCGCAAGCGCTACTGTAGAATCAAGTAAACAAACAATCGAAAATGCAGTAATGTCAAACTGTCAGTCTGTCAGTAGGTAAGGCAAAGGAGATGTGATTCATACAGCCTACAATACGTTTTCTATTAAAAAAATGTTTGATTTTAATTAATATTGACATGCATATATTATTGTTTTAGATTTATGGTACACATAGGTCGAATTAATAATTACTGTGCACTAAACCTGCAAACTAATTCGATAGGAATTATTTTACGATTCCTGTTTGGCTGAATGCCACTTACTAGTGTCAAATAAACACTGACCTCCAATAAAAATAAGAATGAATTAAACGGATATCAGGTTAAATATTTTAATGATTTCCATATTTTAATATCCTACTTAAACAAACTTATTTCATTACACATATTTTATTTTAAAAAGAATTAAGGACTATTCGCAGTCTCTGTCCATTTCATACATTTGGACAACACCCTTTGGAAACGAAACAGTTATTTTATTACTTACCTAATACCTATTTTTAAATGGAAATCATTATTTCCTCAGGATCTACCGAATTTCATATTTATTAATTTCTTAAAGTACATAAATAAGGTAAGAATTCATTTACTAACCCCCCCTCCCCTTCCATCAGAAGAGCGTTAGGCTTATAAGCTGTGAAACTAGATTCATATATATATATATATATATATATATATATATATATATATATATATATATATATGAATCTAGTTTATATATATACTAGCGACCCGCCCCGGCTTCGCACGGGTGCAATGTTTATATTAAATATAGTTAAATATAGGCAGCGTTCGCGAGAATCGTTAACGTACGGCAGTTTTTTTGACGCCTTACTCCACAATTTTCACTACCACGAAAAATCCTTTCTATTTTCCGGGATATAATATAGCCTATACGGATTCGGAAGAATCCCTCTAAGTAATGGTAAAAGAAATTATGAAATCGGTCCAGCAGTTTTTGAGCCTATTCAATACAAACATACAAAAATACAAAAATATAAAGGTTTCCTCTTTATAATATTAGTATAGATATATATATATATATATATATATATATGAATCTAGTTTCACAGCTTATAAGCCTAACGCTCTTCTGATGGAAGGGGAGGGGGGGTTAGTAAATGAATTCTTACCTTATTTATGTACTTTATATATATATATATATATATATAATGTGTGAGTAGAGTAAATTTAATATACAAGGTGTATATCCACTGTAGTCGTCGAATGTCTTTTTTGGGGAAACTAAAATAAGAAACACACAGACAAACCAATCCATCCAATTTATAAAACTCTGTACTTAATATAAAATATATAATAGTTAGGTATTAAAAACTGGCTGGCTACCTGTTGCATAATACTGACAACTCGTGGTTACGAAAATACGAAAATAAAACACGAAATTATTTTACTTACGAGTGATAAGCTATTCCAGTTAGTTTTTTACTTCCTTCTTTCCGTCTTTTACACCACCTTACTTCGCAGGAGGTCATTTTTATCCCTCAGAAACGAGCTTTTTCTTGGATTTTTCACTAATCAACACAATTCTGGCGTCTGTCACTGAGCGCACTTCAGACTGAGAGGCGCTTTGATTGTATTTTTTTCACCCCGCCTACTTGATTGTATTTTGCGTGGAACCATTTTTGAGCGGAGTTCGTGTTCTATATCATACCTAATTCGTTGCCTGCTACAATTTATACATGTTTCAGTATTCGAAGTTTCGAACGCACCACATTGATTTATGTTACTCTAGTAGCCCGAGAAATTTTGTAGATGTATATATTTTGTAGCTTTCACCAAAGATACCACTACCGTTGCCTTTTGTTACTTCTTGGTCTTCAATTAAATTTACAGAAATAATATCCAGAGCTGATTTTAACCGACTCCAAAAAAAGGAAGAGGTTCTCAGTTCGTCGGAATCTTTTTTTTATAGGAAGAATTGAAGAGTGGCGACGATATAAATTCAGAATTGCCGTCGATCGAATATCGTTATCGATCTAGTATGTCGCAAAATTTTTATAAGTTTCACTAATTGTAATTTGAACCTTACTGGCTTGGAATAAGGATTACCGTGTGCGGCGATGTGTGTGCCGTGTGGGGTGCATGGCGAAAATTCAACCAAAATATACACTGAATCCATTTCCGTAAAAATGAATGCAACTAAATATTTAATGTTTCCTGTTTTCCATGCGGTGTAAGAGAACTTACCTACTAGAAAATTAATTTTAAATTAGGTGAATAGCCACCGATATTTTCAATTTGATTTCAATTTTGATTGAATCCTAACTTTTCTATTTCAATTAATGTTGTGTGCGGTTTTTTATGCATTGTCGAGTGTTGGGCTCTTCATTCGACTAACCCTTCCCCACCTGGTATCAATTTATTTTCCCCAGTAGATAACTAGGTATTAAGGTCAAGGTTACTACTATCTAGGTTTTGCATATCTTGCACTTCATGTTTTCCTGGTGCTTCCGGTATACGTTCCGTTTCCATGGCAACAACCGGCCAGCACAATCTCTATGAATGAAAATAAATATTAGGTTGGCTTGGTTGTATTTAACTGTCAGAAGTGCATAGGATTGTTACTCTCTCTTGTGTTTAGGTCTACACACAGTATTATCGTACATATAGGCTAACATACCCTGATATCTATGTTAACCTAATGCTTCAAATCGATATAATATGGATTTTTTCGTTAACATGAATCAAATTATTAATATGTACCCCATGTATATCAAAAGGAGTACTAGATAATTCTAACCAACTGTATGTTTGCTTATGACTGTGCAAAGACGCATCAAACAAACACATTATTTAAAATTTTAACATTCTTATAAATAATTTAATTTGTAAAGTTGTTTTTTTTTATTGTAAATGTGAGGACTGAACTGGCTTCCTTTTTCTTTAAATTCTTTAAACTAGCTTCTGCCTACAGCTTCTCTCGCGTGAAACATTGTTAAACTATACAATATCCATTAGTTAGTTAAACTATACAATATCCATTGACAATTTCTGGAACTTTTTGGATAGGTCCACAAAAATATGTGTACTGCTGCTTTAGGTTAATACGTAGGTCCTCATACGATATGACCAGTACGAGTTGTATGTGTTACAAAAGAGACTTTGGCCTCTTAGTTTGTTGTTTTGACCCAACTACGCGAAACCTGAAGGAAGGTTTATATTTTGTGTTTTTTTTATGATAGATGGCTAGAAAACAACGGCCTCATGATTAAAATTACCAAAACGATTGACGTATAAACGTGTTATTTTTATTCTAGGTAGTACCTATTTATATTATTTATCATAAAGCTTGCATGTGCTTCAGTTGCTGTTGCGTTCCGCTGCGGTATCTCATTAGACCATCCCTGCAACCCCAATCCCAAAAACTTCAATGGAATGAAAGTCTTTGCCATGAAATACCAAGAGAGCAGAGAAACGCAGAGCTGCATTACATGTGACGTAGTAGATTTTTACTGTTTTGCGTATGCAGTAAAAATCTATTACGTCACATTCAATGCCATTGTCAACAATCATTAGAAGCTTATTTATTGGAGGGATAATCATCAAGTGACTCCTCCCATTCTGGGTGGAGCAGAGGGGAGCTTAAGACTACTAAAAACACACCCTACTCCTTCCTTTGCCCTTGCGTGACCCGGGGCCGTAGTATCTGGCTCATTACGCCTCTGTACCAAGACTCTTTAGGCAATATAACACGTTGGCTTAAGCCACTGATTTAGATATCTCGCAAATTATGTCTAAATATATAACAAATGTCTAAAAAGTTTATTAGTATGTAGGCCATAATGTATGAAAATGTTATTGTTATTTTACTTTTTTAGTATATTTGTTTTTTATTTTTATTTTATCATGATTTTAATCTTTTATATGTAATTGCATGCTGTGGTCTCCTGTAAGTATGGGAGAGTACACTAACGTAATGCCTATACTATATTAATATTTGTCATGTCCTTTTTGTTTATTCAATCATTAATGTACATCTTTTGTCAGAGATCCTAATAAATAAATCTCTTTAGTAAATTCCCGCAACCTCAACCCCCAAAGCTTCAATGGAAGGAAACCAATTCGATGCCTTTGCCATAAAATACCAAGAGAGTAGAGAAACACAGAGCTGCATTGAATATGACGTAATAGATTCTATATGGGCGTACGTATGTCGTTGCATTCAAAAGGTTATTTATAGAACGTGTTGCTAGGCAAGCATAACCATAAAGGTGGTAATGAAATAACCACTGCAGGTAAAACGGGGGTATATTGTATTGGTCGATTATTTCACTTCCTAGATAGAAATCAGGCTCCTTAGAAACAGAAAGTTTCGCCATGCACCTATATACAGCCTACTGATACCGAAATCAGACATTTATTTAGCTTATCCGCGAGTTGACAGTATGTTTAAAAAATTAAAGTAACGATTTAATTATGTAAATCTATTGATATGAAGCACAAAATAGTACAAATGGAGAAAAGATTATTAATTATTTATTTTATTTTCCCTTGAGAAAAATGAGACATTTTATCTGTGAGTCACGTGATTAGAAACACCAATCAGAAAACGAGACGTCATCGTTCAATATTTTGACAGCTGACTGGTTATCTTTGGTTGGTGCGTAAGACAAAATAAGAAATAACTAACTAACTGCTTGCACTGTCTGGACAGGTCCGCTCAAATTTGCGTGGTTATTTCCTCAAAAGAATACCAAAGACATGAACCTACATGCTTCTCATATACAAACACAAATTGTCTGGACTTTAAAAGAGACGTTGACGACAAACTCAGAGGGAGTTTGTTTCGGTGTTTCTTCTCAGAGTAGTCAGTTAGGAAATACCGGCCTCATCTAGCTAAACTAAACACGCAAAAAAACATGACGTGTAAAAGTATAATTTATAAAATTATAACCAATTTACAAATAAATATTTAATTTCATTTCATAACTAACTCTCTCTCTTCTGGTTCATTTGTCTTATCATCCTGTAATAGTTGTTCGATGAGTTCCTTTTTTTTGTCTTTTCAAAAAAGCAGATAGATAGATATATTCTTTATTGTACACCATAACAGTAAACAAATATTGACTTAACAACTAAAAAGGGTGATACAATAGGCGGTCTTATCGCTAAAAGAGATCTTTTACAGACAACCTTTGGATGGATTTGACACAGAAGTTCTAACAATTTCTTGCAAATATCTCTTTTTAAAGGGACATGAATAAATAGTTTCGTTGGCGTTTTTATAGTAGTATTCCCACAACAAGGTACTGCACAACACTGATAATAATTTTTCACGTTCATAATAGAGTAAAATATCATAAAATACCCGAAGTACATTCATGTGCCAAATGCCAGGAAAGTTGTTTTTTGAACGATGACGTCATACGTAGTCACGTGACCACAATGCTACGATTTAGACCCTAGTTTTTTAATAAATTAAAAAATTACTTATATTTTAATTGGAAGGTTAAGTGATGAATAAAATATTATTTTACGAGTACACATTATGCGCTTTGAAGCGTTTCAAACAATTTTTACAAAGTTGTCAACTCGCGGATTCATAAACCGAAAATGTGTCTTAGATACAATATAAAGATGTATCCAACATCAAGGCATGACTGATATGCGAAAAAGACATTTAATATTATTATCATTTTAACATTTTGTACCTCTATATTATTTTCATGGGTTTCATTGCAGTTATGCATAGAATTAAATTATTTGCCAAAAAGAACCAGAACGTCAAAAAACTAAAAGGGTAACACTAAGCGTCACATAGCTGATAGTGTTATAGAATTGTATGCAGGTACGTGGATGAACGCCAATCGTTATTTATAGACCCTGTCACTAGGAGAGCACAGGAGCAAAGGTATCTCAATATTATAACTATATCTAGCACACAGGTGCATACAAATTTCACTTTCTATAAATTACGTGTTAGAAAGAGATAGCGTCCGTCTAGTCCAAACAGTCTGTACAAAAATTCAATGGGTCTGTGATTCCATAATCTGTTTTCTCAGACTTACCTCATAAAATCTACAAAGACAGGCTCCTTATCCAGCATCATTTTCTTATACTCGGTACCAAGTACCTCTTCAGTAATATCATACATAGCTTTGTTGAACCAGTCTTTATCCTTCTCATGTGTAAACCGGTCAGAGAATACTCTGGAAAATTCGTGTTTCCACAACAACATCAAACATTTCTCAGACTCAATTACAGTTGGCAGTGTCCCCACCATTCCTTGCCAGACTCTTGAGAGATCCCTCAAAGAGAAAACGTAATGGAATTTTGCTGGAGTAGGTAGTAAGTTAGCTCTGGTCCTCGCCCAAAGTTCTCTTGTCAAAGGAATCACTTTCTTGATGAGTGATCTAACTTCAGAAGCAAAACCTCGTTTTGCGTTGTAATGCCCTTCTCCGATGACTTTGAAAATTTTGTCTATTGAATCGTTGTTAGGCAACGGACAGTTGAATATGGAGAATTGGCGCTTCAGACGAGCTGGGATATCATTTCTTCCGCCACCTTGAAGAATAAAATAGTTTAATGTTATCTAGGTGTTTTAGTAAAAAAAAAACTAATATTTTGTATGCAAGTATCTTACTTACCAGGTTGGCCCATAGCAGCAAGGAACAGTATGTCAATAACAGTGGTAAAATCACCAGGCTTCTCAAGACTGTAAAAGCCATTCATGCCCATAGTCTGTCTGACAATCTCATTCGTTATCTGATCACCCCACTCGTTAATCTGTGGTAGGTTGATATCATCTATGAATACCAACATTTTTTTTCCACCGGGAGGCCCGAATGTCATGCCACTGCGTTTTTCTACGTAACTTTCTATAGTTTTTTGGAATTGATAAGGGCTTGTGGCTGAAGAGAAGTTAAACGAACGGCCAATAAATTGTTCTGGGTTACAATTCTTCATATACGCCTTCATCATTACAGTTTTCGCTGATCCTTGCTCGCCCAGCAGTAGCACTGCTTTTCCTTGTTTAGCTATACAGTGAATTAAGTAATTAATTCTAACGTTATCGACTATCGGAACCAAAATGCTTGCATAGTCGGGTGTCGCAGTGTCAGGGTACTGATAGTGCATCATCAGGTCGTCCCAAAGCTCCCACTTGCCGGGATGTTTGACGTAGAAGTCAAAAACTATGCATGGTTTGTTGTTCGGATGTTTCGGGAAGTCTAACATTTCACTGAACTTTTTTCTCAAATAGCCATCAAAACGTTTTCGATCTTCGGTTTCCAGCAAAGATCCGAATCCCCAAATCAAACTAAAAACGTACACCTTATGAAGATGTTCAGGCGTGAACAGTATGACCTCCTCGCCTTTGTCTTTTTCCTCTTCATCCTCATCACCATTGAGAGATTTATTTCCAGACGGATCCTCAGATTCAACGATTTGCGGAGGTACCAATCCTTCCAGAAGGTTTAACATTTGTGCTATAATATTGCTTTGAAGTACGCGCATACTAAAGATGAGATTTTGTGTGCACCAGGTATATATAACAGGAAACGTCTCTTCAAAGAGTGGAGTGTAAACTTCATTTTCACGCTGCGAACGAGTTTTTAGCCAAGCACGCAGTACTGTAATTGAAAATTTATATATTATTACTATCAAGTATTAATGTTTTAATATTATCAAGCAGAAGGTCAACGGATATCGTGCAGTATTCTTTTTATTATTTTTATTTTAACAAAGAGAACTATCACAGTGGGTAGAATTCACATTACTAGTAATCTTGTAAATCCCTCCAACTAAGCTAAATATGATTGTGTTTGGAGTGGGTTCATGACAATAGTGTAACAGGTGGGGTTCGAACCCGCGACTTCTCGAACACAAGTCCGACACCTTAGCCATTAGGTTATTATCGCTTATTTATTCAAACTTTATGCAACACAAAATGTACAAAGGTGGTCTTAATGCCATAGACATTCTCTACCAGTCAACTGTGAGTGCAGTGGTAAAGAGATGGCAGGTGCATCAAAAATTAAACTAAATGGATAATATATTCAAAGTAAAAGTTTTATTACAAGACGTATATATCTACATATATAACTAAAATAAACTTACATACATATTTATCATAATTCATCAACCTGACAAGCATGTAGAACAATGGAACATAATGTTACCTGGATCCCAAGTCAATCCTGATGAGCTCATGTACACCATGCCGTTTCTAGATACAGTAGCTGGCGAAGCATTATCAATATTTTCCGGTTCAAATATGATCTTTGAAGTAGGAGACATCGTCAAACGATCGCCGTTGGCTAAAGTCAACGTTTTATTATCATCGAGTACGGAGTTCAAGTTTTCGATCCATATGCTATCAACCGGTCCGTCAAGCACCAACCAGATATGTTCACCGGTACGTATCTTGAGGGTCTTACGCCACAGGGCTGAGAAGATCCCATCGGTCCAGTCGTTGGTAGCAACGTCTAGACGTCCGAACATCTGAGCAGCTGTTATGGCTTTCGGATTCATTCGCATTTCTCTGCAAACATACAACAAAGCAAACTTTTAATTAAGAACACTAAGATGTTGTATTATTTTTCTCCAAATTAATACCTTCAATTATTGAACACGAAAAGTAACAAAAGCAAAAAAAAAAGGAATTTTAATGAATTCATTCTCTTTCAGGTTCTGAAGAACTTAAGGTCTTTGAACAATCACACACAAGAGTTCATTCATTGGTTTTAAACACAAAATGTAACTCTAGAAAACTAAATATTTGCAAATAAATAGGAAAAGATAATATGTAGATTCATTATTTACGAATTAAAGAGATGAAAATTTAAACACTTAATTTAAATTAAGTTAAGAGGTTTACTTTTGTTATACTTGAAAACAAAATTAAAACGAAAACTTTTACCATAATTATGGGTAGTCGCATAGTCGCTAGTTAATGAAGTTTTTAAACTAACTAACTAACTAGTATTAATTAATAAAAGTCAAGCATGACGCATGCGCGCACGTTTATTTGCAACTTAAAAGTTTTGTGAGTTTTTTCCAATTATTAATTAATAGGTACCAGGACAACATAAAACCAAAGAGCCAGATAAAAACTGAAATATGATTTTTTATAAAAGTGATGATTTTTATGCAGATTTTTAACAATGTATTGAAAGGATGTCATGAAATGAAAGAGTTACCTACCAATATTATTTTCATAATTATTTTATACTAGGTCTTGCCCGCGACTTCGTTCGTGTGGGAAGTTTTTTTTTATTATTAATAGGCTCTCGTTTGACCACTATATCAATCACCTGATCGAAGTTTAACCCGTGTAAATCTCCATCCCGCGGGAGTTTCACAAAATCCATCTTGGCAAGCACCTACATCTTAAAAGAAACTTCAGTACCCTCGTGGTCCGGGGCCGCGGTATGTCGTGAGAACATTCCCGCAACCCCGGAAAGTAAGTGTAGAACCCGCTATCATTGGATCATACGTAAATACTATTTGTTAAGTTTATTATTACTATTAATCGCAATATAACATTATTTCTATAGTAATTTATTTAAACATTCGTGTTAAAACAAAACATAAAAAGAATTGTGTTTGGTTTACCAGGCCATCATAAAATGCAGAAGCAGATGTTAGACCTAATTTTGAAAACCACCTGAAACATCCAAAACCAATCGATGGAAGGGATGCGGTGGCACCGTGGGTGGCACACAGTCACACACACATGCAAAACGTTGGAAAATTAATTAGCACGCTGGTTGGATAGCACAACGTACTAGCATTTTACACAAGTGCCATCAAGCTTGTGTCACCTGTTCTGAAGCTACCTGCTGCTGTTCTGAAGCGACGCGTCAGTAGAAAAAGCTGGACGGAATTTGTTTTGTACAAGTTGCTATACAATTTTAAAAGTATATAAATATAAATTATATTTATAACTTAGAATAACTTGTTTTAATACCCTCTCTAATTTAACAGCATCAAAAACTACTCATAAAAATTATCATTCAATGAAAGAGACTTTAGTCGATTGTTCTGTGACTAATTCAAAAAATCTGCGGTCACATCACATGCTGGCTAATTATACTTATCTATAGAGAGGCTCATCGTCCAGGGATCATAAATGGGAAAAGAGCTCAGGTCCAAAATCACTGAATGGAAACTAGCGCAGTTCACCACGAACACGACTCAAGAGTATACGACTGAGAAAAAGAGGAAGAATTTTAATGAGAGTTATCGCGTTATCGTGACTTCGCCGCTAGGAGTGAGGTCTCCTGTCAGGGTTGCGTTGTCATTTGATGTTTCCACCCGGAAAATAATAGAAAGGGGTGAAGTCTACGAAATATCATTATTCATGAGCGTTCAACGCGAGTTTTAATTTGTTTATTGGTCAATATTTTATTAATGATAGCAGATTAAGATAATCTCTATCAACCACTGCTTTCAGAAAATGTTTTTCTGTCGAAAATTCGAATGTCTTTCTTTTTTGTCTTAATGTTTTTGAACATAATTAAAACACGCAACAATGCTGTCATATTACTACGAGAATTCATATTTAGTCATAGAACTTTATTTTATTTTACTTATTATTATAGATAATGAAATATCAGCTATGCTAAAGAGCTTACTTGCACGTGACGCAAATTGGTGAGGACAAAAACTATAGCCCTCATTATACAAGAGTTGTGGAGAGTGTGGGGAGAATACTGCGCGCGCCGTTCTCTCCTCCACACAGCGACGACGACGCGTCGCGTCCGTCAGGATAAGTTTATCACCCGCACCGAGCAGGCGGCGGGGGATAAACCTAACCGAGTAAGCCCAATAAATAAATAAAAGGGTGAGTGAGATAGGTGCCTTTCGAGTTTGTGCAGTAGTCATACAGAAAAAACTTTTGAGTTTAGATCAAGTTACAAGTCCTTAAGAATAATAATACATTTCCAAACAGAAGCTGCATGAAATCGTGACTTGGTTTTTACCCAGCAATGGAACATTCTAGGAATATGATTAATATGAAATTATTTTATACTTTATATTTGAGGATTATACTTTATATTCGTCTTACGGGAGTTCATAGGACTGTGAACAGTGAAACAGTGAAGCTCAAGAAGTTACAGTAGTATAGGTGTACGTACAATATTTACCATAAATGGCCTAGAAGAATAAAACCTCAAGTGACTGTTGAGCAGGAACTACATTTCCGTGAGCATTTTATCGACGGATACATTATGATCCTATATGTCCATGATTCTACTTTAATTTACTGTATATGACTAATAAAAAAAGATTATAACGGGGCATTATTCGCTCCAAAACGGACAATGGGCAGTGTCGCTGAACTCTAAAAAATATTATTAACCTTGATTTAGAAAACGAACTCTTTTTTTTTTTGTGTGGCATCTCGCAGGTCAACCTCTGAGGTTGTCGGCTGCTTAACCGGACTTGCCTGTGGTTGCCTTAATTAATAAATTAATTAAAGCCTCCAGCCAGGGCTTATTAAAAAACTTACAAACTAGGCGACTACACGCTAAGGGCACCCCCTGTGGGGTACGGACCTCGGCTTAGGGCGTCGCAGGGGAGGGCAGCTAGGGACAGGCTGGATCATATCATTATTATTATTAATAAGGGAATTTAAAGCTACTGGCTCAGCGTCGCGGGCTGGCTCTGGCAAGGGTCGGGGTGGACTATTACGGGGACGTCGCGGTGGGCCTCGGCGGCGAGGACGGAAGGACGGTCGGTTTTTATGTTCGTGTGCCACTGTACTTGTTTCCCTACGGCTCTCTTGGAGCAGGGTGATTGCGTCATCGGGAGTGACTAGGGTATGCCTTGGTCGGCGAATCTTAGAGATACGCGAGGGTTCGTATTGGGCGGGCGATACGATGAGGGGATTCCTATGTTGGATTGAAATTTCAAAGAAACGCTTGGAGACACGTTTCATGAACTGCTGGATGGTGGGCATCTTGAGATCTACGTGAAGAAGCTCATTTCGAACATAAAAGGGGGCTCCCGTGACTCTACGGAGGAATCGGTTTTGGAGGGTCTGCATCTTGTGGAGGAGGTAGGGCTTTGCATGTGCGAAAACAACGCAGGCGTAGGTCATGATGGGACGGATCACCGCGGTGAAAATACGCAGCTTGCACCTGAGTGATAACTTGCTGCGAGAGCTAAGAATGAAGTGGAGCCTACCTAGAGCGAAAGCGGCGCGCGAACGTGCCTGCTTTATGTGCTCAGCGAAGGAGAGGTGTCTATCGAGGACCACGCCTAAGTATTTGGCTTGCTTTTCCCAAGGGATCGGCTTGCCGTACATGGTAATCGGACGGGGGGAGGGTGGGTTTATCCGCGGTTTAGAAAAGAGGACTGCCTGGCTTTTATCTGGATTGACTTCGATTCTCCATTTCCGGAACCACTTGGCCAGAGTGTTTGCGGAAGTTTGGAGAGTGCGAGCGATGGCATCGGGTTTAAGACCGGTATAATAGATAGCCGTATCTTCGGCGAATAGGGCTAGCTGGGTATTTTTATGCTTGGGAATATCACTAGTGAATAGCGTGAAAACGAGGGGGGATAGTACGGAGCCTTGAGGAACTCCTGCGCGAATGGGATGGGGGGAGGAAAGCTCCCCCTCAATTCGATAACGAAAGGTGCGATTCGATAAAAAGTCCCGTAGGATGAGCACGAGACGGTCAGGCACGCCGAGTTGGTATAGCTTATAGATTAAGCCATTGTGCCAGACTTTGTCGAACGCTTTCGCTATGTCGAAGAATAAGGCTCCCGTTATTGCGCCCCGTTGGAAGCCGGCGCTGACGTGTTCAACGATGCGGTGGACTTGTTGGATACATGAGTGTTCGGTTCTAAATCCGAACTGCTCATTGGGTATTAGACTCTTTGCTTCGGCAAAATCTTTGAGCCGCTTATATATGAGCCTTTCATAGATTTTACCGAGGACGTTGAGTAAGCTAATGGGACGGTAGCTAGACGGGTCAGACTTGGGCTTGCCTGGTTTGGGAATACCTATGACGGTGGCCTGTTTCCAGGTTGTAGGGAACATATTATTGCTCAATGCGCCATTGAAGATGGCAGTCATTAGCACTATAAGCTGGGCGGGGAAAAGTTTGAAAACCCTATTGGTGATGCCGTCGGAGCCAGGGGCTTTTCGCGGTTGGAGACTTTTAATGATATCCTGGACCTCATCAGGAGTGATGGGGGCCAGTGGATTATCGGGATCTTCGACGGGCGGAAGGGAAGTTCTACGTTCGACTTCGGCGTTCACCATATCGAGGTGGGCTTGGTCTACTGGTTGAGAGCTGGGAGAACATTGGGACTCTAGGCTGTCGGCTAGGCATTCTGCTTTTTCAGAGTTATCGAAGGCGACACTCTTATCGGGACGAATGAGAGGAGGCATTGTGGCCTCTTCAGTGGATCGTAACTTCCTCTGAAGCTGCCAGAAGGCAAGATGCGTGGGCTCAAGTTCACTCAGCATCTTGTCCCAGCTCGCATTACGCTGCTCGGCAATGCGTTTCCTTACAGCACGCTGTAAGTTGCGCATGTGAGCTTTGTTTGCGGCGCAGGGAAAAGCGCTGTACGCACGGATGGCTGCGTTCTTCTCGGTTATCAGATTCCGTACATCGTCCGGGAGTTTCCAGCGGTGGTCTTCCACTACAGGAACTTCCCTTGAACAATCGTTCAGGACGGATTGTACGTGATCTGTAAGCGAGTCGATCGCCGCCGTCGTGTCAGCGACTGAGACTATGTGGTCAGGAATGGTGTCCAATTGAAGCGACGTGGTGGATTTCAGTTTTTCACTTTCCTCCAGTTGGTGATCAATTGGGTCGGAGGAGGTTGGGTAGGATCATGGTTACCCGAGCGGGAACCTAGGTGTAGGATAACGGGACGGTGATCCGAGTTGAGCTCGTGAAGCGCCTCTATGGAGTGTAAATGGAGGTTTACATTCTTTAGGAGCGCCACATCGAGGACATCGGGGTTATGGTTGGGGTCGTGTGGGTAGTGGGTGGGAGTCATCGGAGCGATGACGTCATAGTTTAGGGTCGCGCCTAGGTTATACACGATTCTGCCTCTGGCATTTATCGTGTTGCTGTTCCAAGCGGGGTGTTTGGCTTTGAGATCGCCCGCTAGTAAGACGGAGTCACTCAGGCCAAAGAGAGTCGTGAGATCGCTGGTGAGCGCGATAGGATCGTCTGAAGCAAGAGACGCGACCGATGGTGGGGGATGGTAGGCAGAGATGATGGTTATCGGAGGATGACCAGTCATGCCTAGTCGACAGGCAGAGTACTCTAGGTGAGAGAGAGGCGCGGGTGGGGTCAGAGGGATGCAGTATAACTCCTTCCTATAATAAATAAGGGTACCGCCGCCGTGGCAGCGTGTTCTGTCATTGCGAACTAGACGGTAATTCGCAATTTTGGGGTCAGCGCGGTGGGGTTTCAAAAGGGTCTCCTGTATAAGGAGGACGTCTAATTGGTGGTCGCGGAGGAATTTAGTTATTTCGGCGCGTTGGTTGAAAATGCCATTGGCGTTGAAAAAACCTAATTTGAGGGATCGAGGCCTAGTGTGGTTTGTGCGTTGGGAATCCATTGGATCAGTCCATCGCATCCATCTGGTCGAGGCCTAGCACGACATCACTGTGTGTGCTGAATATTTGGCTGTACATTGCCGTCGTAATTTTGCCGTTATTCTGCTGCTCGGCAGCCAGAAGGGCATCGCGGAGAGACCTGGCTTGGCGGGTCATAAATATTCTATAGTGGCGCAGTAGAGTCTGGCCGCAAGACTCGCCGTGCGCGGGTGAGGGATTTGGCGGTTGTTTGGCTGCAGGAGCAGCAATGGTTTGAGGCTCGGGTTGGGGACTGGCTGTGGCCTCTGGAGCCACGGCTATAGGCAGGATCTGCGCTGCGATGGGTATATCCATCAGTGCCTGCAAAGGTTTGGCAGTGGCCAAGGAGGGAAAGGCTTTTTCGTGGTTTAGCCTGTTCCACGGGGATGGTCTCTGAGGAGCGAGACGTTGGGGAATTTGAGAGGAAGGTGCCTCTCTTTGTTGGCGGGCGTTGGCGCGCTTCGCTAATTTAGGAGCGAGTTTGGGGGCTTTGGGACAGCCGCGGTAGTTTGCCGGGTGACCGGTCTGGCCGCAGAGAACGCAGCTGGATGGTTCCGAACAGAGGGTTCGGTCTTTGGGCCGAGGGCAGTCCGCAGTGCTGTGCTCGCCCAGACACTTGACTCATCTGGGAGTCGCATAGCAGTTGCTCTGCGCATGGCCATACAGTTGGCAACGGTGGCATTGTCCCACTGTTGCGGTTTTGTAGGGCTTTTCAATTGAGATACCGGATAGGGAGCAAATGGACTTAATCTTAAAAATCGGGTGATGACCTTCGGTTGGTTCACAAATGACAAGAACCATGTCATACAATTCACCTCCTCTCGCTTTATGTAAGCGATGGACGGCGATCACTGGTATACCTTGATCGGCAAGGTCGTCTTTAATATCCTGTACTAGGATTTCTTTAGGGACACGTTTAATAATAACACGAGTGGGCGTGTCCTCGGGGAAGGAGAAAGTGTGAAAGGAAATATTCCTTTCACGGAGGGCGCGATATAGTTCCCTATAGTCGTTCGACGTAGTGACGGTGACTTTAATGCCATTTTGGCAGGCACGGGCGTTTGTGTAGTTGATCTTTCGATCAACACACATCTTGGACACATCAGTCCATTTACCCTTGTCCTGGATGTAAAAGGGGGGCGGAGGGCGTTGCTTCCTTTGGGCTATCGGGCTGGGGGGACGACTATTCTGCGCGCGAGCAGAGGTAGTTGGGACGGGGCTAGCGGGTCGAACGGGCGTTTGAGTTGGGGACGGGGGCGACGCGGTGGTCTTTTTGGCCTTGCTGGCCTGGGAGGTTTTCCCTTTCTTCCTCTTGCCACCGGTGACGACTTGAAAGTCGTCTTCCGAGGACGAGGGGCATGATGACAAATCATTGTCGGAGTTGTTATTGGACACTGGTTCGGTGGTGTCCATTTCACGGAATTCAACTGCAGCGCACACCTGCGCGGCGTCTATTGTTTTATGAATGGGCCGGAAACAATGGATGATTTCGGGAATTGGGCGGTCGGCACGACATTGTCGGCGGGCGGGAGCGATAGAGGGCTAGCTACCTGGAAGTCGTTCGTTGTTCGATGAACAATGGGATCGGAGTTGATAAACACTTCCGTGAATTGACCAACCGGAATGCCTTGATCAGCAAGCGGGGGAGATAATGGGCTGTCAAGTGCGTCACTAAAATTAGCGACGTTGGCTTCGGTAGCCGGAGGACAGTTAGCGATTTCACGCTGGATTATTCCGCCATATTTGGCGGAAATAGCAGGGTTTTCCTTAAGGATTTTTAGCAATATCTCCACTATATTGGAGTTTGCCATGATTGGCGAATGGATCAAAAATTCAATGGAGAAATTTTGGAGATTTCTCTCCCGCGGGGGACCTATTTAAAGCCTAACTGACCTAACTCCCCGGATGGATGGGTCCGGGGATGTGTAACCCTCCCAGTCGGGTAGAGACTGGGAGGTGAGTACCTAATGGTGAGCCCTAAGCTTGTAACCGGTCGCCAGTCTTATTGTGCGAACCGGACCCTATTGGGTCTAGTGCGAAGGGGTAGACACACCCAACCGACAATAGGTGTGTAGCTGAAAAGGAAACTCAGTAACTAGGTTTGACTAGGAGATCCCCCAAGGCCAAAACCTAGCACTCGACTCCAATTGACTGCTTCACCCTGAAGGGGATCAGCGGGTGCGTCGGGTCAGCACCCCCTTGGTATTGTTGACACCGTGAGGTTTCCAACCAAGGACCACGAAACTGTGGTTTTACCCTGAAGGGGCCAAACAAAATTGTTTTTGACGATACTCTGTTATAGAAACAAAATATCCTTCACTGCCTTGAAAAAGGCGGTTCCGGATCGGGAGTTGTAGTCGGCGACTACGAATGACGTCACGACGAGCGCGACGAAGCGATGACACAAACACAGAACGATCGGGAGCGCAGAGCGGCACGACCGTCTCGGGCGAGCGTCGGGCGGAGCAAAACGAACTCTCGTACCCCACGTTACTTCTATGGTGGGCCATGCTTCAATGCAAGGCAAAGTTTAGGCGTTTGGTCTGCTAATTCAATTTTTTATAGAGTTCAGTTAAGCTCTTGCACGCTCTGTGACTCTGGTACATCATTCCCAATAGTTAAAGCGTGGGACGTTGACGGTCTTTTTAATAAATAGGGATTTAACTACTTTATAGCTAGGTAGAAAATCTACTAACAAACACTCTTATTAGATATTCAAAACAAAATGGAGCACTTTTAAAAAGTCTTATGCATTATATTTATATTGATGTTATTGTTCCTCATTAACAAGCTTAGGAATCGACAGTACTATAAATATAATATAAAAATGTTACGTGTTTCATAAATATTTTTGGGAATGGAAAATACATACATTTTCTATCACTGATCTGTGCCAGTCTAATGTATGATGTAGGCTTGAATAAAACTTTTATTAGCCCAAAGGTTTATAAACTCTATTGAATAAAACTTATTAGTCAATAATTTAATCTACATATTCTAATGAGAGCAGGTGGTAGCAATGGTAACGGGCTCGACTTTAGGTTTCGAACCCAGACAAGCACATTACTTTGTGTTATTTATATCATCACCAGCAGTGGTGATGAAACTATCTTGAGAGGAAACAGGCATGTCCTAGGACCAAAAATTCCATGACATGTGATATCCACCAATCCGCATTGGACCCGTGTGGTGAATTACGGCCCATTTCCTCTCAGAGTCCTGTGGCCCAGCAATGGGAACGTGCACATGTTACAACTATCCATATTGACACTAGAAGACGGAATTGGAAGAGAGGGTCAGAGATTTTATCGAGCCAAATATGAAGTAATCAATGACATGAATGTGTGTGTGGTGAATTGACCATTCTCCTTAAGTTGTTAGGCCTAGAAAAGATGGCGAATAATTGTTTATTTGTAGTCTCAAAAGAAATGATTGTTGGTATATATCAGAACTGTCAATGAAACGTTAAAATCTACAAAGCCAGATCGTAATAAAAGAAATTGTACAAATTGGTCAAGTGCGAGGCAGACTCGCCCATGAAGGGTTTCGTAGTAACTACGCAAAATAACTTTGTTTTTCATAGTGTTTGTATGAAAAACAAAGTTATATTTGCGTTTTTCGAAAATATGCTATATAACAAAAACTGCTGACATGATCTCGTTCAAACTGATTTTCGTTGAAAGTTTTTATTAATGTCTACAGCATATATTTTTTTTTAGATTTTTCACTCCATAATTATAGAAGTTAGAGCGGGGCGGGGGCACACATTTTACCACTTTGGAAACATATATCTTTTAACGATAGACTTTAAAAAAGTGGTTTTAGAAACCTCAATGTCATTTTAAAAGACCTGTCTATAAATGTCACACACGTATAGGTTTGATGAAAAAAAAATATTTTTAGTTTCAGTTCCATGTTTGAAAATAAATAAAATTAAGGGGGGCTACCCTTATTTTTTTTTTATTTTTTTTTAAATCGGAAAGCGGTTTACAGAATACATCTACCTACTAAGTTTTACATGTGTAATGCTAATAGTTTGGGAATAAAATGGCTGTGACATACGGACGAACGGACGGACAGACAGACAGACAGACATGACGAAACTATAAGGGTTCCGTTTTTGCCATTCGGCTACTGAGCGCTTATAAAAATAAACACATCCACATTGAGCAGAAGCAACAAAAGATAAAACGTGACAAAATCCACATTTAAAAAAAAAAAATATTATGAAAAAATATTTATGTTGGTATATTTAACATATAAAATATTACGCTCAGTGATATTTTGATAGTTTTTAGATAAAACATGTTATATTTTATCAACAAAATCAAATTCACGGCAATCTGAAAATTATTAATTATTGAGTTACAAATTAATAGTAATAACATCATAAGTAAATAAAGTTACTAAGTTCAGATGTAGTATTACTATTATCTACGTCAAGATCTCTTTGAAACTTTGAAAAGAAAGGGAGAAAAGTTTATAACACTTGGGTGAACACAACTCTTAGTACTTCATGATAAATAAGGGATAAATACGTCAGTCAGTCATTAACATAATCTTGCGAACTAAATATAAATCAGCCGAGGGTAAGTCCTACCTTCACTAGTACCAAATGGAGACTGAATCCAGCTGAGAGTAAATAGATATATATACATATATACCAATCAAAACAAGAGGAATGTTGAGCAATGCGCCGGGCGTGAACTGCAAAGTTGGCAACAGAAGTACGATTCCCAATACCAGGAGCCTATGAACAGGTAAAGGTCTGAGAAAGAGTATAAAATATTCAAAACGGTACGAGTACTGTTTCAGTTTCAAACTAAATGGAACCGTATACTTGTAATTTTAGAGTTTATATATTGCCTTGTTTACTTACTTTGATCATGAGCCCTTTACAAAAATGTTTTCTTGAATTTTTACATACTTTATATTTCGATTTTGTGACTTGTTTTGACAAATTCTCTATTATTATGATATATTAGACAATACTTAGGAGTTTCATGACAAATCATTATTTTACAGTGCTGAACATATATCAATGACTTAAAGCTGGGTAACCGATTTTATTCCTTTAATACTTCTGAAATAACCAATACAAAATAAGCATGAAAATACTTACTTTAATATTATAAATGCGAAAGAAATTCTGTGTGTCTATGTGTTACGCAATTACGCGTAAATTACTGAAGCGATTTAAATGAAATTTGGGTGCAGAGATAGTCTAGGGCCTGAGAAAGGACATAGGCTATTTATAATGCGAAAAAGAACTGTAAGTGCACTAAAATACCTGCGCAGATGGCTAATCAATTATGATATTGGCCACAGTGGCTGAAATTTGTTAGGTGGACTATTACTAAACAAGTACAATAAATTGAAGTAATTGAAATCCTCACTGAATTGAATAGGTATGATATACGTTGATTGATTTTATTTATTTATTTTATTATTTATGTACACACAGTAAAATACATTACGATAAGCATAATTATAATATTTGAGTACAAAGGTACTGCTTATTTCTTAAGAAATTTTTTCCAGCAGACCTGCGAAAGGAGAAGTGAAAAAGAAATGTAGACAATAGTGTGTGAGAACAAGAAGAGAAATAAATATGAACATGTGAAGTCTAAAACTAAAACTAAAATATTATATATACCTACACACTTATATTGCAATAAAAATAACATATACTTAAATAAATACATAATAACATATAATATAAATATATACATAAATAATTAACAGAGTTAAGAGGAAAAGTAATGCTCTTTTAATCGACATTTGAATAGAGATATTTGTTTTTAAATCACGAATGCTAGAAAGGATCATAATATATTCATACCTGTGAGGGTTTTCAATTTCCGTGAGTGCGGTCATGAGAGTTTGTATGCAGGTTGTCTTGCCGGCGCCCGGTGGACCCAGCGTCATGATGCCGTGCCGCACTCTCTGGGTCTCGTAGAGCTGAAATACAGAATTACATAATCATGTAACTAAAAATATATATTTTCAAATATGCAAAGTTTAAGTTACCTATAAAGAAACTAATATAATATATACATATATACTAAACCTAACTATGTACATAAAGAATTAAAATAAACAAAATAAAAAAACAAGCTTAGGCGTCAAAGTACTCCTCCAGCAGGCAGGCAGCATTGCCACGTTGTATGGCAATGCTTATTCTTTGGGCAAAGAATGAGCCGGCCCTCCGGTCACGCAAGGAATCGATCAGCCGGCGAGATAATTCCTTATAAAGGAGACGCGCACTCGGGCCCCATGCCCCGTCCGATCACTATGTTTGGCAAGCCAATCCCTTGGGAAAAGCAAGCCAAATACTTAGGTGTAATCCTAGACCAGTTCCTAAATTTCAATGAGCACAAAAAGTCGGTTCGCTCGCGAGCCGCTTTCGCTCTCGGTAGGCTTCAAAACATACTGAATGCACGCAGTAAGCTCTCCCTTAGATGTAAACGAATTTTACGACGTGCATACGTCCCATCATGACATACGCCTGTCCGGTGTTTGCTCAAGCCAGTCCCAAGCAGATCCATAGGATGCAAGTCATTCAGAACCGTTTTCTCCGAAAGGCCACGGGCGCGCCCTGGTTCTTGAGGAATGAGGAATAGACCTCAAAATCCTGACTATAAAGCAAGTGTTGAAACGCATGTCAGTGCGTTACTTCACCTCTGCTCATACCCACACAAACCCCCTGATCGTATCGGCCGCCCGATACAGACCCTCCAAAATTTCTCGGGTTCGTCGCCCGCGTAACGTCCTAGACGAGCCCGACGACCCCACCATCATCCGACAAGAGAGCAGTAGGAAAACCAGCACTCTGAGAAAACACACACAAAACGCGTTCCGTATTCCGGCCTCGCCGACGAGGCCCATCGCGACGTCCGCGTACTTGTAACGGAAATCCTCCCCGACCTTTGCCAAACGAGCCAGCCCGCGAAGCTGAGCCAGTAGCAATAAATACTCCCTTAAATAATAATATGACCCAGCCTGTCCCTTTGCTGCCCTCCCCAAATGACCCCGCTATGCCGAGGCCCGTACTCCACAGGGAGTGCCCTTAGCGTGCGGTCATTAGTTGTTTTTATTGGTCATTAGTTTTTTATTTGATTTGTATTTTAGTTTGTAAGCCCTGGCTGGGGGCCTTTAATTTATTAGAGGTCACCACAGGATAGACCGGTTAAGTAGTCACACAGCCTTAGTGTGCCGAACTACGAGTGGCACTACCTAAAAAAAAAATCGGGCCCCATAACCCAAGTGTTTCGACCCCTAACGGCACAAAATTGTAACTATTAAAAAGAAACATAACTATTTACATTATTTTCCCGAGATATAGCGTGGGAGGGTTTTCCTGCGTAAATCCCAGTCCTATGGGAATTCCGGGATAAAAAGTAGCCAGTCGTATCAGCTAGTCTGAAGTCAGGTAATCACGTAGTCTTATCGTTATTGTATAAAACTAAGAGCTAAGCAATTAAGATCTAAGTTGGGGCCTAGCATCTTTAACACAAGTTGTTTTTAACAACTTAACAAGGCTGCTACTGGTACCAAACTATTATTCTGTTCACAGTTTTGTTACATTTTGTTTAAAATAAATACATGGTATGAATGCTTTTTATTGCAAATAAAAATAAATTAAATTTAAATTAATCTGATACCAAACTTGCCAGTTATCCAACTTATGGCATGAGGTCAGGTAGGAAGTCAAGCAATAGTGTGTAAAACTGAGTAATAGTACGCAGCTACCATACGGTAAGACTTGAAACAAATGATTAACTATGCTCCACACTAGCCTAGGATTGAAAACGCTAGGAATCATGTTAGCCTAATAGTGGGATGAAATACAAATCGATACCTTGGGGTAGAAAGGTCGTATAAACCATTTTTACCCAAAATGAGTTATGAATACCAATCTATAGAGCGGAAAATTCTAAACAAGATTACGTTCATAACTCATTTTACCCAAAAAAAAATCTTTAATTCGAATAAGCAACATCCATATGGGTAAGTAAATGTATCGAAATATATTCACACATTTTACCGTAAACTGGATAAGTAATGTGACAGGCACCTTACAATTTATTACTAACTTAATTAAGATGCAGTTTTGCATTGTTTTGGATCATTTTTGAATAGATAAATTATTTATAAGTACTTATAGATAATAAGTAGGTAGGTATTATATAAAATGATACCTGTATAATCTTCAACAACCACGGCGGATGACAGATGAGGCCGAGTAAATCAACCTGTTTTTTGATGGCCTCTTCCAAGTCATCGTAAGTCGTCTTCTCCAGGGCCTGGTTTGGGAACAAGTCTGCTACCAACGATATGAAGAGAGGTTCGTCTTCATCTATAAGCTTGGACAGGTTCATGTCACGGAGGACTCGCATGACAATGGTACTCTCGTTGTCTTTGCAGTTGACTCGCTTCACTGCGCCGAGGGTTCGCAACACGGAGAGAATGTTACGAAGACCGAAGTCGTAGTGCACCTGAAGTAATATGGAAAAGATATTTATTAAAATAAGGTACCCGTTACTTCTATTAAAATGAAAGCCAGTCTAACGGCTTTACGTACTTTCCGAGTCACGGAGTATCACACGACTAACTTCCAAACTCCGAGAAATTCCTTACAGCAAAACCCAATAGCCCTTTTTGCCCGACCCGGAAAGCGAATCCGAGACCTCGTGCTTAGCAGTCGCGCTTAAGACCACTCGACCAACGAGGTAGTTGTTCACCAACAGCATTTCTATATACACAAAAACATATAACAATAGGTAACTATTCGTTTTTACACACTTGCCAATTACAAGTTAACTAAATATTCTCAATACGTCTCGTCGTACAAGCACTTCTCCTCTACATAATATATTGTGTGCACAGCCAAGGTGTGGAACTCTCTGCCGCCTTTTGTGTTCCCTACAGTATATGACCCGCCTTTAAAGCAATAGTGAACAGGCACCTTGTGGGCCCGATCTCGCTCGAACGACTCTCGTTTTAACATGTCATGGTATGGCCCCTGATCCGAAAAACGTCCCCAAGACCTCATTCCTCTGAAGTTAAAGAGCCTGCAATCAAACTATACCTTATTTGTAAATGTGGCTTCAGTATACCACATAATACAATGCATGAACCGTAGATATTCAGTTACCAGGACATCATATACACGTGGAGCAGAGTCGCGGTGTGTTCAGCGATAGGCGACACTGTGTTACTTATTATACACACTGTGTTAATTTTTATCACATATTATTCAATATGATCAATAAGTACGACGAGTATTTGATCTAAAAAATAAGTACACCTGTAACCGAGTATTTCGTCATGGGATATTGGAGGAGTGGTGATGAAAATAACACAAAATAATGTGGATTACTGCCTATTCACCTAATAGAGAGGAGCTCTATATACCAGCCATCGTAACAGAATGGCTACGTTATTTATGTTAAAAATATTAAAGCGATAAATGTTCAAACCAACTTGTTTCGTCAACTGTTCCTCACAGAGTTTGTATAGGGTGTAGAATTTCCTGGCCAGCGTGATGTTCTCTAGAAAGCCACACGAGGCGAGTTTAACCCTGATAATGATCTGCCTGTCAGGTACCATCATCGCCACCGTACGGAACTGGATCTTCAAGTTCTCTGGTAATTCTTTACGGCCGGCATACCCAGGATTCTGTTGGAAAAAGTTGAAGAATAACTACATGTGTATTGTACTGATCTCGCTTAAATCCTCAACTATACATATATACAGTAGAACTGTTCTCAGCTTAAATTTGACCATATCTCAGCTATGTAAATTTTTCAATAGTTATATATGTGAAAAACAACAGTTACTTGCCCGCCTACAAACTGCCAGTATATGAGACAGTTAAAACGATATTTTAACGTGGTTTGGCATTCAATGTCTCTCAATTTTTATAGATTTCAGTACCTTCACAGAATTCTTGTCACAAACCAGAATAAATAAGTGGTTTAGTCGTGAAAGCGTAGCAGACAAACGCAAACTTTCATATTTATTATATCATGGCCCTTTGTAGATCCCACCTTAAACTCCATCTCAATTTCCCATGCCATAAAACCTATTTCTATTCCCACTCCTTCTCCTTTCATGCAGTACGACTGTGGAACTCACTTCCCGCTAAAATCCGCGAAGCTAAATCCATTAGTATTTTCAAAAAGCAGGTCAAAGATCCAATCTAAATCTATCTAACATCCCGTAATTTTATATATTTATTATAGGTATATATTTTTATAGCATTAATATAAATATGTATTTTAATTCTATGTATGTATATATTTATTAAATATATCATTTTAGTTTAATTTTATAGCTAAGTATGTTTTATATCGTAATTAGTAGGTATTTATACACACTGTGTCTACCATCTCCTCTTCAACTCTCCTGTCGCAGGTCTGTTGGAAGAAATTTCTTAGGAAATAAGTAGCACCTTTGTGCTCTTTTGTCTGTATTTATTTTTTTCCTTTATAAGTGTCATGTGTGTACATAAATAAATAAATAAATAAATGTACCTACCATAGTAATGAATATTCCAAACTCAGGACACATTTCGGAGACGTCGCCGTCGGTGAAGATGAAGCTCTTCTTCTTCTCCTTCTTGGCAGCGAGCACCACGGCGACTTGTTGAGCAGCTACGGACAGCACAGGCAGCTCGATGCGGTTGAACTCGTCGAAGCAGCCCCATGACCCTGATTGGGCAAGCCCTTTGTAGATACGCCCCAAGCCTCTGGAAACAGTATTGGGTCTCATGAAGTTTGTTCTCAACAAAAACATCACATGCCACTTATTTGAGAACGTAACAAACAATGTGTATAAATTCGTTATCGCCAGTATCAAACTATGTAGTTGCCGCATCAGTGCATGTAAAGTGATTGATTATTTTTTTGGGTGGAAAATCATTGAATAACTTTTCCCACTCTGGGTGAAGCGAAAGGTAGTGTCCGACTTCTACTGACTATCTTCTACTTCTTCTTCTTCTATCCACCCTTCACTTGCCCTTGAGTTTCGGGGCCGCGGTATATTGTTAGAATATTCCTAGCAGCCAGCACTGATAAGGCCAATGCTCTATCGCTGTTCTTTGAAAAGTAAAGTTATAAATAAACCACGTTAATACATTGACGCCATTTTCCAGGTGATAGCAGAAATTATCTCTGTCGAGACTATATATTTCGTTTACGTGTATAAATTTAATCTTAAGGGCACGATGATTGTGTGTATTACGCACCGAACAGCTTCTGCCCGTGGCATCATACACGTGATTACTAAAAAATTGGCCAAGTGCGAGTCGGACTCGCCCATGAAGGGTTCCGTGGTAACTATAATAAATATAATATACTTAATATATTTAATTGAAAAAAAAAATCTTAAAAATTTCTTAAAACTAGCTTATTTACAATTTTTACAACTACGCCAAATAACTTTGTTTTTCATAGTATTTGTATGAATTACAAAGTTATATTTGCGGTTTTAGAAAATATACTGTATCTCAAAAACTGCCGACTCGATCTCGTTCAAACCAATTTTGGTTGAAAGTTTACATTAAGATCTACAACATATGGTTTTTTTAGATGTTTCACTTCATTGTTATAGAAGTTAGAGGGGGGACACACATTTTACCACTTTGGAAGCCTATATCTTTTAAACGATTAACTTTATGAAAAAAATCATTATAGAAACCTTAATTTTATTTTTAAACACCTGTCTATAGATAACACACACGTCCTATACGTGTGTGGTTTCATGGAAAAAAATATTTCCAGTTTCAGTTCCATGTATGGGGAGCCCCCTTTATTTTAAATGCTTTTTTTAATTTTCTCTTAAAATTGGAAAGCGGTTCACAGAATACATCTATCTACTAAATTTTACATGTATAGTCCTAATAGTTTCGGAATAAAATGGCTGTGACATACGGACGGACGGACAGACAGACAGACGGACAGACATGTCGAAACTATAAGGGTTCCGGTTTTTTGCCATTCGGCTACGGAACCCTAAAAAGTAATCACATGTATGTAAACAAAAGTTTTCCCTGGAGTTTTTGGTCCAGAAACCCTCTCAAACTCCTCAGTATACTTTGTCAAATTTAAGAAAATGAATAAAAATACATTTTCTTAAAAAAAGTATATACAAAATAAAGTAAAACACCTAGGTGTTATGGTTTCCGAGCGATGCCTTGTTACCTACATATACATACGTACGTTTCAATCATACACACATTGTTATACTTATACAACGTGTAACAGAATAAATGCAATTCCTGAAAGTAGTTGGTTTAGAATCGGCTTCTGAATCGATTTCCGTCATAAAAAATTGGTGTTTTGACGGAAAAATATTTTATTTAACTTAAAATAGAAACACAGTAGTATCATGATAAATTAAAACAAGCCTTAATTCAAGGAAATGCGCTCCTGTGCGTGTCGGTCGCTAACATTGCATCAGTGTATGCGTCTGCGTAAGGATATTGTATGACGCACATACGTTTTGCGTGTAGTAAGGATAACTATTTTGTAAAAAAAAGTCTAGGTTTGTTTTAAATTATTTATTTAGTTACGGATGTCGTTTTGGACTCATAATTTAATATTCTTATTAGGGTGTCTGAGGTATTGCGCTTAATCCGTTACACCTCGTATGTTCTAAAAGAAAATAAAATTTTGAACATTAATTAAATTAACTAGTTAACCATCCTTGACTCGGAAATTGGGGCACAATTTAATGATGATATTAAAAATAAATATATTATAACACGTACATAATGTAATATTATCTACAATTGCCTTTATGTTTAATTTAGGTGAGTACTTGCAATTATGATTTCAGAAAAAAAACTTTGTAAATTTTGTCAATCAACAATAATAAGGCTTATCAAATAAGACATAATGTAATCCTGTAAGCTTTTTATGTATATTCCTTCAGGTTAAAACGATATAGCTGAATAATTATTGCCAGTTGTTTTCCGATCAGCTGATAGCATGCGCTGCGCTCTGAGCGCCGGCTATCAGCCGACTGCCGAACAATTTGTGCGAGCGACGAACTGCATTTCGTATTTATGTGTGCATAGCTATAGTCTGTATAGTGAAAAGTGCTCCAGCTTCATAAAACCATAACTACCCTAGTACTATCATTATGTTCACTGATTTTAAGAACGAAATACAAGCAAAAGCACTAACGTGAAAAGAGATTGTTATTATGCATGTATGTAGGTACTTCCCGAAGGTTAATCAGAAATATACCTATATCCCGCATTTTGCTACTTACATATTCTGCCTTTGAAATACCAAGTGCAGTGCCCACTTTGCCAAAGCCAAGTGGCCAAAAACGCGATTAAGTGTTTTTTTCTGAATCTCTAATAAAACTGATAAAATACTCAATGTTTTTTAACAGAACACGTACAAAAGAATACAAATTATTGTTTAGTTTTGTTTTGACGTAAATTCTTTTAATATAGGTCTTTACAAACTTGAATACTGCACTTAAACCTTGTGTCTCTATTTACAAATATACCAAAGTAGTGAATTAAAATGTCGTGTTTGTTTCCAGGAAATACATAAACTGCATTGAGCACTAGCAAAGTAAATATCTGAATACAACTAAAAAAATGCAGTGTAAAAATAAGTTTTGTCCTAATTAGTGCCCGTCCATGGACTCCGGGTCAGTATTACTACGATTAGGCGCCAGATTTACGTTAATATGTGAACTTTCTACCGTTGTATTCATGCAATTCAAACTACAGTAAATTTACTTGGTTACCTATAGTCCATCTGATCAGAGCAGTTGAAGACCACAACATACTTGGCCAGTGTCTTGCCCATGTCCTTGACTGTTTCCGTCTTGCCAGTACCGGCAGGCCCGCACGGTGCGCCGCCCATGCTCATTGCTAACGCTTGAGCAAGGGTGATGTAGCATCTGGAAATTGAAAATGAATATACCTATCCAAAGTATTAGGATCATTAACGACCCACGTTGCCTTGCATTGCTGCATTCTAATAGATCCGAGAGACATATTAGGACATTAAAATTCATGCTGCTTGAAAATTCAAGATACTATGATAATATGTTTTGTTTGTTTGTGTGTGTGGGCGTATATGAATGCAAGTGTGTGAGCGATAGTGTGCATGTGTGTATGTGTGGGTATGTTTGTTGCATATAACGTGGGTGTATGCTGTCTACATTATTTAAGTGTTTGCAAGAGAACTTGTAGGTCGTCGTAGGTCTTGCTTTGTAGTCACAGTACTAAAATAAATCACTAATTTTTAAGATAAGATAAGAGTACTCGTGAATTTTTGACCAACATAATAACCTAACACTGACCAAAACTAATCTTGCAAAAAAACTTAAGAAAATATGAATTTCGCGGGTTAACTTGGCGCTTCCCACTTAATATCAAATTGCCTGTTAGAATTACTTGGATCTAAGAACCATTCTAATGTCTGAGCTATTAATTTCGATATTTTTTTGAAAGGAATGTCGGACTTCTACTGATTAACCCATGTTCCTTCATTTGTCCTTGTGATCCGGGGCTGCGGTATCTCCTTAGAACATTCTCGCTACCCTGTCAGAAAATAGCCTTGTCAGAACCAGCAAATTATGCGAGCGCGCGAGGCCTAGAGATCAGAGATTATCCTCTACATACGAACTTACAAACAAATTGTATATCATTATAATATTTGTATAGATGGGAAGATGCTAATAGACTAGGAATGCATAACTTACCTGTCAGTCAGTGGTGTAATTACAAGCCGATCCGTGCAGCCCAAGTATTCGTTCTGATAGGTGAATGTGACGTCAGTAACGGAGATCCAAGTTTTATCCGCATCTTCTTTGAAATAGAATCGACACTGCTTCAGCCATTCGAAGTCGTTTGCCGAACGGACGTTCAGACGACACTATTTGATAAGATATTTTAATATTAAATCGTTCTAACGCAAATAATATACTTAATCATTTATTTTCAAAAATATATATTTACTAGCTGTGCCCGCGACTTCGTCCGCGCGGAAGAATGACTTCTTGCAACATTTTTAATTTTCTAGGCATATTATTTTGAAAATAAAACTCATACATTATTTGAATGTCGTATTTAATAATATTTAATCAAAAGTCTTAAAAATAAGTTTCAAGCTTCCAGATTTAAAAATGACGTACTTTCCATACAAACTTTCATCCCCTATTTCAACCCCTTACAGCCCTTTTTTCGTATTAAAAAGCAGCCTATGTCCTTTCTCGGGCTCTAGACTATGTCCGTACCAAATTTCATTAAAATCGGTTCAGTAGTTTAGTCGTGATTGCGTAACACACAGACAGACAGAGTTACTTTCGCATTTATAATATTAGTAAGGATCATATCTGCACTAGCCTGCTGATGCTCGCGACTTGGTCCGGAAAAATTTGAGGTTGTATAAAAAGTCTTGCAACATTTTAAGTAAGTAAGCTGGTTTTTATAAAGTACCTATTATATGTATGTATACTTTGCTCTATGCATGATTATACTGTAATAAACGATTATGGGTACATGATTCCCATTTGGTAGAATATTGAGATTCAAGGGCATAACTTAGCCGTGAACATGCTATGTCCATGGGAAAAGTTAGATTATTACTTAGAACCACACCAGCTTTTTTTAATGTCTGGCTTTGGTTCTTATTAATCGTCATTGATAAACATCATAGTGAGTGGTCTTTATCATCAGTTCCACTTTACGAAATGTTGCTTTTCGATAGCAACTACACATTTCACTATAAAAAATACCCAAATCGCTATAGGCGTGTCTATAACATTTGAATAGTTCCCTCGATTTCTCCAGGATTCAATCATCAGATCCTAACTTTATGACGATAGGACCAACTAAAAGTAACCTTTAAACAATAAAGATTTCTTCAAATTGGTTCAGCCGTTAAGCCTTAGCAAGATGAACGGTCGACTTGCATAGGTCAGCACATTTTGTCCACTCCGTACAAATTATAATAATATAGAAAAGTAGAGCCTACCAGCATATCAAAGATATCTCTTTGATGTACATGAATAGTGATGAGCGTCTCGAATTTTATTCTCTCTATCTTCAGCAGGTTCCTAGTAGTCTGGTCGATCAGCGTGTTCAGTAACTCTAAGAACTTGTTATTTGTTTCCATCATTATCTTCTTATCCTGGCGGGCAGACATGAGCGCTAGCTCAGAATCCCGCGTCCATATTATTTGTATCCCCAAAAGACCAATCTGTTGAAGATACAAAATTTAAAAAAATAAAATTTTTACCTACAATATACATAAAAATATTTTAAAATCATCCAGACCTGTGCAGGCATTTTATCCAAAAACAGCAGTAGATTGAAAGTAGGGTCATTGATCACGGCCACGGCATTTCTAATGATGGAGTGCAAACTGCCCTGCGCTGACTGCAGCAGTGAAGTGAGCCATGTCTCAACAGAACCTTCAGCTCTCACTGGACGCTCCAGCTTGATCTCTTCGCCTTCCGATGACACTATTGCTATCATTTTATTGTATTCTGAAATAAGATTTATAATCCATAAACTAGACGTGTTTTCCTTCCACATGTTTGTCTTTAAATTTCACAGTGATTAGGCGTAATACTATTTAAAATATATCGCAATCTTCGAACAAACTGAGCTATTTTCTGTTTATTGATGAATTGAAATCAATACGTGGGATGTCATTCTGTATTAAATTCAACATTATATTTTGTGAATTAGCTGTTGATATTTGAACTCGTAAACGATTCTTTATGTTCACACGATTTTCTTTGTTATTAAAAAAGGTGGAAGGGTGTATATAAGTGTCGATTTAAGAAAATATCTAGGTCTTCAACCAACTCCATGCCAAAATCATTATAATCAGACGGACCAGTGTGAATTCACAGTAGGAGAAGTCAATACCTCAAAAATGAACTCACCAATATCATGAAACTTAACGTATCTGATGTTATCAAATATCGACAGCAAATGATTCTGTATGGTGTGGGAGTCAGAGGCCTGCCCCAAAATTTCCAGTAACGCAGGGTCGGACACGAAGAAAAATCTAGGAAACATAGTTCTTTTCCTCTCCAGGTATCCGCTTAGACTCTTCTGACACAGTTCTAGCTGTTCCTGAAGATGTGGCAGCAACTGTCTGAGGAGATCATCTCCAACACAGCAAGATACCACGCCGGGTGTTTCATGGGCTCTTTGCATGATCTTTTGCCACGACTTATCGATTTTGGAGAATCTTTTAGCTTCCTTGGGCAACTGTTTGGCGATGTCACCGCCGACAAATACCGCCTCAAGATAAACCCACATGTTTTGCACAAGGAGCCATCGCTCAAGGATCTCGTTAGTGCTCTGGAGGTCATAAAGCCATTGCTGGATTTGTTTTCTGAACGGAGCGTTGTACCTATGGACGTAAAGACGTAGAAATTAGTAGTAATCATCATCATCAATAACCAAATATGAAATGACGAGAATCTCGTGAGAGATTATAAAGAGAAATAAAACAAGTAACTTAAACCTGGGGTTGCTAATATGTGCTATGTGGGCTGGCTCGTATTATGAGAAGAATTCTGTCTCGAGCTCTTACCACCGGTAGTTAACTTGGACCTTGCTCCCGGTACCAGCGTACCTATTACCACTATTTTAATATCTTTGAATATCATGAAATGTATTTAAAAAACATGCAATACCCTAAAAGTGTTTTTTATTGTTCAATTCTAGCAATTAAAAGAAGGAATTGCATTCGGCTAAAATACTTTTCAAATCATAATAACCTGTTCAGTAGATACGATAAATAATCAAGAACTATTTATTACCGGTTAGAAAGCAAGGAACCCAATATCATAAGACTATCTTCAAGTTGGCCGATTGTCTCAGCAGTTGTGTCGCCCCTCAGCAGAAGTTCTCCGCGATTGTTGAAAGTTTGGAATGTCAGTTCATGGACCGACCACTCGTTGGTTACTCCACGCAATTTGCCTTCTATATCTTTTTCTTTCATCGCTGATATACAAATGTCCTACGGAGAAAAGAAAGCAGTATTGAAACTTAAAATCTGATGTTTGTAGCTAACGTAAAGCTACAAACATCAAGTTTTAAGTTTGATTCCAACTCCATATAAACTTTGAGCGCAATTTCATACTCCTCCGTCCGCCTAATTTTCGTTAAAATGGATACCAAGTTTTTGTTTCACGTATAATGGTCATATTAATTACTTTTGCTAAATAGGGTATTGTTTAGGGTTCCATACCACAAAAAGAAAAATGGAACCCTTGTCTATCTGTAAAGACCCTTTTTCTCAAGGACGGAACTGATATGGAACTGTTTATATCATAATTATAATTAGGTCTAAGGACTGTAGTATTGACATGTAGCGTATTGTGCGATTTCACAAGGGAATTAAAACCTCTACTATGAACTTGTTTTTTGTGGAAGGAAGTTTCAGACTTCTACTGACTAAAAACTCACCCTGTTCCTTCAGCTGCCCTTAACTTCCGGGCCCGCGGTATCTCATTAGAACATTACCGCAACCCAACTTCCTATTAACCTACGATCATGACATTTGACAAGAAGCAAAGTCTTACATGACATATCTGGCTTCTGTCATAAAGTTGGCCCCTGTCACACAGTAATTGACTCTTGTCATATAGTTTACAATAAGAGCCAGGAAATTTTGATCTATTTGGCAAAAAATAATTTAATTTATATACTTTGTTTAGTTCTTTTGATGATTTTGACTGACTTGGCGATATTGACCTAAAAATATCAGGGAAAAATGCTTCTATATACCTTTTTAGGTTTCTGTAGCCGAATGGTCTTATAGATTTCGATTTTGAACAAAAATAATAAAAAAGAGGGGGCTCTTCATACATGAAACTGAAACTGAGATTAGCCCGGATAAACAGACAGGTCCAGACAAAAAATTTAAAAAGGCATGTTTTCTTTTTAGTAATGTAAATAACCACAAAAACTTGTGGAAAGCCCTTTATTTTGAAATCACAGATGACACTCCAATTTTATTATTATATATAAAAATAATTATCTGATCCAGCCTGTCCCTAGCTGATCTCCCCATGCGATGCCCTAAACCAAGGTCCGTGTGCGTCGCCTAGTTTATAAGTTAAATAAGCCCTGGCTATAACTAAATAGTTAAAAATTAATTAATTAAGGCAGCAAGAGGCAAGTCCGGTTGAGCAGCCGATAACCTCAGAGTGCTACTACTTGCAAGATGCCACACACAAAATAAAGAGTTATGAAACATTATTTGGCAACGACCATGCTACATTGTTGTAAATTAGTTCCATTTTTTTGTATGGTTATAGTGATTTTTGCTGTGAATATTCACGATTGTTTGTCTAAATTCAAGACGGGTTATTTGATGAACTTACAGTTCGAATTAATTTTACTACCTACTTTGTTGCTAATTTGAGGTTATTTCCCAATTGTTTCTTTTTTATTTGATAGATTTGAATTGATAAAGTTGCCTACCAGGTTCGAGAGAGTGAATGGTGCAGTTTCGATGCTTAAAATTATCTGCTTTAAGAGAGTTTAACTTGCTGGGCTTTTTGTATCCGGTAAACAGGGTTTTTCAATAAAACGATTTTTGGAAAATGTGTACCTTACTAAAGGTTTTGAAATGGAACAGCCGAGGTTTACAAGACGCAATTCTTGAATTCAAGTTTAGTGTGCTACAAATTTTATATAAATAAAAACCTACATAGCGGTGAGTGGCTATGCCTTCAAGTAAATTAAAAAATAAAAACACTGCAGGTATAAAATAAAGTCCATCGTAAATGTTCGAGTCGAGCCCTCAATCCGTAATTAATTAATTAGTCAACGCAGGGATCTGCTTTTCCCGAATCCGCAACTAGCTCGTTCCGCTTGAACACCAGGATAGCATAGCTAGAAACAGATAGAAACACACGTCCTTGTTTCACCCACAGTTATACACTGCGGGTGAAACAAGGACGGGCGCTCACAAACTACGTTCGGTGAGGTTTATGTGAATGTTTGTCGTTGAAAACCCTTTTTTATTCATACATTATAAAGTTCTTACTTAATTTAAAAAAAATTGATTAATTACTCGACTGCGCCAGAAGGAGGATTATGTTTTTCGAGAGTATGTATGTATGTATGTATAATTGTTTGGCACGCTCTGTGGCCTGAACGGCTCGACGGATTTTAGCTTGAGAGGTATCGTTAGATTCGTATTGACTGTAAAAGTGACATTGCGTCATTGATATACTAAAAACCCAAGATGCACAGTCTCGAAGAAAAGTGACGATCGAAACTGTCGCCAAACACTCACCACCTACGTAGTAATAGATATGCTATAAGTACAAAATATGTTTTTGCAAATTCTATCTTATGACAATTGTTTAAGGTTGTTTTTACAAAGAAAATTTTGGCATTTTTGACGTGTGTACCTAGACGCGAGTGACGCGATACTATTTGAAATGAGCGCATAATTTAGAATTAAGCACTAATTTTATGCGGACGGTTTTGAGACGTTGAGTGTGCATCTTGGGTTTTTAGTATATCAATGCATTGCGTATATCAAAATTAAAAACAAACCAAAATGGCGGATTTTAGGCGCCATATTATGTCATCAAAAAAGTTTTTTTTTCTCAAAACCTATCGAGTGGGGTATCAAAATAAAGGGTTTTAAAAGGTGATTATAAACATATAGACAACTTATATGGTTAAAAGTAATTCAAAGTGACAAATCGTAAAAAACACATATCAAGAACTAAATCGTCTGCGAAATCTTTCACATTTGTGAACTAAAAAGCTGGAAATAAAAAAAAGTAATTTAAAAAATTAAAAAACCCGACTGCAACCTTATACTAAAACTAACTGAAAAGCTAATAAAAACAATCCCATTTTAAATTAAATAAAAGTTGGAAGCAGGCGGGACCCATTTGAAACTATAATAATGGTATGGGCCCCGCCTGTTTCCAACTTTTATTTCATTTAAAATGGGATTGTTTTTATTAGCTTTCAGTTAGTTTTAGTATAAGGTTGCAGTCGGGTTTTTTTTTTTATAAATAATTATTTAATAAAATTAATGAAACCTTAATTATTTTGCTTATCAGTCAAATAATTATTTTACGAAAGGACAACATCATATGAGCACTTAGCATAACGTGATACGTAAAACAGTTGAAGAATTTATGTTTGATATTGATATTGCTATGTGTCTAAAATATAGAAAATACAGAGACCATACATTTTTAAATATTTTTTACCTTGAGATATGAATTTACCTTTGACCAAATTAGTTTGTTTCGTGTATTTTCTGTTTTAGACATACAGCTAGCAGCGACTATTTCTTTTATCAGTATTCGTCTTGAAAACTGTAGGTATTGTTACACTGATAAAACACGAGATTTCGTATTTTAAAGAACAATAACAGGGTATGAACCTATTTTTTTTCAAGAGATTATCTACCAATTAGATAACTATTATGGAAAGTATGAAGGCCGTTAATATAACTTCCAACAAAACGTGATAGAAATAAAACGCATAGGTAACGAATACCTAACGAAAGAAATAGAAATAAAAGAGCAAGCATAACGAACTATTGACAAAAACATTGTATTGTCTTCAATAATATTAGGATAACCACGCCTCTCGGAGACCGTTACCCATTTATACCTAACCTACTAGTGATCGCCCGGTGTTCAAAATTCACCCATACTTTTATTTATTTAGAATGCATAATTAAATATAAATATATTAGCAATTTCCACTCCCTTCTCCATATAAACTTCAACTGTGCCAAATTTCAATACCTCCGTCTGCGTAATTTTCGTAAAGACCACAATGAGATGTTGTTCCTTCAGGTATTAACAATACATATATATATATATATGTATATGTATATACAGGGTTAATTGTAAAACACCGAAAACCTCTCAGGACTATGTTACTGACATCATAATCAACAACTTTTGTTTTATGAATTTTAAAAATTCGTCATATTTTAGTTCACCAGATCTTCATACAAAAATAAAAATATTTAATTTGAACCCGCAAATGTTACGGAGTCTAAGCGAAACAAAAGAAAGTGATAGTATAAATCGTTTTCTTTTGCTTCGCATAGACTTCCTAACATTTAGGGCGTTCAATTTAAATATTTTTATTTTTGTATGAAAATCTGGTGAACATATGACGAATTTTTAAAAGTCATAGAACAAAAGTTGTTGATTATGATGTTAGTAACATAGTCTTGAGACGTTTTCGGTGTTTTACAATTAACCCTGTACATATATATATACATACATATATATTATATTTCGCTCTGGACAATATAATAATATAATATTATTATACATGTGCGAAAGAATGTTTATTTGTTTGTTCTTCTTTCACATCAAAACAGCAACGGTTCGATATGTCCGATTCAGTGACTGAAAATGAAAAAACATCATCCGCAAGTTTTTGAATCCGCACATAGTCAAATCCGCATGTGTATTAGGACGCCATGAAACAGTAAAGTACTGCTCGGTACTACTACTTAGTTAATATACAAATGTTGTTATTAAGTTGTAGGTACATGTACAACTTACGACAATTTGTTACTACGATGTGAGTTGTGACATTCAGCGTTCCTACAATGAAATTGAGCGTAGTCACTACGAGGTATTTGATTTAGTCTTTTCTAAGTTGTAAATTTGATTTAAGGGTGGTTCATATTTGGTCCTTACACATGCAAAGCAGTTGTTTGATCAAACGGCTTTAAACTTAAGTAAGTAATAAATAGCTACGAAACTACATAATTTATGTATAAATGTTTTAATCATTACAACTATAGGCTTATCCCATACTGCAGTAAGCTTTTCATGTATGTATGAAAGAAAAACGTCAGCGTTATGTCTCCCTTACTTCTATTAATTTTCTTCATTGACCTAATTTAAGCTCCACCCCGTGCCCACCCACAATATTTTTTCCCTTTCTCATCAATATTTTTCCCTTTCATCTAGCTTCCATGGTAGCTAGTTCATCACACGATAAAACCTTCAATATCTTACATCTTCTGTTACCCTGATACGCTATGTGCAATAACAACTTGTTGATAGGATGGGGCATCGTACGAAAGGGAATGGAATAATTATCATCAATATAGATAGGTTAGGTTTTTTTTTTAGGATAGGTTAGGATTAGGTTTTTATCATAACCCTAAATTGGACTTATAAATTATAATATCTTTTTATTCCGTTTTCCAAACGATGCAGCCAATCCTTAAGTAAATAAGTGTTCGTAGAACAATTAAATATTGAAATCATAGTGAACAATGGTTTTACCAAATGCAAACCTTTAATCAACTTTGGATTCTATTACCTATCGATAAAAGCGAGTTTGGAAAGAAAGCTTCGTTTATTATTTTCACAAATGAAAACACCTACTGTAATACTTGCTATCCTGGTACTGGCATGACCAACACCTTTTTTTCCATTTTTATAAAATAATATTCAATTTCCCTAGCATTGTCCCCTAGCAATAAATCTATTGTCCCCTAGCAATAAATCTATACTTCTATACTAATATTATAAAGAGGAACCTTTGTATTTTTGTATGTTTGTATTGAATAGGCTCAAAAACTACTGGACCGATTTCAAAATTTCTTTTACCATTACTTAGAGGGATTCTTCCGAATCCGTATAGGCTATATTTTATCCCGGAAAATAGATAGGATTTTTCGTGGTAGTGAAAATTGTGGAGTAAGGCGTCGAAAAAACTGCCGTACGTTAACGATTCTCGCGAACGCTGCCTATATTTAATATAAACATTGCACCCGTGCGAAGCCGGGGCGGGTCGCTAGTCTATACTAATATTATAAAGGGGAAACCTTTGTATTTTTGTATGTTTGTATTGAATAGGCTCAAAAACTACTGGACCGATTTCAAAATTTCTTTTACCATTACTTAGAGGGATTCTTCCGAATCCGTATAGGCTATATTTTATCCCGGAAAATAGATAGGATTTTTCGTGGTAGTGAAAATTGTGGAGTAAGGCGTCGAAAAAACTGCCGTACGTTAACGATTCTCGCGAACGCTGCCTATATTTAATATAAACATTGCACCCGTGCGAAGCCGGGGCGGGTCGCTAGATAATAAATAAAATTAAAATTACATCACCACAATGATTTTTTGTGCTAGCGATTCGTTTTCCTGTATATACATATTATGAACTAGCTATTGCCCGCAACTTCGTTCGCGTGAAAATTTAGAGTGTAACTGTGCGGGGTGCAAGGTTGTAGGCAAAATATTCTTGCACTGTTAGGTTTTTGGGTTAAAAGTTTATTAAATGTTCTACAAGTTTAATTAGCCCCTTTAAAATAGACCGATAGTGCTTTTATCAGCTTGTTGTGATTGATTTCAAATTTTGTACATAGGTTCCTTAATTGATAAGAATGAGCATTAAGAAAGGATTTTTGAAAATTCTCCCCCTAAGGGGGTAAAAAGGGAGTACGAGTTTATATGAATCTTTTTATTTCTTCAATAGATTCACTTCGAACTTTGTACTTAGGTTCCTCAAGAGATATTGCCTATCGAGGTTGCGGGAATGTTCAAACGAGAAACCGCGGCCCCGGAACGTGAGGGCAATTGTAGGAACAATGTGGGTTTTTAGTCAGAAGAAATCCGACACTCCGCTCCTCTCCACTCAGAGCGGGAGAAAGTATTACCGAAAATAAAAGGTTTTTTTTAAAGATAATAGATTCGCGTTTGATCACCATCTCACCTGATGGTAAGTGATGATGTGGTCGAAGATGGAGCACGCTTACCTAAAAGTAACCTATTCATTCTTGACTTAAAGACCCCTAGGTTATAGCTATCGGGAAACACAGACTCCGGCAGGGAATTCCACTCCTTTCCGTTCCAAACCGATAGACTTGCAACTTAGGATATTTGGAAAATTAACGAAAAAAGGGTCCAAATTCGAATGAAGTTTATCTCATGGAAAACATACAGATTTGCTCACGAGTCAACTCCTCTCTAATCTGTTGATGCTGGCAACTAATAATAAAACATTTTTGTATGTATTTTAATTAAAAAACTGCCTTCAAAATATCTATACCCAGGAACTAAAAAGCAAAACATGTCATCTAAGTAAGTGAATTGAATGAATTTCTTAAATTTTTATGTCTTTATAAAACTAGCTACCTACTTAATTGATTTTCATAAAAAATAACTAAAAAGGTATTTTCGTCAAAACGTTGTGAAATTGCAATCTTGCATATAATTATAAAGTTTGTGAGGATGGATGTTTGTTACTTTTTCACACAAAAATAGCTGTACGGATCAGAATGAAATTATGTATATAGATAGATGAAACCTTGGAATAACATATAAGCTTTTTATCCTGAAGTTCCCATGGGGTTGGGATTTACTAGGGAAAACCCTCCCACGCTAGTTTATACAAAAAAGTGTAACAAATTCAATTTTGAAACATTATAAAGGTTTTGTAGGTACCTATGTGATTAGATTTCAAATCACTCTTTTTAACTCCATGTGCAGTTTTATTCCAATTACTCACCATTAAATCCAAGAAGACCCTATTAAAGTTTTTGGAATGACAAAAACATTAAATCATTAAAAACCTAGGCGCTGACAGTAAGTACTTTTAACTTACCGTCAATTGGGGGCGATTACGATACGATACTCGGTAGACAATTAGAGGCAAGATTGAACGGGCGAACTGAGCCCAAATCTGGAAAAGCCCTTGCAACATGTGAGTAAAACACAAACCTATCTAAAATCACCAATTTACTAAGTAGCAAATAGGTATATTAAGTAAATAACTCGTAACTCTTCGAACTTATCTGTCCCTAGTAATAACTTTTTTTTTTTTTTTAAATCAGGTTTTTATTAAATTTTGATGAATTATTTAATACTTATGCACTTTATTGCCTTACCCTTTTGTGTTCCTGCAATCCCACTCTCTACAACACCACTCCTACCCATTAATTGGGATTGGTGGTACTTCGAAGCAAAACGCGGAAACTCTTGAACAGATTAAGGTGGATAAAGATAGGAAAAGTAGTACCTATAGGTTTCCAAGTCAGTGGTCATACGGTTCGATACTTCAACATTTCAGTTTTAAAAAAACCTTCCTAATTAGCTTAGGTTTCGATATAAACAGAGGGTGGGGGGTACCTACTCAACTTTGGCAGCGCGCGGCGATGGCAAAGTCTAGCAACCATGTAATAAAAACTAGCATCAAGCCTGTCAGGCTCCCAAATTTAATATCAGTATGGATTTAGGCCGGCTGTATCGACTGAAGATTTCAGTGCCACGGTAGCTGATAAACTGTACAAAAGTTATAAAGTGCTACGGTATATTTTTAACCGACTTCAAAACAAGGAGGTTTACAATTCGTCGTGAACTTTTTTTTTTATTTTTATGTATGTTGCCTCATAACTCGGAGATGGCTGGACCGATTTGCAAAATTCTTTTTTTGTTTGAAAGGGTATACTTTCTAGTTGGTCCCATTGTCGTCACGTTTGGATCTGATGATGGGATCATGGAGGAATCGAGGGAACTCTTCAAATATTATAGGCACACCTATAGCGTTTTGGGTATTTCTTATAGTACCTTATGTAGTTGCTCTAGAAAAGCACCATTTGAGGAAGTGGAACTGATGATGAAGACCCCAGATGGCCACCGAAACTACTCAATAATAAGTATTTCGTTGATTGCGATTAGATTACTTGAATATGGATGTTAAGCACTTTATGCTCGTCACAATGCATAATTTGAAGTGGAGCTGATGGTGATATACCAGGAGAACTCCTCAAAAATTAACGGCTCTGTACCGGGAAAAGCAATATTTTGTAAAAGGTGATAAGTAGTTGACATTTTGGTTTTTGTAACTAGATAAATTATAAACCGACCCACTAAAAAGCGTGAAAAAAAACTTTTTAGCAAAAAATAGAACCGACTTCCATATAAAAACACTACAAAGGCAAAAATAACTTTAATTTCGGAAGGCGGTGTCTTTAGTTTTGTATATATTTTCGTTTTTGACACCGCCTTCCGAAATTAAAGTTATTTTTGCCTTTGTAGTGTTTTTATATGGAAGTGGGTTCTATTTTTTGCTAAAAAGTTTTTTTATATATTATATCGAAAGATTTTTATACGGTATCTGTCCCAATCCTTTTATCAAAACTGGAGCGCATTGGAGTTCGTGGTCTGGCATTTTTTTTATTAAAGATTATCTGACAAATCGTACCCAGGCAGTAACAACTGATGCAATGGTGAGCGATGACGAAGAAATTGAATATGGGGCCCCCACAGGGGAGTATTCTTGGACCCACATTGTTTCTTATATTCATCAACGACTTGTGCAAGATGGAACTGAAAAACTGTGATATTTTTACTTATGCGGATGTCACAGCACTCTTAGTGTATGGGAATAATTGGGTGGAAGCACAAGCACGCATGTCGAAAGTAATCTGAGGAAGGTTATGTTATGGTTATCTTCTACTTTTTTTACGTTAACGTACGTTAAATGTAGATAAGATGAAATATATACAATGGAAATATATTCGCATTTATCACCCCAACACGTCAACGCCATCAGAAGAATCTGTAACACTTACTGCCCACGATTGTGCCAGATCATCGATTACTTGTCGTTGTCCACCGTTATCGAACGTTGACTGTATAAGATATATTGGTGTTATAGTTGATGAACGATTGGACTGGCGTCCACAAATGGAACCTTCACCGGACGTGTCTGAAAATTACACTATACCTACTTGTTTAAGAACCTTCGTCACTCTGCCGATCATGTGTTATTGAATACAGTCTACCTTGTACTATGTTAATAAATATTGGGTTATCATGTTTCTGCATGGGGTGGGACTTACAAAACTTTGTATTTGGAATTAGAGCGAGCACAAAGGACTATTTCCAAGGTCATATATGATAAGCCGCGTCACTATTCTACCACAGAATTATACAAGGAATGCAAGGTGTTGACGGTGCGATAGCTATTTATTCTCCGCACGATGATCCGGCGACATACGCTACTTCCCCAAAATACAGAAGTTTAAAACGAAGTGGTGCACTTGTTTGCCCCTCTGTGAGATGTAGAATGACTTTCACACTGCGACAATACAACGCTTTAAGTTCCAGGCTTTATAATAAACTTAATAAGAAGATCTCACTATATGAACTAAAGATACACAATTTTAAAGAGAAATTAACTGACTGGTTAAAGTTGTTGAGTTATGATGAGACTGAAAAACTTATTGAAATTGTAAAATAAAAACAAAACATTATTCTTATTATTACTAAATAGATATACCCTTAATTGTACACAATATGAAACATACGCAATGTAATTTAAACTAATTTGCTAATTATGTAAAATAAAAGTGTAATGTAATATTTTGGCAAGAAATAAGACAAAGATATGTGTATGCGAAAACTTGCGCGATTTACCGCCGACTTGCGCCCAACCTTACCCAAGTTGCGAGCATAGCTCAGTTTGAGATAAACTAAAATACCTTTGTACATTCACCTCACTAAAGTCAATGTTTTTTTTTTTTTGTTTCCCAAACGGATTTTCAGATGTTGTTTTTGTTCTAATAATTATAGTATCATTGACATATATATTACTACTATTTAAATCAATGTATAGTATATTCAAATCTATTTCTGTGTATGGTTATTTTTTTAATAGCTCGCGTTTAACAACTATCTCACCTGATGGTAAGTGAAGATGTGGTTGAAAATTAAGCACGCTTGGCTAGAACTACCCTACCTCTTAACTTAAAGACCCCCAGGTTATGACTATCAGGAAAAACAGACTCTTAAAGCAATTAAAAGAGTCAATAGCCTAATGGATAAGGTGTTGTAAGTAATTAAATAACAATGATATAGATAAAAAATACCGGCCAAGTGTTCCGTACCATTTTCTATAAAAGCGGCAAAAAATCATGTCTGTTGTATGGGAGCCCCCTTTAAGTAATTATTTTATTTTGTTTTTAGTATTTGTTGTTATAGTGGCAACAGAAATACATAATTTGTGAAAATTTCAAATGATTAGCTATCACGGTTCTTGAAATACAGCCTGGTGACAGACAGACGGACGGACAGACAGCGAAGTCTTAGTAATAGGGTCCCGTTTTTACCCTTTGGGCACGGTACCCTAAAAAGATTGTGTCACCTCGTCACGTGAAGCCGAATGCACTGCAAACTCCGGCCTTTCTGATATCATCTAGAATTCCGTTGGCGCTCCCCCGGATCCTACACATCAGAGATGCTGCTTTTATACGCATTATGGCATAAAAAACGTCAACTCTTGCGTCAGCAAACATGCCTGAAGCGCTACAGAAACGTGGGAGCCCCACCAGGATTCTGAAAGCATTGTTATATTGTACGCGAAGAGCGTTGTAGGCCCGTTGCGTGTAGCTGGTCCATAGAGCGCTGGTGTAAAAGTTTTGGCAGTGCCTATGCCCATTTATGCCTTTTAATAGCAATTACATTAAATATAGTAATGTACTTTCAGGGTTCAAATAGGGCACGTAATCACTGGGTTAACACGGCTCTCAAATCGGTGAAAAAAAAAAAACCTGAAAAAAAAATTCGCACTGGATCGCAGTGGTATACGGATTCGTGATAATGGTCCAGGTGACACAAATATCAGGTGAAGTATCCATGTAGGTATATGGGTAGATATTGACTTTTTTGATATTGTCCCTACATTACAATATTTAGGTCGCATCCCATTATTTATAGATTTATTTACTGGTTCAAAAAAAAACAAAGCATTGAAGAACATGTTATAATACAGTTTTACTTAATCTATACTAATATTATAAAGAGGTAAAATTTGTAAGTTTGTATGTAGGGGGTAAACTCTGAAAGTACCGAACCGATTTTGAAAATTCTTTCTCTTACACGTAGCTGCATTATCCCTGAGTGCTATAGATTATCTTTATATCATGCATATTAGCCGAGCTATTATAATCTTTGTCAAGCAAGTCGGAAAATTGTACCTCTTAAAATAGAATTATTTGCATGCGCTGCCTAAACAGTTGCATAAAACTGAAAACAATGTATGGCAATCTGGTCCGTCTTAAATAATTATATTTTATATTTTAGCAGATATAGGAGGATTTATGTAAAAAAAGCTTTTTCAACATACTTACGTTTCAGTTTCATTGGAGCAGCAGTCGGTATGTTTAATTCGCAAAAATGGGCCCCTTGGACAGTTATTACAGAATACGTCGCTGATAATGTGGGATGAAAGCACAATGAGCCATAGAGCTCATGTTGAAGCAGTGGATCGAACGCTTAAGGACTTGAGAAATTCAGTTGCTATCATGGGTGGTGTCATCTTTGTGTTTGCTGGTGACTTTCGGCAGACACTTCCCGTCATCACAAAAGGGACCCGTGCGGACATCATAAAGGCGTGTCTTAAATCGTCACCTCTATGGAGTATGATCCAAACTTTAAACTTACGAACTAATATGAGAGCCCACCTAATCGGAAATACAGATAACGATTTTCCACAACAGCTACTCAAAGTTGGAGAAGGGTCTTTTTCTTCTCAAACCTTGGGCACTAATGTTGCGGAAATCGTTATAAATGAGACTGTAGGCCGAATAGTTCACAATTTGCAGCAACTCATAGATGCAATTTATCCAGACCTTGAATATTTATTAGATAGAGACATTCATTGGCTTTGTTCAAGGGCTATCGTCTCACCAAGAAACGATACAGGCAATGAAATCAATAACCTAATTTTACAAAAAGTCCCCGGTCAATTCAAAATTTACAAGTCCATTAATACAGTGTGCAATGTCGAGGATGTAGTCCATTATCCGCAAGAATTTTTAAATTTCTTGAATCCATCTGACCTGCCACCTCACGAACTGCTCTTGAAAATTGGAACGCCTATTATGCTTTTAAGGAATTTAAGCCCGCCCAACCTGTGTAATGGCACAAGGCTACTAATTAAATATTTAAAAGATAACTTAATTGTGGCGACTATTCTCATCGGACCAGGAGCTGGCCAGTTGGCGCACATCCCGAGAATTCCAATGATTCCTACGGACCTGCCTATACCGTTTAAGCGACTCCAGTTTCCCATAAAAACATCTTTTGCCCTGACTATTGTTAAGAAAAAATATATTTGTATATATAAGATTTTGGGTAAGGTAACTTTAGAATTATTGATGATTATTTTATGTTTGAGTGTGTGTTTGTTAATGTGTGTGTGTGTGTGTATGTTTGTGTGCCCGTTAATGTTTCTCATTTATGTCAAGATCTTTTCAGTTTCGTCATAGGACTTATTTTGAAGAAACGATTCCACAATCTTTTTGCTTTTGTAATAAGGCAGACCGTAGATCGGACACTCCTAGTTTATTTTATTATAAAAACGGACCCAGAAAACAGAAAATCTCTTGATGAGAGTTGAACGTACTTGCGATAGGACGCATATTTCATCTTTTCGACGTTTACTACATTCGGTATGGAGTATTAAGGTGTTGTAAAAGGACTGTTTGCAATATAAAGTGTTGCCGAACATTTAGAACTTTGCGGTCATTGTACAGTTGATCGGTTGATGTTATTTTTTAAAATATTGTTATTTAAGTGTGATTCAATTATTGGTGTAAAATAAAGTATATTCTATCTATCTTAGCGTAGAACGAAATGTAGCGACGTTTAATATATGCAACTTCTAGAGGTTTAAGGGTGATTTTAGCTGCACTGCCCCAACAGGAAATACATACAGTATGTTATGATAGACAGGCAAAGTGCAAAGTATACATTACGTATTATTGTAGGATTAGCAACATATTGGAGTGTTTTAAAAATGTATATCAGTTTGCGCACTCGTCCAGTTAATAGACCAATATGAGATTTGAAATTAAGGTTTCTGTCTAAGACTATTCCTAGGTAGGTATTTAATGTTTTCAAAAGAGGTTAAGAGAGGACATTGGCAATTTGAACCTGGCATTAGTGGATGAGAAGTGTGAGCTTTAATTACAATTGGATTCCAAAGAATCCAATCAAAGTTGAGAAATAGAGCTTTTATAGTATGTTAAGAATTTCGTTTTGGAGGTACCTATTAATAATGATTTGGAGATGTTCCCAACACCCATATAAAACGGTACGAGGCCACAGCATTTTTGTACTTGTCCTTTGACTTCGTTGTGAAATATTTATTTATTTTGGTCTTTTAGTAAATGGATTATAAGTTTTTAAATACTTTTTTAAGTTTGTACGGCACGAAACAAAAGGTTAAAATATATCACTGAAACGATTTTGTGGACATTATTTAGTAAACATAATTATGAACATCAGTGACACTACTATGTCAGACATTTAAAAATAATTGTAACTTTACCTTGGTATAATATCAAATAAAAAGGCTTCTAAAGAAAGTCTTTAACATTATTTCCATTCACAAAAGTGAGAGAATATTTGGGGTTATTCAAGAAAAGAGATGAAAATTGATCACCTCTAATCTCTGAAACAGCTAACACAACATTTTGTGCGGGTGGGTAGTCTATCAACCGCAATTAAGGCACGTCACACAAGGGTAACCCGTACACCTCTTTGATATTCATACAATCCTAATGTCTCCTCTAGTACTAGACTGTCTTTTTGATTATTATCGAACATGCGCACTTCGCTAATTGCCACGTGGTTTCAATATCTAATATCACGTGCTTTTGTCGTATGCTACCCTAGTTTATTGCCTTGTGATGGTGACCCAGTCTAAGGTTATTTTGTTTATAGGATGGGAGGTGGTAGGTGGTACCTGTGAGACTGAGTGGGTGGGTCTAGGTCGATAGTTTCATTTGTATTTTAGCGGCTGAGTTTATTTATTTATTAGGGAATAACAAACAGTTCCACATTTTTTATAATCATAACAAATAAATGTTAGTAAATGTGCACCCACACCGTTATCCACAAATTATATATTAGGGTCGTGACATAAGTTTTAAAATGTTTTTATTGTTCCTCCAACCAAAGTGAAAAGGCTACATATAGTTAGTTGTCCATGTGAAAAGCACTGAACGCTTAAACCTAAAGCATTGATTGTTTGACCAATGGGTCAAACAATCAATGCTTTTTTTTTTTTTGTGATGAGACATTTGATGATTTTCCCACCCAGAAAAATGTTTCTGGGTGGGAAAATCATCAAATGTCTCCTCACGCTATCGGTGGCGCGGAAGGGAGTGTCAGACTTCTACTGACTAAAAACCCACCCTGCTCCTTCAGTTGCCCTTGGGATCGGGGGCTGCGGTATCTTGTTAGAATATTCCCTCTCGCAACCGAGCAACAGAGCGGGAGAAGTCATTCGATGATTTTCCCACCCGCAAAAAAAAGGTCTAGCATTAATGTATTACTCTTAGTTTTTCTAAAATGAGGACATTAGTAAAGTAAGTCGGAGCACTCTTCTGTTACCATGCAACAGACTAAACACAAATATATTTAACATAATGTTAGCATAAAACTAACTTATAATTTCACCTCTGTATCTGTTTAAAATTTTGACTATAGGTATATAACATTTATTTTATTATATTAACTAGATAAGAAGAAAGAAATTAAGTGTAATACGACAGCAATATACAACCTTTCTTGACTAGAATAAAACGTTTTAGTGCCCATGTTAAAAGAGTAAAATCAAGTTTAAGACTCATTGAGGTACAAAAAGTCACTTTAAAACTGAATCGTCTAGTTTAGAAGTATTGAGGTATTGTTTACATCCGGGTAAAACAGTGTCTGTGTTTGATATCGTTTTAACGCATGCGCATTGATAAGCAGTCCACGTGTATCGGATATTCCAACCAACTGATGTTCCATGAGCTCCTAGTAACACCTAGCACTTGTGCGCCGACTTCGTTGCAAATCAACGTCGAATGCTACCTACATCGCGGACGTCCAGATGGAACCAAGAACTGCGGCGGTTTCTCACGCGGAATATGTGGAAGTCACGGCAACAATGGCTTCGCCACGTCGAGCAAACAATATTTCGTTACGTACGTTCTTACTACCGTACATTTTACTGGTACAAAACCAATAATATTGCGGAAAATAGACTGAATTTTCATTTTTCCTCGAACGAAATCAATCTTCTTTTAAATTTTATGATAGTCTTTATTAAGTGTATGTGCTTTTGTTCGAAAAGATATTGATAAAATTCTAAATTGTAACTTGAATACCTGTTAAGACGTGCGTATAGCGTTATTTTGATTATGTGTATGCAAAAATTCACCTTCCATTTTGGTGTTCCTTTTATTACTAAGTACGAAATTTATCACCGGATCAAATGATGATTATTCAAAGGGTAATAATCGTCTTAATCTATTCCTCTATAGGGTTCCGTAGCTGAATGCCAAAAAACGGAACCCTTATAGTATCGACAATTCTGTCTGTCCGTCCGTACGCATGTCAGCCATTTTATTCTGAAACTATAATTATGACTACATATGTGAAAATTGGTAGGTAGATACATGTATTCTGTTAACCGCTTTCGGAATTTTGTTAAAAATTCAAAATATTTATTAAATTAAGGAGGGCTACCCATACATTGAATTGAAACTAAAATTTTTATTTTCGTCAAACCTATACGTGTGCGTGGTGTCTATCAATCGTTTTAAAGATATACACTGCCAAAGTGGTAAAATACCCCCCCCCCCCCTTCTAAATTTTCCGACAAGATACATTCAGTAATTTCTGAAACAGCATATTTTCTAAAACCGCAAATAAACCTTTGTATTTCATAGAAAAACAAAGTTATTTTGCGTAATTACTACGGAACCCTTCATGGACGAGACTGACTCGCACTTGGCCAATTTTTCTCAGCTACCGGTTTGAATTGATCAATTGATTGGAGTGAATAGATTACTTCTAGGCAGGCGAACTTCATTTTCGACCACATCATCGCTTAACATCAGGTGAGATTGTTGTCAAATGCAAGCCTATCAAAAGTATAAAATAAAATAAAAATAATAAAGTGTAGAAAAAGTATGCTACTTGACTCTTAATTAAACTTCTTACCATAAAAACACGTGTATTCGAACATTCACCGTCCTTTCAAGGTTGAATGTTGTTGAATGTGTGCGTGTATTTCACACAACCAGGGCAATGCCACCCTCTCTAGTACGTATACGCTTTACAGCAAAACGTTACATGTAGTAGTTATATTTATGTTATGTAGACAAACAACGATGAGGTCATATTAATTTGTACTCTTCAATGCTATTGCAATCCTAGTATCTGATTAACATACGCGCGGGCGTTGGGAGGGCTTTCAAGACCTTTGGAGTTGGGTTGCTTTCATTTGGGCGTAGTCCTGCCTGTGATTGGTTACGCAGGTCAGCGGGCGTTTTTCATTTTAGTTAATATATTTTCTATAACAGTGTTAATTTTGAATAAAAAAAAAGAAGGTTCTCGTCATATTACTTGTAACGAAGTGATAAAAATAGTTAATTTTACCTCAATATCCTCCTTGTTGGGCAGCAGAGGAGCCTCTAAAATATTCTTCAAGCAAAAGTCTTCGTTGTCCAATTCAAAGATATATTTGGTGACCTCCATGATTCGCTGCCAATGACGTGGCTTCATCGCTTTGTTGGCCATCAGCTCCAAGAGTGGGCACATGTCGTTGAAGTCATCTATCGTTTTCTTTAGCGCGAAGAATGCAGGCCATTCTTTGAGCCTACGTAAGAAGATTGAAGATTTCAGCAATAAGAATTTACAAGGTAGAAGATACACACGTACTACAAGATACACAATTACACACGTAAATTCCCTGTTAATAAAATCGAATACGAAATTTCAATAGTATGATTGAATGGGAATTGTGATTCCATAGATACTAGTTCACTAGAAAAAAGTTACGCAAATTAACTTTGTTTTTCATAAATGTGTTTGTATACAACGTGTAACGGAAATCCCTTATCTATCCAAAAGGGCTGAAGACAACATCTGGTATAGAGTCTCTATGCACAGTTTCAGCACAAAATAACCGACTCAAAGAACCAAATTATTGGTTTTACATACACACATCAAAAGTGTCTAGGGATCAACATATATTTTTGCAATAACTTTTCTCCTGATTGATATTAATTAAAATTTTCTGTAAGGATTCATCAAATAAAGTGTTTTCGTTTGTCACAGTAACGATAAACCAAGTCACCTTTGCATTAATAAAGAAATTTGCCATTTTCCTAATAAAAGGATTTTTGACATTTGAACCACTAACATTAAAGTTCGAAAAAAAGACTGAAATAACAGTTTTCTTTAAAATTTTATTGGGTAACTTAAACAATTAATAATCCGTGTTTCTACCGCGAACACTAACAACACAAGAACATCGGTTTGGCATACTCAAAATGAGTTAATCCAAATCACGCTGTGGAATGGCCGCCCATGTTCGTTGCAACAACAAAAAAAGGTCTTCTTGCGACTGGATACCCTCCATATTCGGCAGAGCTCTTCTCTGTAGCATATCCCATGCATGCTCAATCGGGTTCAAGTCTGGCGACTGAGCAGGCCAGAGCAGGACATTGATGTTAGCTGCGGCGAGAGTCTGTCTTACAACTCTTGCGGTGTGCGGTCGTGCATTATCATGCATTAACTGAAATAAGGGACCGATTTGCACTTGTAGAGGAACGATGACGTCAGATACAATCGTCTCAGCATAAATTTGAGCGTTGAGGTTGCCTCTGATCCAAATCAACTCAGTTCTTCCGCCGATCCAAATACCCGCCCATACCATGATGGTTCCACCACTATAAGGATGGACTTCCTGGCAGGATTTTAATCGCTGTTGGCGTCCAGGGGTTCTCCAGTGTCGTATACGTCTTATATCCGGTCTCATACCAAAACGAGACTCATCAGAAAAGCACACGAAACGCCATTGTTCTTCTGACCAATTTCTGTGTTCATCACCTACTTAGCTTTTTCCCATGCTATGTTGGGGTCGGCTACGAAGCTGACTAATAGTATTGTTACGCCAGTCGCTTAGATAAGTACGTCGAGAAACTTCGACCGAAATCTAGAATATTCGAGACACTAACGCCACCTGGCGGCGAGTAGCAGTACTGAGTATATCGAGAAACTTCGACCGACTTCTAGTACGTTCGACACACTAACGCCATTTGGCGGCGAGTAACAGTACTGTGTACCTCAAGTAGCTTCTGGAATATTCTTGGCAGTATAGGCAGTGAGTCGATTGTATAAGAATGTTCTAGAACACAGATCGGGGTATAAAAGAACGCAAAGGAACGCGGACAGTCAGTCTTATTAGAAGATACAAGGCGATATAATCGAAGCTATACAAGTGAATTTCAGTGCGATTTAAGTGTTAAGTGACAAGTATTGTAGTGTGAATAACTGTGTTAATTTTTATTCTGTGTTTATTTAATTAATAAATAATTGGTGTAAATTCTTTATATCTCGAACCCCAGCTCGTAACAGTATTTTACATGGAACGACTATCTATCGGACCTATATAACCAAGAAGCTGGGTAACAGGATACCTCTTGACCAGACCAGTGTCATAATTTAGGGCTTCTGACTACCTGTAATGATTGTCAAACATGTGTGATAGCCCAGACCAACATTATCACGTTAAGACGTTGGTAGACGTAAGACTCCGAGGCACAGAGAACCCTTAAGATTGACCTGGTGGCTTTTATTATTTAGCCACGAACTCCTGTGAGCAAATTTTATTGTAGCTATTTACAACAATAACAGGAGTTTAGAGTTAAGTCACTCACATTCTAATAGTGCGCTAATGTAGGTAGAGGTTCATACAACGTTTAAAAAAGCGAGAGGCATTAAATGAAACCACATTTACTATGTATTATTTTCAGGCTACACACCAAAAAGCAGGTCAATAAAAGCAATACTTTACACAGGAAAGTTTTTTCTTAGTTAAAGCATACGTATTAATGTATCTTCCCGAGCAGCTAACTAAATACTTACGCATAATTATCTCGGGTCATACACCTGAAAAATGACAAAATTTGCACTACGATGCCGCACTGCATCATAAGTTTTTACAAAGGCTTTTTACGTTTTACGTTGATTAGTTCTTTCATAAAAGTTTTTTCGTGAATATATATTTTGTGTTTTAATTTAATGCCTCTCGCTTTTATCAACGTTGTACATGATCAAAAAACTTTCTCATTTTAACTTACCCCTTAGGCAACTTTCTGCATCTGTTCTGGAACTCCATGAGCTCATTGTTGATTTCTTCAATGTTCACTTCTCCCCAAGGTATGTCATAATAACTACTGACCCTGTCTATGACGTCATTGTATAGTTTATACAGCTTTTGCAGAAGGTTCAGTTCTTTTCTGATCTGAGCCAGTTCCGGATACTCTGTGTGGGGCAAGCCGAACAGTTCTTCACCATTTTGGTATGTTTGAAGCTTTCGCCACATGCCATCGAAGCGGTTCTAAGGAAATACAAACTCATTTTAGTTTATTTGCAAATTTTGGTGAACAATAAGTAAATGTATAACTAAAAAGAATAGTAATATACGTCATCTGACAAATGCTTGCACTATCTGGGCAGACCCACCCGCTCAAATCTGTGTGCATCTTTCCTAAAAAGATCGGCTCAGACTGTAAACCTACAAGGTTCCCATATAATTTTACCAGTAGAGATTGTGTGGACTTCATAAGAGACTGACCTCTGAGTTTATTTCGATGTTTCTTCTCAGGGTAGTCAGTTAGGAAACATCAGCCCCATCTAGTTTAAATTAACGAAAAAAATGACGTGTAAAAGTGTTATTAGGTCACGGCAGGCCGCCGGCGGCCAGCTTAAGTTGACCTCTAAAATTATTTTTCCTTTTTTCGATTTTAGAGGTCAACTTAAGCTGGTTTTTGTGGCCGCCGGCGGCCTTCCGTGATTTGAGGGGTTAATAACCAATTTGCAAAATAAAGATCGTTTATCATTATGTTCTTGCATGATAATTTTAAATACTAATAATATTTACGATGAATGGATTTTTTCCGGGGTTGCGGGAATGTTCTAACGAGATACCTCGGCCCCGGAACGTCAGGGCAGTTAATGAAACATGGTGGGTTTTTAGTCAGTAGAAGTATGACACTCCCTTCCGTTCCACCCAGAGTGGTGGAGGACGGGTCACGATAGACGATAATAAGCGGAATATTAGATGATTTTCCTTTCGACAATAAAATAGAATTGTGAACTAGAAATGTAGAGCCACATTTAACAATAGTTTCTACGTTGTTGAGTATTATCATAATATCTTACCTGCAGGAACGCAAAAAAATATTTGTACGTACATAGACGGAGATAAATAGTGAAAACTAAAAAAAAAACAATAAAAATTCAGAAAAGAAATAAATATAACTTGGATTTAAACGTATTTATAGTAAGTACAAAGACAAGTAATGGTTATATTCAAATAATAAAAGTGCTTATAATTAGGATAGCATAACTGTAAGAAGTACCTGGAATAATATTAGTCTATCAGACGCTTCTCTGGGACTCAACCCTGGCTGCATGGGGCCCGCGTATCGATACTCATGGACGTACTCCGAATTATCTTCTCTGAACTTGTCCAGATTGCTGTTAAGGTCATGTTCTAGCTGCGGCTGCATCTTCAGTAGCGTGAAGTGAGAAGCCAAAGCTCTGGCTTGAAGCTGCTGCCAGGTATAGCGAAGATTGTCCACTTGTTCTAAGTCCTCTTTGCTGACTGGCAACTCATAGCGAGTTATGATGTTGAACGCTTCCTACAATGTTTTTGTTCCTTACTTAATCGATTTCAATATAAGTAGTTTCAATGGAAAACTTTATTCAATAATTGTACAACTGTTAAGAGTATATGTATACGTATGTACCTAGTTATATTATAAATTTGAAAGTTTAGTTGTATAGTTGGATGATTCTTACTCAATCACGGCAAAATGCCAAAACGGACTGATTTGTAAATTGGCACAGAGATAGATTATAGTCTAGAATAGCACAAAGATTTATTTTTATTTCGTAATAATGTGCGAATATGTCACGCTTACGAAGTCGCGTGGAAAACTTAGTGACATCTATGCTAAAGCGGAAAATTAACTTTGTTTGAACGCGCTAATCTTCAAAAATAATGGGTCGAGTCGGATGAAATTTGGTATGGAAATACTTCCATACCAAACTAAACCAAACTACTTGAAGCTTGAGGACAGGTTATAAGCTACTTTATACCCGACTACAAAAGTAGAAGGTTATATGTTTATCGTGATAATGTCGAAAGTGGCGAAGCCCTGAGCGTGTGCTAGTGAGAAAAAAAAAACATATATTCATACTACAATAACATATTATGATGTAAGTATGTAATTGTAATATAGTGTGTTTCGTATTTAGAATGCTATTCTACTCAATTCTACTACATGTATGCATTTAAACTCATCCCAAGTGAGTACCTACGTGCTCTATAAATTAAACTGTCTGCTGTTCCCAGTATGCTTTGCAATCCCACATAACAAATAATGGGCATTTTCAAAAAAGAAAAAACCAGATTATTGTGTCTGTAGGCTGTCCTCTCTTTTTCACTAGTTTGTTTCCAGAATCTTTCCTGCATCCTAGGACACGCTGCCTAAGTTTCATCATGATCTGATTGTGGTTTAAGAACGTATGGACGACAAACATAAATCACTTGTTTTTTAATTAAACAACATGTAATAGATTAAGCTTTACTTTTTATTCAGATCCATTCCGTAGTTTTAGTGTGAACGACTAACAAACACCATACATCCATCCTCAAAAATTTTCATAATACTATTAAGAAAGAAGTAAGAAGATTAGATAAATAATATTATAGAAGATTACCTCAACGGGGTCGATTCTTAGTTCCATATCGACTTCTTGTTCTCTAATTTTCTTGAGAGTCTCCATCACAGTTCTGACGTCATCCAGGTCTCGGATTGGCCTCTCCAACTTGCGTTCCAGGTCATTCATGATGGCGTAAACATAGTCCATCTCACGTTTGTACTTCTTGCGCATGGCTTGGCTTATTCTGTGCGTACCGTCTAGCAAACGAATGAAGATAATTATGGTTTAGAATTGCATGTCGATAGATATACTCTTTATTATACACCATAACAGAAAACAAATAAGGACTTAACAATTAAAAAAGGGTGAAACAACGGGCGGTCTTATCGCTAAAAGCTATCTTTTATAGACAACCTTTGGATGGAACCACGTAAGTACTTTTAAACTATTTTCAAATGATCTATTTGTTATTTCAATAAAAACTAGACGACTAGACAAAATAAAGTCTAAAACGTTTGAAATATTTAAACTTGTAATTTGGTATGTTTTTAAAGCTATTCACAATCGATTAAGATGACATTTTGGCATATACGTTTCGTTTGGATACCAAAGCATATCCTTACTTAATATGAAAGTAACTCTGTCTATCTGTGTGTTACGCAATCACGCCTAAACTAATGAACCGCTTTTAATGAAATTTGGTATGGACATAGTCTAGAGCCTGAGAAAGGACATAGGCTTTTTAATGCGAATAAAGGGCTGTAAGGGGTTGAAATAGGGGATGAAAGTTTGTATGAAAATTGCGTCATTTTTAAAGTTAGAAACTTGAAACTTATATTTTAGACATTTGATTAGATATTAATAAATATGACATTCAAATTATGTATGAGTTTGTTTTCAAAATAATTAGCCTAAAAAATTAAAAATGCTGCCGAAAGTCACTATGCCGTGCGGACAAAGTTGCGGGCATAGCTAGATTTTTATATTTAGTTAATATTTTTTCTATTTTGTCTTTTTAGTAGTTCACAAGTTATTGATAACACAGGCTCGTTTCGTATTACATCTATTCGAAATAACTATTTTGTAAAAATATGTGTCGGCACTATGCATCAATAGAGCCAATTCTAAACCGTATAAGCTTGAAAAACGGAACCGTTGTATCATACCAGAAGGCTTTCAATAATATGTTTGATAAAACTAAATTCTAAGCCGCCGCGACTGCAGAGGCCCTTAAATACTGTAATGGGGCTGGCTCGTTCTTGCCCAAAAAATAAGTATTGCCATACAACGTGGCAATGTTGCCAGTCTTCTGGGCACGTTTCCGGATGACAGAGATGTGGAGGAGTACTTCCACGTCCAAGTCTATTTTTGTTTTTTATGTACATAGGTTTAGCAGTGTTTTTAAAATTATATTAATAAAGTTGAAAAAAAATTGAAAAAAAAAACTGGCTAATCCCATGCTCACTTTTGAGTTCTGTAGTTAATCCAAGTTTCAATTTCTCCGTAGAAACAGCAAGACAGTTGCCAATGATCAGTATGTCAGGTTCAAGCTCAAGTTTGGCTTCGAGCTCACTGTGTCTCTTCAGAGACAGCTCGAAGTCATTCAGGTTCCAGGCTAGCAACTGTCGCAGTGTCTTCTCGCATTTCCAAAGGTAATGGTAAGGACGCCACCGTTTTACCAACGTGTTCACTTCCTACAAAATAATTATGATTATTTGGCAAATTTGTAGCTATACACATAAATAAAATTGAAATGTCAGTCAGTGATATCAAATTATCTGATGTTTCTCAATGGCTTAAAATTTATTTGCACGGTAAATGCTACTAAACGCGAAAATACTATAAAAATATGGTCTGACTTTCTGTTTGCACGGGCTATCTATCTGGAACGACTGAACTGATTTAAATTACACTGAAAGATAGAGGACAACACCTCAGCTGTTGTACATCCCCGAATTCCCACGGCGCAAATCTCAAGCGATCGAAGTCGCGGGTACAGCTAGTATTATGTTAATCCTTGTGTCTTTTACAGAACGATACATTCATTTCAGATGATTAAACTGTGGATACCTATCAGATACACTTTTCTACTCTTTCCTCGACCAATTTCAATAATTCATTATATTTATCAGCAAGTACTTAAGTCTTTAGAACATGATTTGAAACAGTAACAATCAAACTTACGGTTTTCACATTCGCCGAACACAATGACAGTAAAGTTAAAGTCTTTACAATCTCCTTATTCTCCATAACAGAGGGATAAAAATTCTTTTGCTGGAATGGAAATTGCGGCTTCTCCTCTGACTCCAGTCTGTAATGTTTCTTCCTCTTCGTCTTAGCCATGTCAATCATTTTCGTCGACTTCGTGGAGTTCGGAGGGGCCGTGACCGATTGTACCTGTTCGTCAAGCTTGGTAACAACATCTAACAGCGAGTTTGACGGGGGACGGGCGATTTTCTTCCAGCTTACCTATACACATCAAAGCCAAGACGCAAAGCATATTCACAGCATAACGAAAATAATAAAGCCACATTGAGTGCCAGCAAATCAACGTATAACGCAGTAAGCACACAGTTTGCAGACGAAATCACAGTCAAATCCACATTGTGCACAGTGAGACAAACGTCACAAGACAATTAACATCACAAGTAGGAAAAAGGAAATAAATCTCATTAGTTCATGATTTTAGACCCTTAGGAAACACTAAAACTACGTTTTTATATAAACCGATCAAGAAAAATTACCGACAATATGAAAGTACCTAATTATAAACGATTTGAAACAGATTTTTAAGATCAAATTGCTTTTAGATAAATAACAACGTTAAACAAGTATTATTGTGTACATCAACACAATTGATAAAACATAGTCTTAGAATATAACGGATCCATACCCTCGAGGTTTTTCCTCCAGTCCACTGCGCGACGCCCTTCGACAATCCGGATATGTGTTTCCCTGCTAGCAACAGTACTTCTTGTATATCGTCAAGAGTAGGAGTGACTGACACGTTGGGTATCATCAGTGACGCTTGAAGCAAGAAAATTGGTTTCTTTTGCGTGTCTGAAAAAATATCAAAGCTAAGAAATAGTGACTGGATATAATTTTCGCACATAGCACTTTTGGCAGCTGATATTATTACAGGCTTTGTTGATAACATTACTACTAATAAGTTTTATATGATGGCCAATAATTGTGATTGGCCTGGAGAGTAGAGTTGGTATCACCATCTCATCTGATGGTAAGCGACGATTTTATCAACCGACGACAAAATAAAAACTTTTTTGCAAAAAAATAAAACCGACTTCCATATCAAAACACTACAAAGCCAAAAATAATTGTAATTTCGGTAGTCGGTGTTATTGGTTTTGTATTTTCTTTCTTTTCACACCGCCTTCCGAAATTAAATTTATTTTTGGCTTTGTAGTGTTTTGATATGGAAGTCGGTTTTTTTTTTTTTTTTTAAAGTTTTTATTTTCGCGCTTTTTAGTGGGTCAATTTGTAATTAATCTAGTTATAAAAGCCAAAATGTCAACTACAAAAAACTAAAAACACGCGAACAAAAAACACAATGCAGAGTAAACGAAAAGATCATCAATGTAAATATCTTTTTTTACTTTTGTTGATTTTTCAGAAATGGCTTGTCCGATTTACATAAACTTTCCATGGGACCATTTGGGACCCTTTCCAACAAAAAAAGAATTTTTCAAATCGGTTGGCAAGAGACGGAGCTATGCCCGAACAAACATAAAAAAAAAACAAACAAACATCCGAATTGAGAACCTCCTCCTTTTTCAGAAGTCGGTTAAAAAGGAGGAGATTATCAATTCAACGCGTATATATATATATATATATTTTTATTTTTAATGTATGATCATCGAGTACTCGAAGACGGCTGAACCGATTTGGAAAATTCTTTTTTTGTTTGATAGGGTATACTTCGAAATTGGTACCATTTGTCACCAAGTCAGGATCTGATGATGGGATCCTGGAGAAATCGAGGGAACTCTTCAAATATTATAGGCACACCTATGGCGTTTTGGGTATTTCTTATAGTAACTTGTGCAGTTGCTCTCAAAAAGTACCATTTGGGGAAGTGGAACTGATGATGAAGACCACAGATGGCCGCCGAAACTACTCAATAATAAGTATTTCGTGTATTGTGATTCGATTACTTGAATATGGATATTAAGCACTTTATGCTCGTCACAATGCATATGGTGATGTATAGCTGACGGTGAAGTACCAGGAGAACTCCTCAAAAATTAACGGCCCAGCATTGGGAAAAGCAATATTTTATAAAATGTTATAAGTAGTTGACATTTAGGCTCTTGTAACTAGGTAAATTAAAAATCAACCAATTAAAAAGAGTGAAATAAAAACTTTTTACCAAAAAATTAAACCGACTCCCAAAAAACACTGCAAAGTGTAAAATAACTTTAATTTCGGAAGTCGGTGCCAAAAACGAAAATACAAAACTAAAGACACCGACTACCGAAATTAAAGTTATTTTTCACTTTGCAGTGCTTTTTGGGAGTCGGTTTAATTTTTTGGTAAAAAGTTTTTATGGACGATAAACCTCGCTTATCGGAAAGTAACATATTTACTGCTTAAAGACTACTAGGTTATAGTTATAGTATATCGTCAAAATTACCAAATCAATTATGACTATCTGCAGGTTTTCATGCAAACTTTTTATTATTTTACATTTGCATTAATTTTATTTCAACATAATTATAAATATATTTGTATTGACTTCATTTGAGAACGTGCCATTAAAATATGAAAGCCATACAAAATATAAATCTTGATGTCATTTGCAAACCGATATTCGTGCAGAAAACTAAATAATTATTTCTTAATAATTTTGTTTATTTAGATTAATGTTTTTGATTCTTACGAATACTAATCAGTATATAAAAAAATAAATTTACCGTAGCCTTTAGTTTAAATGCGATTAGCGTTCTTAGGTTGCCAATGAAAATGCACCCTTTCACAGAGAACGTATGAACAACAGTTTCCCATTTTCCAGGGTCACGCCCTGGGGAACGCCCCAAATGAGCGAATTAATCAATACAATACTAGGGATGCATGAAAGTGGAGGAGGCGTTGGGTTTAAGTTTTCCCTCGATTTCCTAAGGATCATATGATCAGATTTTGACTTGGTGACAATGTGACCACTTCACGAGTATAGGCTTTCCAAAAAATAAAAAAAAAGAATTTTGAAAATCGATCCACAATCTGCGGAGAAATCGATGAAGACGTAAAATAAGAACATATCAACGGAAAATCAAAAACTACTCATTCAATCATTATTTTAGTGACACTACTTATGTCTGCTTATTGCATCGAATTAAAAGTGCGGGTATAGCGAAATTTTATTTAAATCATATATTACTTTTTCAATAACACCACTTTTTCAGAGCCAGATAAGCGTTCTTAAAATAAAACAAGGGTTGTCTGGCTCACCCTCACCAACTTTTTTATTATAATGTAATCTCGCCACGTGGTTTTCGTTCCACTTGGAGTGCCTCTTATTGCGCTTGCCTAGAAAATCTATCAGCCAGAATAGCGCAATACGATGTTGAACACTAGGATTTAATAAATCGGGGAGTTAGTTAATATTGCACCCGGGTGCTCTGCTTATTCATAGGCTACTAGTATTCAACGTCGTATTTGCTTTGTCTTTGGTGACAAAGCGATTTAGTTGATCCCACGAGTGACCGAATACTACAAACACCACAATAATTAACGATTTTAACCACGTTGCAAAAAGCTTATCAATTTCATTCTTTGAGTTCAAAATACTGTTTTTAACATCAATATAGCGGGCCTCAAACTGTAACAATCGCATTAGGTAGGTATGTCAAATAATTTATTTTTAAAGAACAATGACCACAATATTAAAAATTTGGTCCAAGGGTGATGGTCTTGTGCCCCATATTGCATGCTCTGGGTGTATTCAGTGATAATTATTATATTTATGAGACTTAATAAAGATAACTTAGGACAGGAACTACAGGAAGGAAGTAGCCAACAGAAGCGGAGGCCTTTAAATTTCAGTTCTGGCAGTGATGTTGGTTTTTCGATAAGGAATCCTCAATATAGTTAGTACATACAGGATTTTTAGGATCCGTACCTGGTATGACAGAATAATATGTTTATACAGGGTACAATATCACTACCTAGTTCTCTGCTGATCTTTTCATGAATAGGTAACAGTTACAACATTACATTGGGTCCTATTTTCTAGACGCAATCTTATTCTAAACGCAACCGAATTATCTAAATACGCGTGTCGAGTGAAACATGAAGTACGTGTATTGTTACCCTGAACTAAGTTCGAGGCCATTGTCAGCCAATAAATAACCTATGACCGCACAAACCAATTCTGCGCATGTGCGGTGGTAGGGTTCTTCCTATTGAGCGACAGACAGATATCTATCAGGACTGCATGGCCATCAAAGAAGACTATTTAACTGACACGCTGACCCGCATTCATTGAGTCTGACAAAACATGGTCGATATTATTTTGTTCACTTTCGTTTCAGGTTAATTTTCATTCATGTTGGTTGAACTAAAACGTAGAACAGCATTTGAGCCGAGCTATCTAATAATTGCAACATTTGTTGGATAAAGTTTTTAGGTAATTACCTAAAAACTTTATCCAACAAATGTTGCAATATCTCTTACACTAGTTACATGTTTGGTTTTATCAACCAACCAAATCACCACTGTGCATGTGGCAATCCTCTGCGCCTGCTTCTACCTTTTGAACATGGCTAAGATAAATAAATAATTATGCTGAATAAAAAATGCATTGAGTTAATTAATGTGATAATATTTCATCTGAAACCTAATTTCGAACTTTTGGTGCACTAATCCCTCTGACCTGAGACACGGCTATACTGTATTTTTTTTGTATCATTATTTTAATATTTTTAATTCTTTGAATTCGAATAATGCAAAGTTGTTTAAATAAGTAGATGAGACTTTACCGTACTTTTCCTTAGTAAAAATATAATAACGTGTATATTTTTATACTTTTATGTATCGTGCATCACACATTAATTCTTAATAAAGTTTAATAAAGTACGGTATATTCATTATGTTTCTCTAGATTTCTTTGAAATACCGTGTAGTGTAGGCCTTGGGCACTATAAACATGTTACTGTTGTTTTTCCCTAAAATAAATAAAATTAATTAAAGTACCCACCTTTTTTTTGTTGTTTAATCAGTTAAAAGATTTCGCTTGTTTACCAAATGCCGCAACGTCCCGTTCCACGTGGTTTTTGCCTCAACGCGCTTGCGCCAAAGCCACGAAATCCTGCGAAGTCAGCTCGAATACGATGCAAGATACTAGGAGCCCATAAACATGAAGAGATCGGATCGAGAGTTTTGAGCAGTTAAAGCGTAACAACTACCGCTGCAACGTGAAGCCCAATTCATCTCTGATAGATTGCGTTAAGGTTGAAAATCGGATCCATGTTTTTGCCTATTGATTTATTCAATGCGCAGTAACTATCGTAGTCACCTGCTATGAGATGAAATATTTGTCATTATTAGTTAATTTCTTTTGAACTATGACAGAAATGTTCAAAACATCAGAGCAACAAACATACATGCGTTATGAAATACTGACCCCATTTCAGTAAAGTAATATATGGGAAATCTTTTTATTACAACTTTATTTGAATTGTTTTCATGGAGCACCAATCACAATGGCGGTTTTCAGGGTAGTATTATGATTTGTTTGGCAAATATTTATCTAAATATGACAGAAGTGGCAGGCTAGAAAACATAAAGTTAAGGCGTAATTAAATACTGAATTTGTTCCATTAGTTTTCATTTAGCGTATTTATTTTATTCGATCGAAATTCATCAATAAGTGTGCGCGATGTTAACAAAGTAGTACGAGGTACACAAAGCAGGTCGCACGTGATGGATTATTCAAATAATTTCAGTTGGTTTATTACATTAACTCAAGTTTGTTTCTTTAATTGAACACAAATTAAAATATCACTATAATAATTATAACCTTTTTAACATGTGATACACAAAATTTAACTATTTATTATCAAAACATTGTAAACACTATTACGAAACCTATTTATAAGATAAGAGTTTAAACTGTTCTTTCATTATTGTCTTGTATAACAGAATATTTAAACGTTATTTAAAAAATAACGTTGCTTGTTTACTAATTCTGTCATCGTAAAACTAATAAGTAATTGAACTAATTAATTTCAACATATTTACTGTATTTTTATATCATTTAATCATAGTTTAATGTTAAAATACAAAGGTTAACAAATCTGTTTTAAAATCGTACGATATGACGTCACTGTGTATAAAAGCCGCCGCTCAGTCGTTCTAGACACAGTGAACGCCGAAGTCGAACGTAGAACTTCCCTTCCGCCCGTCGAAGATCCCGATAATCCACTGGCCCCCATCACTCCTGATGAGGTCCAGGATATCATTAAAAGTCTCCAACCGCGAAAAGCCCCTGGCTCCGACGGCATCACCAATAGGGTTTTCAAACTTTTCCCCGCCCAGCTTATAGTGCTAATGACTGCCATCTTCAATGGCGCATTGAGCAATAATATGTTCCCTACAACCTGGAAACAGGCCACCGTCATAGGTATTCCCAAACCAGGCAAGCCCAAGTCTGACCCGTCTAGCTACCGTCCCATTAGCTTACTCAACGTCCTCGGTAAAATCTATGAAAGGCTTATATATAAGCGGCTCAAAGATTTTGCCGAAGCAAAGAGTCTAATACCCAATGAGCAGTTCGGATTTAGAACCGAACACTCATGTATCCAACAAGTCCACCGCATCGTAGAACACGTCAGCGCCGGCTTCCAACGGGGCGCAATAACGGGAGCCTTATTCTTCGACATAGCGAAAGCGTTCGACAAAGTCTGGCACAATGGCTTAATCTATAAGCTATACCAACTCGGCGTGCCTGACCGTCTCGTGCTCATCCTACGGGACTTTTTATCGAATCGCACCTTTCGTTATCGAATTGAGGGGGAGCTTTCCTCCCCCCATCCCATTCGCGCAGGAGTTCCTCAAGGCTCCGTACTATCCCCCCTCGTTTTCACGCTATTCACTAGTGATATTCCCAAGCATAAAAATACCCAGCTAGCCCTATTCGCCGACGATACGGCTATCTATTATACCGGTCTTAAACCCGATGCCATCGCTCGCACTCTCCAAACTTCCGCAAACACTCTGGCCAAGTGGTTCCGGAAATGGAGAATCGAAGTCAATCCAGATAAAAGCCAGGCAGTCCTCTTTTCTAAACCGCGGATAAACCCACCCTCCCCCCGTCCGATTACCATGTACGGCAAGCCGATCCCTTGGGAAAAGCAAGCCAAATACTTAGGCGTGGTCCTCGATAGACACCTCTCCTTCGCTGAGCACATAAAGCAGGCACGTTCGCGCGCCGCTTTCGCTCTAGGTAGGCTTCACTTCATTCTTAGCTCTCGCAGCAAGTTATCACTCAGGTGCAAGCTGCGTATTTTCACCGCGGTCATCCGTCCCATCATGACCTACGCCTGCGTTGTTTTCGCACACGCAAAGCCCTACCTCCTCCACAAGATGCAGACCCTCCAAAACCGATTCCTCCGTAGAGTCACGGGAGCCCCCTTTTATGTTCAAAATGAGCTTCTTCACGTAGATCTCAAGATGCCCACCATCCAGCAGTTCATGAAACGTGTCTCCAAGCGCTTCTTTGAAACTTCAATCCAACATAGGAATCCCCTTATCGTATCGGCCGCCCAATACGAACCCTCGCGTATCTCTAAGATTCGCCGACCAAGGCATACCCTAGTCACTCCCGATGACGCAATCACCCTGCTCCAAGAGAGCCGTAGGGAAACAAGTACAGTGGCACACAAACACAAAAACCGACCGTCCTTCCGTCCTCGCCGCCGAGGCCCGCCGCGACGTCCCCGTAATAGTCCACCCCGACCCTTGCCAGAGCCAGCCCGCGACGCTGAGCCAGTAGCTTTAAATTCCCTTATTAATAATAATAATGATATGATCCAGCCTGTCCCTAGCTGCCCTCCCCTGCGACGCCCTAAGCCGAGGTCCGTACCCCACAGGGGGTGCCCTTAGCGTGTAGTCGCCTAGTTTGTAAGTTTTTTAATAAGCCCTGGCTGGAGGCTTTAATTAATTTATTAATTAAGGCAACCACAGGCAAGTCCGGTTAAGCAGCCGACAACCTCAGAGGTTGACCTGCGAGATGCAACACAAAAAAAAAAAAAAAAAAGTTCTAGACACAGTCAGTCACAGTCGCTCTGGAGCAGTCACACCGAACGGACCTAAGTTAAGTGAACTTGTGTTGTTTCTAACTTTTATTAATATTTTTATGTGTAGAATTGGTATAAAAATCCTATCATATTGCTATTGTATTTGAATATAAATTAATTATTTTGTATTTGTTACTTTAATGTGACAGTGTTATTAATTGATAATTGTGTGATAATTTAATGAATACTTGGTATTAATTCTATAAATAACTTTACTTATATAATATGTAATGGAGTAATGAAATAGTAGATACACAAGTAAATAAAGCTATAAGTTATAACGATAGTAATCACAATGTGGTAATATTGTAAAGTACATATAGTGAATTGATGTTTATGTGAAAATGAATTATGTTTTGAAAAGAGTAACTGTGGAGTTTCTTGCCGGTTCTTCTCCACAGAAAACAACCCTTTCCGAACCGTGTGGTAAATGAATAAATTGATATTGCTATACAAATGGCTAAATTATTTCTATAATATACCTGACACTCATGGTAATATCGATTAATTGATAATTAATCGGTAAATACATATAAATTGATATTGATAATTAATTACTTTAAAAATAAAATAACAACATTCTTTATACATATACTATATGTATACATCTATTTTATATACTTAATCTCACACACGCGTCAACTTCGACCCAACACAATGAAGTTAAAATCACTAAAGTTGAGATTGGTTCAATTTTGAAATTCTTTCTTTAATTTACAACGTCACTACACTATACACTTATGTACCTAAATAAATACCCTAAGCTTTATAATTTATAAAATATTTATTTTTTATTTAGCCATTAATGTCCAATGGCAAAGTCCTCCCCCAAATCCTTCCAGATTCTCTTTTCGAGGGCCACTTCGGGTTAACCAACGCAATGTGAGTCTAGGTCATCTCGCCATCTTTTCCTGGGCCGGACTCGGTGGCACCATCCATTCTCAAGCACCCAGATATAATATGTATGAGTAAATTTAAATGAAAGATAGCTTGTTTGGAATACGTTGTTGATTTTGTCTTTTGTACTATATTGTGCCACTGCTGTTGATACCATTTATACCGACAATATATTGAGCTTTTTCTCCAACTAAAATTATATCGTCGAAATGTTCATACCTACACATCGCTGTCCACTGGTAAAGTGTCCAACAGCTGGCGGTATTGCCGCGTCACAATAGTGCCGCGTTGTGTTCAAGAAGCGTCAATGACCTAATGGCTAAGGTCGGACTTGTGATCGAGAGGACCCGAGTTGGGACCTCACTTATACTATGGTGATGAACTGAAACGTGTCTCATTAGTCTGAATTATGTATCTTATAAAATGTCATATCTACATAAAATTCATTGTTAGTTTTACTAGCTACTTTTCACCATATATCCAAAGCTTTTACCAATGATATAATAATTATAGGATACTATACCATGAGCATTCCAATCTTAGGTGCACAACAAAATCCTGGTATAGCCTAGGACATCGTTCTTTATACAATTTTAAGTAAATATATCTTTCTCTTAAATATTATCAATTCGAAAGTTTGTGATTTATGGATGTTTGTTACGCTTTCACGCAAAAACTATTTAACGGATCTGAATGAAATTTGGTAAGCAGATAGTTGACATCCTGGAATAACACATACGCTACTTTTTATTTCGGCTTTTTTATCACAGAATCGATTTTTACGCGGGAAACCCATCCACGGGTACCAAGTCGTGGCCAGAAGTAAGTGTAATTATATTTTGATCTATTTACCTTCTGCACTGTCTGAAGTAAATTGTTTGATGATGATGTCAAGGGTCCTCCTTGTAACCTTGATGAGGACGTCAGCAACTTTCCTGCTATAGTAACGTCGCATCTCACTCACTGCGTTTTTCACCATTTCCTACGTAGTAGAAAAATTGATTTTAATAAAACGAAATTCTCAGTAGGCTGCTTTTTTTATAAAGGTAGAAATCCTGAGGGGTGTCCACCTTGGGGCTAGTGAAGGGGTCTGAAAGACACTAACTGAAAAAACTTAACCACCCCGTGTAACCTCGCACTCTTCTTGGGGTGCTGCGGGAGCAGTAGTTATTTTATTCTCTGTGCATGGGTAGTTCGTGGGTCATTATACGCAGAGGGCCTACAATGCTTTGTGGATCCAATTCAATAACAGCTTCAGTGCGATTTTGTGGCTTCTACGCTTCTGTAGCACGTCTGGTATGTTTGTTGATGCGCAACAGATGGTTTTGCTGCTCTCTGGTGCAAAAAGACCGCATCGCTGCTCAGTCGGTTGCGTGGGAGTACGCAAAGCGTCCTGCATTGTATAGCAGCCAAACCCGTCTGTCTTATAGGTTATATTACTGACACAGCGGAACGGTTAGGTTAGGTAGTTCGCTCGAGCGCTCTCCCGTCCTGCAGAAGGCGCACCGGGCGTCGACAGAGGGCAAACAATGCTCTCTGACGGCCCCGTAAATAGGTCCAGGGACGGCGGGCTTGGAGATGCCCACCGTCCACTATAACACGAGACCCGAGGTGGCGGTGCGTTTTGTTCCACGCACGCCCTTCTCAGAAGTCACAGGGGGAGCCAAACACCTCACTCTCCCCTCTTAAAAAGATGGGGCCCTAAGAGGCGGGCCGGCACTAGTCGGGGGTCGTGATTTTGAATACTTATGTGTTCCCGCAACCCCCGGCGCATGTGTACGAAGGAACACGGGGTGGTTTTAATCAGTTAGAGTTTGACAGACCCCTTCGCCTGCCCCAGGGTGGAGGACATCCATGAGGATTTCCACCTCAGAAAAAAAACAGGTGGGTCACTGTTAACTATAGTTTATTAAATGTTTGTGTTGTATTATTTATTGTGATGAATATGGATCTATGGTGTTTTTTTTTTATAAATAAATATTTAATGATTTTTATTTTATTTGATTCATACAGTTTAACCAAAAATAATTAATTAAGAACAACGCGCTACAAAACTTATCTAAACTACACAATATTCAAATATTATCCTTGAACATCGACTGCGTTGTTATGACAACGAGTTGCAAGTCTATCGGTTTTCTATCGGTTACATTTCGGGGAAAGTGCGATGGAACTACACAATCGAATTCCGCCAAGCCCATCCCATCATCGGACAAACAATGATGCGTCATCATTACATGGTGGACATCCCACCCACGAAACGTTTGGCGAATATTTTGATTGAGTGTACAGCTACGGAGTGGAATTCCCTACCGGAGTCTGTGTTCCCCGATAGCTATAAGATCTTTAAGTCAAGAGTGAATAGGTTACTTTTAGGTAAGCGTGTGTGGAAAGCGTGCATCTTCGACCACATCATTACCTACCATTAGGTAAGATGGTGGTCAAGCGCGAATCTATTATCAATAAAAAATATATATATTGTTTCATTAACATCCATACTATCTCACTAATATTATAAATGCAAAAGTTTGTGATGATGGATTTGGTATTGGTGTTTGTTACTCTTTCACGCAAAAACTACTGAACGGATTTACCTATACATTCATAAATTGCTAATATATGGTAATATTTTAGTGCTTTAGCAAATCTTCCTATTTTTCTGACCTTAAGGTATCAGTAAATCTGTTGAATAGAGCCTAAGGGAGATTAAACTTAGATAGATATATTCTTTGTAAAGGGGTCTCCCCTGAGCCTTACTGCACGTTGTTAGCACGTGACCACTGTTCCGCCGTCTTCCCTGGGATCACTCGATGGGCGGACAGACTCCCCACTCAGAGTGCTCGTGACCTCCTACGACTTTCCTGGCGAACTTCACACTGTTGCATCATTACCAGGGAATGCAGCAAACTGCAGCGGCAGGTGCTAAGTGCTTGGAAGCCGGTATTGATCCAAGGGAGACGTAATATTATTTGAGCACTAGGCTCTCATAATAGCATGAAAGGTTATCAGGAATGTTGTTTACGAGATCGCAGAACTAAAGACGTATATTGTAAACATGGATCGTATATTTAACACTACCTGTATGTATGAAATCTCTTTAACATTCATAATCTTAGTTGCAGTATTTTGTCTTTTATTGTTTGATAAAAAATAAATATATAAGGCAACTACTAGCTTGCATTAATTAATAGGAATTTTACAAAGATGTAATGGAAGGCGCATTTAAAAATATTACTATGTACTTTGACTACCAACCTGCATACTTTTCGACAGTCCACCAGCGGGCATTGACAATAGCCGGTGAGGGCTCTCAAAGCACTCCCATACTGCAGACCAGTCCTGCTGACCGCTCGACGAGGAGTCGTTAACAGTTGAGGTAGCCCCGCTGCCCACTTGACTATCATCTAATGAAAAAAAACAGAACTTATTTAATTTTTCCTTCTGTGTCATAAATCAATCGCTCAACTAACATAGAAATGTGTCTGAAAAGACTTTTTATTTTTGCAATCGGGTCGGCAGTTTATAAACTTGGCACAATAATGACCTATGAGTATACAAACAATAAAAACTTTTTACCAAAAAATTAAACCGACTCCCAAAAAACACTGCAAAGTGAAAAATAACTTTAATTTCGGTAGTCGGTGTCTTTAGTTTTTTGTATTTTCGTGTTTGGCACCGACTTCCGAAATTAAAGTTATTTTTCACTTTGCAGTGTTTTTTGGGAGTCGGTTTAATTTTTTGGTAAAAAGTTTTTATTTCACTCGTTTTAGTTGGTTGATTTTTAATTTACCTAGTTACAAGAGCCTAAATGTCAACTACTTATAACATTTTACAAAATATTGCTTTTCCCAATGCTGGGCCGTTAATTTTTGAGGAGTTCTCCTGGTCTTCACCATCAGCTATACATCACCATATGCATTGTGACGAGCACTAAGTGCTTAATATCCATATTCAAGTAATCGAATCGCAATCCAAAAATACTTATTATTGAGTACTTTCGGCGGCCATCTGTGGTCTTCATCATCAGTTCCACTTCCCCAAATGGTACTTTTTGAAAGCAACTGCACAAGTTACTATATGAAATACCCAAAACGCCATAGGTGTGCCTATAATATTTGAAGAGTTCCCTCGATTTCTCCAGGATCCCATCATCAGATCCTGACTTGGTGACAAATGGTACCAATTTCGAAGTATACCCTATCAAACAAAAAAAGAATTTTTCAAATCGGTTCAGCCGTCTTCGAGTACTCGGTGATCATACATTAAAAAAAATATATATATATATACTCGTCGAATTGATAACCTCCTCTTTTGGTCGTCGGTTGAAAAAGCTCTTAATCGAAAAGTATAAATTATCTTTTATTTTCATTGAATGAAAATTGACATTTCTAATTACAACTTCATCAAGGCTTCAGCAAGGAAATATATAAGTGAAATGGTGGTATCGCAATACATTGATTTTAACATAATCCTCTCACGTGTTTAAGATGGAAAATCTCATTAGCTTGAATTAAAATAAAGATACATAGTTAAGGTACCCTTTAAAGTCTTACGAGTACTTACTAATTTAAAAACACTTTTTCTAGCATTAAAAATAAAAACTATGGTAGAAAACAGAAAGCTAATTGTCCCATTTGGGATGTAGTGCTGCAGAAGGATGCTTCCCATACCATGAATCGGTGACGTAACGAACAAGTCTATCCTGACTTAACTTCTCATAAAGACCAGACTGTCAACGCTTGCCAGAACCCAGAAAATCTGACAATGGTATTGTCTTGTTACCCAAATACTGCAGTCGCTTCGTGTAAAGCACTATTACTTAAATAAAAATGGAAGCTGACCCCAATAACGTTCACATAATACCAGACCAGACTGTCAAGAATATATCACCGAAGAATACTGGGTTCTTTTGGTCACATGGCAAGTAGGCAACCTGATAACGTGGACGAGTTGATTATTGGTGGACAAGGTAGAAAGAGCGAGACCCCGCAGAACACCTAACTGTTGGTCGGACCAACTGACTGCACATACTGTTTTGTTTTTTACAACCTCCCTAAGAAACGTCGAACACCGACAGTAATGGAGGTAAAGTATAAAAGATGTATATTAGATCATCCAGTTAATTTCCACAGAGACACACAAAATGGCACAATTAGTCATACACAGAGCAACACGTTGAATAACAATGTCGTCTAAAGTTAGAACCTTAAAGTACGAAATTTAACATCTCTTTCAGCCTGTATAAACAAGGCAAAACTCCATAAGTAACAAACTATCGCAGACGAAGTCGACCGTAAGTAAAAAATATTATGTTGAAAAAGTGATAGAAGAAGGGAGAGCCTAAGAAAATATGCATGGATTGTAAGCTGTAAGTGGAAAAAATAACTTATTATAACTAATTGAAAAAAAAAAACTTGATTTGAAAAAAAAAATTGTGTCAACCTGGTTACAACCAAATGTTTGTCTAAATAGAAATAAGTATGCCAAATTTTGTATTTATCTATTTACATTTTAATTAAGCTTCAACTTTAAACTAGCTTTGACTTTTGTTTGACCTCTTCATTGTATGCAATCATTTACATAGTACGGATCTAACAATATTGGACAATTCATAATTTTGTTTACTCTGTGCAAATTTAAACTATGGTAACGTTTAATTTATAAACAATTTTAAATAACATGCAATAGTTTATATCATCAGGATAGCATAAAAGCGAGGACGTGTAGATATTACCTATAGGTAACTACTACAGAAACGATTGGGGCGTGTCGTCATATTTGCACTACTACAACTACACTAGCAATTTGCAAACGCTGCACTCTGGACGCAGCGCCCCACCCGAACGGTCATGCCACGAAGGTATTGTAGTCCCGGAGTTTGATTATTGTAGTCACTGAACAGAGGGAAAGTACTAGGAGATCAAAGCAACTAGAGGGTATTCTCGCAACTAATGTTGATTTTATTTGGCGGTATGTTTCGAAAATGCAGCCTGAGACTAACATCTCGACAACAGTTAGCCTGTCGCCAATTGTAGGCTGATTTCATTGTGAACCTGTAAATAAGAGTATTAAACTATAACTATTCAACAATCTGAGCAAAGATCCTTTAGCTAATTGAATTACATACGCTGGTCCCGGATTTTAACACTATCGGTTATAGACTCCATCCTCACTTTATAGGTATTGTAAATGTTGACCATGACTTTAACCAGCATATAATGTAAGGAACATTATATGCTAATGGGGTACAGACCTCCTCTATATGATGATATTACTCGGTTTTTTTCTGTGGTTAGGTTTAGCAGTGTATATAAATGAATTAAAATTGTTTCATTTAATTAAAAATGTTTGTGAATTTTTAATGTTAGGACATGCTAGTTTCCTCAGTATGTTTTACACAAACTAATGTATCTGTGTGGATGACGCGTGATGCTTTCACGCCATTTTTATATATAAATACCGAATCTTTGCTTAAACATGGTACCGAGATCGATAGGGGTCTTAAGACGTTTATGGCTATTTTACTGCAAGCGAATTCGCACGTTTAATACTCATAAATTCGTACCTCAGTTAGCGCTTGGGATTAATTCGGCTGTCGCACTGGCATGGATATTTTCCCTGAACAGCAGTTTCTATCAATAAACAATTCGATCCATAAATACTGTTTTATATGAAACGTGTTGGCAAACGACTTTTCTACAAAATATTATTTTAAGGCTGATTCCATGAGACGAACAATAATCAAGGTTCTTAACAAATGCAATTGGTATTCAATTGAATTTTTTTCATCACTTTTTTTTAATTGTAAAATAATACCTATAACTAGCTGTTATTCGCGACTTTGTTCACGTAGAAATTTTGCATATTTTGCCAGGATAAAAATTAGCCTAAGTTCTAGGATTTCAGCTATCTAGATACCAAGATTCATTCATTCGTGATTAGTTTTTGCGTGAAAGGGTAACAAACATCCATCTCTCTGTCGTCAGAAAGACCCGCATTTATACTTATTTTTTTATTCAGAATGAGCTCACTCTTGACCTCGGGTAAGCGATAGATGAGGTCTACGCTGGAACGAGCGGCTCAGAAGATGCCTGTTTACTCTTGCTTTAAAGATTGAAAGGTCATAAGTGGCAGGGAACACAAAAGCCGGCAGAGAATTCCACAGCTTGGAAGTGCGCACAATAAATGTGGAGAAGAAGCGCTTGGTACGACAAGACGGTATATCAACCAAGTGTGGATGGTATCCAGCCGTGCGTCTGGTAGACCGGTAGTGAAAGGGAGACGGAGGGATAAGGTCATGGAGCTCCTGCTATCTACCGAGTTTTTGTTCTGATCTTTTGAATTTTTAGATCGTGATAGGAAAAATAAATAATCAAAGTAAGACAAGGAACATTATGTAAGAGTAGTTTCTGTAGTTGTTTTGTGTAGTTTGTTTTTGTTGAAGTAAAAGAGTATTCAAGCTTGCTAGATAGGTACAGGATTTTATATTTTATACAAGCTGGGCGCGTAACTTCATTCCTCTAAGAGTCGAATACATACACGGATTCTCCGCATAAATTCCGAGTCCATGGAAATTCCGGGAAAAAAGCCGTTCCACAGATTGTCCCGGGCAAACAAAAAACATACTTACAGACAAAAACAATCAATAGTTTGTGATAAAGTATCGTGTAAATAACTAATCTTTTGAAATCTCAGACAGACTTTTTAGTTTTATTAGGTATATGTGTACATTTGTGTTTTTATGTATACTCAGTACACGGTCGAACCGTACAAAAGGCTGCAGTACATTTTCCTTACATACCACGACTTTTTTTTAATTCAATTCATTAAACAGACAGCTTTAGTGTTGTAAAATAAAGACGGGGAAATTAAATCAAATCGAAAAATATGTTTATCTATAATAAGGTCTATAAACTACATAAAAATAAATGATTATAGTGTAACTTTTATATATTACTCTCGATTAAAAATCGCTCATTTATTATTCGATTAATTGAACCCACCACTATAAGTATCTTTTCTTTGTAAATATTTTTGCAAAACAAGCTTTACATACTAGGTAGGTACTTTCGGGCACGCCGCAATTGCGGCGGTAAGACCCCTCTTTGAGGAGTGGCTAGATCGGCGTCACGGCGTCCTGACCTACCGCATGACACAGGTCCTCACCGGACACGGAAGTTTCGGGAGGTACCTGTGTCTGACGGGAAAGGAAGAAACGCCTGGGTGTCACCACTGCGAGGGTCGCCCTGAGGACACATTAGAGCATACGGTGCAGGACTGCCCCGCTTGGGCAGAGCACCGACGTGTCCTCACGGCGGCGATAGGCGGAGACCTCTCGCGCCCGGCATTGGTCGAGGCCATGCTGCGGGGCAAGAGGGAGTGGGAAGCGGTCGCCTCCTTCTGCGAAGCAGTCATGCTTCCGAAGGAGGAGGTGGGCTGCGTGAGGGAGAGGATGGCGTCCTCCCTCCAGCCCAGCCGCAGTGGTAGACGCCCACGGCGTCGGACGTCGGCCGACGATCTCCAGCCACCGTAAGCGCGGGCATGCGGACATCGAGTAAAGGGCAACTCGCTGTCCGACCATGGACCATGCCCGGGTCGACGGCGCGTTGTGTTCCACGCGCGCCTCAAAGAGCGTCAGCAATATGACGAGGACTGTAGAGGGCCGAAGCATGCCGGGGTCGTGGGACTTATCCCATTACCGTGACCCCGGTACGTAAAGGGTTATTGAAGGAACACCGTAGATTTTAGTCAGTAAAAGTCTGACAGTCCCTCCCACCCTGCCCGGGGTGGGAGGACTTATTTGATAATTTTACCACGTTAAAAAAAAATGTAGGTACTTTAATTTATAAATGCGAAAGTGTTAAATGTGTGAAAGTGCATAAGTGTTTAGGTCATTTGGCCAAAACGGAACAATCGAAATAATTTTTGGTGTGTAGATAGTCAAATAGCTGGAGATTAAATAAGCATTTCACGTGATCGGAGCTGCGGGCCGATATAAATATCTTAATAATTAGAAAAATATGTAGGTATACAACCTGTAACGGAAAACCCATATTTATCCAAAGGGGCTGAAGACAACATCTGGTATGGAGTCTCTATGCACACTTTCAGCTCAAAATAACTGACTCAAAGAATTGATACCAAATTATCGGTTTCATATGTTTCTTGAATACCAATCATAATAAACGTGTCACAGCACTACGAGGGTCGATAACTTTCCACGTCACTTGCCAATAACACGGTGATTCTCTTCGTTCTTCTTAATTTGTAAATTCTGTCTGTGGTATCAATGTATTGAAATTTCTATTAACCTTCACACATGTAGACATAGGATTATAAAACCCTTGCCATATCCATCATTTATTATCATCCAAAGAAACCGTGCACTTGGTACGTATATACCCTTTAAATTACACGTTGTATAAACGGCATAATTAAGTTTAATATTAGTGGCGATAGACAGATTAATGCGCCGTACAATGATAACCTATGCTATAGTGAGAATTTTTGTAAAAGCTGTGAAAGACAGCCTTAAAGTTGTTGACATGTGGAATGGCGACTCAGCTGTCATTGTGCGTATTGACCCATTCGTGATACTTTAATGTCCATTGTAGATATCAGCATTATGTTGTCCACGACTCCCTACATTGCTGCGAGTCCAAGCTACTGACGACGTATGTAAACCTGCATTGTAGCTGAGGTGCATTTAACGCATAAGAAATACTAGGAAACAATAAGCACTAGGTTGTCTATCCAACAACCACTAGCACAACCTCAGCATGCTAACACGATACACACATTCTTAGGAGATGGGGGGTAGGAAATTTTAGTGCATTGTGGGCGGGGGAGGCGGCTATTTTTCCATGAAACTTAACTGGAATGAGGTGAGGTGAGAACAGATACTCGACCGATTGCGGTTGAAACGTAAGACTTCACCCAACCTCTTTATTAATATCGTCTATGCACTTTACAATGTTGCATTTATTAGGAACCTACATGACATGCAAACAATTGTATTTAAAACTACCAGTCGCGTGGGGCTTCGCTCCGGTAGACTTTATCACGATAAAAATATAAATAACCTCCTTCTTTTGTAATTATTGAGAAATAGAATGAAGAGAGGTCTTTGCCCTGGACTGGGAAAAAAATCCGTAATATGGAATCCTGGACATTTCGCATTCCCATTAAATCAAATCGTAATATCTAAATCACAAGTTTTCAGATATACATACATAAACACTATAATTGGTTAATGACGCGAGAACCGTACGTCTGATTTTAATGTTTGTGGTCTTAGAAAGCAAATGTTGTATATACTAATACTAGCTTTTGTCCGCGACTTCGTTCGCGTGGGAGGTTTTTCCCGCGGAAATCCCGATCCCGTGAGAATTTCGGGATAAAAACTATCCTATGTCTTTCCCAGGGTCCTAAAATATTCCCCTGAAAAATTTCATCGAAATCAGTTCAGCGGTTTAGGCGTGAAAAGGTAACACTTTCACATTTATAATATTAGTATGGATTATAAAGAGGAAAGATTTGTTTGTTCGGAATGGATAAACTCTCACTGTAACCTGGAAGTCTTTAAGTCAAGAGTGAATAGGTTACTTCTAGGCAAGCGTGCTCCATCTTCGACCACATCATCACTTACCATCAGGTGATATGGTAGTCAAACGCGAGCCTATTCTGAATAAAAAAAATACTCAACAATTTCTGGACTGATTTAAAAAAATCTTTCACCAATAGCAAGGTGACCACCATGGGCGAAGTATAGTAAATAATTCGATAGTAAAAAAGGATTTTCTATATATTGACGAATAACTATGTTTATTTTTGGTTATTTGTATTTTTTGTTAATTGCCTTGTAATATTTATTTATTATTATTAATATAGGTCTCTAAATTACGTTTTCCTAGTTCAGGAACTAGGTCAACCCAATTTAGAGCCCTGGGTCGAGACCATATCAATTTATCTAATTAATTATAATCGTATATTAAAATCTTAACAATAAGTATACTTAGTGTTACTAAGAAATACATTTATTTTATTACCGTGCTTATGTAAACATAATGAAGTAAGTGAAGCATGTGATATAGTAACATGACTTGAGCATGTTACTTGCTTACGAAAAATCCAATTACAGCAAGAATGTGTAGCAAGCTTATTTCAATGTGTGTTACTTTCGACTTGTAGGTTTGTTTTCAAAGGTAACGTAATTTTACAAAAGCAATATTTAAAATAATAAATTACAATGTGCATTTGATGAATGTCGTTATATTTTAGGCGAATTTATTTTGTAAGGAAAACGACACAACTATCTGTTTGCTTATATTCTCAGATTAATGCTGACTTATTTACTACTTTCCAAACTCAAACAACGTGAAATAAACGCATCCCCTTCCACGTGAACAATATCGAAGCGTTAAAGGTTGGTTTCTCTTCGTACGGACGAAGCCGCCAGTTGAGATAGAGAGATAGAGTTAAGATAATGTACAAGAGAAAGAAGAAAACGACAAAGAGAAGGAAATAGAACTAAGGAAAGAAAAATAGATTGATGAGAAAAATGAAGAAAACGAGAACGAAGAAGGACGAAAAGAAAACACAGAACAAGATTTTATATGGCTATCAAAATTTCTAAAAATAAATATATGTGAACACGGAGAAATAAATGAGGATGAAGAAGTTCAACCAACCAAAAGAATAAAAATACTTGGTGAAAGAAAGTTAAATTTCAGTGAATTTTAGTTATAATCTATTTGTTTATAAAAAATGTAACAAATAATATGACATACACTAGTAATAATTATACTACCTATCTACCTTACTTTAAGTTCCTACCTACATACCTACCTTACCTACCTACCTACCATTTTTCTCTTAATAGAAACCTTCCTCAGACTATAACGAATATTCGAAAAAAAAATCCGTATTGGTCCAGCCATTCCTGAGTTTTGCGCTTAGCAACACATTTAGCGATTAATTTTTATTTATATACTAGCTTTCGCCAGCGACTTCGTCCGCGTGGAAAAAAATTCCCCCGATTTTGAAACATTCTTCATTAGTGCTCCGCTCCTATTGGTCTTAGCGTGATGATATATAGCCTATAGCCTTCCTCGATAAATGGGCTATCTAACACTGAAAGAATTTTTGAAATCAGACCCGTAGTTCCTGAGATTAGCGCGTTCAAGCAAACAAACAAACAAACAAACAAACAAACAAACAAACAAACAAACTCTTCAGCTTTATAATATTAGTATAGATAATTAAGTTAAAAAGATACATCAAGTTGTTTACCTCATGTTTCGAGCCAGGCTGATCTATAATAGAGGTATAGTTTCTACAGTACATACTCAAAGTGCATCTATATCAATAGATAATAAAAAAAATTTTTTGCAAAAAATAGAACCGACTTCCATATCAAAATACTACAAAGCCAAAAATAACTTTAATTTCGGAAGTCGGTGTTATTGGTTTTGGATTTTCTTTTTTTTTCACACCGCCTTCCGAAATTAAAGTTATTTTTGGCTTTGTAGTATTTTGATATGGAAGTCGGTTCTATTTTTTGCTAAAAAGTTTTTTTTCACGCTTTTTAGTGTGTCGGTTTGTAATTTATCTAGTTACAAAAGCCATAATGTCAACAACTAATCACCTTTCACAAAATATTGCTTTTCCCGATGCATAGCCGTTAATTTTTGAGGAGTTCTCCTGGTACTTGACCATCAGCTCTACATCACCATATGTATTGTGACGAGCATAAAGTGTTTAACATCCGTACTCAAGTAGTCGAATCGCAATCCCGCAATCCACGAAATACTTATTATTGAGGATTTTCAGTGGCCATCTGTGGTCTTCATCATCAGTTCAACTTCCCCAAATGGTACTTTTCGGAAGCAACTGCTCAAGGTACTATACATATACACCTTCTGTGATTTCGATACTCTGTGCCGAGACTAGGCGAAGCGACGACGCATGCTGGCGGCGCAAGCGCGGGCCGAGCGCGCCTCTCTTTTCTGTTGCATGCGGGTAGGGTTACCAGATCCGAAAAATAAGTTTTCCTGAAAAAACCCTTGTTTCGGCAATAATTTTCCTGACATTTTAGCAGAAACTTATATTAATTTACAAACTCGCGCGCGGCGCGTGGGAGTCTGAGTATGAGTGTTAGATGCCTTGTGGCGGGATGCGGGGCGCGGCGCGATTGAGCGAGTAAATTAGTAGTTCAGTACTCTTGCAAACGGTGCTAAGTTTACTAGTGTTGTGCGTATTTGTGTGGCAAGCATTTATTTTATAACTAAAAGGCTTACTTTTCTCTTTTTTTTAATTCCTGAAAATTTCCAACTTTCCCTGTTTCCCTGACAGAGAGCTGAAATTCCGGACATGTCAGGAAAATTCCTGTCATCTGGTAACCCTACATGCGGGTAGCGGAGAGCTGCGCGGAATGACGCGCGGGGAGGGGTCGTTAGCTCCGCCCAAATGGTCAAGGTTATTGGCCTTAACCAACGCCATTCATAAGCAACTCGCCCTCAAAGGTAATTATTAATCAATCATTAGGAGCGTCATTTAGTATTTTCTGACACATCCATATAATATACGAGTATCTATGAATCACAAGAATCTCACGAACGCTGCTAAATTATTAAGATCCTTATATTATTATCCATTCCATCATTGGACTACAAGACAAACGGCGATGGGGGACACCCTACCCATTTGTGCAAAACGTTTTGGGAATATTTTATTTATTACTTCATTGTGTATTCTTTCATTGTGCATACGGCTAAAGAGACTAATTGAACGCGATGACCCGGCACGTTTTCGTTATGAAGTGTCAGTGTGCGAGTTGGGTCAGAGAAATCTTGACATAACCAAATCTTGGAATAACATTTTACAGTAATTATTTTCAGTTCTTCACCAAAGATCGACCATTTTTTTGACGTGACAACGTCTTATAATTCGATGAAGCTGGCTGCACGCACGAAAATACATGACTCATGCGGCGTTACCTCGCCGTTCCATCGCTCTGAGGCGTTCCAAAGCAAATCAAATTGGATCTACAAGTTGACATTTATGTATGACTCAACGAGTCAAGTACTAGGCAATCATAAAACGGTAAGAGATGACGTCACTGTGTAGGGATTCTTCCATTGTCATGAGAAGTGCAGTAATAGTGATGTAAAATTAAAATTTTCTTTTGAAAAATGCAACCATTCCATCAGTATTTTCTTATGACGTTGTCACGTTCAACTATCATCAGTAAACCGACTTTACAGACAACCGATTTTTCTCACAGATCTTGACCATATTCTGCAGTTTCTCCTAAAATGTTTAGACCAAAATACCCGATGAACAATGAACCATCGACACGCAAAGATATTGATATAGGTTGATAGACAGTTATTGTTACTCACGCCAAATTGGCTGCTCTGCTAGTCTGATAAATACCAGAGAAGCTACTTTTTATGCCCGATAGGTATGTGAAATTTCCTCGCGGATGAGGTCGGTGGCCAACATAAAGCTTGTACTAAATATATTATGCATCTACAAAGCAAAATGCTGATAGACAACTGCTACCTCCCTCTCTGTACGAGTAGCCGCGCCTGTGTTCTTAATTTGAAAACTGGCGGTGGTATAAATACCGCATTGAAGTTGTTGCAACAAAGTTCGGTATTTACGCTGTGAGGGTACTAAGAACACATAACTAAACCAGAGAAAGATCAATTCTGCCAGATAGTAAATTACAAAAAGGCTCGAGAGAATCTTATTGCATGGTATTAAGTGTCAAAGTCAAGAGCAAGTTACAGCTAGAAAACTGAATTTTTATTGTTGTCTGTTAGTCAGAAACTAATATTTTTAAATATAAATATTATGATCTGCCTTCATGGATTCATCCATAGATTTTTTCTTAGAAAGAACACGCGTAATTATATGAATTAAAATAATGGGTTCATAGTAATAAATAAGTTACCTGAAAAACCTTTAATTCTATGTGAAAAACTATCTGTACTGTACAACTTATTTTTGAGTCATGGTTACTTACCGAAGGGTTTTATGACAACTATTGTAATGGCCCTTGTTAAAGATAAAAAACCGGTCAAGTGCGTGTCGGGCCACGCGCAGTGTAGGGTTCCGTAGTTTTTATAAAAGCCAAGTGCGTGTCGTATTCGCTGACTGATCGTTTCGTACCATGCTCTAACTAAACGTGACTACCTAACTAATTTGACTTCCTATACAAATCCTCACCTGATCCGACAATTTTGCACGGAAAGTTTCAATTTTTTTTAGAGATTTGTATAAAACTTGTCATAGCCGGTGTTTTGAATTTAAATACGGACACAGAGCTACACTGCTCAATCGTCACAAGAAGCTAGCACGATACAACTGGCGCTCAGTGCCATCTATCGACATTTCTATAGAGTTGTTCGAAATTTTCGAGTCAAATACAATTGGTCGACTATTACTCGTAAACTTGTAAAGCCCACTTATGTGTGATAGTTTTCCTTTAAATTTCGTTATATATAGGTACTACTGCCGTGACATTTGAATTTCTAACTATAACCGTTTAGTTGATAGAGGGGGGGACACTTGATTCTAACGAAAATTGGTACTTTAAAGCTTGATAAGTCACGAACGGTTTACTTAATCAAAAAACGGTCTTACCAAACCCCTAATATTTTTGAAAGACCTATCCAACGATATCCCACACTGTGGGAAGAACGATAAAAAAAAATTATCATCCCACTTTACATGTATGGGAGGTACCCTAAATAATTGCTTTTTTCAAAATTTTATTTTACCACTTTTTCGGCGTCATTAACTTGTATACTCATGCCAAAGTACAACTTTCTAGTAACTATAGTTTTTGAGCTAAACCGCGGACAGACGGACAGACAGACGGACATGGCGAAACTATAAGGGTTCCTTGTTGACTACGGAACCCTAAAAAGGAGACAAATCGAATATCGCTAATTATAGACCCATTTCATTAGCAACAATTTTATCTAAAATATTTGAAAGGTTATTGCACCCAATTCTATTATACTATTAAATGTTGCACAGTTTGGTTTTCGTTCAGATCTTTCTACGGATACTGCCATATTCTCTTTAAAGAAAACGGTTCAGTATTATTTGGATAGAAAAACAAATATTTATGCCTGTTTTCTCGATTTACGCCGTGCTTTTGACCTAGTAAATTACAATTTCTTGTGGGATAAAATGCACAAAACAGGTATACCACTAGAAGTGGTAAAATACTAGCTGTGTCCGCGACTTCGTCCGCGCGGAATAGTGACTTTCAGCAGCATTTTTAATTTTTTAGGCTAATTATTTTGAAAATAAAACTCATACATAATTTGAATGTCGTATTTATTAATATTTAATCAAAAGACTAAAAAATAAGTTTCAAGCTTCTAGTTTTAAAATGACGTAATTTCCATACAAACTTTCATCCCCCATTTCAACCCTTTACGGCCCTTTTTCGCATTAAAAATAGCCATGTCCTTTCTCAGGCTCTAGACTATGTCCGTACCAAATTTCATTAAAATTGGTTCAGTAGATTAGGCGTGATTGCAAACACACAGACTGACAAAGTTACTTTCGCATTTATAATATTAGTAAGGATTGGTATGAAGGTCAAACAAATGTAAGGAGAGTGTATTCACTGGAAAAACCTGGGTGGACTTACATCCCCCACGCTGTTTAATCTAAATATATATAACTCAAAGGTGACTGACTGACTGACTGACTGATTGACTGACTGACATAGAGATCTATCAACGCACAGCCCAAACCACTGGACGGATCGGGCTGAAATTTGGCATGCAGGTAGATGTTATGACGTAGGCATCCGCTAAGAAAGGATTTTGCGAAATTCCCACGGGATCGGGATTTACACGGGAAAAACTTCCCACGCGAGCGAAGCCGCTGGCACAAGCTAGTTTGTATATAAATGACTTGATAGGGGAGCCTGCTGAGCAGCGCTAGTGTCGGCTGTTCTATTGATAACGTGTCGGTTAATAACCTCAGCTACGCCGACGATATGGTGCTGCTCAGTCCCTCTGCCAAGGCGTTGCAGAAGCTTCTGAATATATGTCAAGTCTACGCAAATAAGCATGGTCTCAAATATAATGTAAAAAAATGGAAATAATGGTATTTAAGTATGATAACAGTCCATTCATTGTACCAGACATCGATAAATGTTTTTTATATTTCTATCCAGATATATCATTATGCAACACTAAACTGAAAGTGGTTAAAAGTTTTAAATATCTTGGTCATATCGTAACGGAAAAATTGCGTGATGACGATGACTTAGAGAGGCAAAGACAAATATTGGCCGCAAAGAGCAATTTGCTTGCACGACATTTTGCAAAATGTACCAAACAGGTAAAAGTCACTCTGTTCAATGCGTACTGTCGGTCGCTATAATCTGGCCAACTTTTTGTACAAGCACACACAGCGCGCGTATAATACATTACGCGTGCAATATAACAACGATACGAAAAAAAAAATAAAAAGATAAATAGATAGGTAAGAAGTGGGGCCTATCCACAAAAAACACAATGTGGCTGTACAATGCTGTAATTTGGCTGATGATTACCTACGGGGCCGTGGTGTGGTGGCCCCGCACCAAACTTGTCACAGCCGTAAACAAACTGCAACGCATGCAAAGGCTGGCCTGCGTGGCGATAACGGGCTTCATGAGAACTACCCCGGCAGCAGCTGTGGAGGCTATGCTGGGGCTCCCGCCGCTCCATCTGTTCATATAACAGGAAGCGATGATGGCAGCAGTGCGTCTTAAAACACTGGACCTCTGGGGTAAGAGAGAAACACAGCACACTGCTCTGCTTGAGGAACTCCAACTCCTCCCCATAACGAAGGCAGTTAATGACCGGGTGCCTAAACAAATCGTCTTTGACAAAAAATATAGAATCCAACTGTACGAGGATCACCGCTGCGAGGGGCTGTGTCCCTCTGAGGTGCGTGTCTTTACTGATGGTTCCAAAACAGGTACTGGTACGGATGCAGGAGTCTTTTCGGAGGATCTCAACATTCGTATAGCCAGACCTTTGGGGTCTACAACACAGTGTTTCAGGCCGAATGCCTGGGAATCTCACTGGCAGCTTCGGCCATCATAAATAGGGAAGTTGAGGACCACTCAATACGTATACTTTCGGACAGCATGGCAGTCCTGCAAGCACTGAACAGCCACACAGTTAACTCCGGGCTGATCTTGGAGTGTCACAATCTCCTTAACCAGGTTGGTAGACACAACAATATAACCATTGAATGGATCAAAGGACACAGCGACTACCGAGGCAACGATGCAGCGGACGAACTCGCTAGAAGGGCTTCGAGTATGGCGATTATGGGACCCGAACCCATTGCATCACTCCCCTTCGGTTATCTGCGTCACCTGGTAAGGAAACGCACCAGAGACCTACACCACAAACTATGGGAGGACCATGGTGAGTGCAGGCAGGCCAAAGAGGCTCTCCCGATCCTTGATGGCCGCTTGTCGAAACAGGTCCTTAGACTATCTAAACCGCAGTTGCGGCTGGTGACAGCCGCCCTTACCGGTCATGGATCATTTAATAAACACCTCTATCTAATAGGAGTCACAGACAGCCCACTCTGCTGAGCCTGCATGGAGGAGGACGAAACAGCAGCACACCTGCTACTGAGCTGCCCTGTAGTCGCGGATTACAGGACTAAATACTTCGGCAACCCAGGTACCCTCCGAGAAATGGTAAGCAAAACAAGGGCGTTGCTCGCCTTCCTGGAGGAACTGGCATGGATTGAGTGAAGAGAAATCTTACCCTTACGCAAAATACGCGCATGGTCGTGGAGTTGCGGATACCTGCCCGACATACATACATACATACAATATAACAACGCATTTAGATGCATAATTAGGTTACCGTGGTGGTGTAGGGCGTCTGGCATGTTCGTGGAGAACAGAGTTGATGGTTTCCATGCTGTATTACGCAAAGCTAGGGCCTTCTTTATGAGCCGTGTTCATGACTCTGACAATGGAATATTGAGAGCATAATTATATGAAGCTAATTACTTATTTGTATACATACACGGCTGTTAATATTCCTGCTAATTTAACAGATCTGATATTTTGTTTTTAATGTTTTTAATATGATTTTAATGAGAATGACATTATTGAATTGAACTTAATTAAATGGAATTTTATAGTTGAATTGCTTTGTAAGTGTATTTCTTTTTTATATCTTTTTGTATTTCTTTGTGTTTTTTTTATATGGGCCGGCAATAAATGAATTTTATTTTTATTTTAGGTATATTGTGTATATTGTATATTGTGTTTTCAGTAATGGTATTTTTTGTGCAACTAGGTAACCGCTTAATATTTCAAACTACAAGCGGTCAATACAGGTCTACCTATCTATAAGCTTTATTGATATCAGTTCACTAGGATAGCAGAACTAACTAGGACACTGGGAATAACAAATGGTTGGCTATGTGTATTATTTATACAAGTAGTAGCTGCTGCCCGCAACAACATTTGCGTGGGAGGGTTCCCCGCGTAAACTTTTTATCCCGGAATTCCCAATTCCGGAATAAAAAGTTTACGCGGAAACGAAAAGTTTACGCGCGGAATTCCGGGATAAAAAGTAGCCTATGTGTTATTTCAGGATGTCAAATATCTACTTACTAAATTTCATTAAAATCCATCTAGTAGGTTCGGAGATTAGCGTGTACAAACAGACAAACACTTCTTAACCCACCTCAACTATTTGTTTTGTATAAAATTTAAATGTACAGACACACTTTTTTACTGTTTTATTATACGAGTAGAATATAGATATATAGAGAGATAGATAGATTGGTAAACATGTCACATCTCTATCCAAAATACCAATCTGGAGTGCCAGTCAAAGTTAGTAGAACTGTACAACTAACTAACACTTTATTTTTCTTTAAGCCAGAATATTCCCTTCAATATCCACGTAATAAATAGGCAAGTATTTAACGCGGCGACAAACTAATCTGATTTAGGGTTTTAAAAATAATTAAAATGAGTAGGAAAAATAATAGGTTGGCAGCTACAGTGAAGTAGCATTTTAAGCATAACGTAGCAGCTTTATATTGAGTTCCAAGCTTTGTTTAAATTTAAGTTGGCAGTGATTTTGTGGTGTAACAACAGTTTTAACGCAAAATCGACGTATTAGTAGTATGGTTTAAAAAAAGGCGGGAACTCTGCTCCGCTTCGCTCCCGCCTTGCCTTCTAACCTAACCTATCTGAGTCGGAGCACTCTGAGTCGGGGTGTTAACCAATAATTGCTAATAATACAATGTTTGATATCCGTCTGTTAATATAAGCTGCCAAGTCATTATTTTTTGTAACCAAGTAGTTAGTCGCCCAATAAGTTCTTAGTTGCCTCAAAAATAATTTGCCTAATAAATATAGTTTGTAACGGTAGGTACTTACTTCGAAGTTAGCCCTAGAATCAAGAAAATACAAAATGCGATAAAATGGCACCATGCAAGCTAGAATGTAACACTAGGCTACTAGGTACTTATGGAAACTAAGAGGTCAGATGTTTACGTCTGAAGATAGCTCAAATATAGAATAGGGTAGCGCGGAAAATATACATATCTCTTTCACTCTTGTTAGTTCGCCGTTCAGACTGTGAAAACTGCTTTCAAGAGAACCACGTGGTAACTAACCAGTCGCAGTTGTATAAAAAAAAGTATACACTACCAAACCGTTTCAGGACTCTCTGTAACGTAGAACAAGTAGACATAGGATTCAAAGCGACCGTTTGAAATTGGAACCGGTTCGAGGGACTAATCGAAATCGCTTGGCATAAGTAATATATTTTACTGTTAGAATGACTGTTAGTCATGAGATTGGAGTATAACAGAGAATGGCAGATATGCTTGTAATAAAACATTGATGATTAGTAAAAGGCAACAATCGCTGTTATCTGTTTTTATTTGTTACGTTTGTTAATTTGCCTACAAACTACATACTATTTACACAAAAACAAAATATTCAGTCGCAGATGCTTCGTGTGAACACAATAAAATATTAGTTTGCTTAGCATTAGTCATCAATGGAAATCGCTTGTGCATGAGTTAGTTGTATTGGCCAGCATTATGATCTAATTATTTACCTTAAAGTCAGAGCAAACATACACTTTGAATAATATGATAGACTGATATATCCCTTTGTGGACAAAAAGTCTAAGCGTATTCCTATTAAGGACCCCACAGATAATTTTATACAAAAGTGGACATTTTATATTATGATCCTCTGGCACACAAACGTGCTCTTTATACAACAACTGTGCTATAACTAAAGTGTACAAACTGTTCATGCCAGTGCCAGTCACTCGTAGACGCTTTATCTTGTTCTCTCTTCAGGCAGTCATATATTGCTTATTCAGTCTGCATGTACCAGGGGTTACCACGTCCGGGTGGGTATCACTTGAGCGGCGGCGGTGCTTTCTCTAATTCCCAGCTAAATTACTTTGTGGCCACAAATAGCGATTGCGATACAGGCAAGATGACAGTAACTGGCTATTCACCCCTAGGCGTCATGTGAACTAATATTGAAATGACCATTATTATTTTGGTATGCTACTATATTTTCTGTCAAAAATTTAGCTCACCTTCAGCGATAAGAAACTCAAAGTCTGGATTGATTTCAGTAGGCTTAATTTGTTGAGCGGCTTTTTTAACCAAGTCTAAAACTTCTTCTACAGCTTCCTCTACCATGAGACTCTTGCGGTTCAGCTCAACGCACGCATTACTGAAAAATAAACAGGTAGGTAATAAATGAAAGTTTTTAAACAAAACCTTAGTGTATATATAGTAAGCATTCGTCTCCAAATAAGTCATATTATGGCATTTTCTTTTTATTCTTTTATTGCTAAAATGCTAATTATTATGTACGCATAAATAGTGAATCAGCTTCTAATACCAATTTGCTCTAAAGCTGGCAACATTTTAAAACGGTCTCTTAATCCCGAAAAACATTGATCTGAGTTCCGTTCCAGAGGGGTTCAACAATATTTCTCAAACTAAAGTACTAGCGAAGAAGAAAGAAGTTGGAGATGTACCAAACTTAGATTTTATTTTCGAAATAAAATAATGATATTATATCCGTAAAAAATTATTGCTCTTTTTTTTCTTTGATGATACGCTCGCATTCGAACATCATCTCAACTGATGGTAGGCGATGATGTGGTCGAAGATGCAGCACGCTTACCTAGAAGTAACCTATTCATTCTTGACTTAAATAACTCTATCTAGATATCAGGAATTACACTCCTTAGCTTAGCTGTACGCATAATTAAAGTATTTCCAAAACGTTTTGTGCGATGACTGGGATGTCCGTAAAGATCATCGCAGTTCGTCTTGTAGTCCGTTGATGGAACGGGTTTAGTGGAATTAGATATACACTCCCTGAAATGTTACCCGTAGAAAGCCGATAGACTTGCAACTCGCCGGTGATGTTCAAGGCCAAGGTTCAAGCGGTTCTACAGCCACCCATATCAAAATGTGTGCATATGCCAATCTTCTTTTTTCCACCTGATTTTTTGGTCTAAAATCCGTCTGGTGCGTCCTTAAAACACAGTGCCGAAGTTTCACCACAATCTGGTCAATCGTTTATGTTCCCCATGTAATGACAGCGCATTGCCGTTTAGTGATTATATTTTTTTTAAATGGCTATCCTTTGAACATAGCATACAGTTTTACTTATTGACTATTAAAAACTGAATGTTTTCGCAAACGGATCGATGAATCGAGTGGTCCAGACATTACTTCGCACATTTGTATTGCTCCAATACTTTTTAATAATAGTATAATTAAATGTAATCTCTTTTTATTGCACTGTTTAAACTGTTGGGCTACCGTAACAGCCCAGGTATATTGTCAAACTTCAGGGAATGCACAGTAATATGTTTTTTGTTAGTCATAACTACTTCATCTATACTTGAAAGTATCCTTGTCTGCCTGTTTGTTTACTCTTCATTTTGTAATGACTAAACAGATTTTAACGAAATTTGGCTCTCGGTAAAATTAATCGCATTAAAATTATAAAATATTAAATGTCATAACAATGCAAAAAGCTTCTGACGATAATTTTGCCCTGCAATTATCCAATAGCCATCGATATGTACGTGTGAGTATTGCTTTTAACACGTGGGTGCTGTAAATTGTATCAACTTTTTTTATAGCTACTAAGTACATTTTCAAAATACCTAATCCTTTCTCACGATTATACTGCGTATCTTTATTTTACTGTTAACTGTCGTTACGCATTAGACACAGTTTTTCAGCTTGCTTTATAGTAAAATACTCATGCATGACAAAAATTACTCAATTCAAGTAATGAATTAAGATAAAAATCTTATGGTAGTATGTTGGGAAACATCGTAACTTATAAGATGTTTAATTAATATGATACTACTGTGTACATCTTCGGTGTATAAATAAACGTATCTTTGAATTTTCTCACAGTACCAGGGGTGTCCCTGGTACTGTGAGAAAATTCAAAGATACGTATAAATCGTTAAATCGATTCAATATTCGTGAAATTATGTGCCAATATTGTAGTGCACCACTACCTACATATACATAATTACTAGTAGGTACCAAGCGGACACTTTGTTATTGACTAATAATTTCAGACTCAACAAACACCTGGTCTAAACACAACAAGTTATCTAAAACTAATCGGTATGTACTGATTGATAGTTTTTTTTTTTTTTTTTAATAATATAATTTATATTTATATACATCTCACCGACATCCTGTTTCGACGTTTTCAATAAATTCTTCAACTGACCACGGTGTTTCTTCTATAAAAAAAACATTAATCGTATTTAATACTTATTATACTTCAGATAGCTTCAGAAGCGGCAATAGCCTAATGGATAAGATGTCGGACTTGTGATCGATAGGTCACGAGTTCGAGCCCCTCCCATATTACACTATTACCATGAACCCACTCCAGACACGAGCATATTTAGCTTAGTCGAACGGGTTAACAAGATGGCTAGTAATGTGAATCCTTACCACATTGCTATTTTCTATAAAAAAAAAATAGAAAACTTAGGTTTAATGTAATCACAATGTGACTAATAGTTAGTTATTTTAAAACGCGTCTATTCATAGTTCTGTCGTTATACTAAATGATAAACAAAAATATATTGCAAGTTTGCTGCTAATTTAAAATTAAGCCCTATAAATGGCCCCATGCAATGCTAAATAGTTGATTTTTATTCTATGAAACTTGAATTACTGTAAAAATAGTCATTCAACTTACCAGGTAATGTTATTAAAGTAACGTCTTGCATTCCACTCAACATATATATTATACGATTAGTATATATATCGTGGACCCTAGTTACTAGGACATCAAAGCTCTTGATAGCTGCATTGGCGCGGTCTATGAATTCCCGCCAGTCGTCGCTGGTCCAACCCACAAACCGGAGGCCGGGGAGCAAAAGAGATGACAAGCGAACGACTTGGGGCAGAAAAAGCGGCCGAACTTCGAGTTTCACACGCCGTACTGTACGCAGGTAGTCTTCCAAAAGAAACTGGAAAAATAAATAGTAAAAAATTACATACATCGACGTTTTGATAAACTTTCAGTTGAGTATCTTTAACGTTCGCAATTCTCTACTTCTACGGAAAAAAGAGCACATTTTGATGCTCCTAAAAACTAAAAAAAACTCCTCTGATCTTTAAGAAAATACTTTTCAACTCACTTGTAAAGAATCATTGACGAGTGTAAAGTAATTTTTCTTAGCATACAGCGAGTGGCAAACTATTGGCAAATCGACTCCCATCTTGACGAGGCAGTCGGATTCTCTGATCAGGAGTCGCACTGTGTGGTCAAGGTTCACCACGACGCAGCCGCTGTCATCAATTCTGAGGAGCGTGTTATTCAGGCAGTCATCAACATCCCACAACTGTAAAAATCACCATAAAATATGATCAAAATGAGAGTAACACACAACACAAACAAGTCTGTGTCGTATACGATACCTAGTATACGTTATAATACGTTCTTATTTATTAAAATAAAAATTTTAGATAATTATATAAATAGATAGCAAGAAAGTTATTTACAGCACAAAAGTTGTCAAGGCTTCGTAAATACTACGTAACTACGTCGCTACGGCGTAGCACTATCTCGGTAGCGCTTAAACGCTACAAACTCGTACCAATCTTCGCCTACGCGTCATTTTGTAATAGTATTTTTGTAGTACGCAAACAACGCGGCCGTAACACGTTCGCTATACCTTTAGTTACCTTAGTGAAAGACATGGTTGATAGTTTATTCATGTCTATAAAAACCTTTGGTAATTTATAGACAAAGTGGCAATGCTGCCAGTCTTTTTGGCACATTACCAGTGGACAGCGATAGGCACGAATTTTTGGATGCCAAGTCATAACTTATTTAGATTAGGTTCAATGCATTTCTTAGTTAAAGTATATTACTTTTACATTTCCGACTATCGTATAAATAAAACGGAACTCCATGCGTATGAGCGTCTATTTGCTCCAACTCTATTTGACCGATTCAGTTAAATTAGATACATATTAACTTACGTTTGAGTCCAAGACCATGCTTGGGACACTAACAAGAAAAAAAAAACAGTGTGTCATATCAAAAGAGCTTACAGTCTCAATAATTTTGAAGTTATTTCAGATTATGAAATAATGTTTGCAATTATGTTCGTAATGTTATTTATTTAACAATCAATCAATATATATAAACAAGACTTCCGTTACTGACTGACTGACAGACAACGTACAGCCGAAACTACTGAGCGCAAGAAGCTGTTTGGTATGTATTTTCCTTGGGGAGTGTAGAGGAGCACTAAGAGAGGATACTCGAAAATAAATACTGTCTATAGATTCATTGCGATTTAAAATGTTGTCGATATAGTCGATTATTTTATAAAAGAATATCGATATATTTTTTTCCAAACCCTACTTGATAATGTCACTTCGTCTGACATAATATTACTACTGTTATGGTGTTTAAAACATAGTGTATTACATACTCTTTGATGGTGTTTATTTTCGTTTACTTTTTGCACTGTGTTAAAGGGTTTATTACAATTGTACACTGTACTCGATAAAGATCTATAATCATAGATATTAATTTTGTGAAAGCACTCGGTAAAAATATAACCAAAATTAACGCTAAATAATGATCGGAGTATGTTTCAAAAATAATTGAGAATTTTATGCTCCTGAGCTGAAAAATATTAAAACTTCCAACTAAATACGTAATAAATCGATATTGATAATTAATTAATTCTATAAATAACAACATTCTCTATATATCTTTATATCTATAATCTTCCATTTACGAGGCAACCAAACTTTAGAGGTGTTTCGTTTTTTTTTGTATGGCACGTACCAATTATCTCCAAAACTATTCGTTTTGAAACATATCTTCTTATTAATGCTATTCCTGCACCGGCACGGATATAAAAAATGCGGATTCCACAACAAACTACAATTGATAATATTTTGCGTCAGCAATGCTCTTGAATGTCTATGACGGCCTAGTATTATGAGACGATCTGGTTCGATTCGCCCCCGTTTAAGTGTCCGTTTCTACAATAACCTAGAACAATATGCATGTTCGATACTTCTTGAAATACCTTATAATCCTGAGTTCTTGATATTTGACGAAAGGATGACTGTTATTTTTAGTCTCCTTTTAAATACACAAGTTCATTTTAACATTAATTATGAAAACATGCATGTCATCGCTTATCATTTTTCCTTAACTTCATCGGTTCTAAAAGATAATGACACCACCCCTCACCTAAAATAAAGGCAAAGTCATTTTTTCGTTCTTGTTCAAGTTTATGTATTCCTAGTAATTCACCTCGTAGTGGTCAAACCACCTGTTAGATTCCGGTTCATTAAATAATTCTTCGTTAGGACACAAACCTTTTTTACTTAAAAACAAAATATAAAACAGTCACTTATTTGTTAACCTTTGTTTATGCGTGAACTGTAAGACGAAGAGATAATAGTCGTCAAAAGTTTTTCTAAACATCTAATTTTTGCGTACCTAAATTATTATATACCTTACAAGATGGATTAAAATAATGTGTTACAGAATTGTGCACATTAAAAAGTTCTAAAAAAATGCTGCGGTTGTATAATATCTATCTCCTAAGGATGACCCACAGTAACCATGTTTACATCTTTAAAAAAAAAGAATTATCACGAAGCTATTTTCTACATTACAGTATTATTCCTTATCCAAGATACGTTGTGCAATTAATTGTAGATCAAAATTAAGTTTTTTTAACGGCTTGACCGATTTTTATGGAATTTTATATGTATACTAGCTGCTGCCCGCAACTTCGTTCGCGTGGGAGGGTTTACCGCATAAATTCCGATCCCTTGGGAATTCCGGGATAAAAAGTAGCCTATGTAATATTCCAGTATGTCAACTATCCACTCACCAAATTTTATTTAAATCCATCCAGTAGGTCCGGAGATTAGTGTGTACAAACAGACAGACTTTTTTTTAAATTCTTCCTTTATTACTGTTTCTCAACCGACACACAAAAATGTACAGACACACTTTGTTACTGTTTTATTATATGTAAATTATATGTATAGATTTGGTAGGTCTGAGAATCGGTCGTAATCTATTTTTCATACTCCTGAGTGATAATTAATGGTGGTCCGCCCCAAACATTGTTTTTTATATTCTGTTTGTTTTTTTTTTAATGAAAATGCATTAAATACTTACAACCCTTAACTTTGACCCTTCTATTACTAATCCCTATTTTTTAATAGCCATATTAGTAATTTAATCATTTTAATCCTGGTCGATAACTGATTAAATATGGCAAAACAACGTTTGCTGGGTCAGCTAGTATTTTAGAAGATATCACATTGATATCTTCTAGATTGACCGTCAGATCGTACGACCATCCCAGGTGGTAATTAATATATTATAAATGTTTAATCACTCCACGCTGATGCCACATTAGACTATGGTGCAAACCCGTGTGATGCCAGGGCGGGTTATATTAAAACTCACATACATAAATAGCCAGACATACCTATTGCTGTATACTAATATTTTAACGCATTTTCATAGGTATTGACGCTATTTTTAAATTCTCAGAAACAACGGCCTACTTTTGACAAATACAATAATTCTAACGCCGAACAATCACTACTATTCAATAGATGGGCATCATGCACACATACCTATGTACATGTTGAATTGTTGACACATGTGGTAAAATCAAATAGAACGCATCTCTATTGCATCTATGCCGTGCTAGTACAAACAGCTCCGGAGAAAAACTGCCCGGGCCGAACTTAGGAGGGCTAAGTTGGCTAAGGCCAGAAAAAGAGGGATCGTGAATCCTTTTCTATTGATTGGAAATTATGGAAAGGTTACCGTTACGTTTTAATGGCTGAGACAATGGGCAAAATGTTTTATTTATTTGTAAAACAGTAAAGATAATATTAATTATTTATTGCCTTTATACCATTCTCCTTTGAACGTGAGTTTCCAAGCGGTGCATTCAGATTATTGGTACCTACTTGTGGTTAAGTTAAATAATTGAAGTAAAATACAATTTTAACCGTTTCTTTTATAAGAAACTGCTGTTTTGGATTAAGTTACTTTACGCTATTCTTTTCATCAATTATAGGAAATAAATGAAATAACTGTAGGACCTATGCATAGACAATTTTTGGTCATTACAAAACGCGATCGACTCTCAATAGACCTCGACGTACTAGGATATGAGAAAAGCAATGTAAATGCACTGTTTGCATGACAGGGAGAGAATTTATCGCTATTCCCTATTTAGAGGCGTGGGAAATGTACCCTTGTTGTGTTGAAGCTTGAAAACAGATTGTCACAATATTTGGCTATCACTACCACGACCATAGAACATTCTTGTGAGTAAGGGGGACTAATTTATCTCAAGTTCTGTTATTGTTTTTTTATTTTTCTTTATTAAAAATAGGTTCGCGTTTGACCACCATCTCACCTGATGGTAAGTGATGATATGGTCGAAGATGGAGCACGCTTACCTAAAAGTAACCTATTCACTCTTAACTTAAAGACTCCTAGGTTATAGCTATCGGGAAACACAGTCTCCGGCAGGGAATTCCACTCCTTAGCCGTATTCACAACGAAGGTATTCCCAAAACGTTTTTTGTTTTTGTAATTAAAACTGTTTCCTTGAAAGTTTGGTATAAAAACTTTTCACGTTACAATTACAAAGTGCATTTTTCTAAATCATGTTTATTAAACTTATTAGAATGGTAAATACTAATTCCTAATTTGTTCCAATTTACAACATTCCTATTTTGTTAACAATATTTGTAAATTAAAATAACAAAATGGAGGGAAATAAGAGGAAAGAGAAGTAAGTATTTATATTTTTTTGTTACTTATTTATTTTATTAAATGAAGAAAAAACTGCAATTATTTTTTCGTTTTAGATTTATTATTTTATTTTGCAATCGTGAAAATCATTTGTGTCGATCATTATCTAGCAATATTTTTTTTTTTTTTCTAAAACAGTCTCTTGCAATGACATATTAAAGAATATATTTCGTTTTCAATTAGCTTACTAGATGTAGGACTAGTTCAAAGCATTTTGGCAAACCCCAAATTGGAGGAAGAAAAAGGACTAGGTATTTGGTTTAGTTTTAATCGTTCAGCAGTGCGGAGCCTACCTAGTATTTTAGTGTTGCATTTTATTATATTACTTAGCGGATTAATTTTGTTACAAGGTACGATGGGGACCTTATTCGACAAAAACCCCAAATGAAAAAAAATACAAAGATATAAAAAAAATTGCTATTTATCATTTACCCTAGGGCATATCTCCCCCTCTCACTTTCCTCTCCCTTTTCTGCACAGCTCCCCTAGCTAAAACATTAGTGCCATGAATACGAAAATCGTGCACTCGTGCATATTCACTAGAGCAACAGGGATCTTCAGGAGTTACTATTCAATTCATCCAACTGTGGATAGCCACAGTTGGATGAATTGAATAGGGTATATCGTTAGGTAGGGTATAGGGTTTAATAGTCGTGGAAGGGTCAAAATTCAAATTAGCGTACTCACCCTTGTCTGTACAGCCGTGCACTAAAACAAAACAGCTACATACGTTGCCATGGATGCGGTACACATGCCTCGTGCATATTTACTAGAACAACAGAGATTGCTAAAAGCTGTCGTACACTAAATTTACCTGTGACTGTATGCAATAGGCATAGCAACAAGAACCCTATGCGTAATGCGTAAATGAGGCACTATGTTTTACTCAAAGCTTGTTTTATATTCGGATCCTTATAGTTACGGTTTGCAAGAAACAGGGTGGGTTTTTAGTCAGTAGAAGTCTGACACCCGGGGAAATAAATAAAAGGAGTTGATATTTCAAAAAGAAGTACTCTGTGTTTGACCCCTATATTTGTGCCAAAATTCATTGGGTTCGCGTCGAACCACATAGTTAATGTGTACAGTGTTTCTTCATGGCAAACAGTGAAGGATAGGCAGAACCTGTGCGAATGCCGAGTTATGTGTGCCGAACCATTGATATAGGTACATTCATAACACGGACAGTTTAAAGATAGTACGTACATAGTGCTTACGTTAATAAGACATAGTTTATATCATTCCTAATTCGTTGACACCCACCCGGTAAGCAGTACTCTTCAGCTTTACATAGCTTTACTATACTTTATATATTTTAGAAGTACATAAGCGGTACCTAGGTAGATAGATAAAAAAAAAAATAAAAAAAAAATGTTTATTAGACACTAAGCAAGGATACACGTTTAGTAAATAACACAGTCAATTATTTTAGAAAGCTGTTATAAATGTATCGTCACAAAAAACTGGTACTAACTCCCAAACTAGGCCTAGGCCTGTGTTTTGGGGATTAGTGCTTAGAAATGACACATTTAGTACAATGATACATTTTTGTGAGAGTGCCGCTAGTTATTTATATACAAATAGTGATCTTAGTTTAGAGTGTCAACTTAATACAAGTACATGACAATTATATAGTAATGGGAAAAATGTGTGCATGTGTGCGAGCGGATTGAGTAAGTGTGAGTGTATGTGAGTGTGAGTGAGGTTGATTATGAGTGTAGTGTATGTGGTGTTCAGTGTAATGTGAGTAGTGATTGATGGAGTGCGCGCTTACATATATATGTGACAGATAGAATGTGAGCGCATAAGTTAGGTGTGCAACTAAGTGATGAAAGCGAGTAAAACTTCTGTCTGCTGATAATCTAGGGATTGGAGCCAGTCCGCAACTTTCTCTTTAACTTCACGTCGGCTTAATCCAGCAATGTTTAGTTTTTTATTTATGCTATTGTAGAGCTTACTGCTTAAGCTATTGAACTGACGTCTGGCAAACGTAGTCCTGCAGGGAGTAGAAGGGCAAATGGATGATCTACTCCGTTTATTTGGATCGGGTGTAGGTATGTGCGGATGTAACCTTTGAATGGACCTGAGCACATAGAGTTGACGCACTGTAAGGACTTTAAGTTCTGCAAACAATTGAACAGTTGGAAATCTAAATGGCTTCTTGGTCATGACCTTTAGTACTGCTCTCTGTGCTCTTTCCAATCCAAGAAGATAGGTCTTGGCGGCACCTCCCCATACTGATATGCAGTATTGTATAATGGACTGACATAGGGCCAAATAGACCATCCTCAGCTTTTCTAGTGGTGCTGAGTCCCTAAGGGTTTTGAAAACATAAATCAGTCGCCTGATTCTGGAAATAACTGTGGTAATCTGCCTATCCCACCTCAGTGCGTGATCTATCTGCACGCCTAGATACTTGACACAATCTACCTGAGAGATTACAGTGCAAGTGCACTCGTTCTGGTCACCGCAGACATGTGCCTTAATTGAGTAATCAAGTGGTGGCTTAGTGTTAGATCTCAGAGAGAAGGGAAGAAAATTGGTCTTTATAAGATTAAGTGTGAGCAGATTTTGTCTTAGCCAAGCCATTATTTTAGAAAGAGAGTATTCGGCTCTCTCCTTAACTGACTGCCAGTTTGGTCCCCATACGAATACTGCAGTAGATAGTCCACTACAGGACCTAGATATAGGTATATAGATTTATTAGGATATGAATCTATCTAAGCCTTAAGCTATGGGCTTAGATAGATTTATAGATGCAATATAAAGACTGTGACAGAAAACTAAAATAAAGAGCGACTGGCTAGAGGTTTTTAGCGGGTCTCATTACGATAAAGTTTCGGAGAACGTTAGTGCACATGATTTGGGAAAAAAAAATTAAACCGACTCCCAAAAAACACTGCAAAGTGAAAAATAACTTTAATTTCGGTAGTCGGTGTCTTTAGTTTTGTTTTTTCGTTTTTGGCACCGACTTCCGAAATTAAAGTTATTTTTCACTTTGCAGTGTTTTTTGGGAGTCGGTTTAATTTTTTGTTAAAAAGTTTTTTTTTCACTCTTTTTAGTTGGATGATTTTTAATTTACCTAGTTACAAGAGCCTAAATGTCAACTACTTATAACCTTTTACAAAATATTGCTTTTCCCAATGCTGGGCCGTTAATTGTTGAGGAGTTCTCCTGGTACTTCACCATCAGCTCTACATCACCATATGCATTGTGACGAGCATAAAGTGCTTAACATCCATATTCAAGTAATCGAATCGCAATCCACTTAATACTTATTATTGAGTACTTTCGGCGGCCATCTGTGGTCTTCATCATCAGCTCCACTTCCCCAAATGGTACTTTTTGAGAGGAACTGCACAAGTTACTATAAGAAATACCCAAAACGCCATAGGTGTGCCTATAATATTTGAAGAGTTCCCTCGATTTCTCCAGGATCCCATCATCAGATCCTGACTTTGGTGATAGTGGTACCAATTTCGAAGTATACCCATTCGAACAAAAAAAGAATTTTCCAAATCGGTTCAGCCGTCTTCGAGTACTCGAAGATCATACATAAAAAAAATATATATATATATATATATATATACGCATCGAATTGATAACCTGCTCTTTTTGTCGTCGGTTGAAAAATCGATGATCAGTAGGACCACCACCTCCAAACCTCTCTAGCAAGTGGGACAGCCAGGACACATGGCCTTGGAGAACGTGTGAATTAATGTTTGTAGGGTAAATTAACCGTTCTGGCAACCCTTTCGACAAAGTCATCAGTAATACGCTCAGTGCACATACATACAGTCCACTATCAGCACCGATGACCGACGGTACGTAAGCGACTCGCAGTTTGCCTGTCTCGCACATATTTAGATTTCTGATACAAACTTTCATCCCCTATTTCAACCATTTAGTAGTTTTTCAGAGGACTTAAATAATCTGTAAAGTTTCGATCCAGAGTTTTCGACTATCTTCGTGTCAATTTTCATTTTAAAATCAAATTAGCGATTTATTTTTTCAAACAAAATTACATCCCCTATTTGAACCCCTTAAGAATAAATATTTGTAGTAACACTAGTGATTTCATTTTTGGAACTCAATGGCCTGGTGCGTGACGGTGGCAAAAGACGACGGGATTTCATTATTTCATTGAAAGATGGGTAGGCTTTTAGTGTAGGACGCAACTTGTGTCGATACTGTCGCGCCATCCCATCTTCCCAGTTCATCATGTTGTGCTGGCGCTCCCGCTGCGGCTGCATAAATATAGTCATCTCTGTGATAACCATATTATCGAGCCTTTTGGGGTCGAAACTCTCGGACTATGGGGCCCGTGTGCTCACAGCCATATCAAAAAGGCTCGTTGACGCTTCTCGTGACCCAAGGGCTGGCTATTTCTTTGACCAAAGGTTAAGCATTGCCATACAACGAGGCAATGCCGCCAGTATCTTGGGTACGTTGCCAGCCGACAGCATTGAAGATCAATTTTTTGATGCTTTATTCTAGTTTGTATTTTATGTATTTTAGTTTTGTTAAATTGATTATAATTAAATGATTTCTTTTCGTTGATACATTTTTAATTTTTTTTTGTTCTACGCAATAACTGAGAAATGCTTGCACTATTTAGACGGGCATACTCAAATCTGTGTGATTCTGTTCTCTAAAAAGCACCACAGACATAAACCTACATGGATCTCATATGATTTGACCACTTTAGATTGTATAGACTTCAAAAGAGACGTTGATCTCTGAGTTTATTTCTGTCAAAACGTAGTGCATATTCTCTTTAGTTTCGGTTTTTCTTCTCAGGGTAGGTAGTCATTTAGGAAACATCGGCCTCGTGGAAACAAAATTACGAGTAAAAGTGTTATTTATAATCTACTGGCACCCGCTTCGCATGGGTGCAATATACTTATTTGAATTTCTCGGCTTTTCTCTACTACAATATGCATGTATTTTACATATAAACCTTCCCCTTGAATCACTCTATCTATCACGATGTTTAAAAGATGTAAGCCTACAAACCGCAATGGCGACTTTGTTTTAGACTATGGTTCGCTAATTAAACATTATTATTTCATATTTCCTACCGTTTGCCTCGTCGTAACGTAGACTGTCACCATTATCAAGGGTAGACTACCTACCGTACACTAGGGGACTTTTAGTTGGTGCTCTTCATTTGGGGATCCCATTGTCATTTACCATAATTGTCACGGTTGGCTGGACGATAGTGGTTCGCAGTATGATTGTACAATAAACAAGGACTGCTACTGCAACCCTCCCTCCCTCCCGACTCCCTGTCGAGTCTTTTAGTGGGTTTTTTCGAAATTTACGGGAGTTATATTATTAAAAGATACTTCTGAACTAATATTATAAAGAGATATTTTCTTTTGTTTAATTTTATTTTTTTATAACTGAATTATACATAAAAAAATGTCGTTTAAGCTTTTGGTAATATTATATAGAACAAATATCATCAGTACAAATATCGGAACTCATTTTTCTGTTATACCCATTCTTATTATACAACGTGTAACGGAAACCCCATATCAATCCAAAAGGGCTGAAGACAACATCTGGTATGGAGTCTCTATGCCCAGTTTCAGCACAAATAACTGACTCAAAGAATTGATACCAAATTATCGTTTTCATATACACTCGAGAGCAATGAATCCGGGTCACTTAAAGAATCCTAAAAATCTCGGAAACTAAAAATGCTAGGTTAATGCAATAAATTGTATTTAATAGACAATGTAATACTCCTTAAAGGAAGGTATTAAAACTTCTTAGTTATTGTAAAGTTATATCATAAAAAAATCAAATTTGAAAAAGGGCCACTTTCGAAGATGGAACTACGAAATTACAGCATTTGGTTTTGCTTTTGTTTGTAATCTGTCATTTATGTGGGTACATAAACCATGTTGATAGTGCTCTATATTCATTATTCAAGCTGAAATTATGTCGCTTACGCCTGAAGAATGCACCAGAATACTTACAATGCTGGAAACCGGCCGGAGTCAGCGCGATACAGCCAGGACTGTCGGTGTGTCGCTGTCAACAGTACAAAGAGTTCTCCGACGTTACGAAGAAACTGGTTCTAACCTACGCAGACCAGGTACGGGCAGAACCAGGTGTACCACAGCACGAGAAGACCGATACTTGGTGAACACCGTGCTTCGAAATCGCTTTCTCACAGGAACTGAACTCACCAATCAGTTTCGACGCCTCGGAGGAAGTAACACAAGTGCATGGACAGTAAGACGTCAGCTTGCTGAATCTAACTTAAAACCCCTTAGACCTGCAAACGGCCCTAAACTGGAGCGTGGGCATCGTATTTCAAGACTAAGATATGCCCAGAGCCACGTAAATTGGAGTATTGAAGATTGGTCAAAAGTTATGTTCTCCGACGAATCAAAATGTATGCTCTACAAGCACGATGGAAGACACAGAGTGTATCGAAGACCAGGGGAAAGATTCAAGCAAGCATGCATCGAAGAAAAAGTAGCCTACGGTGGTGGGTCTGTACTTGTGTGGGCCGGAATTTCTTCTGAAAGTCGCACAGAGCTGGTGATCATAGAAAACGGCTCTTTAAATAGCGTAAGATTTGTGGAAGAAATCCTCAATGATCACGTTGGTCCATTTATGGTCAATTTAGGTGAGGATGCTATATTTATGCATGACAATGCCCGACCTCATACAGGTAGGATTGTGAATGACTACCTTCAAGAGATGAACATTACTCGTATGGAGTGGCCAGCGCGCAGCCCGGATATCAACCCGATCGAGCATGCTTGGGACGAGCTAGGCAGATGCGTAAAACAACGAAACCCTCCCCCAATCACGCTTCGTGAGCTCAAAATTGCTCTCACAGAGGAATGGGAGAATATTCCCCAAAATCGTATAAGGAACTCGGTGTACAGCATGCCAAACCACGTAAACGCAGTAATGGAAGCACGAGGAGGCAATACGAAGTATTAAAATTCAAGAAAATCGTAATAAAGTTCAAAAATTTCATGTTTCCTATTTTTGTTTTAAGGAGAGATCAGCAGTTTTTTTTCTTTATGTAATTTTGTGTTAATAAAATGTATGGTGACTCATATTTTTTTTACTTTCATTTAAGGAGTATTACATTGTCTATTAAATAGAATTTATTGCATTAACCTAGCATTTTTAGTTTCCGAGATTTTTAGGATTCTTTAAGTGACCCGGATTCATTGCTCTCGAGTGTATTTCTTGAATACCAATCATAACAAACGTGTCACAGCACCACGAGGGTCAATCTTTCCACGTCAGTTGCCAATAACACGATAATTCTCTTCGTTCTTCTTAATTTGGAAAATTCGGTCTCTGGTATCAGTGTAATGCGTTGGTGTATTAGTATTTGTAATAAGTTCTACTCACGTAGACTTAGGATTACAAAACCCTTGCCATATCGTTTGTTATCATCCAAAGAAGCCATGCACTCGGTATGTATATACCATTTAAATTACACGTTGTATAAGTACAAGTTGCAACTATATAACTACACACTACTGCTAAATATCTCGCATTTTATTACTTATCAAAAAACAAGAAAAACGTGTCTAGCAGCAATTAAGGTCAAAATTATTCGCGTGTAAAAAGGATGTTTTTCAACCGACGACAAAAAGAGGAGGTTATCAATTCGACGCGTATATTTTTTTTTAAATGTATGATCATCGATTACTCGCAGACGGCTGAACCGATTTGGAAAATTCTTTTTTTGATCAAAAGGGTATACTTCGAAATTGGTCCCATTTTTATAAAAGCCAGGATCTGATTATAGGATCCTGGAGAAATCGAGGGAACTCTTCAAATATTATAGGCACACCTATGACGTTTTGGATATTTATTATAGTAACTTGTGCAGTTGCTCTCAAAAAGTACCATTTGAGGAAGTGGAACTGATGATGAAGACCACAGATGGCCGCCGAAACTACTCAATAATAAGTATTGAGTTGATTGCGATTCGATTGCTTGAATATGGATGTTAAGCACTTTATGCTCGTCACAATGCATATGGTGATGTAGAGCTGATGGTGAAGTACCAGGAGAACTCCTCAACAATTAACGGCCCAGCATTGGGAAAAGCAATATTTTGTAAAAGGTTATAAGTAGTTGACATTTAGGCTCTTGTAACTAGGAAAATTAAAAAAAGACCAACTAAAAAGAGTGAAATAAAAACATTTTATCAAAAAATTTAACCGACTCCCAAAAAACACTGCAAAGTGAAAAATAACTTTAATTTCGGAAGTCGGTGCCAAAAACGAAAATACAAAACTAAAGACACCGACTACCGAAATTAAAGTTATTTTTCACTTTGCAGTGTTTTTTGGGAGTCGGTTTAATTTTTTGATAAAATTTTTTTATTTCTTCTTAGTACTTAATGGGTGTCTTTAGATCTTTAATCACGTTATGGTAATACTCACATTAATAAGTGACACTCAATGACCCAGGGATGAACAACGTTGACAATTATTTTAAAGTAGCTTATATCTATATTATTTATTTTTATTTAATATTTTTTATTTATAGGGCATCGAATAATTCGTCAACATCGCTATCAATGGGAAAAGTGCCCAGAACACTGACCGTATTGCCACGTTGAATGGCAATACTGATTCTCTATCCAAGGAAAAGGCCAGCCCTCTCTCTGGTCACTTGTGTAGTCGACTAATCATTTGCCAATGTCACGAAAGAGTCGATGCGCACTCGGACCCCATGGAAGTTGAAATACATATATAAAATCTATACTAATATTATAAAGCTGAAGAGTTTGTTTGTTTGTTTGTTTGTTTGTTTGTTTGTTTGTTTGCTTGAACGCGCTAATCTCAGGAACTACTGTTCTGATTTGAAAAATTCTTTCAGTGTTAGATAGCCCATTTATCGAGGAAGGCTATAGGCTATATATCATCACGCTAACACCAATAGGAGCGGAGCAGTAATGAAGAATGTTTCAAAATCGGGGGATTTTTTTTTCCACGGGGACGAAGTCGCGGGCGGAAGCTAGTTATGAATATAATTATAAAACTTACGTTCTGGTTCATCCACACGGCTTTCATGGTCTCCTCGTAGTTGTGTATGAGCGAGCGAGTGTTGGAGTACTTCCTCATCATGTCAGCCGACGCTGGCAACGCTCGAAGAACCGGGTGAGCACACACACTCTCCACCGTCTCCGTCATGTTATGCATCAGACAGCGGGACCATTTGATACGACCTAAAGAGTATAAACATCGCTATTATTTATCTATGTTTGTATGTTTGTCCTGTATGCTTCGTTAAACCCTCGATCATGTCATGAAATCGTGAAAGGCTTTCTGAACCAACAAATCCAGTGAAAAAAGAAGGGATGATTGCCAAATGCACACATTTTGATTTGGTTGATTGAAAAATCCAAACACAGTATTACTGAAAATGACATTGCAACGCATGCGGGATACATTTTTTCCTTAGTTAAATCAAAGATTGTACAAAAAGGGAAGCCGTAGTGAAACTTCATCATGAAACTTAATCTTTTGAATTATAAATTTTATTTTGAATTTTTACTCCATTGTGAAAACACCTTTACCCCTCAGTTGTACTGATGATGTCACTATTTTCTTAACGTGAACCAACTTATAAGATCAAGTTCAGTGATAAAAGTTCAACAGACTATTGGATTTTCGCACCTATATTAGACCCTAACGCCCTGGTAGCGAAGACGAAAATAGTGACGTCAGCTATGCTCAACCCACCCCTACTATCGAAGCTACGTCATCACGAATGGTATCGGAAGGAATACGGTGCTTGTTACAGAACGCTGTCTCTTTCTAAACTGGTTAAATGAGGAAACAGGGTTTTGTTCGAACGCCCTGGTAGATTCGTTTTCCTTGTTCCCCTTTTGTTTTTCTTGTTTCCCTAGGTTGTCTGGGAATCTGTCTCAAGGCTATGTAAAATACCGGTCAAGTGTGAGTCTGTATACAAAACGGAACCTTTCTATGTTACTCTTGTGTCTGATTGATTCAGTTAATATTCTGTGCACGTATTTTTAGCTATAAGCTGCACAGAGACACTTCCGCGAATTAAAAAAACAATACGAAGTCGTTTTAATGTGTTGTGTGACATGTCAGATGAAAGATAAAAAACCACTGAATTAAAAAAGCTATGTGAACTTGTATCCGAAACGAACCCTGATTTTTAAATTAAAGTTACAAATAAATCGCTCTATGTACTTCTTAAAAAACTTTTGTACTTTTTACGCGTAAATCACAGCAAAACTTTTGAGAAGTTAATGGTTTCTTACTAAAAATAAAATTATTTAAGATCATAATAAACATTACATTATATTAATATTAATGATAAGTATATATAATACTAACTGTAATATCTGTATATTAATGATGATATTAAAATAACTGTGTACTGTTCTGTCTCAGTGTTTATCTAAAATTTGTGGAAATCAAACCTAACAAAGTACGGAACCCTGGCTGCTCGGCACGGTTGTTCTTAGCTGTATCAACGTTGCATACCGTTACAACGAACCTCTTCTCTTCTACCCAGACGATGTCCCGCTTACCACACTCTACACACTTACTACACACACTCTCGTATACAACAAAGTTTCCAGAAGCTTGCCCTGTGACATAAAAGATCTTTCCCTCACAGCGTGCAAAAAATTTGTCTTTCATATGATGAATCTGAAAACATCCTAACATCGGTGTAACTCACTCACTCTAACTCGAAATCTCATCAGACACAAACTCCGACAGTAGACACACGAACAAATACACACAAACCACACACACACACACACACACACACACACATAAACACACACATTTTGTATTAGTTACTATAAAAATTGTTTTGTTTTTGTCATAATTGAAGAAGTTTATTTTGTACTTAATTATTATTTTTTTGTCTTATATAATTTTAAGTTAAGTAGTTTTAAGTCGATCTTATTTTATCTAAAGTTTTTGATGTTCTCACATAATTATGTTTTTGTTCAGATCATCTTTGTTATTGCACCCACAACATTGTCTACCACAACTTAGGTCCCCAAGATACAGGCATAGCCTAGTTTGGGGATCATCGGAAATTTGTAAAGAATTTAATACTTGTCTCAATAAATTCTATTCTATTCTATTCTATCATTTCGGTGGATTTATTTAATTCCGGTGCACAGTCTATCATTTCGGTGGTAATTTTTATCATTTCGGTAGACACTTTTCATTTCAGTGGACTCTTAAAAATTCATCCTTAAATATTTATGTAAGTTTTGATGAAATTTGATGTCCACTCACGCACAATGTTATAAAATAGGCTAAAGTTTTATTTGTCACTAAAAATATGTAGATAGCATTGGAATAAAAAAATTCCACCGAAATGACACATAAAAATCTCTTGTTGAAATTCACCCGTATATATAAATTCTAGCTGTGCCCCCGGTTTCACCCTTGTTAATCAACATCTCAGCAATCATCCCCTATTTTAACCCTTTAGCGATTGATTTTTTTAAAGTAGCCTTTGTTTGACTCTGGGTCTTCAACTATTCTAATTCCAAATTCCATCGTTCATTAGCCGTGAAAGCGCCACTGACAAATACACAGAGAGACAGACAGAGTTTCACATTTATAATATTAGTATGGACATATAAATAGAATAAATATTATTCACCTGCGACTGGGGAGTAGTTGCGAGGAAGCGGTGGATCCTCTCGCTGCCTCTTGAACATTTTGGTTATCTTGTCCACCTCTTTCTCACAGTATCTCAGCACTCGGTCATACTTCTCACTTAATTTAGTTATCATGATCTTTTGGCTGACCTAAGACATAAACAAAATCTATTATAATGGTCGGTTGTTTGTTAACAGGCGCTACTTAAGTACTTGACTAGACATAAATTTACTTTCATAAGAAGGGTTTTTTTTATGAACGTAAGTACAGTACAACGTCTATTGACGGCGACTGCAGTGGCACAGTTTTCCATCAAGATAATTCTAAAAAAGTCTAAAATCCACGCTTTATAAAGTTAAAATAATTCGAAACTGTAATACATATGTATATAATTATATGTAGTTATTTAGATAACTAAGTTTTGCCCGACTGATATTCAAACGGTTTGGTACTCAATTGTAACCTACTTCATTGTTTATGAAATAATCCATAGACAAGAAAAGAAAACTATCCATCTAAAACAAATTTCTATGGTCTAAAAACTTTTGATTTTATTTGTACAATAAAATCTGTGTTTAGGTGGTTTTCAGTCGTGCATTCATCATTAAACTATAGTTATACAACGTGTAATTTAAAGGGTATGTACTACATACCAAGTGCACGGCTTCTTTAGATGATAACAAACGATGGCAATGGTATTATTATCCTATGTCTACATGTGGAACTTATTAGACATTTCAATACATTGATACCAGATTTCAAATTAAGAAGAATTTAAAAAAAAAAAAAGTTATTGGTCCTCTTAGTGCTGTGACACGTTTGTTATGATTGGTATTCAAGTAACATAATATGAAACCGATAATTTGGTATCAATTCTTCAACCCTTTTGGATAGGTTTTCCGTTACACGTTGTTTATTAACTACATAATTCATAAACATAATACCAAATTTTAAAATATTGTTTTTGCTTGTTTCCTTTAGTCTCACTCATTTTTACGCTAGTTACACATAGATTTTACATGACTTAATAGACATAATAGCCTTGTTTTGTTCACGGCCGATAGATAGATATTGAAGAAGTGGAACTGAACGATGTATGATTAGAAAACCAAAGCTTTTAGTGAGTGGTGAAACGATGATGACACGGTTGGCGCAGTGTTTTGGCAATCGGCTGCAGTGTTGCGTCTCACGGGTTCGATTCTCGCACCAGGAAATATGCTTGTATGGCCAAGAAACAGTTGTTCCGGGTCTTGGTGTTTGTAAAATAAACTTAATTTAAATTAAATAAGTAAACTCACCTTTTCAAATCTAGTCAAGAACTTTATCCCTTGAGGCGTCTCCCATACTGTAGAAAAATTCTCTTCTATTGTGTTTCCTATAGATTCTCTCAGAGCATTAGTCTTATCTTCGAAAATGTTGTAATCTTTGTCAAATTCATTGTTTCTGTAATCTAAGTAGTCATACTGACATGTCGTCACTGCTTTCTTTGCTTCTTCGAACGTGTGCATAGCTTCTTCCAGATCTAAAATAAATAATTATAAATAAATAAATAAAATTCATTTATTGCAGGCACACAGGCCCATATAAAAGCTAATAAAATGTACATCAGTTCAATACAATATAATTCAAATTAATTCAAAAATTAAAAAAAATTGTTAAAACATAATTAATTAAATAAATTATTATTACTACTATATATTATTATATAGTAGTACTACTACTATATATTATTATTATATCATATATTTAATTCTTTTTCTAAGTTCAATAAAATGAACAGGAAAATCTCAAAACTGTTATTATCACTTATTTATACTTAGTCGGTTTTTTTAACAAACGAGTACCGAAAATTTTGACTGCGTTTCTATTGGTCCACGTAATCAACATAAAGTCCGTTCCACACAAACGAACAAAAAGGTACGAATGTACGGAGTCGACAAACATGAAGAAAATATGTTAGAGCAGTTTATAATTGACGTGACTGTTCATCAGAAGGAAGTGATGACGATAGTTTTTAAGATTACAAGAATTTTATAATAATTATTTGATTTATATGTTCTAGTGCATAATATGTATATACTATTACAATTTTATTTTATTCTTATTTATTTATGAAAATATAACGCGCACTTATATATTATATTATATTCTGAGTTTGTCCATACTAAGTGTGCAAATTTAAATCATAAAATAATAATTTAATTTTCTCTAAAGTTAATTTTAGAAGTATTCAATATGAGCGGGCCTTAACAATTTCAAAACAAGAACAAAAGTGTTGGACCCACCCCTACCAATGACCCATCTCACTATGTCAATATCGGAAATGTGCGAGAGACATACTCAGTACTCGTTTGTTAAAAAAAAGAGACTATAGTAATAACTTTCATTTTTTTTCATATAGGAGTATAAAATTAAGGCCCAACATGTCTACTTAAATCATCACAATCTGCCTAAACAACATTAATTAAAATCAATGGGCATGATAGCTTTTTCAAGCGTTATCCATGCGGGTAAAATATCGGACAATTCCGGACGTAAACAAACATGTTCCGGTCGTGCTCACTTTTCATAGCCTTTATACCGTCGGCATAAGGGGGGTTGAATAACCCTCTTGAGCTGTTTTCCTGGTACAGGTGCCGATTTTAGACGATGCGGATATTGGTTGCGTCCAGTTTTTTCCGAGACAAATCCGAAGTGGTGTTTTTATTACTCTGCTATTTCTATTATTTAGAACTTGAAACCGATTTTAGTAGTTTCTCAAGACTTCAAATATATATGAATAGGATTTTCTCATTATAGTTTTACTAATACGAGGAAGGAGCTCGTGGCTGGTAAGGATGGTAAATCATCCAATGACCAACTTTCACCTAACCCACTCGTGTTCCGTCATTTGTCCTTTGTGTTACGAGGCCGCGGTAACTCTTTCGAGCAATTCCGTAACCCCGTACGTTAAGCCGTTGGGTTGCGCCTGTCTTTTGTACATTTTTGGACTGTTGCAGCAATAAACCCGTAGTTTGACTGTTTAGAAAATTTATTTTGATGGTCATTCATAAAGTGGTGTTTCAAGACTATGTTTTCGAAGAAACGCCCTTTGATTTCGAGTTGAAACCCCTCACTGGGTCAACGCCCGCGAGTCGTATGAATTACGCTACCTGTGATCAATAGGTTTATTTTAAGAGCTTGGTACCTATACTAATATTATAAAGATATCACATTTGTTTTTAAGTTCATAAGTTTTATAGTGGATAATCTCTTGAACTAATGATCCAATTCTAAAAAAATATCCGGTCATCCGGTGTAATGTGCATTATTTGTGGCTGTAAATTATTACAAAATCCACGCGGACAAAGTGCTGGTCTGAAATGTTCAACTGCTGGATATTTATTAGTAGGTAAGTTGACAGTAGGGGCGGCAACGATAATGTGTGAGCGAATAAGAGGCACGTTTAAAGCATACATTTTGCGTAGGTCTTATTACTGTAAAAATAAGGTTTACTATCGTGGTTTGTGCCATACCAGTATTTTTATTTCATGTGGCTACCTCTTCATAGGTTATGTCACCCTGGTAGCGTTGCTTTGCGTGAAACTCTTTGGTGGTCTGTCAGTTCCAACTGAAGGACTTGACAGCCTGTCAATTTCCAAAATAGTACGCATGTAGGTAAAATAGAATAGTTGGTTGGCAATGTGGTTCACAAACTATCAATATTATGTGTTTGAAGGAAAGACAAAATGCCAACATCGTATTTCAAATATCTATATGTATATATGAATGGTTTTATGTTTAAACATACAAATAAAAATTATAATTACTAGTTCTCAAAGAAAGTTAATAAATAAAATATTTACATATAATTTCATTAAATAAAATATTTACACAGCATAAGACCTGTAACAGGATGTTTTTCCGTTTTTAAATGAGATAATTATTTCTGTCCGATTTATTTATTAAATTTAACTAAAGTACGAGATATCAAATATTATGTTAGGTGTTTACTGATAATGTATTCGTTGTGCAACTTACCTTCTCCCAACAGGAGTCCCTCCATCCTTTTCTCAAAAAGATTATTGTAGTCATCCATTAAATCGAACATAGCTATGATCTTATTCAGCCTTTTACAAAACGTGTCGAATTTCCCGAACACGTAGTTTTCTGAGAAACTGAACTGCTCCGTATTCGGAAGAAATGGCTGGTTCTTAACAAATAAATATGTTTCTCTGTACGTTTTGTTCAGGTTGATGCAGTGGATTAACTTATCGCGTACTAGGGCCCGCTCCTGTGACCATATCGTTTCCTTAAAACGACAGGTTATGTATTGCTTGCAGGTTTCTATCATTTGATTGGTTATCTGTAAGAAATCAGTTGAAACATGGTTAACGTACAACTGGTCCCACAGGTGAGGACCTACTCACTCCTCCCCTCATCAACGGTGGAGTATGCGAATGCAAACTAATAATAATGTTGTTATTGTGGAGAATATGCTATCAAGTCCCTACACCTCAGCTAGAGGTGACGAAAAGAGACACAGTGAAAACCACACTGTCGTCAGCCATTCAGGAATCTGACAGATTCCTCCGTCTATCCCAAGATGGAGGAATGGGTGTCCTCTACCTTGTGGTACCTGCGGTACCCTATTGGGCCAGATGGAAGGGTTTTGTACGTAAAAAGGCGTCAGGAAATGCATAGAAATAAGCTTCTCGGAACCTTTGTTTGACAATGGACATTTCAGTATTAATCGCAACACCCACCTTCACCATCAACGAGGATATCCTCTCGGAAGTATTATAGAACTGTGACACGCTATGTATCAGCCTGACCGTCTGCAGCAGACTCAGGATGGAATCCTTGATCTTCACAGGATCGTCCAGATACAGCGAATGACAGCATTTTTCCATCGCTTGTATAAACTTGGCGTTGTCTTTAGCTTCATTGTAACAGAAGGTAATTTTGTGGTCAGTGTCACGCCACAGTTTGATCACCTTCGAGTTGGCAATCTGAAGGCAGCTTAGTGTCAGCTGGACTTCATTATCCTGTACAAATGAAACTTTATTACACGATTAGCTATGCCCGCGATTTTGCTCGCGTGACAAACGATATTATCTATGCGGTTTTACCGCGATGCGTGTGAAGCTTATGACAAGATCTGGTAAAATATCCCTATGACCTCCTCTATTTTTCTGTAAAAGTAAAGTTAATATCGATTCAGCCGTTTCAGAGATTTTCAGAGATAAACATCCAAAATTTAAAAAATTCTATCTGTGTTTTAGTATCGTGTTAACTATAAGCATTTATGAAATCACAGTTATTTTTAAAATCACAGACAGATTCTTTTTTTTTATGCAGGTACACTATGTATGTAGAATTATGATAAATAAAGAACAGGCATATTAAAAGAATGTATGTGCTTCTAGTAAGCCAGCTTTAATTAGTTACTGGACTATTATTCAAGCTGGTTGACTTGTATTTTCAACGGCTTGCGTTTAGTTAGAATTTTAGCCAGCAGAAATAAAGAGTACTTATCTTTATTTCTGCAAATTTATTTCATTGTAGGCACGGACCTGTAAATACGACACAAGCTGCGAAAACTGAGCGCCTCTCTTCTTCCAGTACTCCAGTTCATCTTGAGGACCACTGGAATCCACCTCTCGTCTTAGTTGTTCACTTTCACTGAGTATCTGAAAACATTATGGTAATCACGTTACGTTAATTTAAGGGCGGTCATAGTATAGTTTGCGCGTAGGTATTATGTCATTTCGGTATAAGCCCTTACACGCGCACTACTCCTCTGTTCTGACGAAGAAACATTGCTACTGGTGTTCCTTATTAGTCATTGACTGAGAAAACGAAAAAATAGATAGATATATTCTTTATTGTACACCATAACAGTAAAACAATAAAGACTTTACAACTAAAAAGGGTGATACGCTAAAAGCGATCTTTTACAGACAACCTTTGGATCGATTTGACACATAGGAGAAAATAAATACGTGGGTAGTCTACGATGTAATTTATCTTTATAAAATATAAAAACAATAAATATTATTCTCAAAACATATATACATAGTTATAAATATAAAAAAAAAGAAACAAAGACATAGATAATAACAACAATTTAATAAGAGATATAAAGATACTTTACCAAGTTTTTGAAAGACGATAGGGTTTGTGCTTGTCTTACTGACACTGGTAGAGCATTCCACAGCCGTACTGCTTGAGCTGCGAACGACTTACTATAGTGATTTGTGGTGTGACTCGGTACCGCAAGCCTTAAGTTTTCTGATGATCTCAGAGATTTTGCATGTGTGTCATGAAGGAACTTGAATCGTTCTTTAAGATAAGTGGGGGTTTTAGGATTAAACAGAAACACTGTAAAGCAGAGAAGAAATGTGTAAATTCCGGCGAAGACGTATTGGAAGCCTCTTGAGTTTCGTACGAAATTCGGATACGTGATCATATTTGCACAAACCAAATATAAATATAATGTAAAAATTTTGAAGTCGCTCAAGTTTATCAAATTGTGCCTCAGTAAGATCAAGATAACTGACATCAACGTAGTCAAGGATGGGGAGTAAAAGAGACTGTGCTAGCGCAATTTTAGTAGCAGTTGGCTAAAAGTTACGCAACCGTCTTAATAGGGAATAGGCAGAAGCAAATAATTTGCGACTGACTTCTTGTAATTGGGAACCCCAACAAAGATATTTGTCAACCCAAACCCCAAGGTTCTTAACCTTCTCGCTATAGCAGTGCCGTTGAAAATAACCTGAGGAAGATGCGACCATCTTACCTTAGGTGCCAACCTGGAACTACCAACCACAATGACCTGGATCTTTGACGAGTTAACCTGCAAACCGTGTGCCTCACTCCATTTGCAAACAGAAGCCAAGTCTTGGTTTATGATATCAATAGCAGCATGCTAATCTGTATAGGGAGCTTGTCTGTAAATCTGCAAATCATCAGCATAAAGGTGGTAGGAGGACTGAAGTTTGTTTGGAATAGAATTTATGAATATTGTGAAGAGTAAAGGAGATAAGACGCCACCCTGAGGAACACCGGCTAAAGTACTACGCCAAGAAGAGCAGGACTCATCTATGCAAATACGTTGCTGGCGGCCAAACAGGTAACTACGAAACCAGTCAATCGCTGTTGGAGATATGTTAATAGAGCGAAGTATGTTGAGCATGATTTCGAAATCAACGATATTAAAAGCGTTGCTAAAATCTAGCAAGCAAAGAATCGTCATATTTGCTTTATCCATGCCCAACCATATCTCATACGTAACGCTTACTAAGGCGGAAATGGTACTATGACCAGGACGAAAACCGGATTGGAAAGGATTCAGCAGACTATTCTTGCAAATAAAAGAACTAGCTGATTGTGGACAAGGCGTTCAAGGACTTTAGAGAGAAAAGGTAGGATGGAAATAGGTCGATATTCTGAAATTTAAACCGACTTCCAAAAAACACCGCAAAGTGAAAAACTATTTTAATTTTGATAGTTGGTGTCTTTAGTTTTGTATTTTCGTGTCTAGCACCGACTTCCAAAATTAAGGTTATTTTTCACTCTTTTTAGTTGGTCGACTTATAATTTACCTAGTTACAAAAACCTAAATCTCAACTACTTATAACCTTTAACAAAATATTTCTTTTCCCAATGCTAGGCCGTTAATTGTTGACGAGTTCTCCTGGTAGTTCACCATCAGCTTCACTTTACCATATGCATTGTGACGAGCATATTGTGCTTAATAACAATATTCAAGTAATCGAAGCGGAACCCATGAAATACTTATTATTCCTACTTATATATTGAGTAGTTCCAGTGGCCATCTGTGGTCTTCATTATCAGGTCAACTTCCTAAATGGTGCTTTTCGAATGCAACTACACAAGTTACTATAAAAAATACTCAAATCACTATAGGTGTGCCTATAATATTTGAATAGTTTCCTCGATTTCTCCAGGATCCTATCATCAGATTCTGACTTGGTGACAATGGAATCAATTTCAAAGTATACTCTTTCAAACAAAAAAAGAATTTTCCAAATCGGTTCAGCTGTCTTGGAGTAATCGGTGATCATACATAATAAAAACTTTTTTTGCAAAAAATAAAACCGACTTCCATATCAAAACACTACAAAGCCAAAAATAATTTTAATTTCGGTAGTCGGTGTTATTGGTTTTGTATTTTCTTTTTTTTTTCACACCGCCTTCCGAAATTAAAATTATTTTTGGCTTTGTAGTGTTTTGATATGGAAGTCGGTTTTATTTTTTGCAAAAAAGTTTTTATTTTCGTGCTTTTTAGTGGGTCAGTGAATTTTCCAAATAGGTTCGTAAATGACGGAGTTATGCGCGAAGAAAAAACGCAATGCAGAGTAAACGAAAAGATCATCAACGTAAAATTTTTTTTAGACTTTTGTTGATTTTTCAGAAACGGCTTGTCCGATTTCGATAAAATTTTCATGGGACCATTTGGAAAGTATACCCTTTCTAACAAGATAAGATTTTTTTAAATCGGTTGGCAAGCGACGGAGTTATGCGCAGACAAACATTAAAAAAAAATACAAACATCCGAATTGAGAACCACCTCCTTTTTTAGAAGTCGGTTAAAAAAAATATACACATCGATTGGATAACCTCCTGCGTTTTTTACGTCGGTTGAAAATTCGATTTTCGAAATTAATTTTTTTAATTTGAATTTTCGATTTGTTGAAAATTGATTCGATTTTTTGGGTAGAGGAGTAATTTTGGCCTCTTTCCATATCGATGGAAAGACACCACTGGAATAGAATAGTTAAGGATATAGGTAAGGATAGGAAGGATTTCATCGAGGACAGGGAATATCATCTTCCGACTGACACAATCACTACCAACTGCGTTGGATGTGATTGAAACTATACTTTTCTTAACATCACAATCAGAAAATTTACTAAAATTAAATGCGGAGTGATCCGGAGTTGGAAGATTAGAAAGATAATTTATTGTATTTGCCTTCATTGTTCCATTAGAGGAGGACAAGGATGAGAAGTGTTGATTCAACAGACCAATATCTAAGTCTTTAGGAATCTATTCTTGGCTTGATTTTCCAACTCCCATCGATTTGAGAAATTTCTAGACTTTAGCTGGATCACCGTTTTCAACTGAATCATGAATATGGCGGCGCATTATACCCTACACACCCTATTGCTGCGATTGCGTGCATTTACAAACATCTCCCAGTTCAACGGCGAGAGTCGACATCTGAACTTTGACTTGCATACTGCCTTCCTGTGCATGACAGCTCTTACATCATCTGTTAGCCACGACGCAGGAAGATGTTTCAATTTAACTGCACCAATGGGGGCATGAATGTCGTACAGCTGTACGAGATTATCTGTAAGCAGGTTAACTTTGTCATCGACTGATTTAGCAGTTACAAGAGTGGTCCAATCAATGTCGTTAGAAAAAAAATGCTGAGTGTCACCAATAGTTGCATTCAGATTGACAACCGGTCAGTTTAATACACTTTACCAAGAATCACAGAGTACATTTTATATAGTGAGAAAGAGAACCGTCACTGCGAAATAATTCTAAATGATTCGTCTCTCACACACACACACACACACACACAGGCGTCCCTCGCGGCTCGCGCTTATATGAGCTAGCAAGCGCATCAACGCTCATACGAGTTGCGCGTGTAGTAAGCTCCTATACGCGCCTACATTCGCGAGCTTATATGCACGTACAAATCACTAGTCTGAACCCGCCCTAAACTATTAGTCTTTTTAATGAAACATTTTTCAATTTTTTCCGTTTATACCCGCGCATTTATTACAGCTTTTTCTAAATGTCTTAATAAAAAGTTTTTGTTCAAGACGATAAAAGATTTACGGAACAAAGACACGAAACGCACGCGATTTATTCTCAGATTTTATGTTCTTTTGCACTTCTATGTAGGTACGATGACATTAGGCAGCGCCGCGCCGGCCGCCGCATAGTTTGTTTTTATGACGAAGTTCCCGCACGTTTGGTTTATATACCTACTCTAACGGTATTTATGGTTTACTGTTTTCCAATATTGCTGTGTGCTTTAGTAAATTTATAACTAGCTATCACAATTTCCCACAAACTTGATTTTAAAAGGCTTATCTGCCCGATTTTTTAGTTATTTTATGTAAGAAAACTCGGACAGCTTATCCCTTGCTTTATCATTTCCCTGGTGTGTACTACTAACTTTGTCTTATAACTGCAGTAAATAGCATTTGACAGGGTAGGTTGTCTGAAGATTAAATTAATAACATTTTCATATAAATTTAAAGAATATGTTGACTAATGGAACACAAAACATGTGTCATCAAAACATTTATACACAAACAGAACTACAAGATCGTAAATTCGTAATCATGCCACACTATAGATCGACCGACCTCCATAACTTTCTTAATCCATTCGTTGACGCGATCCTCAAGCATGGTGATGGTGGTGGGGTTCTTGGCCATGTCCTTCAACTGGTTGCCGTCTTTCAGCTCAGCCATGTGGGCCTGGCCATCATCGAAGAGGTTGATTTGGTTGCACACGTCTTCACACACTGATGAAGAATGAACACACGGTTAATTGCACGTCTCAACTTACCTTAACTACAGTGTATGAATTTTAGGTTTTTTATTAAAATGTTTTTTTTTTTTGTAAAATACTTTGAAGCGTCGGAAGCGTCGTTACGGGAAGTCAGAAGCCATGATCTAATGAGATACCACGGCCTCGGAATGTGAGGGCAATTGAAGTAACCACCCTGTTCCTTTAAATGCCATTTGTTTTTAGTCAGTAGAAGTCTGATACTCCCTTCTGCTTCAAACAGAGCGGGAGGGTTGGAAATTACACACTAGTCCTGCCTAATCGTTTTTAAGATACAACTGGCTGCTATTTTCAAGTAACCAACCTTTCAGCGCGCTACAAAATGATCTCAACCCGGGTAGAAGCTGATTCTTTACGATGGGAAACCTAGTTTCGTCTTCCTCGCCATCACTGCTCGGATGTGCGAGAGCATTCATGTACACATGTTCCATTACACGTTCTATTGCTGTCACCAGCCCTACTTGCTGAGCGTTCAGGATACCACAGAATCTGCACAGAAAGATATAGATGTACCAATTTGTTGGACTAATACATGCGTTGCGATAAAGTTTAAGTAATAAAATGTTTGGTTTTTCAACCAACCAAATCAAAATGTGTGCATAAGGCAATTTTCTCTTATTTCCACCTGACTTTTTGGTCCAGAGGAGAGCGTAGACAGTCATACATATATTGATATTTAATTTATAGATCACTGCATATTCCTGTTTTATAGTGGTAGTGAAAGTCACTAGAAAATTTGCATTTTTCACCAAGTTTAGAGAATGACAATGACACTCACAGATCCTTATGGAACCCTTCTTCAGGTAGTTGCTTGCTGACATTTATTCTGAACATGTAAATGCAGACGCCTGTGAATCGGACATCCCAGCCGTCAGATAGGAACAGCTTCTTCTTTAAGGTTATTATGGGAGGCGGCGGTTTCCCTTGGCCCTTCTTCGTGCCTTCAGGCAGAGGACGGTGCTCAATCTCCTCCACATCCTGGTAGTACCAGAGCAGTTTGTTCCTCATGTGTGGCAAAAACAGCTGGTTGATGTCATCCAGCTGCAAGGAAATAGGTATTGAACACCAAAAGGTTATCAAAGCTTGCGCATAAACAATAAAATATTCAAAACGAAAACCTTCCTAATCAACGGATTCACTTTATAATTTTTAAACTCACTCTTGGCACAATAATTTAGAGAGGGAAGCAAAACACAATTATTTTTCTGGTACCATATTTCCTTCGAAGACGTGGTCCATAATGGCGTGGCGTGGGAGGCCAGTGCCATCTATCAGGAGCTGGAAGGTAAACTCCAGCCGGGGGTCCATCTCCCCCCGCCTCGCCTTGCGCTCGCATTCTTCTCTTCTTTTCTGCAAAGTGACAACAAAATCAGCCTCTTGCTGTCATCTGATGCTCTAATAGTTTTGCGAGACCGGGGTTCGTGTAGAACAGACCATGAGAATATCCATAACATCTTCCTCCTCCTCTTCCTCGCTAGACCCAGGTTTAATACCGTGGACAAACATTTTTAAGAAATATGCGAATCACGAAAGTAATGTTTAGCTAAAATCCCTCAAAATATTTTCCGCTAGGTCTGAACTTTCCTATAACTTAAGCAAAGACTGAAATCTTTTGATTCGCGTGGTTAGTTCGTCTTACACCGAAGTGTCGTTTTTCACTTTAATTATTTTGTTACGGTCATGTCGGTGTCTTGTCGCGGTCGGTTTCAAACTAGCCTAGGGCAATAGCAGTCAAATTGTAATATGCAAATTAATGAACAGATAGATGGGATTCATTAAGGCAGGGGGTCGTGATGGGGCTGGCACGGCGGCGCACTTTCCCACAATGCTGCTCAAGACACGCAAATAACTTGTCATTGTTTCATAGGCAACAGGCATTAACGAAACGCGGTTATTAGAAATACTTTTTGTTAATTTACAGTTTTTGACAGTTTGGTAATGGTATTTTTTGGGATTTGTGTCGCATGATCATAATAATGATTACCTATTAGGATCGCAATAAAAATATTATGATTTTTAAATATTAATCCAACTACTAATTGCCGATAAGGTCTCGTGCCAAAGTCTTTGTAGATATGTCAGATATTTTTTCCTATTAAATGATACCATAGAACACGCAACCTAAATTGAACAATTTACTTGTTTTTTATTAAGTGTCCTTCTAATACTGAACTTATCAATAAATTTAACAAAACAGTAATAAATTGTGTATGTACATTGTACATATTTACAAAAAAAATGGAGGGGGTTTAGAAACATTAATAGAGCAAGAATTTTAAATATTTTTGTTGTCTGTTTGTTACATAGCTATGCAGTGTGGGCAACAGATACGATATAATTAATTTCGGAAGCTGGAACACCTGATGCAGAACTTTACACGCAAGCGGGCAGAAGACAGTAGGCTATAAAACAGCCCACATCAATGAAAACCGTGAAAATAAACATTCTGACACAATTGCTGTGTCAGAATGTTTATTTTCACGGTTATCATGTAAAATTCCAATAAAGTACAATCTGTTCACCTAACACCTAAATTACGGGTCAGCGGCTTAGGCCCCCAGTGGTCGAGGCACCTGTGGCTGACGCCCCCGATTCGATTAATTTAATTCAAAGCAATTTTTGATCAAATGTACTGTCAGGCACAAAAATGTTTTACAAAAATAAATGTATATTGATTGTAAGTATAAATATATAGATGATATATATATATTGATGATATAGATGTTTTTACATTGCATGTATATTTTGAAAAATGAAAGTCTTAGTTGTTTTTCATTATTTATTTGTTTATCTCAATAAGACTTCTAGTAAAAAAATATATATATAAATCACAGTTTTTATCACCACACCACATCAAGAGAATGAATCTTTAAAGGGCGCCACAGGCATAAACCTACATGGCTCTCATATGATTTGATTACTACACATTGTATGGACTTTAAAAGAGACGTTGACCTCTGAGTTTGTTTCAGTGTTTCTTCTCAGAGTAGTCAGTTAGGAAACACTGGCCTCATCTAGCTTACATTTACGAAAAAAAAAAGACGTGTAAAAGTGTTACTTATAACCCATTTGCAAAATAAACATCATTATTTCATTAATCAGTTTACTTGATCATAAAAATCAATCACAAATGTAACAAAATAAGATAGTGATTTTAAATAATCAGTCTTTAAAATTACTGCAGAGCAACTAACTTTTTATATACTGAAACGTTATTTTTATCTTTGTAACAACAATAATCAAACATAATCAATTATGAAAACCTTAAACAAATGAGAATAGCGATAACATAACAACAAATCAGACTTAAAAACCAGCGTACTCGTAGAGTTTTGAGTTTGAGTTTAGAAATTTTGTAACCATAACTGTAAAAACTTAAACAAAAATAAAAATGAAAATTACAAAAATTCAAACATAAAAATAGTATACAAGCAAAACCATCTCTTTTCAGTAAGTAAGTTAAATTTTTGGACTGTTACTTTTTTGGACGGATTGTCACATATGACCGCATTTGTTCTAAAAACATGATCGTGGTAATATTTTTGTTAACATACTGTTCAGTCAAATTGGCAATCATTTTTTCATTCTTTAAAAACATTAACCAACATTTAATATGTGTTTTATTTTTAAATTTTGGATGTTTGTACATAATAAATATGTTTTTAATGGGAAATAAGGTTTATAAGGATAAGGTTAAGTGGCGATCTATTCTCTCTGCTATTTGATAGATAACTTTTGTGTAGCAAGAAAAATGCCTTATTATTATGGTGAAACACTTTTCTCATTTACTGTACTAAGTGAAAAAGCACGAAAAAAGAAAGATATTAAATTAATCGAATCGGGACCGTCAGCCACAGGTGCCTCGACCACTGGGGGCCTAAGCCACGGTCCCTAAATGACTACAGTAAAACTTTGCTTGAAACTACCTAATGTCAGAAATTATTTTCGATTTTTTATTGATTATAGGCTCGCATATCACCACGATCTCACCTGATGGTAAGTGATGATGTGGTCGATAATGAAACACGTGTACCTAGATTAATTAAGAATTAACGCTTAACCAACAAACTGTCAAAATCTTACTTGTCACATCATATTGTCACAGTCGAACGAGTACCCACCTTCCATAGCAGCACAGTTATAGGTCCAATTGATTGCATTATACACTAATTATTTTTAGCACCTCACCGTCCAAATATGCCAAGTCTAAAACAGGCACTAGGCTAGTTTATTTTAAGTACTTACAAAGATGCTTATAACTTTTCCAAGCACTGTCATGTCCATTTTGCTAGCGTTCTTACGTCTAGATCCGTGGCACAAATTAATATAAGCAATTGTTTACATCGTTTTATTACGTAGAATGCAAATAGAGGTGTACATTTTGTGCTGTGATACTATGAAATATTACATCACCATGTTCGCGTAATGAATTTTTCCTACCTATATAGATTCTCAACGACTAGATTAGAAAAAAGCCGTTGAATGCGTATGGACGAAACTAAAAGACTAACTAAGCACAAACCAACTCGTTTATACACCACATAATATGTTCGTATTTTTATGCTCATACGTCGAACGATAAAATCCGTCGTGTTACCAGACATAGTGTATGGTGCACGAAAGCCGTAATTCAAAAAGTTTGATGTCTGCTTGTACTGTGGAGACGATGACGACACGAGAAGCCATATTTCTTATATACATATGTGTCATCTGCACGTGAATTTTTTGTTACGAAACGGTTTCAGTGGTTTGATAAATATCTTGAAATAAATATCTTAGTGTCAACCGTGATGTCAGCAGTTCGCAGGTCGAAATAAAACTGTTTCTTTGTCATTCTTCGGCTTGAACTATGTAGGTTACATCTGATTGTACGTTATTCATTGCTTGTCTTTTTCTGCTATGGCCAAGGTTCCCTGACGGGCAGAAATATTGTGGAATCGAAATTTATTTTTAATTATTATGTTAAATATTTTTTTATTCAGAATTAAAACGAAGTGTCCAGTGTTGCATACGTATTTACTACCAGTGTGTCCCTCGTAATAAAGTACAGCCTGTCCTATCATCCAGTAAAGTCCCATTAAAATTGGTTCCAGATATTATCCCGAAAAACAGAAAGACAGTCTGTCTTTTTTACAGCCAATTAAAAAAAAGGTTTCATTGTGTTTTCGAATCGTGTGCATTAGGTGTCCAAAACATATATTTTTTTAATTTGAAACGCATACCGTCTAATTTTTTTATAAATGTTAAAACATACTCAAATATGAAATTTCACCTTTCTAGCATGATCGCAACTGGTGTCGATTGAGCTACAAAGTTTATTGAAAATCTTGTTTTGTCCTCATATTTGGGTCGGTAATAAAACTATTATAAATGAAACAAATTAAGTTAATAAGAGTTAAAATAAAATAAATTTACAAAATAAAATTAATCCTTATTGAAAAGAAAAGAATAACAGTCAGCTTAGGTAACTTCTCTTAAGTGTAGCTTTTTAAAGTCCGGATTGAAATATCGATGTTCCTACACACAACGCAACAAGAACTGTTGTTATTCTTCTTTTGCCTTTAATTTGACAGCCATTTCAGTGGTATCATTCACAACTTTCAAACGATTTATTCAGCGACCTGAATAGCTGCATTATCATTCCAACAACATACATCTTCTTGAAGAAAACTGTCGGCAATCTGAAGTCGTGATCGAAATGTTTACCGATACAAAATCATCATCACCAATCATTAATTCGTTTTATACACAAAAAGAAACATATAAATAAACAAAAAACAACAAGAAAAGAAAAAACATAAATACTTGCTTACCGAAAAGATTTTGTGTCATTTCTTCCTTCTAGCTTATCAAATTCATCATCAGAAAGTGATAACATGACAGTCTCTTCACACTAATACGAACCACATGTGATGGCTACATTTGCTTAACGAAGCTTTAGGAATTGTTGCATAAATTTTTTCGTACTCTTTGTCGCGAAGGGTCGCGATTATTAAATAAACCCAACAATATTGTATAGAGCAACACTTGTTACCAACCACAAACAAATTTGGTAAGTGGCAACACTCTTTTTGCCCGGCACGTTTTGCAACCGACATACTGTTCTTAAAGTTTCAATCAAAGTGTAAAATTGCAATGTGTGTGATCTTCGCCTGCCAGCCAGCAATAATACGACAGCTAAGTATCTAGATTATAAGCCAATATTATTCCGCAACTGAACTCGCGTATTGAGTTATGGATTGAGTAAATTAAAAGCGATGGGAAATGGTGGATGCCGCGAAACTCTTATGAGCTGATGAGCAAACATGATTTCCATCGTATAGACGTAATGTGCCGATAGTTTCGATTGTTTGTATCATAATGTGTGCAATCTAATATAATGCAATCAACAGAGTCCTTGGTTTGGGTAATAAAATACAAGTACCTACCTATATCAATATCAATAGGGTGACCGAAGGGTGCTCCCTATTCTCACGACTCCCAATATCGTAAGCATACAATCCTAAGAGCTCTTTAGGGGCTCACCTGTGTGTGGTGGGTTGGCCAATCTTCTCACAAGGTATCAAGTATGTTTGGGTAGACAGTAAATCATGTTCGTGGAGCATGATGGTTACGTCCATAGGGACAAGAGGCAACAGCCTGTCAAGATTGTTTAAGTGAACAAGCTCACTAAGGTTCACATTGTATATCTGTTGATATAAACATAATAATACACCAAGCAATAAGTATGTGATTGCACTCATAGTGATTTAATAGAGTCCGTATTGATGTACTAAAATTCATGTTAATAATATAATTATGTACCTTCATACCATTCGGTGGTACTTAGTAGTCCAACAGTGTAATCATGGACTTTCTTTCCACAACAGGAGTGACCTATTCGTGGAGGGAGGTGATGAGTTCTGTGTGGCTGAGCAAAGACATCTACATCATTCAGGTGAGACAGTTGACCAGCAGTTGACCAGCAGTTGACCAGCAGTTGACCAGTAGTCGACAAACATATTACAATAGAATAAAACTACAAGGGAACCGTTACTATGCATTTATCTCTTTAATATCAGATACTCTCCCCATAGAATCAAAGCGAAGCAGATTATTCATAATTAGTATAACTATTACATTCTCCAATTTGTGTCAAAGAATCTAGGCAATGCTAGCATCCTTTTGTAGGGAGTCATACAGATACCATAATCTTACTTGTCGGAAGGTCATGAGTAGAACCGACGCGACAAAGATGGTGGAGATGCTGGGATCTTCATCAAAGTTGGTGGAAATGCCCTGGGATCTTCATCAAAGTTTGGTGAAGATAAGATGAGACCTTTACATATCCATAGTTATACAAAAAAAATTTTAGTACAAAATCAAATAAGACAAAGTTTAGTGTAGATTGATTAACCTTAACTAACCGACTAAACTGAACTTAATGAACAAAACTTATCTGATATACCTATGGCTAAAGAGAGTGTATTGGGAACCTACTTTAGATTAAAATATGCAATTGTCAACTGTCTTACTGAATGGTAAGGATGTCTTTAAAATTAAATATACAAAAAAAAAATGAACACAGTTCACTTTATTTACTTTGTTTGTGTGACCCTGTGACCTTAACTATAAGTTATAACTCTAGTGTGTAAAACATGATTTTAACTAGATCTTGGGCAGTGAACATTAATCCAACAAAGTTACTACTGTTAAGTCAGTGATAACGGATAAAATCAAGACAATTTAAAAATTCCGCGCCAAGACAATTTAAAATTCCGCGCCTAAATGTAATGTGGACGATGCGCGCATGCGCTATAACAGCGACGCGACGCCATAATGACGCTAGTGTGTTTGAATTTGCAATTTCTTGCATCATTCAGGTGGTCCTCAAAGAGTATGTAATATACTATGGTGGTCCTGGTTAACAGACACTGCAAAACTATGTGAATTGGATAAACAGTGGAAATAATTGTAATTCCGTACAAAATTACATTAATAAAAGGTGAAATTAACTCATATCATCAGGTAAGAATGACGATATGTTGTTCAAAACTATCTAACTAATCTTTTCGACAAAGTTATTTGCCGGTAACCTATAATTTACATCTTGACAAACCATTGTAAAACCTAAAACGAACAAAATGTACTTATTGTCGAAGTGATACATATATGCAATACGTGTTTCAATTAGCCAAGTTAGCATTGCAGCGCTTATTGTTCCATAATTAATCTCCCTATCGTTTAATAGGAACACAAACATTCAATAAAGGAAACACTTGGGTACTTACGACATCTTAAAGAGTGTACAAATACAAGGAGATACACAACACACCTACCAACTGATAGTTGAGTCCAAAGTTCAGGTATGTAAAAGTGTGATTAAATACCACGTTATTTCAAATACATGAACGACGAGTCACTTAAGAAAACCCAAAATACCAACATTGAGTTGTAATGTACTATACATACTACATTTTAACTCAATGAATACCAATTGGAATCTAGTAGTGAAGATTTGTTATAATTACCATTTAATTTACCAGAGACCCTGTCACTATCACCATATTAAATCAGAATAAATCACAACACATGAGTACATAGTTATAGTATATAATAATATTACCATTCCGAGTCACAAGTTTCATATGGTGACAATATCTAGTGAGTCGAATATTTACATTGCTTGTCAAAATAGGTACATTTAAAACAATGATTATCAAATTATGAGTGTCCTACAATAATAGTTTCTCACTTGTTAACCAGTATTAATTGTGATTATCACAAAAAAAAAAAAAAAAAAAAAAAAAATACAACTTTAATCCACTAATTTTCAAAGGTAAATATATAATGAGAATAATACCTATATCAACTCTGATGGCTTAAAACCTAACAGTTTAACTTAACGGTGAATAATTGCTTAATGTTGTGATGACATGAAAATAAAATAGATAAACAATTACTAGAAACTCTATCTATCACAAACTTTACATGCATTGTTGTAAAATTCAAATGTTACATACACTGTGATTATGTGATACCTATGCAAAAGAGTGCATGGAGATATACCAATAAGCTAATTAGTGTACATGTTCAGCGTTTGCACACTATGTTATGATGGATAACCTATGGTCCAAAGAGAAAGTTATTTGTGAATAATGTAGAATAAATATGCGGACATACTATAAAGATAATACATTAGCTAGTAATGCTTTACTTAATGAACATTAATTGATTTAACTCAGTGCTATACGCCGTGTGATGATAAAAGTGTGGTCTAGTGAACTTTCTTGTGTTCTCACATAATTGAATAATAAGATAAGATAGTGCCATAGCCAAGGCTGGGTGAGTCAAAATGTTTTAAAGGAAGCAACAACTGGCTTAACTAGTGCTATGATTATAGACTAAGTTGGGCAGTGTGACATACTTACTCCAGATATTTTTACAAAATCAATTGTGAGATCAAGAAGATCACTAAGAAATTAATAGTTAATATTTAATAAAATTAAATAAACAGTGGAGCTCTGATAAATGTCAGTCATTATTGCAAGCTAATAAGAGTAATAATGATTAAATGCTAATTCTTAAACAATACACATTAAATGTATAATAAATTCAAAATCTAAATAAATAAAACTGACTATAATTGATGTAAATTTTAATTGTCGTTGTGGGCAAACGTTTTATCCATATTATCATAAGGTACTTATGATGATTTCAGATTCACCCCAGTCAGTGTACAATAATACCATGAAGGAAATATATTTAAGTAGACTAACTACGTTTGTGTCGAGTATCAAAAGTTTGACTAAAAGCTCACATACTCTTTGTGCGTTGAAGTCATGGTCTGATGATGCAAGCATGCATTGTGTCATCAAAATTACAAGCGGTCATTCATCGATTCAATAATGAGTTGTATCAATATTTTAATACTTCTACAAACCCAAATGCTGATGATATATCAAATATGACAAATGAACAGCTAGAAGGTGATGAAGCCTTAGCCGAGCTGAAAGCAAGAATACAAGTCAGGAAGGACAAGGTTGTTTCTTCGAACTCAAGTCAATCAATCAATAGAGGCAAACTACCTGAGTTGAACTTACCTACCTTCTCAGGAGATGTTCTCCAATGGACACAATTTTGGGATCAATTTTCTTCCAATATTGATCAAAGAACACTAAGAGACGTCGACAAGTTACTGTACCTAAAAGCTTCTTTGAAAGGCGAACCTAAGACAATCTTGGATGGTCTTGAGACTACTAACGATAATTATAAAATTGCTGTGACTACTTTGACAGACAGATATGGGAAGAAAACGCAAATAATTGATGCCCATTACTCAGCTCTTCACAAACTTAAAGGAGCAGACAAACAAGATGATTGTAGAAAAGTTTTGGATGAAATCGAAAGACACCTTCGTGTATTGAGTTCTCTGGGAGAGAATACAGAACATAACCACCTAAGATTTTTGATCTTGGAAAAGTTCCCTGAAGACATAGTATACGAACTGAAATTAAAATTAAGTAGCGACACCATCGAAGAAATAAGGAAACAACTCCATCTTGTACTCTCAGCTAGAGAGGATGCTAAGCGTACTTCTGAGAAATTTAAGATAGAAGATGCTAGTTACACAACAGAAACACTTCATGTACTAGAACATAGAACTGAAAAGGGATCTAAGATACATAAACGAAATAATTTAAAGGATACGAATAAAAAATTCAAACCTAATGTAACTGCTTTCAATAAAACCTTTGACACGAAGAGGAAATTTCAGTCAGCTGGAGAAAAGAGTGGACAGGGACCCAAGCAGAAAAGAAGAAAGCTCAATTGTATATTTTGTAAAGGAGATCATTTTAATGATGAGTGCACGGATAGTAAAACTCTACAACAAAGGAAATCAAGGTTAAGGAACCGTTGTTTCAATTGCCTCCGTTTAGGCCATAACATAAATACCTGTAGATCCAAACACATAGCCTGCAAACACTGTGGTAAGAAGGGCCTCCATAATAGGGCACTTTGTCCTAGCTAAGAGTCACCAAGGAACGTGATGACAGAAACCGAGTTACAGAAGAAAGAATCTACTAGTGCGATGCATATCTATGAAAGAGGATCAACAATACTACAAACCGCTGTTGTTAATATCAGAGGACCGGAGAATACCTCAATGAAATGTCGCGTACTGCTAGATTCAGGCAGCATGAGAAGCTACGTTACACAAGATGTCGCGCAGAATCTTGATTTGAAGACTGAAGAAGACAACCATCTCACAGTATTCACTTTTGGTTCGAATAAACCCCAAGAGTTGGATAGCCCATTAGTGAAACTTCACATTCAATCAAGAACTGATATATAAAGGATAGTATATGCGAACGTCGTACCTTCTATTACACATGGTATTTCATCTTGTGGTGAAGAATTCTCCAAATGGAAATATGAAAAGGATTACTTACTAGCGGATGATGGATCTTTGTCAGACAAGGTGGATATCCTTATTGGAAATGATTACTATCATTCACTTATGTCTACTGAAAAGGTGAAAATACGAGAAAATTTATACTTGGTAAATTCCGACCTAGGATGGATATTATCAGGCAAAATGCCGAATAAGCACGAGGATGAATTATCAATGCTCACATACTTTCAAGCGTCCTATGAAACCAGATTGAACATAACCCAATTAACACTATGGACAGATAGTCAAATAGTGATTGATTGGTATCATTCTGATAAGTTACTTGAACCATTTGTATCCAAAAGGCTGGAAGAAATAAAACGCAACAAAAGTTTGATAGTGAGATACGTACCGTCTAGTCTCAATCCTGCAGACGTAGCAACACGTCCTATCACGTCAGAGGAGGAGAGGAACGGATGGCTGTCTGGACCAGAATTTCTGGGGCAGGACCCTAGAGACTGGCCTAGTGGGCCACCGAGGAACACTTCTCTTCTGATGGGGGAGGGTCTGTTGAACACAGAAAACCAACCAAAGGTAACACCTTCAGAGGATAAAGTAACAGCAAACGAACCTTTGGATTCACAATTACAAAAAATAAAAGAACTACAGAAAGAAATATTCTCAGAGGAGTATGGAGGAAAGAAAACAAACCTAGCTAAGAATTTGGGATTATTCATCGATACCGATGGAATTTTAAGATGTGATGGAAGACTCACATATTCAGATTTATCCTATGATGCAAAACATCCCATACTCCTACCTAAAAACAGTGAACTTACCGAAAAAATTATTAAGGAAACTCATGAGAAAAACCTTCATGTTGGAGTACCTCATACACTAAGCCTCATAAGACAAAAATTTTGGATACCACAAGGAAGAGCGAAAGTTCAAAAAACACTAAGCAAATGTACGAGGTGCGTGAAACATGGAGGAGGTCCATACGAGCTACCTAAAACTCCAGCATTACCAGCCGAAAGAGTAAGATTTAATATGCCGTTCGATTACGTCGGTGTGGACTACTTCGGACCGATGGTCATAAAGACAGAAAATGGTGTAAAAAAGAGATGGATTTCTCTTTTCACATGCCTTGTGATACGAGCAATACACTTGGAGGTAGTTAAAGATCTAACCACAGATGAATGTCTCATGGCATTCAGACGTTTCATCGCTACTAGAGGAACACCATCACTTATAATAACTGACAACGCACCTCAGTTCAGATTGCTGGCCGAGGTAATGTCTGAAGGAACACTGGCAGACAACTTAAGATGGAAATTCATCCCTCAACTAGCACCCTGGCACGGGGGCGCGTATGAAAGACTCGTAGCAGTAGTAAAGCATTGTCTAAAACGAACTCTTCAAAAACACATGCTCGGGGAAAATCAACTCTCGACGATCATCAAAGAAGTCGAAGCCGTAGTCAATACCAGACCACTTACATATGTGGGAACCGAGATGGACCACATCCTAAAACCAACTGATTTCCTAACACCAGGAAAGTGTTTGAACATTCAATTACTCATGAATAGCTTACCACTCTCTGGTTCTATCATTAGACAACAACTCATCGAAGGATGGAAACGTGGAAATATGATAATGAACGAGTACAAAGAAATGTTCATCAACCGATACCTTTTGAGTCTCAGAGAAAGGTATGGGAATTCACCCAAACAAGCAAGAGTGAGAACTCGTGAAGTTCCTCAGGTCGGAGATGTGGTACAAATTAAAGGTGAAAGAAGTAACCGCGAAAGTTGGAAAGTAGGAAAGATAGTAGAGACACTAAAGGGAAAGGACGGTTTATGCCGTGTCGCTAGAGTAAAAGTGGACAACCATGTGTTCACACGATCGATTGCTCATTTATATCCTCTAGAAATAGAAGAGGAAGAGACTCCACTAAATCCCACTGACAAAGTCCTAGATCAACGGGATACAGTCGTTGATAATAATGACCCGATACAAACGCCGTCTATGAAGTTTGAAAGTGTCGACACTAATCCCACAGCTGAAATAAGTTATAAACTAGATAATGATGAGAACACGAATGCGAATGTAAGACACAATTCAACGCAGGATACGAAAGAAGAGCTAGAGAACGTCAGCACAATAAACGACATTGAACTTGCACAAGATCATAATGAACGTGATCTAGAAGACGAAGTAAACAATAGACAGAAATTAATCAACCAAACAAGCGATGAGAAATCGCGTCGAGCAGCTGCAGTCCAAGCACTGGAGAAGATCCACAAATGGACTCGCGACTTGATGACCACCAAAGTTTAAAACTCGCGAGGCGGGTGTGTCGCGAAGGGTCGCGATTATTAAATAAACCCAACAATATTGTATAGAGCAACACTTGTTACCAACCACAAACAAATTTGGTAAGTGGCAACACTCTTTTTGCCCGGCACGTTTTGCAACCGACATACTGTTCTTAAAGTTTCAATCAAAGTGTAAAATTGCAATGTGTGTGATCTTCGCCTGCCAGCCAGCAATAATACGACAGCTAAGTATCTAGATTATAAGCCAATATTATTCCGCAACTGAACTCGCGTATTGAGTTATGGATTGAGTAAATTAAAAGCGATGGGAAATGGTGGATGCCGCGAAACTCTTATGAGCTGATGAGCAAACATGATTTCCATCGTATAGACGTAATGTGCCGATAGTTTCGATTGTTTGTATCATAATGTGTGCAATCTAATATAATGCAATCAACAGAGTCCTTGGTTTGGGTAATAAAATACAAGTACCTACCTATATCAATATCAATAGGGTGACCGAAGGGTGCTCCCTATTCTCACGACTCCCAATATCGTAAGCATACAATCCTAAGAGCTCTTTAGGGGCTCACCTGTGTGTGGTGGGTTGGCCAATCTTCTCACAAGGTATCAAGTATGTTTGGGTAGACAGTAAATCATGTTCGTGGAGCATGATGGTTACGTCCATAGGGACAAGAGGCAACAGCCTGTCAAGATTGTTTAAGTGAACAAGCTCACTAAGGTTCACATTGTATATCTGTTGATATAAACATAATAATACACCAAGCAATAAGTATGTGATTGCACTCATAGTGATTTAATAGAGTCCGTATTGATGTACTAAAATTCATGTTAATAATATAATTATGTACCTTCATACCATTCGGTGGTACTTAGTAGTCCAACAGTGTAATCATGGACTTTCTTTCCACAACAGGAGTGACCTATTCGTGGAGGGAGGTGATGAGTTCTGTGTGGCTGAGCAAAGACATCTACATCATTCAGGTGAGACAGTTGACCAGCAGTTGACCAGCAGTTGACCAGCAGTTGACCAGTAGTCGACAAACATATTACAATAGAATAAAACTACAAGGGAACCGTTACTATGCATTTATCTCTTTAATATCAGATACTCTCCCCATAGAATCAAAGCGAAGCAGATTATTCATAATTAGTATAACTATTACATTCTCCAATTTGTGTCAAAGAATCTAGGCAATGCTAGCATCCTTTTGTAGGGAGTCATACAGATACCATAATCTTACTTGTCGGAAGGTCATGAGTAGAACCGACGCGACACTCTTCTTATTATTATTCAAGATATATAAAAAAAAATACCTTATTCAAGAAGCACAAACCTTGGTTAGGTGCTTTAGTTGCAACTCAAGCCAAAGTTTAACATACATAAACAAACATACACGTAAACGTGACAATAAATAAACAAACATTTTGAAGAGCCTTTTTGTCTTTCAAGTTGGAGTTGAGTTCTTTTGAGTTCTTTGGAGTTGTGATTGCAAACACAATTTTAAGAATATATCGCTGTCTCCATCCATTATGCCTGATGCTGTGCTCCAGGGTGCCTGAGTTTTTTTCTTGTTGCGACTCCAAGTTGTTTGTAGTGGAAGTAGATGCTACCTTTCCTCTCTCTCGCTAACTCTCTTCCCGTCCTCTTTGCCTAACTAGCTATTCCTTCTTTCTCTGTTAATTTTTTGTCAACTATAATTTTTTTTTAATATAAATTCAGACATTCGCTAAAAATTACATATTTCTCCTGTTTTATAACGAGGTATTTACATATAATAGATCGTTAGTATGGGAGAGTTGAGTTACTCGTGAGTGCTTTCCCCAAAGACTATTATTCTCTATAGCTTTCTCAAGTTGGTTCAGCAAAAACAAACAATGAATAAAGAAGGAATGAGCGAGGTTTTTTGAAAGAGACGCCTTATAAACCTTACACAGAATTGGAGGCGAACTAATTAAATTATTCATAAGTTTTACAGAAAAGTTATAATGTGGATAGTTCTTCTGTCATTTAAAGTGCTTAACTACTCGTATATTTGCATGATTAGGTAGTCTGTAGCGGCACGGCAAGTGTTTTTAAGTTTTTACTTTTGAGTATTCCAAAACCTGTTGTTTATAAATATTGACTAAACTAATAAATTAGCGAAATAATAGCACAGCAATATTCCAGCTTACTTCTAACATGACTGTTATCCTTACAACATTTATATTAAAACAATCAAAAAAATCGCGACCGTCTGTCGGTTTACAATATACTCACAAAGTACAGACCAGATTTTCCAATTCCAGACCAATGTGAATAGACTCCTGAGGCAAATGTTAGTGTATTATTTAGGTTTTGTGTGAGTGGGCTCAGTCATTCTTTTGATATTTGAAAGCTGGTACTTGCCGTGCGGTATCATATAAATTTGATCGAGATCTGATGAGTAGTTCTTGAGTTCTTTTTTTTTTGTTGTTGTTGATAAGCTTGCGTTTGACCACCATCTCACCCGATGTTAAGCGATGCTGTGGTCGAAGATGAAGCACGCTTGCCTAAAAGTAACCTATTCACTCTTGACTTCAAGACTCCCAGGTTATAGCTATCAGGAAACACAGACTCTGGCAGAGAATTCCACTCCTTAGCTGTACGCACAATGAAAGTATTCCCAAAACGTTATGTGCGGGTGGGATGTCCACCATGTAACGATGGCGCATCGCCGTTTGTTTTGTAGTCCGATGATGGAACGGGCTTGGTGGAATAAGATTGTGCAATTCTATCGCCCACTCCCCGAAATGTATCCGATAGAAAACTGATAGGCTTGCAACACGTCGCGGATGTTCAAGGCTCTGGAGCTTTGTCTCGACCAGTTTTTCGTTGACAATGAGCGTCTTGGCCCGTTTCTCGATAGACTCAAGTACATCAAGCTGTTATTTGGCTGATCCGTCCCAGAGATGAGAGCAGTACTCACTATACACGACTGAACTTGCGCTTATTATTACTGTATAATTATATTATTGTTATTCTTAATAATGCGTATATTTTCAAAAATCTTTTTTTTGAAAGAGTTTACTTTAGTTGTGGTCCCATTGTCATCAAGTGAGGATCTGATGGTGGGATCCTGGAGAAATCGAGGGAACTCTTCTCTTCTTCTTCTTCTAGGCACACCTATAGCGATTTCAGATTTTTTAGAGAAGCTTGTGCAGTTGCTTTCGAAAAGTACCATTTGGTGAAGTGGAACTGATGATGAAGACCATAGATGGCCACCGGGACTACTAAAAAACACTGCAAAGTGAAAAAAAACTTTAAGTTTTGGTAGTCGGTGTCTTTGCTTTTGTATTTTCGTTTTTGGCACCGACTTCCGAAATTAAAGTTATTTTTCACATGGCAGTGTTTTTTTGGAGTAGGTTTAGTATTGCTACTCGCCGCCAGGTGGCGTTAGTGTATCGAACATGCTAAATGTCGGTCCAAGTTTCTCGACGTACTTAGCTAAGCGACTGGCGTAACAATATTTACCGGTAATAAAGTAGAACACGGTTCCCAGAAGTCAACCGGATCTAGTATGGTCTGCTACAATTGTAAAGAACCCGGTCACCCATTCTTTCGTTGCCCGAAATCAAAGATTCAATGCTCTAAATGTAATCTACTAGGACATAAAGACACTGAGTGTCCTGGGACAAAGCAAAGGACCAACAATAAACCAAAAGCAATGTTGAAAGTAGAAAATACAGGCGATTCAAGTGCCAAGTATAGAATGCCTATTAAAATAAAAGGGTTGTTATCAGAATGTCTCGTAGATTTTTGGAAGCGAGGGTACCTTGGTCCGTCTCAGTAAAGCTCAGTGTTTAGGACTAGACTGGAAAGTAGGAGAAGTGCCACTATTAATAGGAATAGGTAACGTGCAATATAAACCCCCTGGCAAGGCTAACGTCATGATCGAAATACAGAGTGTAGTAGGAAATCACGTGGAGATATTGGTAGTAGATGATTATTTATTAAATTTCCCTATACTACTAGGCCACACTTTCACCAAAAGATCCTCGATCAAAGTAGTAGAGTAGAAATAGTACTGAGCAGTCCGTTTTGATTTCTCCACTTTTATGTATGAAGAAGACGCGCATAAGGCGCGGCGAATTAAAGGCGATCCCAGTTAGGTCGTGTAATTATTTCTCGGGAAAAATTTACGTGAACCGCGCGCAATATTGAAGGTTACGAACATTACTTGTTGCCCGGCGGGTATCAATTATCACACGGCGCGGGTAGGGTTCTCGTTCAGAAAATCGGTGACAACCATCTAGTTATAGAAAAGGGTAATCTTATAACTAGGAACCATACTTTAACCGAGAGCTTAAACGTTCAAAAAATTGATTTTAGTGATCAGTCATCCATAAATGAAGCACCAAGCAGCTGCGGAGAAAATTAACAAAGGGTCAAAAAGAGTCATTCAAGGTCTTGTTGGATAAATATAAATATTACTTTTCTAGAAGTTTAAAAGATCTTGGATTTAAAATGGCAACTGAAATGGTGATTCAATTAGGTAATCCCGATCCTGTCCTTTACCGCCCATACCAGTTATCCTTTACCAAATGCCAGCTAGTTGATATGATCAAGGAAATGCTAGACCAGGGCCGCTTAAAACAGACGCTATATCCAAATTCCCTACGCCAACAAATGTTCACGAAGTTAAAAGATTCTTAGGCCTTGCTAGCTTCTTCAGAAGGTTTGTCACGGGATTCACTTTAATAGCACGTCCTCTGACTAGTCTGTTGAAGAAGTACTCTTCTTGGAGTTGGTACCTCAACTCCAAGAAGAAAAGAAGTAAAAAAAACTAGAATCATTTGAAAAATTAAAGGAGATTGTAGTACAAAAACCGGTCCTGGGTCTTTCTGACCCTAATGCACTAACTCAACTCCACACTGACGCTACCCAACGAGCACATTAGTGGAAATAGCAGCCTATTTTGTTACTTTGGGCTGTAAAATAGCGCTTTAAGGGTTCAAAAAGCAGTTCAGAGTTGCATATCTGCATCCGTAAACGTCTATAGTTATAAAAGTTACTTAAGGTGCTATAAGCTGAATCAAATACTACCGTAGCCTTCACAGTAGTCCACGGTAGAACTCATTTACCACTTACACCTTTATATGAGAGTTACGAAGGTCATTCTGCCACTCACAGCTGCATAGTAGTTTCCATTGTAACTTGTATAGGTTATAGTTATAGTAACCACTATTATACTACTATAAGTTTCATTATAGAAATAATAGAAACTCTTATGCATACTATAGTTACAAAAAAATCATTAGTGTAACTAAAGCCTTTAGTAGCGATAGTCACTCCTTGCAGGCTCAATCCATTCGCCATTTTACAACCGCTTTTGTAACTATTATAAAACATTTAATAAAATGGATGCTAAACGAATAAGTACGTAACTAGATATTATTTATTTATTTATTTATTATATACTTTATTGTACACCTTACAATACACTTAAGGATACAAATAATTAATCTTATAACCTCAAAAACAGGAAAATAGGAGCTTTTTGTGGCTGTGAGTTGCACTAGGGGAACAAAAATCACTGGAAGCGTTAGAAGGGTGAAAATTAGCACTATGATTCTCAAAAGGGAGTTATTAGAGCTCAAACTGCAGGTTATGACTACAGTACAATGACGCCATGATTTTTTAAGAAAACTTATAATTCACTTGCAAAATTGAGTTGATATACATTGGTTTTTCAGTTAAATGTGCATTAAATGTACCGGTAAACAATCGGCCACTTGCAAATAGTAAGTTATCGACACGTAAAAATACGGAAATAAAATTTATTCTGTATAACAAATAAAAAATATCACATATCTTTTGTTAATTTTTTAAATATCATAAAAGCGCGTTAAAATTACTCGAAAATTATCTTATATATCTACAGTAAACTGGACAGCGTTTTAAGTATCTTTATATATCTTGCTAATACAGAATACAAACATTTACTTCTTTTTGTTTTATTTTCATGATGGCGACGAAAACACTTTACCAAAATATTACAAACAATGTCAACTGAAGATATACAATAAAGAACTATAATCAATTCATTCGTTCAAAGTAGTTCAAAATCATTCAAAAGTAGCGCTACGAGAGCTTTAGTATAGCGTTAATAAATCGTTATAGCTATTAAGGAACCTTTATGCAACCGTTGTGCAGGTTAAATGGAACTTTAGGTTGCATAAAATGGCGCCCAAATAGCGCTAAAGCGGCTGCTTTAAGTCTGCAGTAGACGCTCTAGCGCTTACGTCTATTACCATAAGTAATAATCGGATACGCTCCAAAGCTCTAATGCAGCCCATTTGTGCTAGTTGGGTAACAAGTACGGGGTAGCCCGCATTTTAATGCAACAGAACAGATCTGGGGTGTTCAAACCTATTGCTTAGTATAGCAGGCAAACCAGTCTGAATGAACAAAAACTTCACTCCTTCGAGTTAGAGACCCTCGCTATTACTGCCTCATTAAATAGGTTCAGGCATTACTTACTTGGTATTAGATTCAGCATAGTTACGGACTGCAACGCTTTGCGTACCACTTTGAGTAAACGCGACTTAATCCCACGAATTGCTTGCTGGTGGCTGCAGTTCTTAGAATATGACTAGAATATCGCGAATGTTTTAGGCGACTCCAAACGTAAAGATGCCGTTGACATATTCAAAAATTACAAGCTTGTAAATGGACGGGTATATCATATAATTGACGAAAATACAATTCGTTGGGTTATTCTAAGTGGCACCAAGCGTGGCAATTCATTCATCCTAGTTATCATAGACACGTTTACTAAATTTTCTGACATCACTGCTGCTCGAAATACGAAATCGTTCACAAGCATTAGGGTGTTGAGAGAGCATTTTAGTTACTTCGGTTTGCCAACCCATATGATTATGGATCAAGGGACAAGTTTCACTAGTAGACAGTTAAACACGTTTATTCAATCATGTGGTATAAAGCACGTGATTAATGCCGTTGCCACACCCTGAGTGAATGGCCAATTGGAACGGTACAACCGCACCATTTTGACAGCGCTCGGGGCAATGAACCACGATAAACTAAATGGTTTATGGGACGAACATTTACTTAACATGCAGTTGGGTATCAATACCACTGTATATGCCACTACTAAAAAAGACTCCAGTGGAGCTTCTTTTCAGGCGAAATCTAACGGGATCGGGGAGAGTCTGGACGATGTTAGGATTACAGCCGCTGAGCTTATTAGGATACAACAGGACAAGGACAAGGAGCGTTATGATAGGTACAGAAAAATGGGAATGCGTTTTAAATGTGATTTGGTTTGAGTAGTAAGAGCTGTGACGGGAATAGAGGGGTAATCTAAGAAGCCTGCTGGAGCCTAAGTGAAAAGGTCCCTACAGAATTAAGAAAGTGCTCCCTAACGATAGGTTTATGGTTGAGGACACACCCCTCACAAGGACTAGTAAGAGGTACGAAGCCGTAGTGGCCATTGATAAAATATTCCCATGGATCTGTTTTAACGAACCCGTATCAACCGATTGTGAATCCAAGCCTAAATATTGTGAATCTGAATGTGAAGAATTGTAATTAGATGTATGATCAATTCATTGGCATTAATAAAGATGAATATTGTACATAGAAATAAATAAGCAGGTAGATAAGAACACAGAATCAGATCTTTTGCTATCAATTACATTATGTATTTGTTTTGATGCCTCCCATTTTAGCAATTGGTGCATTAGTGGGTATATCTACTGGTCAAGGTCATGGACCAATACATACACCTACTGCCGATATAAGATATAGATTACGCTGGGCGTGTCAGGTAACCGACACCCTTAAAGGTTATTACCGTTTTATTAATCAAGGTCATTGATTAATAAATAAATTCATTGTTTTTCTTTATTTTTAAAGAAAGCTTATAGAATTATTCCAGGTACTAATGGTTAAAATATTTGCTGGTCAACGTCATGGACTAGTAAATACCGATCCATTACCGTATGTCACAGCCATTTTATTCTGAAACTATTGGGACTATACATGTGAAACTTGGTACGTAGATATATTCTGTGAACCGCTTTCCGATTTTAAGAAATAAATGTTTAAAATTAAGGGTGGCTCTTCATACATGGAACTGAACCTGAAATTTTTTTTTTACCATGAACCTATGGGTGCGTATGTATGTGGTATCTATAAACAGGTCTTTAAAAATGACATTGAGGTTTATAAAACCATTTTTCCTTAAGTCAATTCTTTAAAACATATACGCATCCAAAGTGGTAAAATGTCCCCCCCGTTCTTAATTCTATAATAATGGAGTGAAAAATCAAAAAGAAATAAATGCTGTAGACCCTAATGTTAACTTTCAACGAAAATTGGTTTGAACGAGATCGGGTGAGTAGTTTTTGAGATATAGCATATTTTCTAAAACCGCAAATATAACTTTGTAATTCATACAAACACCGTGAAAAACAAAGTTATTTGCCGTAGTTCTACGGAACCCTTAATGGGCGAGTCTGACTCGCACTTGGCCAATTATCTTTTTTAATTATTTTTTTCTTTTAAATAAGTTTGTACTGGTTGGCTTAATCTCTTCTGTTACATAGACTGAAATGATTGGCGCTGTCTGCCGAGATACAGCTAGGTTTTCTCCTAGTTCGGCAGCAGATGCTCCTATGTTGTATTGTTTTATTTTTAAGTCACTAGTTATATAAGAAATATGATTGTAATTTTATATGAGAATAAAATTAAACTAAAATAAACTTAAACTATGTTTCGATTATATTAGATTAACAACTTTGCCTAAGTTTCATTTAGTTATCTAATTTTCAATAAACCTACCTGAAACACCGGATAACGGCTGGAATAGGACCTTTTCAATGTTTCGGGGCACTTCCATTCGGGTGGAACCTAAATATGTTACTTTTAACTTGAATGCTCTCTTAACTTCATCCCTATAAGCGAACAAACGTACAGTGCGTTTCAACGAATAAAGGGACGACTTAGCGCCGTATTGTGACGGTATAGCTGCCCAAATGGTAGCGTGAACAAAACAAGAATTTATTTACGAATATTGACCGAATCAAAATTAGTCCTGATTCCCTATTTTATTGGTCAAACTCGAACCTATCATCAAAAATAAAATTAAAATAAAGCTTTTATAATTGTGACTTCTGGGCCTTTGCGCCATGCGTTCTCTTTACTTTCAGGCGAATTGGTGCCAACAATGAAAATAAGAGAGAAGTGTATGTATAATTATAAAAAACTGTTTAGAACTTTAAAAATTTAAATATTACATTTAAATTTTCTGTGAGACTTGGTTAAAAAAAAGAAAATAAACTGTTATTATTTTTCGCTATCAAGTTTTCTTTGCAAACCGTATTCCTTGAATTACATTTTACAGATAGAGGTCGACGACATTCCTATTATTATTTAAAACGCATGGTACCTAAATTTTTTTCAAACAACGTAGTAGCTCCATCTAATCAGTTAACTTGGAAACTTTGGTGTCTCATCCATCTAGAAGATGACGTTACTTCTGTTGTGGCAAGGGGTGTTTATGGCGGGAAAACGTTTGTAGGGTATGTGTGCGTTCAATCTCTCTCTAGCTCACTGACATTTTCTAACGCTATTCTTTCTTGCGACTTCTAATTCCTTGGTACAGAACCGTGAGAGTCGCACGTGACGTTATTCGGAATAGGTTATTTGCTAACTCGAGTATCGTGACTTTAATCTGAGGTAGTATGCGGAGGAAATGCTCTCTTGTCACCTAAGACGTACATAATATATATTTTACAACTTTAATATGAATTAGGTCCTTCTCCTGTTCATATTGTAGTCAACCGAAATTTTAAGTTACTTTAAAATTTTAAGTTTACTCATTAAAAGGAGAAAATACCACACTCATTAAACCACTCGGGGATCACCATAAGTACATGGGAGGAGTTCCAAGGCCGTTGAAGGCCAGCCCGTTAACCATACCTATCTTATATATAAAATCAATTGCTGTTCGTTAGTCTCGCTAAAACTCGAGAACGGCTTCACAGATTTCATGAATTCGTTTTGTATTATGTTCCCTCTAATACAGGGAAGGTTTAAAAAGTGAGAAAATATGGATGATAAAAAAATAACAGTACGAAGTTCGGTGGGTCAGCTACTCTGTAATAATTATTAGGAAAAATCCTTGTAAAAAATATATATTTATTTGCTCAAATAAGGTACAGAAACCTTTCGCCTATTGGTCGATGAAACGTCTAATGACCCTTTCATTAGATTTTTCATCGGCCAATAGCTCTTCCAGGCATTCTCAGTTGCGCACGCCACAATAGTGGCGATAAGCCCGTCTTTAAAGAGTAGCTAACGAGGCGTCATGGCATGGCTTACCTTCCGCCCTACACAAGTGTGCATCGAACAAGGTCGTTTCGGAAGCTGCCTGTATCGGATTCGGCGGAAGGAAACGTCCGTTTGTCACCACTGCGAGGATCGCTTTGCCCCGCTTGGGCAGAGCCCCGCCGTGTCCTCGTAGGAGCGCAGCCTCTCACTCCCGGCCCTGATCCAATCTATGGTCTGGAGTGAGGTGTCATGGGAAGCAACACTTCCTTCCGCGAGGCAGTAATGGAAGCAAAGGAGGTGGTGGGACGCGCGAGGGAGAGGCTGACCTGAAAGCCCTCACAACCCTTGCGCCCCAGCCGCCGCAGGAGACGCTCCGGGCCACCGTAGACGCGGGCGTGCAGGCTGCGAGCCATATGTTGCTCGCCGCTCAGCAGAAACAAGGTCTGTGAAGACGGCGCGACGTGTTCCACACGCACCTCAAAGAGTTATCAGCAAAATTGTCGGGGCCCAATGGAGGGCCGCTGCTTGTGGGTTTGCGGAGTTGTTCGAAAGAGTTACCGCGGCCTCGGAACACGAAGAGCAAATGACGGAACACCGATGGGTTTTCAGTCAGTAAGAATCAAAGTTTCGCCCAGATCGCGATGTCTTTTATTCCCTTCATGACTCCCCATAAAATATTTATTTTGCCGCTTGTGTATCTTTTTCATAATTCAGTGTTAATAGTTAGTTAGGTCAAAAAGTATTCGCAACAAGCACCTATTTTCCCAGTGAAAGGCTGTATTATTTAAAGGCTTCAGCTTTGGCCCTTGAAAGTGTATCAGGGGCCATACCATGAAGTGTTAAAGCGAGAGTCGTTCGAGCGAGAAAGAGAGATGGAGCTATATAGCGTGCATAGCTTCATCCCTCTTTCTCGCTCGAACGACTCTCGCTTTAACACGTCATGGTATGGCCCCAGATTTTAAATACCTTGGGTACATTTATAACTGAGGATTTAAGGGTTGATGCTAGGGCTTTCAGTCTCGATGCATTACTGAGTCCCGGGAAAAAAAAAACGAGACTACACTAGGTCTCGAAATTCCCGGAAGGAACGAGACTTTCGAGACTATTTCAAAACTACGTTTCTTATTTATAAGCTATGCAATTAGAGAATCAAATCAAGATATTTTAATCAAGTAGTTACTTTCATAAACAAGCGCAAATTAAAAAAAAAAACATTTATTACAGTTTTTGTATCATTTCTGTAGTGAGCACGTAAAAACCCCAATTTTGATACAAAAGTAACCCGCATTAGAAAAAGCTCTTTCTGCTTGTACGCTAGAGGGATACTACTTAGTACCACTTCGTGCTTTCACAATGAAAGGGGATAGAACCTATCTGGCGTATCGACGTCACCATTTTGTTTTATTTTAAATCGCGGCACATGATGAAAGTGGTATGCATGGCTAGAGGAACAAAAAATGTCCAGTAACACGGTACCCCTAAGTGTCACGTAAACATTTGAAGGTAAACATCGACATATAACTTCAACGAAAATCATTAAAAATTTACTCATTACGCGTCCATACGCTTATTAGTATTTAGTTTATTAGTCTAGCAGTACGACAAAACCGCTACTATAATTAATTATTTGCCTACTAAATCGCATCGCATCGCAATAAAACGCATTTCAAAGAATACTACACGCGCGTATTGGCTGTCTTTCATCTCACCGTATTATAAAATGCACAAAAAGTGTTTTGGTACATATCTTTCTTTGGTACATGGATTAGCCCGACCCGACCTCCTGCTGAATTTATGGATTATGTAGTATAGTAGTATTTATGATACATGTTAGATATATTATAAATCTTTTAAAATATCACATCTTAGTATTAATATTCACTTATGTTTTATATATAAATAAATGTTAACTACAATGACATACCTATTGCCTTTTGTTTAACTACTGCTGAAAAACGTTTTCAAGCTGAGTAACATGTCACATGATCCGCCACACGATAGTGGCATGTCGACTGCGTTTCATTACGATGCGAGCTCTCTTTCTATAAACATTAATAATCATAATCAACCTGGAAACGATTATTTGGATACAATCTGATGCGTATAAACAGGTAATAAGTCTAATTTTAATAATTGTCCTTGTAGTCATATGTCGATGTTTACCTTCAAATATCTCGGTAATGTGATATTTTGGGGTACCATGTTACTGATATTTTTTGTTAGACACATACCGCATTCAGTAAGCGCCACGATTTCTAAAAAAAATCAAAATGGCGGTGGGTCGACATGCCAGTCTTCATACAAAAAAAGTTGGAACCCCTTTCAATTCAATCAGAATAGTTCCATAAGTCAATTTTTATTGCAATCATAATTATGTGTTAACAAGATCTTAATATAAGTAGGTAATAGTTCACATGGACCCTTTCGGGCACAGCAATTTACATTTGTAATATGTACACAAAATCTGTGTTATTTGTCATTAAGGTTATTCAACCTCCACAGATAATGCTAAGCTTTACTCTACGCTCGACCATGCTGCCATTGCCATACCCATAATAAAATTTTACTATTGGTTTAATAAATTATTTAATACAGTTTTTATGTTACTGAAGTCTCGAAAGTCTCGTTATTCCCGTGACCGAAAATGTTAGTCTCGAGTCTCGAAAATACTAAAAAATCCTCGAGACTCTCGAAATTTTCGAGACCGAGATTCCGGGGATGAAAGCCCTAGTTGATGCTCATATAATAATAATAATAATAATATAATATTTATTTCATCAAAGTAGGTACAATTTTCTTAATATTATGACAAATTAAATCTAAGTTTACAGGTTGTACGCTGTCACATAATTATGGAGTTTCCTAACTCCTAAACTAAGTAAAACTTGTATTATAGGAGTTAGTGAGCTATTGACTCAGACCCAACCTTGAACTTATGTATCTTAATAACATAAACAAAATTATTAAAGCTTAAAATAAAAACAAAACATAAACCTACAGTAAAGTCATACAAAATGATATAATTTAACATTTACAACTATTATACTATTCTTGACACCTATTATATAATTACTTTTTAACTATTAACAGTAATTCTGTCTGATCATAAGTCAAAGTTAACAACCAATTATTCAACTTATGCTTTACCTCACGTGTGGTTAAATTGTATATTGCCAGTCTTTTATTAATCTCATTATACATTCTTGAGCTAGCGACCTCATATTGGCGGCTTGCAAAAGCTGTTCTGCAGCTAACACCGGGACATACAAGTGCACCGGAGCGCTTTGTACTTGTTTTTTGATTTAGAGGTAGCCGGAGGTGTTTTCGGAGTAAGGTTTTTTGAATGTATAGTTGTCTCACGGTTAGTACGCGGCATTCAGCATATAATTTTGTAGTTGAATACAATCGAGGCTTATGATGAATTACCTTTAAGACTGCTCTCTGTCATCTCTCCAACTTAAGAAATAGGGTTTTATAGGTACCACCCCATATAGGTATGCAGTAGGTTAGTAAAGATTGGCAGAGGGCGGTATATACCATGTAAATCGTAGATTTATCGGCAGTAGATCTGAGCTTCTTAAAAATATACATAAGCCTTCGAATTCGGTTAGTGAGAGTAGTCACCTGTGGACGCCAATCAAGACGCTCATCTAACATTATACCAAGGTATTTGATGCTTTTCACTCGCATTAGGGACAAACAGTCACAGTCCGTAGGTTCGGCACATGTATGAAGTTTCAATAGGTTAGTTGACTCGGGTGGTATAGGAGTACTTGGTAAATGAAAACGGATATGGAAAGAGAACGGAGGGCGTTGGCTGTGGCACGCAGGTTTGCGCGTTGTACACCAGAGGTGAAATCAACTCTTTTTAAGGCTTTTTGCCAATCGGTGTACAAGTGCACTCTGTGGGTTTGATATATACGCAAAGGGCATACAACGCCCTCAGAGTTCAGTACAATAACACCTTCAGGATATTGTTGGGGCTTCCACGTTACTGCAGTGCCTCCGGGATGTTTGCCGAAACAGGTGTTGCTGGTTTCAATACTATCCTACGAAAACGGATGGCGTCCACGATGCGCAGAGTGCATGGGAGCGCCAACAGCATTCTGAAGTTCATCAGTATGGCTCACTGGGTGTATGTACACGTGCATGTGTCCGGGGTGACAGATGAGCGCGGAAGGTACATGAAGTGACTGTATATATTTTATTGTTACTAACATAGTATATTATGTAAAGTATCATGTACCTACTAACAATATTTAAATTTACAGGCGTTTCTTATTAACATAGTTAAAAAAAAGACAGAAAATATTGGAAACGTCCCTTTCATTCCTCACTGCCTTCCAAATCGCAAAACTAACAAACATACGCTCCTTCCTACCTTTACAGATAAACACATTCACTCACACGCCTACACATACATACACTACACTTACATTCCATGCATCCACACACTCATTCATTCCAAAATTCCTTTTATGTCAATTCATGGAACGCTGTAGTCTCCCCTCTTGGAAGTGGGCGCTAAGGCTGCGTTTCCACCAGAGATGTGCGAGGATGCCTAGCGAGGGATGTGTTTGTAAAGAACCAATAGAATCGCTTCATTTACCTCGCCTCGGTCAGCACAGCTCTGGTGGAAACGGCTTCGCGGAGCTAGATTTTTGCGCATACAAAAAAAGCGAGAGATGTGTGCGAGGGATGTGTGCGAGAGATGTGTTGCGAGGGATGTGTTGCGAGGAATGTGTGTTGAGAAGGATGTGTTGCGAGGTTTGCGCATCCTCGCACCACACATTAATGCGCATTTTCACAGCTCCGCTACACATCCTCGTAGGCACATTTTCATGGCACAACTTTGGTGGAAACCCCCACACATTTTCACAGCACAGCGACACATTTCCATCGCACATCTCTGGTGGAAACGCAGCCTTAATGATCGCGACACAGTATTTCATATTAATGTGATTGTTAACGTATACAAACTTTTGTAAACTGTTTTTTGTTCCAATAAATATTTGTATTTATATAGTTATGTGTAATACTAACAAAACTATGGATCTTGTGGTCTGAAATAAAATATATTTTTTAATAAGCTTGCATGTTTCTAAAATATGCTGCCGAAAAGGGGGGATTTATTTTGGTCCAAATATGAACTTAAATGAAACTAAGTAGGTGCAATGATGGTATGGCTATATAATTAAAAATGGTATGTGTCTAATGATACTTACATGACGAATAAACTTTATTTAACGTTAAAATAAAAGTTATTTAATAAGCAATTTGCAAAATAAAGATCATTTGTCATTTTTAAGAAATTGTAAGACACATTCAATGCTAACAACGTAAATGAATATCTTTTTTGGTGATCTGTCTGTGTATCAGAAATTTTCCTCAGCATCACATACCCATAATTGTATGGCGACCGTTTCCCACACAACTCTTCATTATATTTACTAGGTATTTAATTGCATAAAAACACACATTCTTCTATAACAAACAGCTTGGTAGCACATGAGTAGGTAAGTAGGTAGTAGCGCCGATGGAATATATTTCAGTCAGCAACCAGTTTTGTATCTTAGTGTTAATCGTTATAGAGTTAATAATCGTTTGTAATAACATCTAGCTTAGGCCTTAGTCTACCTCCTTCTGGTTCTGTGAATCTGGTAACAGTATCGCTTACTCATTGATTCAAATTCATTTAGGCCACGTTACGTAGTTTCAGTTGGCTGGAAACAGTGCTCGACCGACGGTCAGCGCTGACCGTACATTTTGACCGTCAGCGCTGACCGTCGGTTGTGAAAATCGTCAGCGTAGCTGAGTGCGCATTCATAGGCTTGCATAGATATAGCTACGCCGACTGACGGTCAGCGCCTACCATCGGTCAAGCACTGTTTCCAGCCTAACATCATGAAAATTAAGTACTTTATTGGCCAGTACACACATTTTTATGTTATAATTAAAGACTTATGTAGTGAGGTGTTGATATTTTTTTTAATAAACTAAGTATTTAATTAAATTATATTTATACCATATGCTATCAACGAAATATATGTATAAAATGTATTTAAATTTACCATCAAAACAACACACATAATAGTTTTTGTTTGTGTGGCATCTCGCAGGTCAACCTCTGAGGTTATCGGCTGCTTAACCGGGCTTGCCTGTGGTTTGTAAAAGAGGATCGCCTGGCTATTATCTGGATTGACTTCGATTCTCCACTTCCAGAACCATTTGCCCAGAGTGTTTGCGGAAGCTTGGAGAGTGCGAGCGATGGCATCAGGTTTATGACCGCTATAATACATAGCCATATCGTAGGCGAATAGGACTAGCTGGGTATTTTTATGTTTAGGGATATCGCTAGTGAACAGGGTGAAAACGAGGGGGGATAGTACTCAGTCTTGAGGAACTCCTGCGCGAATGAGATGGGGGAGAAAAGCTCCCTCTTAATTCGATAACGGAAGGTGCGATTCGATTTAAAGCGCCAACGCCCCGCAAGATGAGCACGAGACGGTCAGGCACGCAGAGTTGGTATCGCTTATAGATTAAGCCATTGTGCCAGACTTTGTCGAACACTTTCGCTATGTAGAATAAGGCTCCCGTTATCGCGCCCCGTTGGAAGCCGGTGCTGAGGTGTTCTACGATGCTGACGGATTGTACGTGATCTATGAGCGAGTCGATCGCCGTCGTCATGTCAGCGACTAAGACTATGTGGTCAGGAATGGTGTCCACGTGAGGCGACGTGGCGGATTTCAGGTTTTCGCTTACTTTCCTCCAGTCGGTTATCAGTTAGGTCGGGGGAGGTTGGGTAGGATTATGGTTACCCGAGCGGGAACCTAGGTGTAGGATAACGGGCCGGTGGTCCGAGTTGAGCTCGTGAAGCGCTTCTATGGAGTGTTAACGGAGGTTTACATTCTTTAGGAGCGCCACATCGAGGACGTCGGGCCTATGGTTGGTGTCGTGTGGGTAGTAGGTCGGAGTCATCGTAGCGATGACGTCATAGTTTAGGGTCGCGCCTATGACCGAGGTAGACTTGAGAGTGGCGGTACAACGGCTCAAGGCCAAAAATACCGCCCCAGGACCCGACGGCTTGCCAGGGAAAGCCTGGGTCCTGGCCTCGGAGACTCTCGGGCCTCGACTAGGGGGGCTCTTTAGCGCATGCCTGGAGAGGGGCCAGTTTCCACTTCGCTGGAAGACGGGAAAGCTGGTCCTGATCCAGAAAGCCGGGCGCCCTGCGGACTCTCCGTCCGCATTCCGGCCCATCGTGCTGCTCGACGAGGCGGGCAAGCTCTTGGAAAGAGTAATTGCAGACCGCCTCTTCGGGCACCTGAATCGGGTGGGCCCGGATCTTGCGGAGTGCCAGTTTGGCTTCCGCAGGGGGCGCTCGACGGTGGATGCCATCATGCGCGTGAGAGCCCTCACGACGGGGGACGCGGTATCCCGGGGCAGGGTCGTCTTGGCGGTGTCTTTGGACATCACCAACGCCTTTAACACCCTGCCCTGGAGTTGCATCAGGGAGGCACTCCGGTATCACCGGGTGCCGACCTACCTCCGTCGCATAGTCGAGGACTACCTGACGGACAGAGCCGTCATCTACCCCGGTCACCGGGGAGAGTGGAACCGGCGAGAGATGTCGTGCGGTGTCCCACAGGGATCGGTCTTGGGGCCGCCCCTGTGGAACATCGGATACGACTGGGTGCTGCGCGGCGACCTCCCTGACGGCGTCAGCGTAGTATGTTACGCTGACGACACGCTCGTCCTGGCGCAGGGCGAGTCGCACCAGGCGGCGGCCGACCTGGCGACGCAAGCGGTCGCGACAGTCGTTCATAGGATCCGGCAGTTGGGACTCGACGTGGCGCTGCACAAGACCGAGGCCATGTGCTTCCATGGCGGTCGGAACGCGCCACGGTCCGAGTCCCACATAACGGTGGAGGGGGTTCGCATCGGCGTCGGGAGGACGATGAAGTACCTGGGACTCGTCCTCGACAGCCGGTGGAACTTCAGGGAGCACTTCCTGAGTTTGGCCCCAAAGCTGAACCGGGCAGCAGCCGCCTTCAGGCGACTCCTGCCTAATCTCAGCGGGTCAAACGCCTCCTGCCGAAGGCTGTACGCCGGCGTCGTGCGGTCCATGGCCCTCTACGGGTCCCCAGTGTGGGCCCTGTGCATCCGGACGCGACCACTAAAGTTGGTCGCATGCCAGAGGGTCATGGCTATCCGAATGATCCGGGGATACCGCACGATCGCCGGCGAATCGGCCAACCTCCTTGCCGGATTGCTGCCCTGGGATCTGGAGGCGACTGCCCTCCAGCGCGTCTATGAATGGCGCGTGGAGGCGCAGCGCCGGGGCGTATCCCCGCTGCCTCGAGAAGTCGAGGCGCGGCGGGAAGAGCTCCGGCGCGATCTCAGGGCAGTATGGAGGGAACGAGTGTCGCAACCGACGGCCGGGCACGCCGCAATTGCGGCGGTAAGACCCCTCTTTGAGGAGTGGCTAGATCGGCGTCACGGCGTCCTGACCTACCGCATGACGCAGGTCCTCACCGGACACGGAAGTTTCGGGAGGTACCTGTGTCTGATGGGAAAGGAGGAAACGCCTGGGTGTCACCACTGCGAGGGTCGCCCTGAGGACACCGTAGAGCACACGGTGCAAGACTGCCCCGCCTGGGCAGAGCACCGACGTGTCCTCACGGCGGCGATAGGCGGAGACCTCTCGCGCCCGGCCTTGGTCGAGGCCATGCTGCGGGGCGAGAGGGAGTGGGAAGCGGTTGCCTCCTTCTGCGAAGCAGTCATGCTTTCGAAGGAGGAGGCGGGCCGCGTGAGGGAGAGGATGGCGTCCTCCCTCCAGCCCAGCCGCAGTGGTAGACGCCCACGGCGTCGGACGTCGGCCGACGATCTCCGGCCACCGTAGGCGCGGGCATGCGGACAGCGAGTAAAGGGCAACTTGCTGTCCGACCATGGACCATGCCCGGGTCGACGGCGCGTCGTGTTCCACGCGCGCCTCAAAGAGCGTCAGCAACATGACGAGGCCCCCTCTGCAGAGGGCCGAAGCCCGCCGGGGTCGTGGGACTCATCCCGTTACCGTGGCCCCGGTATGTAAAGGGTTATTGAAGGAACACCGTGGATTTTAGTCAGTAAAAGTCTGACAGTCCCTCCCACCCTGCCCGGAGTGGGAGGACTTATTTGATAATTTTACCACGTTATGTACAATTATGTACAAGAAAGATGTTTTAAAAAAATGCAACGCATTTCTGAAACACACTCAAGAATATCTCCATCCAGGGGTTCTGTAATTCCTGCTTAGCTAATTTTCGGTTGGCAGAATCTTAAAAGATACAGCCATACGGGGATCATAAATCAGTCATTTAAAATTATTACCAACAAATCAGTTATATGTGAAATCTGAGTAGTAAAATAAGTTGACATCTTTACAAAATTGCTTAAAACCATAAGCCTACAGTGGCAAGACTGCAAAATCAACTGTTTCAAAATATTTTCAATAGATTACGTATTGCCTAATAACTTGTAAATTATATTTTATTATAATCAGAAGTGGTACATTAACATTTAAATAATTATTAATGACAGGAAAGCTTTTTGTATCACACATTTATCAATTCATTTTTAAATATGATTCAGAAAGAAAGAGAGAGCAAATTAGTCAGCGATTTAATTTCCCATTCCCTTTGACCTTGTCTGAATTTTTTTTTTAAATATAAATCCTATATATTATACACTCCAAAATTAAACCACTAACCAACTATCAATCAGAATTGAGAGAGTTCAGTAAAACTTTCCAACTAAGTAATATCATTGTAAAAATTATAAGTAATTTAACAATAGCAAACATTGGTATTTAATTTTCTCATAACATAATAATTCTTTATAATACGAACATTTTGTTCCTAAAGACACGTTAAACAACGTTATAATCGTAAATGATTTATTCGTTTCACGTTTTCGGACTATTTTGTGGTATATAAGGCTGTTAAACTATTCTGTGGTACTGTGATTTTACTTAAATACTGATAAAGTTAAACATATTAAATGTATTAGAAAACGCACGTATGTACATGCCGAGATTTTATTTCTGCAACGATTTTAAAGCTGAAGAACTGAGACGATTCTACTTTAATTTATAATATGTCATCTCAAATTTGCATCACACTTAAAAATGCAAAATATCGAAGAAAATATATAATAACACCGCACATCACCTGCACAGCATCTTCATCCATGTCGGCGACACTTCACAAAAATGATCAAACAAGACTTTCAACACTGACTGACACTACATGCCGATTTCCGCGTTCGTCCAGCATTTGAGCAGAAAACTTTTTTGTCTGAATTGTATGTTCAATATGTTCATGTCACATGTCGGTCGCATTCCTCATATAAATGTGGGTGATTTGCATAGAAAGGCCGCTTGCGTGGTCGTAATCAAAGTTTTTTTATTGCTTCGATATTTGTCTTTACTCTATTCGATTATGTACATACATGCTAGGGCAACGAGCTAATGTTATTGGGTGATTTAAACAATTTATTCGTTTATTGCCGTTGCAAATCTATTTCGTTTGTGCAATCAAAATGTTACGTTTGCATACACTATACATATATATACTTATACATATATATATATACATACTCGTACATTTAGCTAAGCTAATAGCTTAGCAAAAAGATAAAAGTACAAGTATAGTAATATTATACAAATGTACATATAACTTTTGGCTCCCAAACTAGGTTTATAGACTGTAACTTGGGGACCAGTAATTACTATCTAATACTATCTCACTAGTTCAAAAATCTGTTAGTTCATTAATGTTTATAAAAAGGGCTCGTCAAACATTGTGCACTAATTTCAGAAACCGTTTTCACTGAGTATTTTTTTTCTGCACTGTTGGTAACGCGAAAAACAAGTAGGGCTCTTGTATCAGCCAAGAGAACTGAGCAGTTCGCGTTATTATAGCATTCGCAAATATATTTTTTTCAAACCGAATTGGTACTTTAATACAATGTTATACTTAATAGTTTACTGTCATAATAATTTCTTTCAAATGGTCGCCATTCTATTGAAAAAGCAGTAAATTCCTTTCCATCGATATAAAATCGATATCAGCGAATAGGTAACATCTTTATATCTATAGTATGTCACTTTAATCTAAGTGGGTAAGTATGTTAGTTTTTTATTACCAGTTATATTTTAACTTGCGCTGTTAGTTCCTACTATCGTTCACATCATGTAACTGGATTTCAATAGTCATATCCAACAATTAAATTGATATTAACATACTCGTACACGTTGGGTTTAGATACCGATGCATGGTTAGCCAAGTAATGACGGAGCAGTCATTTTTGCAAGTCACCAGTGACAAGTATTAATTGATCGCACACCATTGCCGATGGTCGATCAGTTCAATTAGGTATCTAGGGTCCATCATGAGCAGCGATGGTATGATCTACCAGGACGAAACTCACAGGACAACCATAAAATGGATGAAATGGAGACAACTGAAAGGCGTTATCTGTATTTATATTTAAAAGAGGTAAACTTTGTTTGTGAGTTTGTATGTAATCTCCGGAACTAATGATTCACTTCAAAACAGATTTCATTTGTAGTAAAGTTATAAATTATTTAAAAAACCATGCTGATGAAGTTCGTAGCTGACGTAGGGCTAGTGTGTGATAAAAGGTTGAAAAGAAAACTGTAAAAACAGCAATTAGATCGGCTATTCTTTATGGTACTGAGTGCTGAACAAAGCAACATCTGCCAAGACTCCATGTGATCCTCCTGGATAAAGTACGAAACTCACATCAGAGGGAGTTACAAAGCCGCTCCTATAATCGATAAGATGAAAGAACGCCGCCTGCGTAAGTACGGCCATATTCGCCGTAGCCTTAAGATAACATGATTCATGTAGCCTTAAGCATACCCACGAAGACGCGATGCTGCGTACAATCCTCCTGGCTGACGACGGTTCAAAAGGACCTGAACGAAATTGAAATAGAGCAAACCCTTAGATAATGGGATAACGTGTAGAAAAAGAAGCACGGTTACGTAAAAGAAGATGGTTCTCGTAGCCTCGTAGCCTACGAAACGATCCGTAGCGCTTTCGTAGGCCCATATTATCGGGCATGAGTCTTGAATGAATAATATAATATCATCATATATTACATACATAGTACAGTATAACAATGATTCAGAATGTTCGTCATGGGATACGTTCTTGTCCTTGCCTACTAAGACTTCCAAAATTAAGTTATCTTTCACTTCGCAGTGTTTTTTGTGGAAGTCAGTTTTATTTTTGTTAAAAAAAATTCATAACATTCATTCATCCATACTTAGAAATTTTCGCGTTTATAATAGTAGTAGGATTAAACGCGGGTGAAACCTCGGGGCACAGCTAGTGAAATATAGTATTGTAAGACGTACAATTTGTGTACTTTAGGTACGTTTTTGTTACTTGTGATTGTGCCTTTTTGCTTCTCCCAGTACCCCGAATATTACTTAGTTATATACAATATGTAGTGTATACATTCTAGACAAGCCAGGCAATGTAATAAATCTACCTAACGTCGTTTGCAAAACAACATAAAGACAGCCGCACCGATTAATTTCAATATCAACAGTCATAATCGAATTTTAATGGCTAGCTTACCATAGAAATGAAGTTAAATACCTCGGAATGATCCTCATCGTCGTCAAAATGGTCATACTTCACGAAGGCACATCGCAGCTGGTTCTCAAAGTGCTCTCTGGCTTCAGCCTTTTCTAGTGCACTCACGGCTGCGTATATTTTCTTCATTTCTACCACACTTCAATAACCGGGCATGAATTTTAGCGTCTGCTCCGAAGCTTTTTAATCATGTTTTAAATCTCTTTTTCACAAATTCTCTTTAAAATTGAGCAACACAAGTAAGTACACACGATTTCAACTGTCCATATGGAAGATACTAAACCGGTAGGTGTAAAATTATCGACAAAACATTCCTTCGAGGTGTTTATGGGGGTGGATCGCCGGGTAATTACTTTCCATCAAAGCAGAATTGGATATAGACATGCATGCATAGATTTGTTGTTATGTTTGTAGGCTTCGTTGTATTGGGTAGACTGTGATTGTTGTTTCAATATGGCATGTAAATAATTAAGTAAATTACCATAAGGAAAACTACGAGAAGTTTAATTTGGTTAATTATTTTGGCTCAAAAGGCCATTTCAGACTGTAATCTGCACAATCTTTAGAAACTATTGTGAATATGTGAACTATGTAGGTTGTTTTGTTCGAGTAAAACATGATTATCCGGCAGTTTGAGTGCTTTTTGCAGCCTACCCAAACGTCCTGACCTTGGTCTTGTTCGTCAAATCGTTAAGTTGGTTTCTTGTTCTAAGTTAAGCTATACGTCATCTCACAAAGGCTTGCACCACTGTATGGACAGGCACACTCAAATTAGTAAGCATCTTTCCTCAAAAGATCACCTCAGACCTACAAAGTTCCCATATAATAACCAGTATAGATTGTATGGACTTTAAAAGAGACGGACCCCTGAGTTTGTTTCGGTGTTTATTCTCAAGGTAGTCAGTTAGGAAACACCGGCCTCATCTAGTTTCGTTAGATTAACGAAAAAAATGACGTGTAAAAGTGTTATTTAATAACCAATTTGCAAAATAAGGTCATATATCATTGGTAAAAAAAGAAACTCTTAACAGAGTTGTCTAATTTTTTTTCTTGTCGTCTAATCAAATTAAGTAAATAATTATGTGGGAGTACAGCTAAATGCTAATGTATGTTAACAGAATTAGCATATTATTGTTTAGATATCACGAGTATGATTTACACACTAACACTGCACTTATTGGCGCGGCACATATTATTAACTAAGAGTCTTACATCACTAAGTTTATATAGTGTTCGATTCTAACAACAAGCCACATATGAGCCTAGTTCTCGGTTTTAGGCCCCGTGCCTCTGAACTATTCTAGACAAAGTTTATTCCTTGCCGACGGCAAGATAGCTAAAAAGACTATTATTTTCCTAGAAATCATACATTTTATTGTACTGTTATATGACCTGATATATCAGATAAGTGGTCGCAGACATTGGTAAAAAATTAGCTGGTTGAACCAGTCCCAAGGTTAAAAAAAATTCTTCTTATGCGTAACCCTGCCAAAACAATTTGCGTATGGCTATATTTTTTTACTGCTTGAATTAACTTTTGACACAACAGATTTTAACTAAAGTTTGCCAACATCGCTTTCGTTGGAAACAGACAGAACACTGGCTGCGTTGCTACGTTGAATGACAATTCTGATTTTTTGACTGAAAAGCAAAAAGCCAGGCCCCTTCATAGTGTATTATATTCTCTTTGTATCTCTAGTCATCATTACGTGTTTTGGCCCAAATACTGGTCGTGAATATCTGCTTCAAACACACTTTCTAAGAGCTCTTTTTAATTTTCCAAATCTTACATTTGATCTTACATAGTTTAAGAATCTTTAAACTGACGACTTTAAACTGTTCTATGCTCAGAGGAGATACAATAACAAAAAACAAAACAAAAATAATATCACATTATTGAAGATTATTTTGACACTTGAGAATAAAGATTATTTTATTTAGTATCACCATTAAACTTTTATAACTAGTATCAAAATGATCTAAACTTATTTAATATATTTACAAGTATTTACAAGTTTGCTGAGAAGATAGGATGGCGCAAGGGTGTCAACACAAGTAGCATGCCTTACCAAAGGCTTACCCAACTTCCAAGGCATTACAGTCATCCCGTCTAGCCTCTTCCCATAATCCCGTGCCGAGCCGTTGGATTCTTATAATCTAAACTAAAGAACAAACTAAAATGTAGCATTGGATTTTTTTATTAATGTGGCGGCATTGCTGCGTTCTTTGGCAATAGGTACTTAGCCTCTAGCCAAAGTAATAGCCAGCTCTTGGGTCACGGGAAGTGACAACCAGCCATCTTAATTTTTCTTTGAAAAGGCAGTGTCCTACGGTCCGAGATTTTCCAACCCAAACGGCTAACTATAAGCGTCAGAATTGAATGACCATCACTTAAACTCAAATTTAACTGAACAACACATTGTCAAAAATTGCTAACCATTATAATTTCCAAAACTTGTTTCGGCTAGGTAGCCGTAATATGCCAATTTAAATATTCAAAAGTAGCTGAACAGTGAATCAAAAATGTAGGTCATTACTATCTTCCAAGTTATCTTGACACCAAACCTTGTAAGAGATTATTAATCAACTTCAAAAAAAGGAGGAGGTTCTCAATTTGACTGTATTTTTTTTAATGTTTGTCACCTCATAACTCCCATACGACTAGACCGATTTGGAAAAATCTTTTTTGTTATAATGGATATACTTTCAGGTTGTCATCAAGTTAGGATTTGATGATGGAATCAAGGAGAAATCGAGAGAACTCTTCAAATATTATGGGCACACCTATAGCGATTTGGGTATTTTTAAAGTAACTTGTGCAGTTGCTCTTGAGAAGCACCATTTGGTGAATTGGAACTGATGATGAAGACCACAGATGGCTACTGGAATTACTCGATAATAAGTATTTCATTGGTTGCAAATATTTCTCACTGATACCTTTCTTCCTGGGTAGGAAAATCACCAAATGACGCCTCCCGCTGTGGGTAGAGTGGAGGGTAGTGTCACTTCTACTGACTAAAAACCCAACTTGCTCCTTCAGTTGGGCAACTGAACGCAGGGGCCTGCGTTCCGGAGCCGCGGTATCTCGTAAGAACATTCCCTCAACCTCGGCAGGCAATGACTCGGGCTTGATCCTTACCGGACGGTGAGCTACCCCTGCTCGCTGTCCACAGGCCAGCGTCTACGGTGGCCGGAGATAGGCTCGCGATCCCCGACATCAGAAAGAAAGTTGTCTCTCAGTCACACGTTCAGCCTCCTCCTTCGCTAGCATGACTGCTTCGCAGAAGGAGGCGCCTGCATCCCATTACCCCTCGCCTCGCACCAAGGCTTGAGCCAGGGCCAGACGCGAGAGGTCGCAACCATCGATCTCCTCCACGAGAACACGTCAAGTGGTCCCTACAATGACGACACCCGGGCGTGTTTTCCCGCTGAATCCGAAACAAGCACCTCCCGTAACAGCCATGTCTGGTCAATACCTGCGTCAGGAGGAAAGTGAGGATGCCATAGCGTCTCTCTAGCCACTCCTGAAAACAGCGACAGTCGCTCTTACCAAACCACTGTGAGATCGCGCCTATCGCGCCGACTTTCACCCCAGCTTAGCACCTCGGCGCGCCAATTGTGCACGCGTGTGAGGGCAACCGCCTCGAGATCCCACGGTAACAATCCGGGAGGGAGGTTCGCAGCCTCACCGGAAATCGTGCGGTATCCCCAATCATCCGGATTGCTATGACCCTCTGGGACGTGACACGGCCACGGGGTGGGGGGACTGGCTATGTGGTCAACAAAGACAAAAGCATATATTCAAATTGCTAGTAATGTGAATTCTACCCAAATTGATAATTCTCTTTAAGAAAAAATTATGGAAACTTAAAACACATTTAAATTGTAATTCACAAAAAAAAAAACTTTTTAACAAAAAATATAAACTGAATTCCCACCTTTTTTGGAAGCCGGTATATATTTTTGTGGATCGGCTTGTAATTTACCTAGTTACAAGCCTAAATGACAACTTCTTATCACCTTTTAAAAATATTTCTTTCCCGATGTTGAGCCGTTAATTTTTGACGAGTTATCCTGGTACATCCCCATCAGCTCCACTTGACCGTGTGCATTGAAATACTTATTATTGAGCAGTTACAGTAGCCATCTGTGGTCTTCATCATCAATTCCACTTCACCAAACGGTACTTTTCAACAACAACTGCACAAGTTACTTTAAAAAATAACCAAATCGCTATAGGTGCCTGTAATATTTGAAGAGTTCCCTCGATTTCTCCATGATTCCTAAATCAAGATCCTGAATTGATAACAATGAGACCAACCTGGAAGTATCCCCTTTCAAACAAAAAAATAATTTTCCAAGTCGGTCCAGCCGTCTGCGAGTTAAGAGGTAAAAACATAAAAAATTAAAAATTTCCTCCTTTTTTTAACTCGGTTAAAAGTCTCTTACAAGGTTTGGTGTCAAGATAACTCGGAAGATAGTAATGACCTACATTTTCGATTCACTGTTCAGCTACTTTTGAATATTTAAGTTGACATATGTCAACTTAAATATTTTGAGGATTTTGAGGATCTGATTTAGGAATCATAGAGAAATCGAGGGAACTCCTCAAATATTACAGGCACCTATAGCGATTTGAGTATTTTTTAAAGTAACTTGTGCAGTTGTTGTTGAAAAGTATTACTAGGTAGCTGAAACAAGTACTTAATATTGTTCAGCGACTTTTGAAAAGTTTGATGTTAAGATACTTTTGGAAATTATAATGGTTAGCAATTTTTGACAATGTGGTGTTCAGTTAATTTTGAATTTTAGTGATTGTCATTCAATTGGTATAATATGGTGTATAGCGATTTTGAAAAACTGAATGCGTTCATCTACTTTTGACGCTGACTGTATCTATCGACACAAATTGCGTCCTAGACTGAAAAGGATGACATGCGTCAGGTTTTTTTGCCACCATTACCCACGTACCAGACCATTGGGTTCAGTAATACGGTTAGAACGCCGGCGACGACAAGAGCTCATCGGATGAATACAATTAGTTCAAGTGAATATAATATGCCAAATAAAAGCTACCTGGCACATATTTTCATCAATGTGTGCTTGTATTTTTGTGGTAAATTTAATCTCGTATATCAATCCTCTTTTTCTTTCTCGCTGGGAAAGTCATCAAATGACCCTTCCCGCTGTGGTTAGAGCAGAAGGGAGTGTCAGACTTCTACTGACTAAAAACCCACCCTGCTCCTGCAGTTGCCTTTGCGTTTCGGGGCCGCGGTATCTCGTTAGAACATTCCCGCAGTCCCGTAAGGCAATAGCCCTATCGGACCCCGTCAAAACTGCTGACAGCTCTTTGAGGCGCGCGCGGAACAGGGCGCCCCACCGATTCGGGCCTGGTCATTACCGGACAGTGAGCTACCCCTGCTCGCCGTCCGCAGGCCCGCGTCTACGGTGGCCGGAGATCGGCTCACGATCCCCAACACCCGGGGCGTCTCCCGCGGTGGCTGAAGCATGTGGAAGAAAGTTGTCTTTCCCCCAAGCGTTCAGCCTCCTCCTTAGCATGACTGCTTCGCAGAAGGAGGCGACTGCATCCCATTACCCCTCGCCCCGCACCTTGACCTGGACCAAGGCTGGACGCGTATGTTCCACCGTGTCCTCCGGGTGGGCCCCACAATTACTACACCCGGGCGTGTCCTTCCGTTGAATCCGAAACAGGTACCTCCAATATCAATCCTCTAGTGGTGGATTTTTGTAGAAAAATTAATAAGCCTATTTTTTGACCTACGACTTAAACTGTCTCTGTGCTAAATTTTACCAAAATCGGTTTAGCGGTTTAACCGTGAACGGCAGACAGACAGACTATGTATTTCGAATTAGGTACCTGTATATTCTCAAGTACTTATCTACACGATCTAAATTTCTCTGCTTCTCCTGTCTCTCTCTGTTGGCAATATTCAACGTGTATTATTTTTTTTTACTTTTAATTTATAGATACCAAGTGCACGGCTTGGATGATAATAAACGATATGGCAAGGGTTTTCTAATCCTATGTGTACATGTGTGGAGCATATTAGAAATTTCAATACATTGATACCAGAGACCGAATTTTTAAATTAAGAAGAAGGAAGAGAATTATCGTTTTATTGGCAAGTGACGTGGAAAGTGATGACCCTCATAGTGCTGTGACACGTTTGTTATTACTGGTATTCAAGAAACATATGAAACTAATAATTTGGGGTCAATTCTGTGAGTCACTTATTTTGAAGTGAAACTTTGCATAGAGATTCCATACCAGTTGTTGTCTTCAGTCCTTTTGGATAGATATGGGGTTTCCGTTACACGTTGTATAAACTACTTTTAACCGGAATTCCCTCGGGATCAAGACTTACCTACGTGGGAAAAGCTCCTACGCGAAGGAAGTCGCAGGCACAGCTGGTGTCAAATATTTTGGTTGCATATACATATTTATAGATATGTGTAATAACGATTACCGTGTGGTAGCTGAATACAGGGCAATACTTTGGAAACCCAGGTAGGTACCGTGCGTGAGATGGTAAGAAAAACCTGGGCGATGCTCACCTTTTTGGAGAACTTGGTATGGATCGAATAATGTATCTGTCCAATGCAAAATACGCACTTGGCTGTGGAGTAACGGACATCTTCTACACATACATACGTGTTTACATCAACGTTTAAGTTTATGAACCTTAAGATTTTTCATAATTTCCAATTCTGAGTAAGGTAATAAATAACAAATTGCTGATTAGACTTTGTAGTCATATCGACTGTCAATAAGTGTCGGTTATTTACGTGAAGAGACTGCCTTTCTGTCCTTCACAACTGAGTCTGGGTAACGATAGTCACCCCTTGTCACGACAGTTATTGAACTAGCTTTTGACTACCCGTAACGATCTACAAATCAGCATCCGTCTGCCGATTTGCAGATCTTTAACTCCAACAGCTCAGCGCGCTTTCTGTAGTATGAAGGAATTTCATATGAGAAAATGGTCATCAATGTAAATAAATTAAATTACAAAGTCATATAATTAACTAGCAGTTGCTCCCGCGTAAATCCCGATCCCGTGGGAATTTCGTAAAATCCCGTCTTAGCGAGTATCTACGTACTAAAAGGAACCCTCATGCCAAATTTCAGCTCGAACCGTCTAGTGGTTTGGGCTGTGCGATCTGAGGTTCACAACCCATTTACTCAGTAAGATGATACCTGGCTAGACTGGTGGTAGATTTTAAGGCATCTTGCTACCGTAACGACTGTCAAACTCAAGACAGACCCATGGCTTAAAATGCTTTCTTCCGACGAACCCAGCTCAGCAAGCGTTACTTGACCATTAAGATCGACTCTGCAGTTATCATTAAGCCACGTTACGGGCTTCTCTTTATTAAACCATGACTTCGATTTACTAATTTGTTTCCTTTGACAATTTGATGCATCAATGCATGCATGGTCTTCGACGCGCCGAATTCATAACTGACGTATCGCAACATCTGGTGATAGCATATTATTCCAATGGCCATCATGATATTAATGTGAATACTTGTTACTTCTTGCTCGTTTTTTATATGATTCCTATTAAGCTTTTTTAATTGTATGTGCAAATAACTTCATCTTTCTGATAGGTAGACTAACAGGCAGCTTTGACAATAGGGTACTTCCCTGTGTTGAAGAATGATTGTTTTATTTAGACCGTCAGTGATGTCATTGTTTGCTAAAAAGTATATTAAAGCGTGGCGTCTCATGAAATTCTCAATTCACTGTTTCGTTTAAGTATCTATAGATATTTGAATTACGTGGCAAATAAGAAGATATGTGTCTAATTTTTATTGTCTAGATGACGGACTAAGTAGTTATTATTTCATTTTTTTTTGTACACCTTCCACAATGCGGTCCTTTTAACCCAAAGGTTAACTGCTAGGTAATGCCTTGCTGCATTAAGTCCGCCAATGTAGGTACCATTTTGTATATGATAAAGTTTAAATAATTAAATCATTATCGGTTACCCGTTTAATCCCGGAAAATAGAATATACAAAACCACTCACTTACAGAGATTGATGAGGCAAAATCGTATTTTATTCAAAAAATATATTAAACATTCTATAACGCATATTTTGTCAGTCCCCATCTGTTTGAAGTTCTGACGCATATTTTCTCACTCTGTTCTACTAGAATATTGTTAATAAGTTAATAGGTTTAATGCTTCTTTGTTTCAAGAGATAATTAAATAGTTTAAATATTAATAGGTCAGTCATCATTGGGATTCAAATCATTTGAATGGATACTAATAATCGCAATACTTAATCGCTGAATCTACTTGAAATTGCTTCCAAATGTTATGTTTCTGACAAAGATTCTCTTCGATTGCTTAAAATTCATAGGGCAGCCATTTCTTTCAACTAAATTAAGTACTATAATAAACAAAGTACTTAATCAAACATTTCAATTATTAGCTTTCATTGTTAATAGCCCTATCGAAAACTGATAGATTAATTTTTAAAATCACATTTATTTGCTGACTGTTTCCGGATCTGTGTAAAAAAGAGAAACTGCAGGCTAAAGTCACATTTCTGTATTTTAAAAATAGTACCTATTGTTATGATTACTTCTAAATTTCTCTTCTTATTGGTAAATTTAAGCTATAACCGCTTCAGTTACGTCATACGTTGATAAAGTATCTGCAAAGCTCCACCGATTGAGTACCAATATTAGAACGAATGAAATTAAGATCTTTCTGGTTGCCTTCAAAAGTTTCCTACTTTCTAAAGTATGTGTGGAAACGTCGACCGTAAGTCATAAATATCGGCTCGAACGCAGCACGAACGCTAGCGTGCGTCCCACACGCACCGCGGCAGTACGTACCCTGGCGATCTCCTCCTCTGCCAGCAGCATGGCCTGTGCTCTGTCCTTATCATCCATCGTGTCCATTGTGCCAATATTGCTCCCACTAAACAATTAATTACACAAAAAATCGCAACAGAAAAAAACCGCCCGACGTCAGGGCGACGTAAAAAACAACTGGTACACATTACCAGGGAGTTTTTCCAAGGGCTTATTAAAAGAAGGAGAAAGTAAAGTAAATTAGAGCAATATGGTTTATTAATGTTAAAAGTAATTTAGTTCGGATGCGGGGAGCAGCGGCCGTAGCGTGCGGTCACGCGCGCCGGTGACATCGCTGGCTTGCACAACCTGCGCCGGTTACTTTTAAAATCCATATTACATGGCGACCCTTGCGACAAATCATTCCATTGCGAGACTGTACAAACACACAACATAGGCTCAACGATTTCATATATACGCCGTACATCAATATGTATCTATGTATATCAGTTGTACTTGCTAGGTTGCGATCAAGTTAGGATGTTTAGTTTAACCAGATCTATCAAAAACAATGCATTCTTTTTTCTCGATATGGAAAAGTTCATCTGTGCCATGAACTCGCTGGAGGGTTCTATCAGAATCGTACCTACTGACTGAATGCACCCCGGTGTTATCCTTCGCTTGCGTCCGGAGCTGGCTGCGGTGCGATTGTGTGTTCCGCTGCCCCGGACTGGCGTCGCCGGCTTGTTGGCCGGAGGCCTCGTCCCGTAAAATTAGCAATGAGTTAATGGTTGCTGGTACCCCATCGTAGCAGATGTTCTGACATTCCCACTAAGACATACCAGTTGTATCCATTAGGCTATTGACATAGGTACATACATACGTTGGAGTACAAAAACGAGCAGCAAGTCTTAACCATCAAGTTCCATTGGATAGGATACGTACTTAGCTCTGCCAGACATCTGATCCTTTTTTTTGTTCTTCATGGGAATATCATCAAATGACGATATCCCGCTGTGTGTAGAGCGAATCATTGGGCCATTTCCGACATAGGTACAGGAACTTAATCATGTGCTGAATGGACTTTGCTGAAATGGAACATGCTGCTCAACATGTAATAAAAAACTTAATTTGATTAAAACTTCAATTACATACCAATGTTGATTCTTAGTTTCCTCAAATTTGTATTTTTTTTTTTCATATGAACTAAGTAATATTTGTTACGGAAGGATATATTTGTTCATTGTTGATTTCATAGAATTTTATTTGCCTTGTATTGACAAATACTTAAAAAAACTGAATTAGATTAAAACTACAAATTTTAATAGTTATGACAATTCCTAGTTTTTATGTTGCAAATCGTTGGTTGCAAATTAATATTTGTTACTTAAGGTTTTTTATTGTTGATTTTATAAAAGACAATGAGCAAATATTAACACAAAATTTAAAATTTTCTTACATTTTTTGCTCAAGCAGTTTTCTTTGCTAATTTCTTAGAAATATAATTTAGTTTAATTTTTCATTAGTAAAAAAAAACGTAGATTTTCATTTGATTAAAATTTTATTTAAATTAATAGTTAAATATTTTTATTTCATCAATAAATAATTGGTACAAAAAGTAGTTTCCTCCACTTCAATAAAACAAAGATTTACAAAAAACTATGTACAACTTTCGGAATAAACCACACTTATTTAGTAATTAGTTAACCTTACTTGTGAATAAAATGTTCTCTTTTTAAATATTAACAATATTTTAGAAATTCGGTAGTTATTTGGCAAATCAACCGAATATTCGGCCGAAAACGAACATGAAAAAATATTCCGAATGTACCGAATACGAATATTCGGCAGAACATTCGGCGCATCTCTATATTATAATATTATAAAAGAACCAAAACTTATTTTTTTTGTAAATTAAATATTTCAGAACATTAATAAAATTCGTGGTATTTTTATATCACTTCTCACGTCGTATAACGAAATAGAGTGAAACAGAAACTTTTCAATCGCATTTATTTGAGCATATTTTCTTACAAAATGTTACAATTTATTGAACTATAGCTAACTTGAACTATAGTGTTTAAACTAAAATAATTAACTATATCTTCTGTTCAATTAATCTCTAAAACTCTGAAAGTATAACACTATACATTATAAAATGAATATATATAGTATTTATATTATTTTATTTCACTAAATAATTGGCCGTTCATCTTGAGTGCTATACAAATACAAAACAATTCATTTAAAATAAAAAAAACGGCGCCATCATATATGAGTTCATTGCATAACATAAAAACTTGCGTTCGGCAGGACAGTGGAAAAATATTTAAAGACTGATAGATAATTAATTGTCTTCGTTTAGGTAGACTCCACTGAACATGTTAAGACCTAGCTTTTTCTTACTATTGTACGCCTAAACCTACGATACGGTACAATAGCGTCTAACTAACTTGTAACTTTGAAGGACTTAAATAATGGTCACTAGGTACCTTAAGTAAACAAAAAAAAATTGTCATTCAAATACAATATTTCATGTTAATGTAAATTATATTTATTTTCAATTATTGTTAGTAATAATAATCATTTTATTGTAATTTTACTCATAATTAAAACAGCCTTTTAAACGGATAACATGTTTCCTCTCACAATAAAATAAAAGCGAAAAATTGGTTAAACATTTTTTTAATGTAAAACATTTTTTTTTATTTTATAAAAAAGTCACAATCAAAGCTAATATTATTCTGTGGGCTTCAGTGTCAACAACTTCATATTTAACATCCTTGAAAGATAGCTGATTTTTATAACCATAGATTCATCTCACAGAAGCCTCTATCTTCACTGGGCTTCCATAATCTAAATATAAACATTTCTGTATAAACTATCAACATCTTAACACTAGCTTGACATGTATATGGGTTTCACTTATATAATTATATGTTTTGTGAGACTAATAAAATATTTGCTTTGAATACATAATACCGTAATTAAATCAATGCAATGTAGGCCTAACGTAGCATTGGTTTGTTGGTTGGCTAGTAACCTACAACTAAAGTAATGATAAAGTGTAAATATTGGCAGTGTGCCTGTTAGGTAACATAATATTTAGCTATTTGGCAAGTTTGGTACCTATTGCATTCAGACTCACGTATAAAAGTAGCAAGAATGAAATATTGTACACATCCCATGATTAATATTGTAGCTTCATGTAGCTTATTCAAAATACTTCGAACAATGAAGAACTTCAAAAATAGTTCAGTATTACTATTAAATAAAAAAAATAAAAAACGAAAATAAAATCTTGGTTAGTTACAATCTAAGCAGAGATTCAAAGGTTAATTAGAAAAATTCACACCACGCCGTCCGTAATTGTACTAGTTTATTGTACATTTGTTTATATTATATCGCATTTATTTATATACTATCTATTCAGCTATATGTATATACACTAATAATTTTATATCTTTATCGAATTTCATTAACATAGATTACAGATAGTGAAAATATTAAAAAAGAATATTACATACATACATAGCACTCATAGGTATGTTTTGTAAATAAACATAAAAAAATATATTGATGATTAATTACAATACTAACAATAATTTGCATTTCATAACAAAAGTGATTTTAAAGACCATCTCCAGTAAAAATAATAATATTTAGTAAATCTAAAATTGACCTCGACAACATTGATTTTAGTTTAAAATGTACCTTTATCATAAAATTTATACTTATGTACTCTAGGCAAGAAGACAAGATTTTGAACAAATTATTTCATTTATAGGAACATTGTGGTGTGATGGAGCATTGTATTCAATGATAATTTCGTTTTGATAAGGAATATAAATGTTTGCAAGATTATAAAAATTAATCAGACTTTGAGCCGCTTGTATATTTCTTCGACGTCAGCTTCTCTGGTCGTTGCTTCACCCACAGTCACTGTAACAATACCAGGACATCATTAATTACATATCTTCTTCTAATAGGTATTCAATTCAGGAGATAGAGGGAGCTCGCCACTTGCGGGTCTAGACTCGAACAGCGAAAGCGTAATTTCTATTCTTTATTAATTTATGGCAATTGTGACGATGTCGATAATGAGGAGTTTTAGACTACCAATTCAAAATTTAGATATGTATGATAATCATTTAGTTTCATAGAGGATTATAAGCGCTATGCATAATAATATAATTCTTTATAACATAGTGATTGTTTCAGCATCAACAAAATTGAAGTTATATTGCTTCGTCCTCTTCCATAAGTCGGTCCCTCAGTGCTGAGGATCATGGCTACGACGGAAACGTTGCAACAAGTTCCTCCATCTACTACATCTGTGTGTTTTGCTTGAGCTCCTGTAAGATCGAGATGCGATGCGCTGTCCAGGGGATTCATAGCATTCTTCGCCAGCACCACATATCGAAAGCGTCGATTCTTCTCCTATCCGTCGCTTTCAGAGTCCAGCCTTCACAGCCATAGAAGAGAATAGAAATCACCAATGTGTGGATAATGTAAATTTTTGCATTCCTTCTTATGTTGTGGTCTTTCCATATCTTGCTGAGCTGAGTCATAGCGGTCTTGGCCATTCCTATGCGTCGTCGGATTTCATGCTCCCAGCCGCCTTTGTTGATGATGACAGAACCGAGGTACTGGAACTCTTTCTTGTACCATCTTGTAGTGTATCAGCAAATTGGTACGCTGAATTGCGTTGAAGCGATCAACGACCATCAATTTGGTCTTGCTCTTGTTGATGCTTAGACCAGATTCTTCGCTAGCTTGTTCCAACCACTGAAGAAGTTCCGCCATTTCAGTCTCAGATGCAGCCAGAAAGTTAGTGTCATCGGCATATCGAAGGTTGGATATTTTAACGCCACCAGCCTGTATCCCACCTTCCCATCCTTCAAAGGATTTATTTTTATTAAATTCGTAGCACTTTTCCACAATCAAGCTGGCATTTGGTTATTTGTTCTCGGTTCCCTATACCTTTAACAAATCCAGTTGCTCCTGCGGTATTCGCAAAGAAAAAAGAAAGAAAGAAAAGATATAGAAAGGACCTCAGTCGGCAGTTGATTATATGCAACATTATTTTGCTCTTGTGGGAAATTGAGGCAATAGTTCTGTAATTGTTGTAGTTCTTCACCAAGCCTTTTTGTGTAATGGGAGAATTGACGAGTGAACCCAATCAAGCGGCCATTCACCTGTTTTCCAGACCATGCTACAGATTTTGTGGAGCAGTTCTACGCCTTCCGGACCATGCGCTTTTAAAGCCTCTGTGGTAAGTTTGTCGGGTCCTGGAGCTTTGTTTCCCTTAAGTCTTCTGATGGCATCTTCTTTCTCAGCCTTTAGGATATCAGGTCCAAGCTCCATCGCATGTAGGGTGTCAGATGTTCTGCAGCTGGATTGGTCTTTGTACAGATCTTCGCGGTACTCCTTCCAGCGTTCCACTACCTTCTCTATCTCGTTGATCGGGTTCCCATCTTTGTCATCTATCGTCTAAGAGTGCGATTTGAAGTCACGCGTTAGTTGTCGTATCTTTTTGAAAAGATCTCCGGTTCGATTCTTCTCAGCATGCTTTTCTATTTCTGCCAATACGTTTTCAATGTCATTATTTTGTCTCTTCTGCATTGTTTTTTGATGCTAATAAATTGCTTATAATTCGTGATTACACCGGCACCTATAGCTTGGCGGTAGAAGTAGGTGTGCCGTCAGCATGTTCTCAGGGGAGCTCCTACATAAACTATCCACGTACTGGCTCTATAATAAGAACCACTTATTTCAGACTGATCATGTGATTTTCGTACCGGATTTTGTTCCCTTTTTCTCCCCTTTTAAAATTGCCCTGGACAAATATTTAAAAATCAAAATTTGCCAGTTCGGTCTAACCGAGATTAAGCGAGACTAACTAACAGTAATTGTTTTATACATTTTTCGAGACCGCATTTGATAGTAACATTTTCTTAGTTATTAATCTAAGCGGCGCCCGACACTACATTGTGGGTAAAATTCACATTACTAGCAACCTTATTAAGCCCTTCAACTGAGCAAAATATGCTTGTGGCTGGAGTGGGTGGGAAATAGTGAAATTTGTGGAGTTCCAACCGGCGACCTCGATCACAAGGCCGACACAATAGCTATGTGGCTATTGACGCTTCGCATTTGGTTCCATGCAGTCGTATCCACCGCCCCAAGATGGGAGTCTCATTTAACAGTCAGCGTTATATGCCTGAAGTGCTTACCACAATATTCCGGCTACGTGATGACGAGTCTGGGAGTGGGCAGTATGGTGGAGTGCTCCGCGAACATCAGCGCCGTCATCCACTTGAGCTGGTCTTCGGTCACGGCGCCCGCTATCGTGCAGCCGAACCATGGTTTGTCTTTACTCCTGAAAAAGCAATGCAATCACTTTAGAAATAGAATATCAAGACCTAGACATCGAAGTCACGAATTCATAGTCATGATCAGATCAAACATACACACACATACCAAAATAGTCATTTAAAACTCCTCATGCAGTGTGCATGCATGCCTTCATGCTCACCTAAACGCTTTGTTACTATCTAGTTAATATCTAGTTAATTAGTTATTTAAAAAGCTGGCCAAGTGCGAGTCGGACTCGCGCACGAAGGTTTCCGTACCATAATCTATAAAAACGGCAAAGAAAATCACGTTTGTTGCATGAGAGCCCCCTTAAATATTTGTTTTATTCTAATTATTTATTTTTAAAGTGGATATAAAACTAAATATTCTGTGAATATTACAAGCGTCTACCTGTTGCCGTTATCAATATCGAGGAAAAACGAACAAAAAAGAATTATTATATAATATTCCACAACTTTCACACAACGCCATCTAGTCCCAAACTAAGCAGAGCTTGTGCTATGAGTACTAGACAACTGATGAACATACATATATATTTCTAAATACATACATATTATAGATAAATTACACCCAGACAAAGAACAATGATCGTGCTCATCACACAAACATTTATCCTGGGTAGGAATAGGAATAGGAAAAGTAGCCACGACCTTGCGCATAGCAATCAGGGCCACTGACCACTAGACCAACAGGCCTGTCAACCAGCGTTATTACGTAATTACGTTTGTTGTATGGGAGCCCCCTTAAATATTTATTGTATTCTGTTTTTTAGTATTTGTTGTTATAGCGGCAACAGAAATACATCATCTGTGAAATTTTCAACTGTCTGACTATCACGGTTCATGAGATACAGCCTGGTGACAGCCTGATGACCATGAGTCTTAGTAATAGGGTCCCGTTTTACCCTTTGGGTGTGGAACCTTAAAAAAAACCTATTATAAAGTTAACTGCATCCTGAAATACAGGCTCCACCTAGCTCAGACGTAGTTATTCTTTTTTTTTTTGAACCTGCTTTTGGAGTAATAGATATACACGTATAACATTAGACCGCTCGTTTGTTTTTTGAGTATCATAGGAAAAGAAACACTCCATTATTTATTACTAACTTCTACCGCTTGCATGAAACGTAATTTCTGATCGAAACAAAGTACCCTATGTCATTCTCCAGCTCTTAACACCTATAATAAAAATCACATCGATCCCTTGCTTCATTTTAACGTCAAACAAGGACAAACGAATACACTGCATTTATAATATTAGTATGGATCGGTTGATCGTAAAAGACGCATAAAACGCCGTTGATAACTTAAAACTGCATTCCGTTTTTAGATGTGAGAGTAATTAGAGAAAGGCGTCGCGTCGTAACCATTCATTTATCTGGACTTTTACGTAAGGAATAATATACTAACGCAGACCTGACACAACAAACAAAAGCGTATTTTTCACCTTCTCCGTCAAATCTAAAAATAAATTTTAGCAAAAAATAGAACCGACTTCCATATCAAAACACTACAAAGCTAAAAATAACTTTAATTTCGGTAGTCGGTGTTATTGGTTTTTTTTTTTTTTTCACACCGCCTTCCGAAATTAAAGTTATTTTTGGCTTTGTAGTGTTTTGATATGGAAGTCGGTTCTATTTTTGGCAAAAAAAAAATTCTTGCTTTTTAGTGGGTCGGTTTGTAATTTATCACAAAAGCCAAAATGTCAACAACTTATCACCTTTTACAAAATATTGCTTTTCCCGATGCATAGCCGTCAATTTTTGAGGAGTTCTCCTGGTACTTGTCCATCAGCTCTACATCACCATATGCATTGTGACGAGCATAAAGTGCTGAACATTCGTACTCAAGTAATCGAATCGCAATCCATGAAATACTCATTATTGAGTAGTTTCAGTGGCCATCTGTGGTCTTCATCATCAGTTCAACTTCCCCAAATGGTACTTTTCAAAGGCAACTGCTCAAGGTACTATAAGAAATACCCAAAACGCTATAGGTGTGTCTATAATATTTGAAGAGTTCCCTCGATTTCTCCAGGATCCCTTCATCAGATCCTGATTTCGTAACAATGGGACCAACTAGAAAGTATACCCTTTCAAACGCAAAAAGAATTTTCCAAATCGGTGCAGCCGTCTCCGAGTTATGAGGTAACATACACTTAAAAAAAAGTTCAAGACGAACTGCGAACCTCCTCCTTTTTCTGAAGTCGGTTAAAAAGGTTGGTCTATGAAAGACAGCTTCTAGTTATAATATTTTGAATGATCCCTGATAGTAATGTGATAAGGTGTACAATAATGTCTTTTCAGAAGAGTATCTTATATCATTTTAGATCTCTTCAACTGTCTCGATATGAAAAAATCACTTCGACCTGTTGCTCTGTTTTGACGAAGGATAAACGAACGAACAGACATACTTTGGCAATTATAATAATGTTTCATTTTGATATTGATTGGCAACATAGGTAGCTTATACCGTTTCCACTATTGGGACATATGCCTAGTCTCTATGAGAGAGATTTTGGTAGATGTCACACTTTTCGATATATGGGTTTAACCCACGACCTGGACCACAAGGCCATTACTACTCTAATTTCTTTATAAAATCTACATTTTTAGGGTTTCGTACAAAAAAGGATAAAACGGGACCCTATTACTAAGATTCCGCTGTCCGTCCGTCAGTCCATCTGTCACCAGGTTGTATCTCATGAACCGTGATAGTTAGACAAATGAAATTTTCACAGATGATGTATTTCTTTTGCTGCTATAACAACAAATACTAAAAAAATATATTTAAGGGGGGGCTCCCATACAACAAACGTGATTTTTTTTGCCGTTTTTATAGATAATGGTACGGAACCCTCCGTGCGTGAGTCCGACTCGCACTTGGCCGGTTTTTTGTTTTCCCGTCTGCTTAAGTTTTGTATCCGTACCTTTTTTGTTTGTTCCTGGGTATGAAGGTGATGGCCCACCGCGACTGTGGGTTTCTCTTCGGTTCGTGCCCCACGTACCACAGGATGTCCTTTATCTTCCACTCTTCGATCTTGTGAGAACCCTGGAAAATTATAATCTATATATATAAAAGAAAGTCGTGTTAGTTACGCCACTTATAACTCAAGAACAGCAGAACAGATTTGGGTGAAAATTGGTATGGAGGTAGCTTAGAGCCAGGAGACGGACATAGTTTTTATCCCGGAATTCCCACGGGATAGGGATTTAAGCGGGAAAAACATCCCACGCGAACGAAGAAGAAATGGAGAGTAGGGTAGGGGTAGGGTTGGTGTAGGGTAGGGGTAGTGTAGGGGTAAGGGTAGGGTAGGGGTAAGGGTAGGGTAGGGTAGGGGTAGGGTAGGGTAGTGGTAGGGTAGTGGTAGGGTAGGGGTAGGGTAGGGTAGGGGTAGGGTAGGGGTAGGGTAGGGTAGGGGTAGGGTAGGGTAGGGGTAGGGTAGTGTTGGGTTATGGAAGGGGTAGGGTAGGGGTAGGGTAGGGGTAGGGTGGGGTAGGGGTAGGTTAGGGGTAGGGTATCGGTTGGGTAGGGGTAGGATACCACGCGAACGAAGTCGTGGCGGATCAGCTAGTGATATATATTAATAATATTAGAGAGAGCGAGCAGGGGTGGCCCAGTGGTTTACGATCACGACTAACAGGTTGTGGATCCGAGCAAGGCACTCAAAACGGTGAAGGAAAAGCTAAAAGTCTAAGAAATAAAACAATTCGGATTAGGCCCGCGTGGTAGGTTACGTTCCCTGTCATAGAAAGGATCGCCTGTACCCCAACAGTGGGTACGTTAGAGGCTGATTATGTGTAAATATCTAACAACATACAGTAACCAACACGTTGAATACAAAAAAAACTGGCTTAGAATATTTTCTTCTACCCCTTTAAGAACTTTAATCATTAATGTTGGTGCAGTCAGTGCCAGACACAACATAAGACTTAATAAAACTACTTTCCTCCTAGAAAAATGTGTGCTCAGGCTTTGCTCGTGGGCTTTGTGGAGTCACTTGTGGCTAAATAATAACACACGGACCCGGACTGACCGATCTTTTAGGCAAAAAATTTGACTCATCTTTTTGATCAATTACTCATTTGACAAATATACTTGGAAAATGACTAAGCATATGAGTATGCTCACTAACGGAAATCACGAAAAAGAAGTTGTTATACCTGTTTGTCTTTAAAGTAGCACAGCCTTGAGTTTTGGACCTCAAACATGTGCAGTTTGAAGGACTTCATGGCTTCAGTGGCGAGTCTGAGCTCGCCGCACACAGTGGCAGTTTGCCTGAGAGCTTCCATATCGTGCAGGATCCTGTTGTGCTTTAGCAGTAGGTAGTTGTGTTTTCTGTCGTCTTCGTCCCAGTAGCTCCAACGCAGCACCACGTCCAGTACAACTTCGTCCAAATGCACGGTTCGCCGCATGGAATCGTTGCAGATCACCTCTTCTATCATCAGGAGGTGCGACTCGGATTTAGCTTTCTCGCAGAGCTCTATGCAGATATCGGAGCAGGTCTTGTTTGGTGTTAGCTGGAAGCAGAAAGGATTTTACTGAGTCTGACTAATATTATAAATTAATGCGAAAGCTTGTGAGGATGAATGTGTAGATGTATGGATAATTATTATTCTTTCACGAATATGTAAGTAGACAGTTAACGACCTGAAGTAACACATAGTCTACTTTTTATCCCGAAATTTCCACGGGATCGGGATTTACGCTGGAAAACCACCCCCCACGCGAACGAAGTCGCAAGCAGAAGCTAGTATAGATATATATAAATACGACAAGCAAAAACTATGTATTCCTTTTTACAAAAATAACGCAGACGAAGACGTATGTAATTTGACACACTTTAAGTTTATATGGAAAAGAAGATGTATGTAAGAACATTGTGATGATTGTATTTCGACAATTGGGATGGTCGTATTTCGACGATTGGGCGACCTCTAGTAAATATATATTATTACTTGACGTAGCACAGATGGAGGATTATGAAAATTGTCACAGTTAAAGGTAATATGGAGAAGGTGCGCAGAAAACTATTATTTTTTTAAATTCTGGCTTAATTTCGACCACTAAACAACCATTAGTTTTTTCCTGTGTCGGTAAACACAGGGTCAACACATCTTGTTAGACAGCTCCCAGTTTTTAATCATTTAAAATAATATTTTTAATGTTATAATAACATTTTATAGTCTTTTTTTACCCTATACTCACTTCACACTAATTCCAAGTCTATTATATTTCTCATAATTCTATTCTACTTACTTTTCTTCTACCACACTATGGACACAAAGATGACAGCAAGTTTGGAAGATTTGCAGCAGCTCTTCAATTTGCGAATGACTGAATATGAAAACAAGCTCAAAAATTTTTCATTTGCTAAAAGTTCTCCGGATATCACAGCACTGTCAAGTGAGTTCACAGAATTCAAAACATTTGTGTGAAAAGCACTCTCCCAATTTAAGAGTCAAATTGAGATACTGTCTCTTGGATTCGACTGATACGAAACCCTGATGCGGTGAAATGTACTTCTGTTCCATGGTGTGGCAGAGCATCCTGGCGAAAAGTTGCCTGATATATGGTTCACAAGATATGAAACGACCAAATGAGCTTGTCCGAGATTAGGAAAGATAACATCCATGTCTGTCATCGATTGGGATCCACACAGGGCAAAGCTCGGTCTATATTAATTAGATTATACACTATTGAGCACCGTTACTTGATTTGGGAGCGTAAGAAATCCTTGAAAGATTCAGAAATAACTGTTTCTGAGTTCTTGACGCAAACTAGACACCATACACAGATCATATAAACACAAGAGATATGGCAATATTAATTGATTTTGCTAAAATTATTATTTCGTTGCACTATCTTTAGTCTCCCCACTTTGTTTTGGTATACTCCGAATTTCAAGACCACTTCCACGGTTTTGCCCTCTATCAACTCAAGTTTCTCTTCCAACTCTTTAATCAGCAGTTTGTCAATCTTTCTTTCCTTTTCTAGTATGGTAATCTGTGATAGGAAATCATCATATTTGTTTAACATTAAGTCCATACTCGTTTTAAGGCCCTGGAAGCGTTTTTCCTGCTCTTTCGAAAATGGTGCAAACATATCCTTGATAAGGGCCGTAATGTCAGTATTTTCCTCATCATACTTCCGTTTCCGAGTCTTTACTGCTCTATCCAATGCCATCGAGGGGGAAGGTGGAGCGGGAGGGGTCCGTTTTAGTGGCATAATAACAAGGATAGAGTTGTCTTCGCAAAGTTACAATATGTACCAGGGCAATATACGTACGAAGCGATGAAATATGCAGAGTCGCGTCAGAGGTCAAGTTAAAGTTGCTGCAATCGACGAATGCGAAGTAATTACTTATCTAAGAAGTATTAAGTAATTACACTGGACAGATCTAAGAGCTGTACGTTAAACAAAAGATGCACGTACGCCCCTATTTTTAATTTATTATCTGACAGAAGCCTATCTATCTCTTTCTGGCAAATTGACACGACGTAGCCGGACAGTACTCTCACATTCGCTTTCTAGCCTTTGCGCGCCTCACCTTCCTTGTCATACAGTTTAAGTTTGTATATATGAGTAATACGTGTGTGCGTAAAAGAGCGTACTCACAGAATGATTGTTCAGCTTCTACGAGCTTATGCACTCCTAGTCACTAAGGATGATATTTTAATTGCAAATATAATTGAATTAAAAGTGGAAAATAACTTTGTGGCACGTCTACTCTTGTTAGAGGTCCGGTAGGAAGGGGACACTGAACAAACTAGTTTAATTTCTTACCTTCCTGTCCAGCACATAAGATAGCAATAACAGATAAAGGATATATTTAGAATAAGTTGATTTGAATTTGGTAAAATGAAATAAATCATAACAGATCATAAGTAGTTTCAAACAGTATCGGGTCTTTTATAAGTATATTTTACTTTATCACTATTGTTGTAAAAGACATTGAAGAAAATCATCGTCATCAAAACGGGAAAATGCGATATAATTATGTAACATTCATTGCAATCTAACCCATCCTTATCCCTATTTATAGATTACAACACTCTCATAAATTTTTAAGCTAACAGTATCATTAAACTTCTATTTTACTGTCTATACTCAAACCACCAATCTTTTAGAAAAGGGTTGTATCATTCGAACTTAAAACGGGATGTGTATTAATTGTTTCGAGTTTCCGATATTTCGGCACTGTTGCAAGCACCATGATGATCACGGATGAAATAATAAGAGACTGGTGGTTGAGTATAGACAGCGAGAATATTATAGGCTGAACGATGAAAGCTGTGGTCTTCACGAATGAGCCAAAGCTTTTCTGCAACAGCAGAGCGGACAAAACGGGTACTTACTGTTATTTATTGATATCGAATTGTAACCTATGGAATGTTCAAGGGCGGATCCGGCTTTGGAGCCAGGTCACATAATCGTGGTCAAGTCACAAGAAGTTATAATTTGTATTTCCTGACTCCGCTGCCACTTGGCCATCCACTGCCGATATTCGTTTACAACAACAGAAACTGGAGTATTATCTAGTAACAATGTTTAAAAAATTTAATTAGTGGTCCACCTAGGTCCTGGACCCAGCCCAGGGGGGGGTCATGACTCCATGACCCCCCCCCCCCCCCCCGGAACCGCCCTTGGGAATGTTATTGTGTCAGGTTTCATAGATAATTTCAGCTACTACAAAAACTGCGAACTGTAATACTCTTTACAAAAACTGCTTGTTTTTGTAGTAATTACACTTACGTTAAATTTGGTAAGATTTTTGTGAAAGCGAGTAATATAGGATAGTATCGTAATCTGAAAGTGATTGAACAAAAGCCAGGCAACTAGATCGAGATCAAATGAATCATGACGAGAGTGACAACCATGTTAGGGTCAGCTTCATCTAAAGAGATGGAGCTGAGTACTATAGTTGGTTCACGGTAAGAAAATACTGACGTCATCGTTGTCCGCGCCTCTCGACCAATCAGGTCGCAACAAATTAGAAAGCTAAGTTCACAGTGACCAGTTGACTGGAGACCTTTTGGCGAAACGGTTGTCTTTTATGCGTTACCTATCTACATTAAATAATTTAATTTAATTAAATCCTATTAAATTGATGTGGGCCCATATAAAACAAATATGTTAGTATCAATAACTCAACATTCAAGATGAGTGATGTAAAATTAATATTTTGTGACGCAATAACTTTAATAGATGCTAATCGACGGAAGAAATGCTGCGACCACGTGATACAAGAAGAAAATTTTATGTGAAATTTGGATGACGTCATAGAGAACGCAGAATAAAATTCTTTCATAATAATTTCAAATGAAGATTCTAGTGACACTGTTTAAAAAATGTTACTAATTTAAGACAATTCATTTATTTTTTTCCATTAAACTTAATCTTTTGAAATATACATTTAATTTTGAATTTTTACTCCATTCTGAAAACACCTTTACCCTGCAGTTGCATTGATGACATCACTATTTTGAATCCTGAATTCCTTTCTGAGAATTTGTGCCGAGTGGTCGCAGGTCTGTATTAACTTACAGTGATCTGATGGCATGTGGACTTATCGTGGACGTAGATCCAAGCCCTGAGGTCTCCGGCGGCCTTGGGCGCAGTCGGCGCAGAGTTGCTTAGCACTCGCATGATGACACTCCTCACAGCCGCCTCGCGTCTCTTCTCGTCCTCAGTTGGCTCCCAAATCTTCTCGAAGTTGCCTATCAGGTCTCGGACCACGAACACTTCTTTAGTCGACCATGCTGTTTGTAGAGTGTTGCTGGTCTGGAATTCAAATATTGAAAATATTAAAAGAAACAAGAAAGCTTATTTTTTTCTAAGAGACCGTATCCTAAACTACATGAACGAGCTTACTGTTGAGTTGATGAAGCCTAGAGTAATATTCTCAAGGATCAAAAGACGTATGCCCTTGAACTTGTGTAAATTACACAGCTTAAAAAGGAAATGTATATTCATATACACGTCCTCTTCATTGACGTGGCCATATCACTGGCTCTGGACTACAAACGAACAGACACATAAAAATAAATCTAAATAATACAATATGCTATAAAAGGTAAATAAGAGTGCAAATTCCATTAGTAAACCCATGCTGCATGGTTATGAAGACGTAGAGAAATCTTGGACGTAGAACTGATCATGTATGATAACTGTTGCGACAGTCACTAAGGTATACTGAATACTACTTAGATACTGCAGTTTTGCAGTATATTTAATTACCTGTGTCTCTCACATAAAAATCGTTGTGATCATTATTTTGCGATTTGTATTCTTAGAACACCTTTCCTTATTATAGTAACTCGCTGGCGTTATAGTAGGCGCCTACACTCAGATGAGTCGGTGCCCTCCTATGCATCCTGCTTATTTATTATGATGCCATTACTTAGAATGCCTGCTGCATTATGAGCGGCCATATAAAAGAGAGGTTCTCAGCACCCATATAAATAGCATGTGCACCATGAGCAGGATCAAGTAATACGTACGTATTTATACTCCCATTCTGAGTAATGCCCGATTCTATGGGAATATCGTGATAAATATATTACATTATATCGCACTCTTAGAATGAAAGTGATCTAACTCTAAATTCGTATAATTTCAGATTTTGATGTCAACTGGCCAGAAACATTACTCTGAATTACCGTGGAAACAGGGATCTGAATTACGAGTTATAAAGAGACAGCTTATACATTTGCCACTTGGGATAATTGAATATAATTTATTCAATGCTGCTTTATTACTGCTCAAATCCAAAAAAATACAATTTTTTGAGTTAAGTCCCTTTCATTCATGAGAGTGCGATATGTTATATAATAATAATTAAGTACCCTATATATTTTCCTCTAACCTCGATCTGCCAGTGAAAATTCCATTAAAATCAGTGTACCTTTTCCAGAGATTAACCCTGACGGATAGAAAAACAGACAGACAGACTGACCCACAAAAATATAAAAATAATTCTGTTTTAGATCGTGTAAATAATTATGCACTTAAGAAAACAGTTTGAATCGCACTCTTATTTTTTAAAATTCATAAAGTTTTTTTTTTATATTGATGATAGGTTTGCGTTTGTCCACTCTCATACATGATGGTAAGGTATGATATGGTCGAAGTTGAAGCACAATTACCAAGAAGTTACCTATCCACACAAAACCCATAGGTTCTATTCCTTGTTTTACTCAAATTAGAAATAAGGAATAGATGTATTTCTGCCGTGTTTGCTTACCATAGCAGCAGGCATAATCGTAGGCGCCCAGACGGACGCGAGGTTTTCCGCGCCCATCTTGTTGGCGTGTGCCATCGTGTGCAGGAAGTGCAGATGAGCGAACAGTTTGCGAGCTGTGTTCCGCGCCACCAGCGGCAGGGAAGACATTATGCGGTGGTACTCGTGGTGGCGGGCGGTCTCCTCATTTAACTCTAAAATTATTATTTTTTTTAAAGAGAACAAGCAATGTGGGTAAAATTCACATTATTAGTAATCTTGTTAACCCCTCTAACTAAGCTAAATACGCTTGTGTCTGGAGTGGGCCTGTCGATTACAGGACCGACCTTAGCCATAAGGCTGTTACCGAAAATTAGAGCACTTAGCGATTGCCGTTCTATTTCATATGATTTACTAGGTTATTGCAGTATATTCTGGACAGTCAAAACATTGAAAAATAAAACGACAGATTTCCATAGACTTCAGCCAAAAGTAAGATCCGGAATCTCTGATGAGAGCAGAAGTAGGCAGCATCACACCCTTTCATAATTTTTGAGAGGCGCGGATTCACAAGGCAACGATATGGTGTGATAATGTACTTCACGACCAGAATTTTCTATAACATCACATCATGCATCATAACATCAATACTGATGTTGAAGTAAACATAAATTGAATAAAGAATATTTTCTAGAAGAATTCGAACACTGCTCTAACAAAGGTTTTTTTCACAAGGGAATAAATTGAATAATTTACGGAGGAAAAAATAGGAAGATCTGTTTCAAATAAGTGTCACCTAGATGGCGTATTTTGATACTTTTAGTAGCAGTAGTTAAAATGTTCATCACAATTGTACTAGATGGCGTTAGGTGTTTCGTGAAACTGACACCAAAACGGTTTCTCACTGGGAAGCTTCCAAGTGCCAATGTCATTGAAACTGCATTATAATAATGAATGGAATCAGACTACTCAAGCATTCATCTAAACATTGCGACCATATCCATTGCGTGTTTTGCGCTACTAATCAGACGATATCATTTATAAAAAGCAATGGTTTTGTAGGTTCTAAACTATGATGATTTGAAAAAAAAAAAATGTCATTTTATGAAAGAAATTCAACTGGTTTGAATTCACGGTTTTATGGTCATACTGTTAGAATGACAATCCTTTTAATATAATAAATGAGAAAGTTGTTTGTTTATGGTTAAGTATTCAAAACAGGCTTAAGGAATTAAAGTAAACTTGGCGGACTTTTAATACATAGTAATACATAGTTAATATAAAGGTTGCATTTTACCTAAGAAAATTTGCGATTATTTTTACGCAAACGAGTAGCCAGCAACAACTAATCCAGGGTTGCGGGATTGTTCTAATTTGATACCGTAGCCTTGGAACGCAAGAACCACTGAAGAAATAAGGTGGGGTTTTAGTCAGAAGAAGTCTGAAACTTTCTCCGGGCTGAGCAGAAAGCCGATTAAACTGGACCGAAAGGTGTCATTATAGTTTTTCTCCCCGAAAAAAAAAACAGCAAGTACCTAACTAACGCTATATGTATGCGCTTACCTAATGCTGCGACCAGGTCTTTATGTTTCTCCTGCGGCACCAGAGGCTCTGGGAGGTCGCGGAAGAATCTGAAAAACATATTTTTAATCATTCAAATGGAGTAATTAAGAAAGCCAGACTTCTGAATATTTTGTTTAAACATATTATCTCACACTTGGAATTTTGCCTCTAATTTTACAAACATTGTAGGCCATATAAACATGTTTCCCAGTGCATAACTCGAACCAAAGACAGCGAATCGTTCAACCAACCAACAGTATCGTCAATACTAAAAATATCATTGGCATATAGGAATACCAAACATTGGTTTTCTGAACGCATTCTCAATAATAAAAATAACATACATTTTTTTCTTAGTCTTTACCGTAAGTAATAACAGCCGGGTGATATTCAAATCAGAATCTTACGTATCGACATACCTCCGGACTTCAGAAATCCCGCTATGCTTTTTGTCCGAGCTGTTTGTACATCTAAGAGACATTACGAGTATCCAGAAGCCAGAAAATCTGATACTGGTCTTACCAAGGAAAAACATGTCACCCACCAAACAGGTTGTAACATGACACACCCTTTAAAAAAAATGGGGACTAGCAATGTGGGTAGCAATCTTGTTAACCCCTCCAACTAATCTAAATATGTTTGTGTCTGGAGTGGGTTCACGACAATATTGTAATGGGTGAGTAGATTTCGAAGCGGTGACTTCTTGATCACAACCTTAGGCTTTCGACGCTTCATACTTAGTTCTTCCTTAGTTTTTGGACCTCAACATAGTTGAGAAAAGGCTAATGATAATGAGTCCTGACCGTTTCAGTACGCCTGTGACGTCATGCTCGGAGTGTTGCGTGGAGCTCAGCTGTACCGACCACGCGTCGCGACGGAACCTCGCCAGGAGCTCTGACAGCACGGAACTACTGCCCGCGCGCCGGTATATACCCTCAGAGAGACTGCCTGGAATATACACCCGATAATTGAACGAGAAGAATAACAAGGGGCTTAGTATGACTAAACTATCGCTTTGCCTCTTTCACACTCATCTACAAGTTTGGTGCACGTGAAAGAAACAAAGCGATATTTTTCGAAAACGACAAAACTATTTCAAACTCATGCTAAGCCCACTGGTCTCCCGTTTTAGGCGAAGGCAGTAATAAGAATAAAGAAAGAAAAATATTTTCAATACACTTCCTCGAAAACTAGCTCTTATCGCACTACGATTAGGTTCAACATGCAATGTATTTCACACTCGTGGATTTTTTTCATTTTTCACACACGAGGGTTTACCATTCCAGACTTTGCATGTTTTTAAGGCCTTATAACGGGTAGTTAAATTTTAAGGGCCGATGTTGAATGTGAACCACACCTAAACGTCAAGTTTTTTTCTGCATGCATTCTCATGCATTCTCAATTTCAGACTAACTCAATTTGAACCATTGAAAGATACACAACCGAGCAACGCGTTAAAGTTATTCAGGCTTATTATGAAAATGGGCGTTCAAATCAAAATGCACTTACTGTAGTTACTGTACTGCAGTTACTGTGAATGGTGTTCACTATCGTGAGATGATAACGAACTTTTTATGGCCCAAATTGGAAGATATGGATGTGGACGATATGTGGTTTCAACAGGACGGTGCCACTTGCCACACAGCTAACGAAACAATGGCTCTTTTGCGCGACAAATTCAATGGCCGCCAAGATCATGTGATTTCACATGGACTTCTTTCTTTGGAGTTATTTGAAAGAAAAGGTGTACGTCGATAAGCCAACAACAATTCAAGAGCTAAAGGATGAGATAATTCGGCACATTAACGGCACAGAACCTCAATTATGCCTCAGCGTCATCGAAAATTTGAACCATCGGATGGAGGTGTGCCGCCGAGGTCGCGGCGGCCAGTTGACCGATATTTTGTTCCATACATAATTGAACCATACCATATTATCATAATAAAAAGAAATGACGATAATTTCCTAAATAACTTATGTTTTATTCAAAATCAACATCGGCCCTTAAAATTTAACCACCCTTTATTTAATGAAAATTAATTAAAATTGTGTTTATGAACAGAATATCAGAAATAAACATTATTATTTATAAAATAATTTTGCTTTTATCAATAAATTAACATTTATTTGTTCTAAATTAAAAAAAAAAAATTTATTTTAATATCAGGCTGTTTTGCGGCTTTATACTTTTGCTTCTCCTTTAACCCATGAAGGTAAAGCGTGGGGAAAAAGTAAATGAAATCTTATTAATTTGTGTTTTTTATTTTATTTTTTTACTTATTTGCATAAAAACATGGTATACAAAGATGTTACATGAGTTAGGGATGAGATCATACATGCTTTGCTTAAGATTAAAGCATGCAAAATGGTTAACACAACTTATGTTCAAAGTATTCCTTAATGCTATAAAAATTATTATCATTTAGCCATTTATACAAGTGAATTTTACACAGTCTGCTATTTAGTAGTTTAAGTTTACATGGTAATTTATTGTATATACGCACAGCCATAGAAAACAGCTTTTACTATATTTTGTTAATCGAGGAATTACATCTAAAACAAGTCTAAATTTGTCACGCCGATTCCTAGAGCTTACATCTGCTGCTGTTCTGAATAGATCTCTCATATAGATATAGTGAGGGTAGTGGTAGCAGGCCAAGTTTTTTAAATATTGGACGACAAGATACGTCCGGTGGAATGCCCTGAATCGCTCGAACACATTTCTTTTGAGCGATAAATGCTCTGTTACGGTCGGTACTATTGCCCCATACAATCAGCCCATACCGCAGCGAGAACTCAACATATGCACGATAGGACATTATAGCTGTTTTCATGTTTGTAACATTTTTAATCCGTCTGAGAGCGTATACGAATTTATTGATTTTATTACATACACTATCGATTTGAGCTTTCCAGTCTAGATGTTCGTCTATGATCGTTCCCAAAAACCTAGTTTGAGCTACTTGTTTAAGTTTTGATATATTCATTGTAAAATTAAATTTGTTATTATAAGATTTATTAAATTGTACATATACTGATTTATTAAGGTTAATAGATAAATTATTTTTATTAAGCCAACTTATAAGATTTTCTATTGTATTATTAATATCTGTTTCATGATCAATTATTGATTTAATTTTTTAATCCATAGAAACAATTATCGAAATGTCATCAGCTAACAGATAGCATTTATGATTAGTCATGTCAACAATATCGTTCACATAATTATAGGAGAAACAAAATCGGGCCCAATATACTGCCCTGAGGAACGCCTCGGTTGGTGTTTTTAAATTCAGAGCGGGATGAAACCATATCCTTATTGGCATTAATATTAGTGATAGTAACACACTGCTGTCTGCCGGATATGTATGACGATATCCACTGCAGTGGAGGGTCTCTAATTCCTATAGACTCTAGTTTCCGAATAAGTATGTTATGCGAGACCAGGTCGAACGCCTTAGATAAATCAAAAAATAAGCCCGTCGTTAGTTGATTATTATTAATGTTAGTCAGTACTGCTTTCAAGAGTGAAAAATAGATAAAGTTGTTGATTTATCTTTTTGGAAACTGAATTGCTCTTTATAATATGGAATTTCTCGCAGTAATTAATAAGCCTTTTATACATGCATTTTTCGTAGATTTTTGACATAATTGGTATTAAAGTTATTGGGCGATAGTTATTGACATCATGTTTATCACCTTTTTTAAAAAGTGGTTTTACAACTGATATTTTTAATTTATCTGGAAACTCCTTGAACAAAAGACAAGTTTATAAGATGCGTTAGAACGCCGCGTATTTCCTTAGCACATTCCTTAATAATTCTAGTGCTAAGTGCGTCGTAGCCTTCTGAAGTAGTGTTATTTAATAACATAATTTGTTTTTCTACTTCGCTTTCTGACATTGGAACGAGGAACATTGAACTAGAGCTATATGTACTTTGCTGTGAACTATGACTATATGTATTTTGTTGTGTGTGGTTATGATTAAGATAGAAATCGTTGAAGGTGGAGGCTATTTCTGTTGGTTCCGTAAGTACAGTATTATTAATTTTAATTGATTCTATGTTGTTGACAGGACTAGGATTATGTATTTAATTTTTTATTACTGACCATGTAGCCTTACATGTGTTCTGATATTTATTCATAAAGAACAACGGCGAAAAAATTGTTGATAGAATATTTGAGCGTCTACAAATGTCATGTTTGCAAATATTGATAAAATAATTTCTTAGTTTTTTTCAAGATATGCTTAAGAACTGACCAACTCTAATAAAAAATATAATTTTGTTTGGAAACACAATTGACTAATATGATCGCAGGGAAGAGATTTTTTTTTTCCTTTACAATTTGACTTCATGTCTTTTAGCCTAATATTGTCTCAGTTGAAAGCTCTCTAGTTCTCTGCTGGCTTCTCGGCCATATATTAGTAAATCTACTCCTATTTACTTAAAGTGCTTTGCCCTTATCGCATAAGTATACTTTACAAGCATATTGATAAACTATAATAAATATAATTGCAGATTTTTCATAAGAACTTATTCTGCTGAATAAATAAATACTAAAATAAAGTCATACTGCAAGCCTCAGATTCTGCAAGCAAAGTATGGCAATAATACGACATGACATTGACATCTGCGTAAGGTGTATTGACAACTGCCGCTATCTCGTGTAATGTCGGTTGTGTTTCCGTACTTTTGAAATTATCAACTGCTTCTGTGTATCAACTGAGTTTTTCCTTGCGACTAGTGCTTGCCTAAGGATTCCGATCAGCTGCTATTTACGACGACGACGTATTGCTTTGACTTTTTTGGATTACGATTCTACCTGATACTTTGGACTTTGTTGTTTGTGCATCCATTTGTGTATCATAACGGGAAGTCGTGTAATGCCTTCTCGCATAATGTGTGTTAACTGCCGCATAAGTGGAAGTGGTCAATGGATACTTTAAAAGAGATTTTAAATTACTGAGGCGAGAATATTTACATAGATCACTTCCCCACATTATGCAAAACTTCCAGATAGCAGCAGCTTTACTAAATAAGTTTGGTGCTCGCCTGCAAGACAATGAATATGCCAATGAAATATTAAACATAATCTATCATATCTTGGATGGGCCAGACATCATACAACTATTACTCCACCAGCAGGTTTTTGGACGATATTAACATAAGAGAAGATGAAGAATAAATACACACATATATAAAACAAATTGTTTCATTTTTATAAGTACCTGTTACCTACTTTTATATTATTTATTTATTTAATATGACTAAGACCCATATTAAAGGATGGCAATCAGATGTTCCGACTGACGGAAAGTGATTTCCGCGGCCTATATGGATCTGCATTACAAAAGGCATTGTCCATGCGTTGCCATCCTAGAGACAGCCGCAATTAACTTGTAATACTTAATGCCTGTAAGTATAGCTTTCATAACGCATAGTTACTCGCTTAAAACAGATTTTTGATATAATCAACTTCTAATACCTTGGAAGTGGCGGGGGACTCCTTTTTTTCAATCATTCAATTCAAAATTCAATCATCGAATGAATTCTCCCGCTCTGGGTAAAGCGGAACGGAGTATCAGACTTCTACTTACTAAAAACCCACCCTGTTTCTTCAGCTGCCCTTAAGTTCCGGGGCCGCAGTATCTCGTTAGAACATTACCGGGGTTGTGCCCCGGCAGGCAATGGCCTTATGGGGCCCCGTCACTGGTGCTGACAGCTCTTTGAGGCGCACGTGGAATATGATGCGCCGTTGACCCGGGCCTAGTCCTTACCGGACGGTGAGCTACCCCTGCTCGCCGTCCACAAGCCCGCGCCTACGGTGGCCGGAGATCGACTCGCGATTCCCGATGCACGGGGCATCTTCCGCGGTGGCGGGGGCGTGAGGAAGATAGTTGCCTCTCCCTCGCGCGTTCAGCCTTCTCCTTCGCTAGCATTACTGCTTCGCAGAAGGAGTGATTGCATTCCATTCCCACTAGCTCCGCTCCAGGGCCGGGCGCGAGAGGTCACCGCCACCGATAGTCTCAACGAGGAAACGGCGAAGCTCTGCCCAAGCGGGGCACACCTCCACCTAGGGCATGCATTCCGGAATTCCGGAATTTCGTAATTCCGGAATTCCGTAACAATTTTTCTGGTATTTCAATTCCGGAATTGAGAGGAGTAATATCGGAATTCCGATATTCATACATTTTTGATATTTTGATTACTATTTTTTCTGAACGCAACCAAACTAGTCTGTGGAACTTTCCACAAGCCGCTATCTCCAACCTCCGACTAGTAAATAGTTATCCGTGGCGTTATAGCACTAGTGCAGTAACGTAAAGTAAAAAGCACGCGTTTCTAATACACTGCATTATGGACCTAATAGCGGTTCATAAAGAGCCACTTTTTTATAGTTGATAGGCTTTCGTTTGACCATAATCTCACCTGATGTTAAGCGATGATATGGTCGAAGATGAAGCACGCTTGACTAGAAGTAACCTATTCACTCTTGACTTAAAGACTCCCAGGTTGTAACTATCAGGAAACACAGACTCCGGCAGGGAATTCCACTCCTTAGCCGTACGCACAATGAAAGTATTCCCAAAACGTTTCTTGCGTATGGGTAGGATGTCCACCATGTAACGATGGCGCATCGCCGTTTGTCTTGTAGTCTGATGATGGAACGGGCTTGGTGGAATAATACTGTGCACTTTACGAGCAAATGTGTTGAAAAAACATTAAATTGATTGTTAATTGATTTTTAATTGATTGTTGTTGTTGTTGTAATTGATTGATTGTCAAAGAAACTTACATTTTATTACTTGACACTGTTGAAAGTACAAAACAATATGAATAAATATTTCGATATTATTAATAAGTATCGGTGTCGCACCTCTAGAGCAGAAGCGAGCAATGTCAAGAAATCCGTGCCAGCTGCGCCACTGTCGTCATAGAATGACAAAAAATTACGTCTTGATGGACAATAGTGCTTTGATGGTATTGACTTGGTTTTATCGGTTGTTGATTCTATTTATGGATTTAAATAGTAATAAAAGCCGTAAATGTGAAACAGATTATTACATTTAAGTTATAAAGGACAAAGCGGGTTGAAATAAAACTCAACACAAGGATGGTATGGCTGTCGATAGGGTGTGGCACGATAGCCTTATTGCTAAACTTTTTTCTTTCGGTATACCCACTGAACTTTGCGTTTGGATAGAAGACTTCCTGAGAGATCGGTCTATTCGAGTGGTTATTGATGGTTGCTCGTCTGGCCAATTGGCTATTAATGGCGGGGTCCCTCAGGGGTCAGTTCTCTCAGCAACTTTATTCTTGCTGTATATTAACAATCTGCTAATGCCCGGTACCTTTGGGTATGCAGACGACAGCTCAGTAGTAAATATGTCATATTTCGGGGAGTGTGCGATGGAATTGCACAGTCTAATTCCACCAATCCCGTTCCATCATCGGACTACAAGACAAACGGCGATACGGCGATGCGCCATCGTTACATGGTGGACATCCCACCCGTACGCACGAAATGTTTTGGGAATACTTTCATTGTGCGTACGGCTAAGGAGTGGAATTCCCTGCCGGAGTCTGTGTTTCCTGATAGTTATAACCTGGGAGTCTTTAAGTCAAGAGTGAATAGGTTACTTCTAGTCAATCGTGCTTCATTTTCGACCACATCATCGCTTAACATCAGGTGAGATTATGGTCAAACGCAAGCCTATTAAATATAATAAAAAAAAATCTTTATTCAAATTAAAGCCTATGCTAAAAAAATATTGTCAGTTTTCCATGAGCTTTATCGATATAATTTCGACCTTACTACTATTTTGTAGGTTTAAAAGATGAATTCGAAGCTTGGCGCTGAGGGCACGCTTTTGCTTTTTTGACGTGGTCGTCAAATGTTAAAAGACTGATATAATTATAAATCTTGTTTGATTTGAAACAAACTTTAAAAGTTTCCAGAATTCCGGAACTGGTTCCGGAATTCCGGAATCAGATTTCCAGTATTGGAACTCAGTTCCGGAATTGAGAACCTTGCGATATTGCATGCCCTACCTCCACCGTATGCTCCGAGTGGTCCACCGCAATGTCGACACCCGGGCGTGTCCTCCCGCTGAATCCGAAATAGGTACCTCCCGAAACACCTGTGTCCAGTAAGCACCTACATCAGGTGGAAGGTGAGGACACCGTGGTGTCTCTCCAGCCACTCTTCAAAGACGGGAGTTATCGCCGTAATTGCGGCGTGCCCAGCCTTCGGTTGCGACAGCCGCTTTATCCATGCTGCTGTGAGATCGTGGGCGGGAGACCCCTGGCCAACTGACAATGGCTCACTACTAGGTCTATGTTTTTCACACTAGCGTTGACTATGGATATAATCAAGTCTACGGTACCAGTCTGCTTCCAATAAATCGGTTTACGTAATAATGGCCAGACATAACCTCTAAAACTTCTTCAACGAATATCTTTTTTTCAAGAGTTCCTTTAATAGTGGATCTTAAGGCAAAAGTGATCATGAATTGAAACTCTATACTCTTGTATATTTTCCATTAATAGACGCTACAAAATTATGCCAACAAAAATTTGTTAGAGGATCCGCCATTGTTCTTTTATATTAGCGTTTCTTTTGGCATTATAGATACATTTTTGTAACAAATTTGAGTATTTGATATATTTAGTTTTGCTGGGTTGAGTTTTCTTTTTATAGTATTGATAACGCAAAAATTTCTTAGTTTTACAACTCTGCTTGAGACCGTTAGTTATCCATGTGTGTTTTATTTTTTGTATAGATTTACCTTTATCCTTACTTTCGGGAAACAGAGATTATAAAAAAGGCATATTAACTCATGAAAACGATTAAATGCTGTATTTGCGTCTTTTCCTGTATATACTTCTGACCAAGACAAACTTTGTAGACATTTCCTGAACTTGTGTGTGTTATGGACATTGTAATCTCTTTTGTAAACGTAATAAATTGAATCTTTTACCGATTGGCGTTTCAAGGGAAAGTCTATCATTTGTGGTGTTTCGTGGTCAGAGAGGTAGAGTGAGAGTACTGTTGTAGATGCATCTGGGATATTGCTCAATATGTGGTCAATACAAGAGGCTTTGCGAGTAGCTTCATCAATATGAATTTTTAAATTATAGTTTTTTGCTAGGTCTAGGAATTCGTTAGTGATTTTACCTTTTCTAAGCGTGTTTATGTTAAAGTCTCCTGTTAGAACTATGCGTGTTGAAGGTTTGAATTTTTTGACAATATCATGTAAGAGACTATCTAGATTAGATAAAAACAGGTTGTGGTCGGACTGGGGTGTTCTGTATATGCATATTATCAACAGTTTCTCGTTTGTTAACTCAATGCCACAAATTTCGAATGTATTTACCGATGCATATTTTTTTAACCATTGATAATTCATTGTAAATGAGATCTTTTTTAACTAGGATGCAAGTTCCACCTCGATTTTTTTCCCTACAAAAATTTGCGTAAGTATGTAGAATTTAAGTTTTGATGAGAACAATTTAGATGCTACTCCGCCAGATATTGTGATTGAGGCTCAAAATGCTTGCGATAGCCTGTTGCCATTTAAATCGAAGCTAAAATATATGGCAGCTTTGCATAATTTCAATGGAAAACAAAGAAAAATGCGTCGTCATTTATTTTATTTCTTCGAAAGAGTATTGGAAAACGTCGTTTGATACACGTGGGCATTTGTGACTGCAGTACTCGGCTCCATAACCCCCTCGATTCCGCCGCCCCTCCGCCTCGGCCCCAATAACAAACTTTTTCCACTTGAACGTTACCACTACAGGAACTCAGGCCTCCTCTAAATGAGAGGAAACGGGCTGCATGCCTAGTGCGAGTTCATGGATGTCACAAATATTAAAATTGTTGGTCCGGTTGATTGTGTTTTGAGAGGAGCAGTGGTGTTGATGACAATGATGAAGGAAATAAAAAACATTGTGTATATTTCCCATCTGTACCAAATATGCCACGGTCACAAAATGCCAGAAAAATTGAAATGAATTAAAATAACATTTTACACGTCATTTTTTTGTTTTAAATTAAGCTAGATGAGGCCGGTGTTTCCTGAGTACTCTGAGAAGAAACACCGAAACAAAACTCAGAGGTCAACGTCTCTTTTAAAGTCCATATAATTCGTATTGGTTAAATCACGTGAGGAAGCATGAAGGTTCATATCTGTTGTGTCTTTTGAGGAAAGGAACACGCAGATTTGAGCGGACCTGTCCAGACAGTGCAAGCATTTGACAGTTATCATGAACAATACCAAAGTAAGGACATTTGGGACAATGAAAATTAGTGGCGACGCTGGTTATCAACTGGACCTTATGTAGACTAATGTGCGACAAGACCACATTTTCTGGTCACAGTTGCCCAGAGATAGCACAAAACAGGAAGAAAGGAAAGAAAAGATCAGCAGTGGGACTCACATGAGGCAAGGATAACATAAATTTTCACGAGACGAACAAACGACTAATTGAGAATATGTTTACATACCATGAGCATAAATGAAACTGAGGCATTTGTCCACAATGGCCGGCACGTCTTCTTTCGTGAGCTGCTGGTGGTGGATGTGCGCGCCATTGTTGTGAGCCGCCAGCTTTACCATGTAGCGCCAGCCCTGGAAATAATGCAGAATGAGGCGTACTTAGCCTATCAAAACTATTAATTGGCTTGGCACCGACTTCAGCCATGTGAGTAGGTACATAGCCCTTATTTTAAATGGAATTAGACATCTAACGAAACAATATATAAGGTTAATTTTTGACCGACTTCAAAAAAGGAGGTTCTCAATTCGTCTTGAACTTTTTTTTTTATGTATGTTACCTCATTACCCGGAGACGGCTGGACCGATTTGAAAAAATCTTTTTGCATTTGAATAGGTATACTTTCTAGTTGGTCCCATTGGTACGAAATCAGGATCTGATGATGGGATCCTGGAGAAATCGAGGGAACTCTTCAAATATTATAGGCACACCTATAGCATTTTGGGTATTTCTTATAGTACCTTGTGCAGTTGCTCTCGAAAAGCACCATTTGAGGAAGTGGAACTGATGATGAAGACCCCAGATGGCCACCGAAACTACTCAATAATAAGTATTTCGTGGATTGCGATTAGATTACTTGAATATAGATGGTAAGTACTTTATGCTCGTCACAATGCATATGGTGAAGTAGAGCTGATGGCGATGTACCAGGAGAACTCCTCAAAAATTAACGGCTCTGCACCGGGAAAAGCAATATTTTGTAAAAGGTGATAAGTAGTTGACATTTTGGCTTTTGTACCTAGATAAATTACAAACCGACCCACTAAAAAGCGTGAAAAGAAAATTTTTTGCAAAAAATAGAACCGACTTCTATTTAAAAACACTACAAAGGCAAAAATAACTTTAATTTCGGAAGGCGGTGTCAAAAAAAAGAAAATACAAAACAAATGACACCGACTACCGAAATTAAAGTTATTTTTGACTTTATAGTGTTTTTATATAGAACTCGGTTCTATTTATTGCAAAATTTTTTTTTTGCTTTATAGGTAGTAGTGCAGTAGTATTTTTGATTGTTTTGAAGTCAGTTAAATATTTTATTAGAAAGTTTTATTCTATTAAATTGAAGAGTTCCGTCTCTTATCTCCAAAGATCTTGATCAGAATCTAATGTGCTATACGCTAAAACCTTCCTTGTAAAATATGCTTTCAAACAACGAAATCGCCATCAAAATGTGATCAAAATTTTTAGAGAAAATCGCAGAAATACAAACATATATAACATACGGGTCGAATACAGAACCTCCTTTTTTGAAGTCGATTGAAAATCTGCAGCTTTCTTAGAATCCTTTTGCCGATGAGTACCGCATGTTGATAGTTCATGGTTGTTACTAAATTATATTATAGCTTTGTATCCTGACACAGATAACTAACTAATCTCAAATGAAAAGGTAATTCCGAATGCCTGCACTACGTCTCTTATTAATACTTATTAGTCTAATATTTATATAACAAGTAGGTGTTGTCCACGTGATAAAAAGTAGCTTATGTGTTATTTCAACTTATAAACTATATATGAGAAGTGTGCCAAGCTTTTTTTCCAAATCCCCTAAGGCACTTTTGCATGAAATAAAGAAAGAAAATATCTATTCAATTGCTACAGCACATAACAATGATGCGAAAGGCGTTTATTTTTATACAAGTCTGCCACATTGTTGAGAGCCAGATCAACGATGATGGAAATGAAGCTTGACTACTATATTATCTCTCGCCATTTGCTTTGTAATTAACGTCCTAACTGAAAGAAGCATAATTATTTTGCTGTTATAGTTTTCGAGGAATCACTGACTCCTAAGTCACAGCAACTTACACCTAGTTTAGGAGTCAGGGTATTTCCATCTCTTTGGACCTCATAGAATAAGACTTTTGTTCAAACTTTTTTATGGTTATTTTATTATTGTAATGGCTTTGGTGAAAATAAAGGATTATTTTTTTTTTATTCCTGGGGAAATAAATATTTTTTCTTGGATGCCACAATAATTCGCACCAGAAGTTTCGAGGATTTGTCCAAAGACTAAATTAGAAACCACATAATTATGTATCTAAACAAAGATATGTAAAAACACTACAAAGACAAAAATAATTTTAATTTCGGTAGTCGGTGTTATTGGTTTTGTATTTTCTTTTTTTTTTCACACCGCCTTCCGAAATTAAAATTATTTTTGGCTTTGTAGTGTTTTGATATGAAAGTCGGTTTTATTTTTTGCAAAAAAGTTTTTATTTTCGCGGTTTTTAGTGGGTCAGTGAATTTTCCAAATCGATTCGTAAATGACGGAGTTATGCGCGAACAAAAAACGCAATGCAGAGTAAACGAAAAGATCATCAAGGTAAATTATTTTTTTCGACTTTTTTTGATTTTTCAGAAACGGCTCGTCCGATTTCGATAAAATTTTCATGGGACCATTTGGGAAGTATACCCTTTCCAACAAAAACAAGAATTTTTCAAATCGGTTGGCAAGCGACGGAGTTATGCGTGGATAAACATAAAAAAAAAAAAATATACAAGCATCCGAATTGAGAACCTCCTCCTTTTTTAGAAGTCGGTTAAAAATATGGCGTCACACAGAGTTGAGAGTAGCGTACAGGGTCCGCTACAATTTTTGATATACATATATAAATTATCTCCCGAAAGCAACAAAATGGATCTTAGGTCAACGCTGCTGACTGCTCTTTAAGGCGCGCGCGGAACACGGCGCGCCGCCGATTCGGGCCTGGTCCTTACCGGACGGTGTGCTACCCCTGCTCGCCGACCGCAGGCCCGCGTCTACGGTGGCCGGGAATCGGCTCGCGATCCTTTACGCCCGAGGCACCGCACGCGGTAGGGGCGTGAGGAAGAAAGTCGTCCCTCACGTGTTCAGTCTCTTTCTTCGCTATCATGACTGCTTCGCAGGAGGCGACCACATCTCATTAACCCTCACCCCGCACGATGGCCTGAACCAGGCTGGACGCGAGAAGGTGGCCGCCACCGATTGTCTCCACGAGGACACGGCTCGGCGGTGCTCTACCCAAGCGGGGCACACCTCCACTGTTCGCTCCTCTACCGTGTCCTCAAGGTGGTTCCCACAATGACGACACCAGGGCGTGTCCTGCCATTTCATCCGAAACAGGTACCTCCCGAAACAGCCATGTCCGGTAGGCACTTGCGTCAGACGGAAAGTGAGGACGCCATGGCATCTTTCAAGCCACTCCTCAAAGAGGGCACTCGTCTCGGCGCCACCGTGAGATTGCGCTGGAGCTCTGTTCTCTGAGCTGTAATTTGCCGCGGCAGCAGAGTTTCACCCCGGCTTTAACAGCCTAGCATGGACTAACCAGTCCATGGTAGGCTGTTAAAGCCGGGCTTTGCTTTACGGTATAGCATAATTTTTTGGTATTCAGGTTGCAGTTCAGAAGCGTTGCATCAAGTCTATATGCGATCTAACGGTGACTGATAGCTGTGTTCTCCAATTTAAATCATAAAAAAATCTTTACTTTCTTTACATATATTGGAAACGGGTTTATTTGTAAAATGTAACCCACATCTATTCCAATAATTGTCAGAAGTTAGGAACAGTCTAATACGGACTCGATATAGCCATCAACTATGTCAAGTAAAATGTAAGACAGCACTAATGAAAAAATGTTGTTGTTATGGTCCCACGATTATATAATAAAGTACCAAATGTTATTAAAAATATGACAATATCAAAACTTAAAATATTTTTTTGCAAAAAATAGAACCGACTTCCATATAAAAACACTGCAAAGGCAAAAATAACTTTAATTTCGAAAGGCGGTGTCAAAAAAGTAAAAGAAAATACAAAACAAATGACACCGACTACCGACTACTATTGACTACCCATTTTTGCCTTTGCAGTGTTTTTATATGGAAGTCGGTTCTATTTTTTGTAAAAAAATATTTTGTCACGCGTTTTAGTGGGTCGGTTTGTAATTTATCTAGTTACAAAAGCCAAAATGTCAACTACTTATCACCTTTTACAAAATATTGCTTTTCCTGGTGCAAAGCCGTTAATTTTTGAGGAGTTCTCCTGGTACATCACCATCAGCTCTACTTCACCATATGCATTGTGACGAGCATAAAGTGCTTAACATCTATATTCAAGTAATCTAATCGCTATCCACGAAATAATTATTATTGAGTAGTTTCGGTGGCCATCTGGGGTCTTCATCATCAGTTCCACATCCTCAAATGGCGTTTTTCGAGAGCAACTGCACAAGTTACTATAAGAAATACCTCCCTCCCTCGATTTCTCCATGATCCCATCATCAGATCCAAACGTGACGACAATGGGGCCAACTAGAAAGCATACCTTTTCAAACAAAAAAAGAATTTTCCAAATCGGTCCAGCCATCTCCGAGTAACCAACATAAAAAAAAGTTCAAGACGATTTCGAGGGGTGAAAGACTATTTGGTTTAAGCGACATTTTTGCAACTTTACAGGAGAGCCATTTAAAGTTTGAAATTTTGGAAAAAAATCATAACAAAAAAACTTCTTCAGTTATTTGAACGGGGTAAACTTTATTGAAATTCAATTAAAATCATCGAGTTGTTGATGCTAATACCAAATAAAATGGATCTTTAATTACAAAGATAAATGTCGCTTAATACGAAATGCCTTAAGCCCTTATTTTTTAGAGTATGGAAAAAAGATTTAAGTGACTTCATAACTACAATTAGCTACAGGGAAAAAAAATTAAGCGACGACGCAGTATATTTTCAGAGTAAGCCAAAAAGAATGAAGTGACGTAGCCCAAAATTAATTTTAGCAAGCTATTTATCTCAACTACCAATTTAGACTAAAATGACTGGCAGGCTAATTTACTTATGTGACTTATATATTGAAATTGTAACGTTTGATGTTACATTTTTTTTTATCTAATACTATCAATGGCTGTTAAAACAACCTGGATATATCGCTGTTACTAAAAAACTCAGGTGCTTATATTGAATAAATAAATACATACTTACAACACAACATCAATTAAAGTATTTATTTAGAATAATAATTATATAGAACAGTCTCAATGGGAACATCAATTATATTTAAACTAATAAAAACAAAATAAAAAAAATCATATCAACAAAGAAAACTTGCAGTAATTATAAAACATAGCCAATGCTGATAATATTCATAATACAATAAGAAAGTATTTACTTATCATTTTCTTCGACTGTATCCTCTACATCAGTTTCCAGTAAAACATCTTTTGAATTATAGTGTTGCAGATTTAAATATTCTTTATGAAATATCTTGGGTATAACCCAGTGTCGCCCAATTTCTTTAGGTCCATGTATTTGGTTTTGCATGTATTTTGTTTTGTAATCGGTAAACTTGAATTATATCTACGATTGATAGCTCTAGGTCTCGCAATAATTTGTATGACCTCTTCCATCTTTTTTCGACATACCAAGTTCCTGTGTTGTTAACGTATAATAATGTACTACTTGGTTTAAGTAGCACCCTGCGTGGAAAATAGATGCAGCTGAAAGAGCTTAAGCGACGCTCCATGTCGTATTTGGGTGACGGACAAATAGTTTAAGTGACATCACACCGTGTAATTGGTGGAAGTCAAAATGATTCAAATAACGTCTTAATAAAAATTAGAAACAGGAAAAACGCTTTAACCCTTATTGAATTATTTATCTGGGAAAGGATAACTGGTTTATGTCTCGGTTTTTAATATGATTGTATGGTTCAAGTACATAATTTAAAAAAAAATGCAAAATCCACGTCGGTTAATACACTGCCACTTTGGAAACAACCCAAAAATAGTATTGTTTCAAACGCCAAAAAAGTGCTCTGATTTTAAGAGGGTGTCGAGCCTACGAGACGCGCGGAAAATAGGTATTTACTGCAGCGGGCTAGTCGTGTGCGTTGTCACACACACAATGACAAGTTCGCTCGAGGCCCGCTTGCCGTTGCACGACGAAGTTTGCTAACTTTGCATTTTTTAATTTTTTGTCGTTATGTTGAATAAACTTGAAAAACGAATATTAATTATTTAGATGGTTTTATTTATCACACTAATATTATAAAGGCGAAAGTTTGTGAATGAATGTGTCTGTTTGCATGTTTGTTACTTCTTCACGCTCAAACGGCTGGATGGATCTAAATGAAGCAAGTAGGTACTTAAATAAATCACAAAAATAAATTTAATAAATTATACCTATTATATAAAAATTAACGTTTGTTTTTACTGTAGTAATACATTATCCGTTCCCTCACTATTCATCCTATTGCAATAAAACTATAAATGTATCTAGCAATGTGGGTACATTTCACATTACTAGCAATCTTGTTAACCCCTCCAACTAAGCTAAATATGCTTGTGTCTGGAGTGGGTTCACGTCAATAGTGTAATGGGTGGGGTTCGAACCTGCGACCTCTCGATCACAAGTCCGACACCTTATCCATTAGGCTATTGACGCTTCGAAACTGGGTAAGTAGCAAGTTAGGGTAGATGGGTATGCAGTACTTATTTGAATAATAAAACCAGTATGAAATAAAAAAAAATATTATGTAATGTCATAATAAAACCAGACTGAAATAAGTTTTGTTTATTAAAATTTCATTTAGTGCTCGTTTAAATTCTGATGTACTGTCATATTTTTAATAACATTCGGTACTGTATTATATATACGTGGGGCCATACCAAAGAAACATTTTTTCATTAATGCTGTCTAGCGAACTTACTTCGCAGAAAATATAAGCGTAATTTATTTCATAACAATATATGTATCAAGTGTAACTTAATTAAAAGAAAAAAAGAAATAAAAGAAATCTATAAATCTAATGTTATATTGCTTATTATAACATTTTACAAAAATTGGCCAAGTGCGAGTCAGACTCGCCCATGAAGGGTTCCGTAGTAACTATAATAATTTAATATAATATGTATATTTACTTGACATAAAACTAAAACTTACAAATTTCTTAAAACTAGCTTATTTACATTTTTTGCAACTACGCCAAATAACTTTGTTTTTCATAGTATTTGTATGAATTACAAAGTTATATTTGCGGTTTTAGAAAATATGCTGTATCTCAAAAACTGCTGACTCGATCTCTTTAAAACCAATTTTGATTGAAAGTTTACATTAAGATCTATGGATATATATATATATACAACGTGTAATTTAAAGGGTATATATGTTACCGGCCAAACCCGATTTCAGGACAAACTAGTTTTGCCTAGGCCAAACTAGTTCTTCCTATACGCGATAGGATTAACTAGTATAGCCTAGTCCAAACTAATTTGTCCTAAGCCCGATAGGATAAACCAGTCTAGCCTAGGCCAAACTAGTTGATCCTGATATAAATACGCACTCTCTAGGATAAACTAGTACGGCCTAGTCTAAACCAATTTAGAAGAGTCGAAAGTAATTGAGCAAGCATGTCAGGACTTGTACATGCGGGATTTCCCAAGTCACGCCCCGAGCGTCCCGCGCCGCTATTCGCTCGCCATTCGTCGCGTCGTTTTAAACGCATTTTGCGTCTAGTTGCCAGCCGTGCGTAACGTTTTATTTACACTACATTATAAAGTTTTCTTCTTTTTCAATATGGATGAACCTACGTCAAGTCGACAAGCAGATCAAAAACAAGGGAGGGAAAAGTTTTTGACAGAAATTTTACAAAGTGAAAGTAAAAAGTCTTCTCATTATAATGTGTTATCATCAGAGCAATATTTGGAACTCGTTGAAGAAGTTGAAGATGCAGAAAAGTCTGAAAAAAGAACACCATTACAACAAAGGAGATTGAAACGATTTGCTGTGTTAAAAATCGGGGACGTGAAAAAACTGATTGCACGCAGTGAAGGTAATATAAAATACTATCTTCCATCCGATGAACTTTATGATGTGATTGACGCAGCTCATGTGGCTGTCGGCCACGGTGGGCGTGACAGGATGTTAGCCGAAACAACAAAAAAATATGCCAATATCACAAAAGAAATGATAAGCTTGTATTTTTCTATCTGTAGTGTCTGTCATCAAAAGAAAACAAAGAAGAAAAGAGGATTAGTCTCTAAGCCCATTCTTCATTCGGAAATGAATAGTAGTTGCCAAGTAGATCTGATCGATTTTCAGACACAACCAGATGGGAATTTTAAATTTATTATGGTTTACCAAGACCATCTAACAAAATTTGTTCTGCTACGCGCTTTACAATCTAAGAGAGCGACAGAGGTGGCTTACCATTTGAATGATATATTTCTAACTATAGGAGCGCCGTGCATTCTTCAATCTGACAACGGTAGGGAATTTGTAAATAATGTTATAAGTGAGCTTGCCAGTCTGTGGCCAGAACTCAAAATTGTGCATGGAAAACCCAGGCACAGTCAAAGTCAGGGCTCTGTTGAACGTGCTAATCAATATATTGAGAATATGATAGGTTCTTGGATGAAAGACAACATTTCAACGAAATGGTCAGAAGGCTTGAGATATGTTCAATTCATGAAAAACCGCACCTTCCATTCAGGGATAAAACAATCGCCATACAAGGCATTATTTGGAATAGAACCCAGAGTAGGACTTTCGACTTCCTCTTTACCGCAAGAAATCATAAATGATATTCAGGATGAAGATGATTTAAGGAAAGTAATAGAAGATGATTGCAATGTTAACCTGACAGAAGACAGTGATGATAACATTACCGAAGTTAGTAACCCAGAAAAAGTTTCTGCATCTGAAAATGACATTCATAAAGCTAGAACAACTGCAGCAGAAAACCTTGTGAAACAGGCTAAGAAAATGAAAGCTACTTCTGACAAGTCTCATCCGCCTGCCAACATTGGAGATAATGTGACTATACCGATTCCAGATGTTGACAAAGGCAAAGGTGATCTCAGAAACATCATTGGAGTTATTCTTCAGAAAAATGACGAAGGTTTTTACAAAGTTGGCACCAAACATGGTGTACTTCAAAAACTATATTGCAGGTTTTATTTTTTCTTACTTAATTACTTATCTATATTTCTGGAGCATTAATGATATTCTAAAGTAGCTAATATGTTTTTACTTTTTTTTTCAGATCAGAATTCGACATTTGCAATCAAAATTTTTTAAAGGTAGCAGATGTAAACCAAGACTCTGAAATATCGTTAAGGACTGCAGCTACGAAACATTCAGTTGGATCAGGCCAAGGTTTTGTGAGATGCAGCTGCAACAAACACTGTTCCACAAACAGATGCCAGTGCAAGAAGGCAATGATACTCTGCAATTCTAAGTGCCACCAAAGCACACCATGTAAAAATAAATAATAATAATAATTGAAATATGATTATTGCTTCTATTAAAAAAATACACTTATTATTTGTTATAGTATGATTGTTTGTATTACCAATTATACATAACTATTAACGACGAATCGTTATCGTTTTAATAAAAATATTATTTTTCCAATTACGGAGTATTTTATTCAGTTTACCTATTTATTTTGACTTTATAGATATACTATAATGTTTAGACTAGGCCATACTAGTTTATCCTAGAGAGTGCGTATTTATATCAGGATCAACTAGTTTGGCCTAGGCTAAACTGGTTTATCCTATCGGGCTTAGGACAAATTAGTTTGGACTAGGCTATACTAGTTTATCCTATCGCGTATAGGAAGAACTAGTTTAGCCTAGGCAAAACTAGTTTGTCCTGAAATCGGGTTTGGCCGGTAACATATACATACCAAGTGCATGGCTTCTTTGGATGATAACAAACGATATGGCAAGGGTTTTGTAATCCTAAGTCTACATGTGTAGAACTTATTACAAATTCCAGTACACTGATACCAGAGACCGAATTTTTCAAATTAAGAAGAACGAAAAGAATTATCGTGTTATTGGCAAGTGACGTGGAAAGTTATTGATCCTCGTAGTGCTGTGACACCTTTGTTATGATTGGTATTCAAAAAATATGTGAAACCAATAATTTGGTATCAATTCTTTAAGTCAGTTATTTTGTGCTGAAACTGTGCATAGAGACTCCATACCAAATGTTGTCTTCAGCCCTTTTGGTTAGATATGGGGTTTCCGTTACACGTTGTATATATATATTTATATTTTTCACTCCACTATTATAGAAGTTAGAGGGAGGGATACACATTTGACCACTTTGGAAGCTTATATCTTTTAAACAATTGACTTTATGAAAAAGTGGTTTCAGAAACCCCCATGTCATTTTTAAAGACCTGTCTATAAATACCACACACGCATAAGTTTCATGAAAAAAAAAATATTTTCAATTTTAGTTCCATGTATGGGGTAGTAGTATGTTCCTTTATTTTAAATGATTTTTAATTTTTTTCTCAATATCGGAAAGCGTTTCATAGAATACATCTACTTACCAAGTTTCACATGTATAGTCTTAATAGTTTTGGAATAAAATAGCTGTGACATACGGACGGACGGACAGACAGACAGACAGACAGACAGACAGACAGACAGACGGACAGACATGACGAAACTATAAGGGTTCCGTTTTTTGCCATTCGGCAACTGAACTCTAAAAAACGAGTAATTTCTTTAAATATATATTTTTAATTTTGGTACACTACACATATCATAGTATAGTAAGAAAAGAAAAAATGACAAAAAGATACTATACTTTGTAAGAAATAAAAAGACAATCAAACTTATTTCGAATTTTGAAAATACAATCGTAGAAATATCAATGCATCCAAGGTTTGACTTCCAAGCCTGCTTCGTTTATTACCAACATAAGCAGCAGCTGAAAACGCTCGTTTAGGTTTTACACTGTTGGAGGAATAGACAATAGATACTTATATGCTGTTTCTAAGTGATATCCACTAATTCCTCCATTTTCAAACAGGCTTATTTCACGTCTATTTTGCCAACCCCGATTAATTTTGTATTTGTACTTCACGATCTGGGGATTTCATACTCTTATCAATTTCCAGCTATAACTTTTCCTTTAGTGTCAATTGGGGTTGGGATTGGGAGGTTTGTGGCATTAACTCATCATCTGTTTGTGATCCTGATCTTCCTTCTTCTTCTTCCGTGTCATCTAGACTTTTAAGTTTTTTAACAATATACTTTTTAACAATAATGTCTCAATAACTCTGTTACATTGTTCTGAGATCTCAACTACCGTTTAATAAATAGCAATAGGATAATCGCTAATTGCAAGACTCTTGCGAGACTCTCGTTTGGGCAACACTATATGGTTTATTGGATGTTGAAGTCCACTTGTCGAAAGAAAGACTAAATCTTTCACCTGCACTTTTCAAATGTTTCAATTCTGCAGTTACTTGCTTTCTGATTTTTTCACTGTAATTCATGACACGTTTTTGAATGGTGACGGCTGACTTTGGTAAATCCGTGTATTTTGCAAAGACAAATTTTCTCGAATCATCTGAAGTTATGAATATACTGAATGGAAATCCATCTAATGCAATCATTCTTGCCAAAACATCATCGAGGCTATCGTCGGCACTTTTAGTAAAATAATCATTTAACTTTCGCTTGCCTGGCGGCGGTGCTGTGTTCAGATTATCAGAATCTAGAATTGTTGAAGCTGATATAAGCTTTATGTTATGTTTTGATGACAAATGTGTATGTAATCCCTTAGTCGATCCATCCAAAGTCTTGAGAATGGCTGAGCATCGGTTACATTTGGCACTATTCCTATCCTTCGCAACTAAAAAATAGCTCCACATTGACGTCGTATCACTGTGTTTTTTATGTTTAACAAAGTCTCCCGCCATTTGAAATACTTAATTTCAGATAATTGACTTTTAAATTTAAATGACGTAGGTCGTGGGTTTAAATTTAGAAAATATCTTGTAATGACCAAAGTTTTAAATATAATTAAGCATATCTTAAAACTGGAAACATATCTTACAACTATACAATAATATAGGTTATCCATCAGAATTCAGACAGGCTTTAATGTCCTCTCATAGGTATAATACAGGTTAATTAGGTAATTAACCTGTATTATAGATACATTGTAAGAATGATATTTTAAAAGAGTAACTGTGGAGTTTCTTGCCGGATCTTCTCCATAGAAAATGATCAATTTCGAACCGTGCCCTGCGCCAAACTGCTGACGTTTTATAAGTGCCCATGTAGGCCTATGTGAAATAAAACATTTTGAGTTTGAAAAAATCACAAGAAACAGTAGTAGGTATCTCTACTACTCAGTAGAGATACCTACTACTGTTTCTTGTGATTTATTTTTATTTTTGGCTCGCGTTTGAATTTTAAGAAAAAAATTAAATCATTTCAAATTAATTAAATTAAATAATTAAATTTCAATTTGAAATTAATTTTTAAACTGGTATGATTGCTCTATGTTATCTCTTAAAAAATAGTCTTTTTAAGAGATAACATAGAGCAATCATGCCAGTAGCGTGCAACCAGCGCACCACGCACCATGAGACCATAAGTCTAGTTTAAGCATATACTAACGGGAACCCGTGTGAAATTAGTACTTCCCACAATATGATTATAAATTAAAGCCTGTCTGAATTCTGATGGATAACCTATATTATTATATAGTTGTAAGATATGTTTCCAGTTCTAAGATATGCTTAATTATATTTAAAACTTTGGTCTATACTGTCGTAAAGAATAGATTTAATTTAAAGTCAATTAATACAGCACAATGGAATTACAAATAAAAAATATCCGATAAGTTGGTCATCATGTATGTCATTGATATACACTATAAAAAGGAAAGGGCCAAGAATTGAACCTTGCGGAGCACTCATCTTGGCTAGGGATCCTGCAGATGTCGCTCCATTAACAATAACTTTTTGTTGCCTGTTTGATAAATATGAAAGAACAAGGTCAGCAGAACACGAATCCACGAACTCCGTAATGGTGTAATTTACAGATCAGTGTTTTGTGGTCAACACAATCAAAAGCTTTGGAGAGGTCACAAAATATGCCAATTGCATCCTGAGATTTCTCCAAAGATTCCAGAATGTGACGGATGAGCGCTACTCCTGCGTCTGTTGTTGACCTACCTTTCGTGAAACCAAACTGCCGACTATGCAGAATTCCATTTGAGTTAAAATATGATAGCATCTGGTCCAGCATGATTTTTTCGTATATTTTGCTTGATGCTGGAAGCACATATATCGGTCTATAGTTAGAGGGATCACTCTTACAACCCGACTTAAAAATTAGTACTACTTTACTATGTTTCATTAAATCGGGAAAATTACCGCTGTCTATACATTAATTAAATGTGCCTGTTAGGATAGCAGCAATTGAGTCAATAATATTACCAAGAACCCTAACAGATGCACTCCATAAGTCATCAGTGTTTGTTATGTTAAGACTTTGGAATGCTTTTTAATTACATCAATAGAAATGGGCTTAAATGAAAATGTTGGTATATCCTTATTGAAGTTTTCCTTTAAAAAAGATTCTGCTGATAATGGCGAAGAATGTAGAGATTTAGTAACCTCTACTGGAATATTGGTAAAGTAATTTTCCAACTTCTCAGCCACTTTTGACTTATCTGAGATGACCTGATCATCGATGTTCAAAGTCAAATCATTCTAACCCTGTTGGTTTGTGTTTCCAGTTTCTTTGTTTATTACCTTCAACACAGTTTTTATTTTATTGTTAGAAATGCTAATTTTATTACTTTCTGATTTAGACTTAGCTTAGGGCGCATACTCTTTTAAATATCTTTGAGTAGTTTCTTACATAATTATGGAAGGCTTCATCGGAAGTCAATGATTTTTCATGGTATAAGTTGTATAAATTGTCTCAGCTTATTCTTATTCCAGCAGTGGCCCATTCATTAAATTTAGATTTATTACTCATTTGAATTTTTTTAACTGGACATGCCTTACTAAATTCGTGGCATGGTGAAGAAAAAATATCCTGTAATTTTCATTGGGGTCATGGGAGTCAAAATTGGCCATTGAAAGATTACTTTACATGTTATCATTAAAAACATTAATTTCTTTTTAGTTAGTTGCCTAAACTTAATAGTCTTATTTAATTGCCGCTTTTTAACCAACTCAAAGGATACTAGTTGACCTGTATGGTCAGACCTAACTCCACTAATTTGAGACGAGTATTTTATGGCACAATTAGTATAAATATTATCTATGCATTGAGCTGATGTTGCTGTTATTCTTGTTGCTTCCTTGTATAGATAGATAGATAGAATATACTTTATTGTACACCAAAATTTAAACACACCTATTTAACAATATGCAATGTGCATTTTAAGTTAAATGAACCAAACAATGAAGTAAGCTTGCAGTGTTCAGGTGAATTTACTAACAAATCAATATTTAGGTGCCCACAAATGAAAACTAATTTATTATCTCTTATAAGCTTAGGTACTTAAAATTTCTCCCATTATCATTAAGAATGATGACAAGTTTGATGCTGGTGGTCTATAAACACTTAAGAAAGTTTGGCCTTTAACTTCTGTACATGCTACCTCACACAAGCAATCAACAGAGCAAGCGGTGATATATTTTTGTTCCTTATTTCTAAGAGAATTATTACGTAATATTAAAGTACCACCTCCTACTGAGGACCTGTTGTATGCACTAGTAACAGAAAAATATTAATTTTAAACAACATTCTATCTGGTTTTAGCCAGGTTTCACAAAAACATAAGATATCTATATCATATTTATCTATTAACATTTCCTCATCTAATATTTTGCCGGAGAAACGATTTATATTGTGATGATATAGTAAAATTTTGTTATTATAACTCTCCTTTGTCACATCTAAGGGTTTAAACAATTAATTTCAGTATTATTAGATACCCTAGATAATACTGTAATAGTCACTTAACCTAGGATCAGTTAAATTGTCAATAACCCAGTGTAAATTGTAAGCTAACAAAGTAGCCAATGAACTTTCGTCGTAAATTCTAAAATGAATGTAAGGATTGCAATCGGTATGCCCAAAAACCTATTACACGATGTTTGATGCAATATTTTGCAATCGACCACGTTTGCTGAGCAAGCGATATAATGCGGTCGCACTAAGTTCGCCGCGAGCTTAGTGTATTTCGAACAGCAACCGGGTGCACTCATTTTCATCATTTAGCGATAATTTTAGCCCTTACGTTACTTTGTTAATTATACTTAGCAATAAATCCTTGAAGGTTATCAGTGTATTTAACTTAGTAGACACACACGATATCCATATTGAATGTTTTAAATTGGATTTAAAAATGAAAGCCAGATTTGCAATCACCACCCCCAAAAACCCATTACACGATACCCATATCGAATGTGTGAGAAAAAGTTGCATCCGCCATCTTGAATTTTAAAATGAATGCCAGATTTGCAATCACCACCCCCAAAAACCCATTACACGATACCTATATCGAATGTTTGAGAAAAATTTGCATCCGCCATCTTGGATTTTAAAATGAATGCCAGATTTGCAATTACCACCCCCAAAACCCCATTACACGGTACCCATATCAAATGTTTGAGAAAAAGTTGCATCCGCCATCTTGGATTTTAAAATGAATGCCAGATTTGCAATCACCACCCCCAAAAACCCATTACACGATACCCATATCGAATGTTTGAGAAAAAGTTTCATCCGCCATCTTGGATTTTAAAATGAATGCCAGATTTGCAATCACCACCCCCAAAAACCCATTACACGATACCTATATCGAATGTTTGAGAAAAAGTTGCATCCGCCATCTTGGATTTTAAAATGAATGCCAGATTTGCAATCACCACCCCCAAAAACCCATTACACGGTACCCATATCAAATGTTTGAGAAAAAGTTGCATCCGCCATCTTGGATTTTAAAATGAATGCCAGATTTGCAATCACCACCCCTAAAAACCCATTACACGATAACTACATCGAATGTTTGAGAAAAAGTTGCATCCGCCATCTTGGATTTTAAAATGAATGCCAGATTTGCAATCACCACCCCCAAAAACCCATTACACGATACCTATATCGAATGTTTGAGAAAAAATTGCATCCGCCATCTTGGATTTTAAAATGAATGCCAGTTTTGCAATTACCACCCCCAAAAACCCATTATACGATACCCATATCGAATGTTTGAGAAAAAGTTGCATCCGCCATCTTGGATTTTAAAATGAATGTCAGATTTGCAATCACCACCCCCAAAAACCCATTACACGATACTTATATCGAATGTTTGAGAAAAAGTTGCATCCGCCATCTTGGATTTTAAAATGAATGCCAGATTTGCAATCACCACCCCCAAAAACCCATTACACGATACTTATATCGAATGTTTGAGAAAAAGTTGCATCCGCCATCTTGGATTTTAAAATGAATGCCAGATTTGCAATTACCACCCCCAAAAACCCATTACACGATACCCATATCGAATGTTTGAAAAAGTCTTCATCATCACTATCACTTCCTCAAATGGTGCATTTCGGGAGCAACTGCACAAGGTACTATTAGAAATACCCAAAACGCTATAGGTGTGCCTATAATATTTAAAGAGTTCCCTCGCTTTCTCCAGGATCCCATCATCAGATCCTGATTTCATAACAATGGAACCAACTAGAAAGTATACCCTTTCAAACGAAAAAAAAATTCCAAATCGGTCCAGCCGTCTTCGAGTTTGAGGTTACATACATAAAAAAAAGTTTAAGACGAACTGAGAACCTTCTCCTTTTTTTTGAAGTCGGTTAAAAAGCAATAATAACATCACAAAATAGAAATACGTACTTTTTATGAGAATGGCGTTTTTTTCGAAAATTTGCGCCAACTTTCTTCTAATAATATTTTTTTTACATTTTCCCATAATAAAACAAATATTGAAAAAGAAAATGTTAAAGAAATATATATTGAACAATAAAAAGTAATTGTTGGGTATGCATAATAAATCGTACTCAAAAAACAAAAAATTAGACTTATGTTATTCAACGGATTGCTGCAATACATACGTACACAATAGATCGCGAATTATCGTTACCGGCGAAACGCTCCACGATGAGACGTGACCCCTCTCTGAGCTCCCGTGGACGACTGAATTTTCGACCGGTGTACGTTGCGTATGGTTCAAAATAGCGCGCAAATTAGAAGAAAAAATTAAAATTAAAACAACCAAGCGACATTTTTGAAATTTTAAAGCTGTAAATGATAGTATGATAATTAGAGAATAATATGAATTGAAGTTTATGAAAAAATTCAACAGTTTACTATCAAAATTCAGCGACGCACGAGCATGTTTTGTAAGGATTTTTGTCCAATTTTATGTATTTTTGTTTAATAAACTATAAAATATTTTTAAATTTTGCCAACTATGTTTGCTAACACATTTATTCTAGTGTTCATTACATATTTTTGTATGGTAATTAAAGTACTATTATAGGTTATATTCCTTTAGTAGTGAAGACCGTTTTGAGTTATTTTACTCGGCGCAGCCTTAATGAATCCGGCATCATTTGACGGAGAAAAATTCGCTGATTCCGAATATGTATATAACTCAATATCGCCCAAGATGTCGCTTAAACCAAATAGCCTTTCACCCCTCGATTTGATAACCTCCTCCTTTTTTTTTAACTCTGTTAAAAAGGGTAGTAAACGAAATTTTAATGAAAAAAAACTTTTAACAGTATTAACGATTTTCTTAATGATGATTCACTGTAATTCACTGACTGATTGATATGCTGACCTATATGACATTTTGATTGACATTTTTAATGAATTTTTTATGATATTTTTTTTAAATTATTATACAACGTGTAACGCAAACCTCAAATCTATCCAAAAGGACTGAAGACAACAACTGGTACGGAATCTCTATGCAAAGTTTCATCTCAAAATAAGTGACTCACAGAATTGACCCCAAATTATTGGTTTCATATGTTTCTTGAATACCAGTAATAACAAACGTGTCACAGCACTATGAGGGTCATCACTTTCCACGTCACTAGCCAATAAAACGATAATTCTCTTCGTTCTTCTTAATTTGAAAAATTCGGTCTCTGGTATCAATGTATTGAAATTTCTAATATGCTCCACACATGTACACATAGGATTAGAAAACCCTTGCCATATCGTTTATTATCATCCAAAGAAGCCGTGCACTTCGTATGTACATACCCTTTAAACTACACGTTGTATAATGACTTAGATATTATATATACTGACCTTAATCAATTTGTCATTACTCATATGATTATTATATCGGTGCAGCCGTTCTAAAGTTCTAGCGAGACTAACGAACAACCATTGATTTTCATTAGATGCTAACAAGTTCATTATAGGATATGTGAAAAATAAAATGGCTTGTGAGGATTACTTTGTAATGGGAGAATGAAACAATATGTCACTCAGAATCACCATAAACAAATTATATAAAAAAAAATCTTTGCAAAAAATAGAACCAACTTCCATATCAAAACACTACAAAGCCAAATATAACTTTAATTTCGTTAGTCGGTGTTTATTGGTTTTGGATTTTCTTTTTTTTTTTCAGTTTTTTTTTATTAATTCCATTTGGTATAAATACTTTTCAAATCAATTGGTTAACGTTTCGATTCGTATAATGTTTTATACAATACCTAAGAATATATTATAAGAATCAAAAAGAACACCTGACCCTTATATAAAAACAAAAAAAGACTTAATTAAGAAAAAAAACTTTGCTCCAAGGTCTCAGCAGCTCTTTGAAATGCGAGGCGCTCGGCATTTAAAGCTAAACGGGTTTGAGTCTGCTCTTCAGAATCTTGGCTTCTAGCAATTTTTGCAGCGCGAGCTCTGGCACAACTACGCGCTAGATTAGATTTGCGTTTTCCAGTATTTATTACAATGAAAACAACATAATTAAACAAAAAAAAACTACCTGACTTATACGAATCAAAACGTTAACCACTTGATTTGAAAAGTATTTTTATCAAAACAAATTAATAAAAAAAACTTTTTAGCAAAAAATAAAACCCACTTCCATATCAAAACACTACAAAGCCAAAAATAACTTTAATTTCGGAAGGCGGTGTGAAAAAAAAAGAAAATCCAAAACCAATAATACCGACTTCCGAAATTAAAGTTATTTTTGGCTTTGTAGTGTTTTGATATGGAAGTCGGTTCTATATTTTGCTAAATTTTTTTTTTATTATAGTATTTTCTGGACATGCCGTTTTTCATTTTAAGGAGTCCAAAAAATTGTACAATAATAAATGGAAGAATCGATAACTTTCCGATTTAGTCAATCACTAGCGTATATGCAAAATAAATTGCTTTTGCACAGCACAACGATAGCGACCGATGTTTTTGTGTGGGGAAGTTCTACGGTGCATGGTAAATACACGCTGTGTTTGATGGAATAAGGTTTATTATTGATTGTATAGTACGTTCTGATTTAAGAAATGCGGGTTGTGCGCGAGTGCGTATCTATTGATTTTATTAAACTGCATGTGTAGTTGTTGCCCCGCCCAGCGCCTAACTGGAGACATACGGTTCCGATATAATTTCGTCTGTTGGCCATATCTACTCGTTTATTTTATCTATGAGTAGTATGCTCGAACGTTTTACGTTCAATAAGGACAACCATTTTATTAAAAAAAAAAACAGAGTGTTCTTTAAGTAAATTAAATTACAGATGTTGTTTTAGTTCTGTAATTTAATATTCTCATTGGGGTGTCTGAGGTCTTGCGTTTATTATATTCTTTTTTTGTATAAACAGCTTTTACGGAACACGGTATTTAGAAATCAAATAACAAGTTCACAATCTTTTAAATTAAACTGAATTTAAAGCACTTGTCAGGGACACGAGCGAACTTTTTGCAAAGTCAGCGAGCAATTTGCTAAATTAGTAACACTTTTACCAAAAAATATCATAAAGTTTTTCAGATAGTACTTGTATAGCCGGGGTTACGGGAATATTCTAATGATGTATTGCGGAATGTAAGAGCAACTAAAGGTACAGGGTTGGTTTTTAGTCGGTAGAAGACTGACACTCCCTTCCGTCCCACCCAGAGCGGGAGAAGACATTTGATGATTTTCCCACCGAAAAAGAAAAAGTCTAAGTACAAGAAAGCCAGTACATTAATTTATTACTTAGGTTTTTGTAAAATACCGTGCCGAGTAATAATCGTGTTTTTCATTTAGCAAAAATGGAATTCGCTTGTGGCATTTTTACAAAGTTATTACATAGTAGATGCTTTGGCTACATAATATGCGTTCGCTGTTGCTTGGCTAACACTTAAGGCTGCATCCGAATGTTTTCAGAGACAGCGCAGAATCTAAGGCGCCGCGGCTGCAGGTTGCCATCGGCGCGCGGCGTCAAACGTAGTAAATACAAGGATTTATGCCTACATGCTATGTGAAAGAAAAAAATGACGAAAATGGGGACCCTAACTTCACAATACTTCATTTGTTATTGTATATCTATAAATATTTATATAAATACTTCGATGTTATCAAATGTCTGGGAATGAAGCCCTACTTGGCAAATGCGCAATGAAAAAAGTATCAGAGTAGTCACAATAATTTTATTCGTAAAATTTCAAAATACTTTTATCCATCAAGTATAAGGTATACGTATAATATAAGAGTTATAAAACTTATACTATACAATAAATTTAGTAAAATACAGTCATTTTTGTACGGCCAGCATTAATAGTTGGATAGATGAATATTTATTTCTTGTGACTAAAATTCGTAAGGCGTGTTTAAATTCTACGTAATGCTGCCTGTACAAGAGAAAATACAGTAAAAAGACTAATCGCCACGCTAGTCAAAATAAATGAATACGGATAGATCATGCTTACAAAATACAATTACATTTTCAACCGACGACAAAACAAAAAGAGGAGGTTATCAATTCTACGCATATATATTTTTTTATGTTTGATCACCGAGTGCTCGAATACGGCTGAACCGATTTGGAAAATTCTTTTTTGTTCGAATGAGTATACTCCGAAATTGGTCCCATTGTCACCAAGTCAGGATCTGATGATGGGATCCTGAAGAAATCGCGGGAACTCTTCAAATATTATAGGCACACCTATGGCGTTTTGGGTATTTCTTATAGTAACTTGTGCAGTTGCTCTCAAAAACTACTATTTGGGGAAGTGGAACTGATGATGAAGACCACAGATGGCCGCCGAAACTACTCAATAATAAGTAATGAGTGGATTGCGATTCGATTACTTGAATATGGATGTTAAGCACTTTATGCTCGTCAAAACGCATACGGTGATGTAGAGCTGATGGTGAAGTACCAGGAGAACTCCTCAACAATTAACGGCCCAGCATTGGGAAAAGCAATATTTTGTAAAAGGTTATAAGTAGTTGACATTTAGGCTCTTGTAACTAGGTAAATTAAAAATCAACCAACTAAAAAGAGTGAAATAAAAACTTTTTAACAAAAAATTAAACCGACTCCCAAAAAACACTGCAAAGTGAAAAATAACTTTAATTTCGGAAGTCGGTGCCAAAAACGAAAAAACAAAACTAAAGACACCGACTACCGAAATTAAAATTATTTTTCACTTTGCAGTGTTTTTTGGGAGTCGGTTTAATTTTTTGTTAAAAAAATTTTTTACCCTGATCATTCCGACGTTTCCTCTTCTTTTGCACAAACCGGTTTCAGAAAACATTTAATTTTATCGCACGAATCAGAAATGAGTACAATACATTGTGAATTTAGGTATGCATTTATAAATACAACACGTATTAAACTGATTCAGATATTATTGAAAAATTGTAGCTCTCAGATTGTGGCTTACAGACAGGTTGGTTGCAAGTTTGTGTATTTTGGTGGTGTAAACTGCAGCACCAAAGTTATTGGACTAGTTGGCACTTATTCTCTAACACTCCTCGCTGCTGAAAGTACAGGAGAATTAATTTTTGTTGGGGTAGCCGAGGTAGACAACGGCTTCATAGTTCGGTTCTTCATCGCTGTCGTCATGGTAATATTCCCTATTTATTCCTTCATTGACGTTGTTGCACCTATCCTCTTCATCAGTCGTCTCATCATCGTCAGTAAGATCAACCACGTTTAAAAGCCGTCGAATATCTTCTAAATCCATGGGCCTACCTGGGCTGTTCAACAGTTCAGCTAGATGAACCAAATTAACATGGTCATACGGGCCTACGAGTTGTATGTGGCGGGGGCCCCGACGCCTGTTTGGGCCATTCAGTTGTGGCATAACGAGCCCGTTCACTGGCATCAACGGTGTCACCTGCGCCTCTGACATCTCTGGCGCTCCTGACACCCCTGCCACCTCGGGTGCCTCTGGCATCTCTGGTGCTCCTGACATCCTTGCCACCTCGAGCGCCTCTGGCATCTCTGGCACTCCTGACATCCTTGCCACCTCGAGCGCCTCTGGCATCTCTGCCGCTCCTGACACCCCTGCCACCTCAGGTGCCTCTGGCATCTCTGGCGCTCCTGACACCCCTGCCACCTCGGGTGCCTCTGGCAACTCTGGCGCTCCTGACATCCTTGCCACCTCGAGCACCTCTGGCATCTCTGGCGCTCCTGACACCCCTGCCACCTCAGGTGCCTCTGGCATCTCTGGCGCTCCTGACACCCCTGCCACCTCGGGTGCCTCTGGCAACTCTGGCGCTCCTGACATCCTTGCCACCTCGGGTGCCTCTGGCATCTGTGGCGCTCCTGACACCCCTGCCACCTCGGGTGCCTCTGGCAACTCTGGCGGTCCTGACATCCTTGCCACCTCGAGCACCTCTGGCATCTCTGGCGCTCCTGACACCCCTGCCACCTCAGGTGCCTCTGGCATCTCTGGCGCTCCTGACTGCCCTGCCACCTCGGGTGCCTCTGGCAACTCTGGCGCTCCTGACATCCTTGCCACCTCGGGTGCCTCTGGCATCTGTGGCGCTCCTGACACCCCTGTCACCTCGGGTGCCTCTGGCATCTCTGGCGCTCCTGACAGCACTGCCACCTCGGTTGCCTCTGGCATCTCTGTCGCTTCTGATACCCCTGCCACCTCGGGCATCTCTGGCCCTACTGACACTCCTGCCACCTCGGGCGCCTCTGGCATCTCTGGCGCATCTGGCTTATCTGACGCTCCTGACACCCCTGCCACCTCGGGCGCCTCTGGGATCTCTGCCGCCTCTGGCACCTCTGGTATCTTTGGCACCTCTGGCACCACTTGAAGTTCTTCTCGCTCGTTACCTGATTGTGGAGAATTCTCCATGTTCACGACCTGAGCTGGCCGTTCTGCATTAACCGGTTGTGGTTCCATATCATGTTTTTCCATTATTTCTCAACTTTAATTGACTTGTCGAATTAACACATTCACTATTTTTAAGATAGAACTTAAGACAAAGAATTGAAGTCCCGGTCACAAATGTCACGATCACTTATGTCCCGATCGCGTACATGCTTAAGTTTCTAATCGATTCCAGAACAGGTATGACGGAGTAATTCAAGGGAGCCAGTGTTTTACACAAACATAACTTGGTAAAGTATATAAATGATGGGCGTCTGAATCTATAAAACGAAGCCATCGTTTCTCTCTTGCAGATGTATGATAAAAATAGTAGCAATGAAAGGGACGGATCATATCACAATGTTGACACAATAAAATTGAAATTTGCCGTCCAGCTTTTTGCGACGGGTTAGGATACAGTAATATAATTAAAATTGTGATATTTTCGTAAAACGAAATTAATGAGACCTTTCCGATAGTTATTCGTACAGATTCCACGCGGGAATGTTGCCAAACTGTGTGTGTACCGCGATGCCATCTGTGCGAGGGATGCGAAGTTTATTCCCGCCCCTAGCGCTCAACGTAAAAGGTCACAAGTACCACAAGTTTCCAGTCCCCAAGATGGCGCTGCTACAACTACTATTAATTTAATAGCACTACACAGCATATTATTCAAATAATTATTAGATTAAAAGAGGTATGTATTAGTTTATTGTAGCTTTTTTTATAACTACTTTAAGGTTATTCAGCTTTAAAAATACTATTACCAAACGACTTCCAAAGACAAAGTCTCTCTGCACCAAACCCGTGCATCATTGGACTACAAGACAAACGGCCATGCGTCATCGTTACATGGTGGACATTCCACCCATATGCACAAAATGTTTTGGGAATACATAGTTACTATCGTTGTATAGCTAAGGAGTGGAATTTCCAACCGGACTCTGTGTATCCTGACAGCGATAAACTAGGGGTTTCATATCCTATCATTAATTAAAAAGGTTGCAATTCTTCTGTTTTTATTTTATATGTTCTCAGATGTTTTTAGAATTCTTTGCTTGTATTCCTACAAGCAAAGCTATTATTACTTTGGCCGTGTCGAATAACTTATTTCGAGTTGCAGTAAGCACGACTTAATTTTACCGAAGCTTGACATAATCATTAATGTCGTTGCTGCTTCGTGGCGCTGCATGACGCGGGTTCAATTTCCATACCGGAAAAAATCTTGGATCTACTACAAAAACATGCTCGGATTAAAAATGCACCCACGACAGAGGAGAAATTTCTAGATTGCGGGAACTTTAAATAAAACAAAGTCAAAGAATGGTATCTTACTTTGAGTTCTCTCTCATGGGGGAAGCGTAGGTACAGTGTAGCGTGTGGACAATCCAAGAGAAGGTTATCGCTGCCGTCGCTCGGACACAATGCTTTCGTCTCCTCGTCAGCTTCCTGGGTCACTGTGGATAAAGAAGAACATTGCTTTCAATTGTAACTTTAAACATCGCTAGCCGAACCTCATCGTCAGCTTACACTAAAATTTATATCCATTCAGTAGTTTTTGCGTGAAAGATTAACATACATCCGTCCATCCACCGTGGTCCATCCATCCTGACAAACTTTCGCATTTATAATTTAAGTAGAATCATAAACCTCATGTAAGTACCTACGCTAGAATAAGATTAGTAACAGGCTTCAATAATTATCTCCGGAGTATACTTACTAACGGCTTTTGTTTCGGAAATCGGTGGTCTCGAAAAAAAACCTAATTCCAACGTCATTCGAAACCTATGTTCTTTTTCGCTGTTTTTTTAACTTTTGAAAGCCGTTTTTCTTTTTCGTTTTATACCATGTTCATTTATATTTATTGGCAGTGTATTAAACAGAAACTCAAGAGGTATCCGAAATAGCTTGCACACATTTTAATTCATCTCAATTGTTTCTCATCTTAATTATATCACGTCTGAGCTTATACTAGAATGTCACAATACGCTGCAACGCTCGACAGTCAAGAGCCGCAACACTGTGACACTGCAATGGGTAAAGGGGCACAGCGGATCACTCGGCAATGATGCGGCGGACGAACTGGCCAGGAGGAGGTCCGACACGACGGTTTTCGGTCCCGAGCCCATCGTGCCGCTCCCCTTCACCCAGCTGCGCCCATGGCTAAAAGAACACACACACGATAAAGCCCAGAAATGGTGGCCCTCGGCACTAGGCTGCAGGCTGTCCAAGGAGGCGATGCCGAATCTAAATAACAAACTAACCAGGCGCCTCCTACACCTGGACAGAAGAAGCCTGCGAATGGTGGCGGGGACCATCACCGGGCACTGTTCACTGAACAAACACTATCACACAATAGATATAACGGACAGTCTCCTGTGCAGGGTATACATGGGGACGGAGGAAACGGTGGGACACGTGCTCCTAGAGTGCACGGAAATCGCCGACATACGGAAACAAACCCTCGGGTCATTGGATTCCATTACAGACATCCTGAATAGACCGAGAGACCTGATCTGCTTCTGGAGGAAGATTGACTGGATGGAGTGACGGCCGACACGGTTCACGCACAATGGTCTCGTGCAGAGACTAAGTGCGGAAACCAGACCAGAGAAGAAGAAGAATGCGAAAAGAACATATTTATTTTTTCACCCTGGGTATCGTTTGACAAACGATACCGAGGATACTGACGTACATGCGCTTACTAAATTATTATGCATTATAATGCAAAATAATTTAGTAAGCGCATGTTAATGTAAATCGATTGTATTTATTTATTTATTTTTAGCGTAGCTCATTTCGTCAGATTCCCAAATACCATCAGAACACATATGAATAGTGTAACCTTCAACTATTGTTAAATAATATTAATCACACAAAGGCACACAAACAAAACCGTCTGTTTGTATGTTAGCGGTAATAAAACGTAATTATAGGACATCCGGGCCGTAGCACATTGTATTTATTGACGATTAACTTCGTTACACAAATTGACGCCTACATACCAGTCATTGTGGTACAGAATTTGGAACGCAGCTGATCTTTGAAATAGATTTACAGTTTAGTGAAAAACCAATTCAGAACGAACTGCTAAGGAAATATTTAAAGCCATCAAACCATTCTGCCCTAATCGCAATACTTTCTTTTTTAGGGTTCCGTAGTCAACAAGGAACCCTTATAGTTTCGCCATGTCCGTCTGTCTGTCCGTCTGTCCGCGGTTTAGCTCAAAAACTATTGGTACTAGAAAGTTGTACTTTGGCATGAGTATACACGTTAATGACGCCGAAAAAGTGGTAAAATAAAATTTAAAAAAAAAAACAATTATTTAGAATACCTCCCATACATGTAAAGTGGAATGATAATATTTTTTTTTCGTTCTTCCCATAGTGTGGGATATCGTTGGATAGGTCTTTGAAAAATATTAGGGGTTTGGTAAGACCGTTTTTTGATTAAGTAAACCGATCGTGACTTATCAAGCTTTAAAGTACCAATTTTCGTTAGAGACAAGTGTCCCCCCCTCTATCAACTAAACGGTTATAGTTAGAAATTCAAATGTCACGGCAGTAGTACCTATATATAACGAAATTTAAAGAAAAACTATCACACATAAGTGGGCTTTACAAGTTTACGAGTAATAGTCGACCAATTGTATTTGACTCGAAAATTTCGAACAACTCTATAGAAATGTCGATAGATGGCGCTAAGCGCCAGTTGTATCGTGCTAGCTTCTTGTGACGAGTGAGTAGTGTAGCTCTGTGTTCGTATTTAAATTCAAAACACCGGCTATGACAAGTTTTATACAAATCTCTAAAAAAAATTGAAACTTTCCGTGCAAAATTGTCGGATCAGGTGAGGATTTGTATAGGAAGTCAAATTAGTTAGGTAGTCATGTTTGGCTTTTAGTTAGAGCATGGTACGAAACGTTCAGTCAGCGAATACGACACGCACTTGGCTGTTATAAAAACTACGGAACCCTACACTGCGCGTGGCCTGACACGCACTTGACCGGTTTTTTTTATAAAATTGTTATCCATTATCATAATAGTAATTTCGTGAACTAGCTATACCTTTCTAAACCATTGATAAGAAAACTCAATGTTACAATGAACAGATTTTTACCCAAGGCTGTTGGTACCTATAGCCATACCTATTCATACACTAACATGTCCTCACTACATGTTTTCATTTCTTTAATTACACAGGGTTTGCCCTCGTTTGGCCTATATGGTGGACCTGACTCATTTCGCGACTAATAATATAATAGCGAGAGACAGTATGTATAATTAAGTAATAATGCTTAATTAAGCTACAACAGTTTTTTTTTACATATGTTTTAAAAACGGTTTCAAATAGGAAAACAAAATAAAATCTTAAAATAAAGAATAAATAAATTCATCTCTGAACGCTGCGGCTTGTAAAGTAACCATACTAGAATAAACTAGCTGCATTGCTAAGTTGTATTGCAATGGCATGTGGCAAAATTATTTTGAAAATTCTGTGAGCTCAAGAGCCCTGCTTGATCCGAGGGTATCGACCCCAAACTGCCCTTAAATATTAGTAAATATATTTACGGTGAGGTCTCTTCATTCGGCCGAAGCGAGAGCGCCAGCACAACATGATGAACTAGGAAGATGGAACGCAAAAGTACCGACACAAGTTGCGTCCCACACCAAATTACAGCCAAGCTATCGATATCAAATCAAGAATGTTTAAAATACCTAATTGTAAGGAAAACATTGCTCGAGCACTTATTGAACTTTGACAGTCATCGATATCTAAGTTTATTGTTTGTTTCTTATAAAGTTATAGGTAAGTATATTACGATATTGCTCCACTTCACATGGAACTTTTCTTCGGTCAGAACGAAGCGTAAAAGGCGATGACGCAAATAAATATCTCAATCTTTTACCAAGTAAAAGACGCGCCTTTCAAGTAAGTCAGGGGGAACTTTATTCACACAGTTTCCAAAGGAAATAGAAGCGACTTCGCAAGTAACAAGATTTAACGGTAAGTTCCAGATTAAATATTTACTTAAACCCTACTATAGGTAATATTATAAATCTGTCAGTCTGTTACACAAGCACGTGTAAAACGTGACGTGTTTAAGCTGTGTACTTCTATTAGTGACAAATTCACCATGATTAGTTGTGTATTTAATATGTTATTAGTGAATAAGTCGTTGGAGTACGTTATATAATAAAATAAGAATAAAACGATTTACCAAGTTTGTAAAAATGTCGTACAAGTAGATTAGACCATATTATACATATTATAAAAAAATAAATAAAAATTAAATTAAATATTGTAAAAGATAAAGGCTATGTTTTTTTTTATCTGATTAACAACTTTTCACATGAGCGAAGCCGCGGGCAGAACCTAGTATATGCACCTAGCAATATGTTGACATTTCACATAAGAAAAGTGGCAAATCAGGTCACGAACTTTTATATTGTTTGTTTGCAAGCGTTACAAATAAAATTATTAGCCCGTTGTTTGAGATAATTATGGAAATAATTATTGTTTAAGCACAGCCTTTCTTTACTTTTTTAATTCAGCAACATAGTGCTTACTAACAATATTTATATGAAATTATTAACCTTGCGTGTGTTTATATTCATGTCTTGGAAGTGTCATAATATTCAGAAATCATATCGAAGCTATGTCATATGGCGACAAAACGTGGTAGTTCCGTAAACTTGTAGCAACACACCGTGTACCTGTGCAAGAAAGGATTAACGAAGGATATTCGTTCTTTGTTTACAAGCGTGGGCGTAACCCAGTGGGAGGAGCCAGCGGGGTTTAACCAACTTGGCCCCTCCTTGTAGGATACAGTTGAAAAAACCAACAGTTGCTATTGTTGTCTTTGTCCAAATTCACCCTTGCGCGCTCTTGTACTATTCACCCTAACACCCCTAGGTAGAGTTCCCTCCCAAACTATAAATCTTAAGTGTTCTCAAGTCGGGGTTGGTTCCTTGTGACGACGGAAAGAATACGACAATCAACTTTGTGGAAAGTGTTAAATTAAGCTGTGATAAGGTGTTCGTACTGAAGGTATTTATTACTACGAATCTTAATGATACGACAGCGTGACCCACCCATACAAACTTTTCTTTTCACGTTATTCATTGCCACGTCTGAATCTTACATATAAATCAAACTTAAAATAATAATAAATGGCTTATGCAGGCAATGATCGGAATAGGCTGAGTATATTTACCTAAAGTTTAAAGAACAGAGACGGAAATCGGAGACTTCCTTATGACATTTTTTTTACCGGTAAATTTACCGGAACTTTAATTATGTAACTTTCAATATCTTATTATATAACCAATTTTAAAAATATATATTATTTTCTTTTTTTATGTTTTTTGAACATTTCAATATAACATGAATATATTAATGACTTTGAAATCCTTTTTACCCGACTGCAAAGGAAGGGTTGTTGGAATGTTTTTCGCGCGTATCTTGTATGTATGTATGTATGATTGTAATATTCTTTATTACCTCATATCTACAGAACCGCTGAACGGATTCACACAATTGAGGTATCGTTAGATTTGTCTTAACAGCCCGAGTGTTCTTAGATAGGTGACATTTAAAAAAAATTAAGCATGGCGGCTGTGCGAAGCCATTATACATGGTGAAAAAAAAATTTTTTTTTTTCAAATACTACAATATGGGTATCAAATTAAAGGGCTTAACATAAGGATTTCAAAAAGGTATATCATGTTTATCATTAGTGTAATACTAGCAAAATAACACAATGAGAAAGTTTAAAAATATGGACTCGCTTTCTGAATCCGGTGAAGTGCCAATGTGACACGACCGGGAAAACTAAAAAATTGTTAATTAATATTTTAACTAAAAAGTTGAAAAAAAAAGCAGTTATTTAAAAAATCTAAAAAACCCGACTGCTCAACTGAAGTGTAAGAAACAAGCACATTTTTATTTTTAAAACTGACAAGCAGGCGGACCCATCCCATTTAAAAAAATATGTTCAATTGGGTCCCGCCTGTTATATCATTAACATTATACACGCTTTAATAAATCGTAATCAATGTTTTGATAAATAAAATAACCAATTTTAAAAATATATATTATTTTGTTTTTTTTTTATGTTGGTTGAACATTTCAATATAACATGAATATATTAATGACTTTGAAATCCTTTTTATATATTTATTTTAAAGATACATACTTATGTACAAACAAAAGAATACAAACCTTTAGGTACAAATAAGTTATAAATTAAAGCGTTTACATTTATTTGTTGGTTGATCATATACCAATACAATCAATACAAAATGCAAGAACCTCCCCTTCACCGCGGTACTGTCACTATTCGGTAATTTTGATAAATTATTAAAATTTTAAATAATACATTTTTTCATGATTAATATTATCGATTTCACATGTACTCATTTATATTCCACGGTTGTATAACATATTATAAGCAAACATATGCATGTCTATATATTAATATTAATATTACAAAGTGGAAGAGTTTGTTTGTTTGCTTGAACACGCTAATCTCTGAAACTACTAGTTCGAACTAAAAATTATTTTTGAGTTGGATAGTCTATTTAATTCGATCGATCGATTTAATATTCGATTAGATCGATACGAGCAAAGTTTCAATAAAAATTGTTGCATAATATGGAAATTATCTTTTGAGAGTTACGCCACGACTGATATCCACACGGACGGAGCCACGAGCAACAACAAGTCAATCTATTAATTTGAAATAAATTGAATAAATATTAAGTAATAGCTATTGACTATGATCTTAACTATGAAACAAAAAGTTTAAAAGAATCGTCAAAATCTTTACCTGAGAAATGATGCAACATATTATGTGTATTTTTAATTGAGTTGAAAAATAAAAAAAAATGTTCAAAATGTTCTAAGGAAGAATGTTTAGCTAATAGAAGCTTTAATTGTAATAATTTTTGTAAAAATTTACATAGTTAAGGTTCCAGCAAAATTTACCGGTAATAAAAATATTGTCATAAGGAAGTCTCCGATTTCCGTCTCTCTTCTTTAAACTTTAGGTAAATATACTCAGCCTATTCCGATCACTGCTTATGACATATAAACGGATGATGCAAAAAAATCAAATGTAAACCCATCTATACAAAATAAATATGTGGAAAAAGAAATCTGCTGAAATTTCCCAAAAGATATAAGAACGGTCTTGTTGGAAAACTGGCTTTAAATTATTAGGATTCTAAACCTAAAAGTAGGCTTGTTCGATAAAACATCCTATTCATTACGAAGAAATAGGTACATTTTTCATTTCACTTTCTGAGTGCATTCTCAGATTCCTAAATAATGCTCATCTCTTACATGGAAGTGTTTTTTTCTCTAGTACCAGAAGTTTCGTCCAAGTCTTGAATATTATAAATATTTAAAAACAGAGCTAAAAAATAAACATTTTAGCTGAATAGTACGTATTCAAGTGCATGGCTCATTTTTTTTTTGGGGTCGGAAAATTATCGCTTGACTACTTCCGCTCTGGGTCAAGCGGAAGGGTGTGTCAGATTTCTACTGACTAAAAACCCACCCTGTTCCTTCGGCTGCCCTAAATTTCCGGGGCCGCGGTAACTCGGTAGAACTTTCCCGCAAGATCAATGGCTCATGCCGCGGCCATATCGTAAAGTTCATGAATTGGCCACCTCAAACCTAACTTCAACGACGGTGTTATCTATATAAAAGCGAAATACCACTCACTGATTAATCACGACATCTCAGAAACTACAAGTAATCCGTAATAAAAAAGTAAAAAAAAATTAGTAGGGCTCTCAAATATTGCATGAGGGTTCCTTTTAGTACGTAGATGCTCGCTAAGACGGGATTTTGCGAAATTCCCACGGGATCAGGATTTACACGGGAAAAACTTCCCACGCGAACGAAGTCGCGAGCAACTGCTAGTTCATAATAAATTAATATCAAACATTTTGATTACCCAAATGTCAGAAGCTAGTACACGGTTCAAAATGGTCGTTTCCTCGACGAATACTCTTATGCCAAACCGTTTAAAATTGCTTTTTTTATAGGGATGAAAAATTGGCCAAGTGCGAGTCGGACTCGCCCATGAAGGGTTCCGTGGTAACTATAATAAATATAATATACTTAATATATTTAATTGGAAAAAAAAAGAAAAAACCTTAAAAATTTCTTAAAACTAGCTTAATTACAATTTTTACAACTACGCCAAATCACTTTGTTTTTCATAGTATTTGTATGAATTACAAAGTTATATTTGCGGTTTTAGAAAATATACTGTATCTCTAAAACTGCCGTCTCGATCTCTTTCAAACCAATTTTGGTTGAAAGTTTACGTTAAGATCTACAACATATGGTTTTTTTAGATTTTTCACTTCATTATTATAGAAGTTAGAGGGGGGGCACACATTTTACCACTTTGGAAGCGTATATCTTTTAAACGATTAACTTTATGAAAAAGTCATTTTAGAAACCTTAATGTCATTTTTAAAGACCTGTCTATAGATACAACACACGTAAAAGTTTCATGAAAAAAAAATATTTTCAGTTTCAGTTCCATGTATGGAGAGCCCCTTTGTTTTAAATGTTTTTTAAATTTTCTCTTAAAATCGGAAAGCGGTTCACAGAATACCTACCAAGTTTTACATGTATAGTCCTAATAGTTTCGGAATAAAATGGCTGTGACATACGGACGGACGGACAGACAGACATAAAATCCATAATGTATAAGTAAAATAGGACTCTTAATTATGTAAGTAACATTTATAAAATATTTTGTCAAAAATTATTTAATTAATCTAAACCTTTATTAATGTATGTAAGTAACATTTAGACAATAAGTTGTTTAAAAAAAAATCAAATGATATTTATGTAACTTAGTCCGCCCGCTGCACCCGGCCCGTAGTTATGCATACGGTTGCAGTACAACAGGAACGGACGGTCTGGCTGGTCTACAATTCAATTTATGTTTTGAATTGAATTGTAGACAAGCCAGACTGTCCGTTTTAATAATACTCAAAAGCCTATCTGAAAACTCCCGAATTCTGTTCATCAGGGATGTCGCTCTTTTCCGTATGCTTCTTTGAGGTTTCTGTCTGTGATTTCAAAATATCGGTGTCTTTTCATTGCTTATTCCGTCATTGACACGATACTAAAATACTAATAAGCTTTATTAATATTTATTAATTTAACAAGTATGGAGGACCAACTATTACACACAGGATAATAGTTAGTCGATAATCTTTAGATTATTATATATTATAGACAGTGAGCCAATTAAAAGTCCACACGTTGGAGGCAGGAAAATGTGTGTGTCTAGCTGTTTGTCCGGGTTACCCTGATGAATGCGACATTAAGTAGGCTTCTTTTTATCCCGGAATTCCCGCGGGACCAGAAATATGAAGGAAAATTTTCTCACGCGCACGTAGGTGCAGGTACAGCTAGTACCAAATAAATTGTGTAATAACCTTATTGAACTTTATAACTGTTGTTCAATAGAAACTGTTGTAATTAGAAAACCCAATTGACACATGATATTAAAATCAATTTATTTATAGAAATGCACCGATAAGAGGACATCGACACGCCAAAGTACTGATTACAGAAAATTTACAAAACAGAAGGTATGATCTAAATGTAGGAAATGGGCAAAAATATGTTTAAAGTATAGAAACTAAATGTTTCCTTCGGAAAATGTATTCACAAATATTTAACTATATATTATTCATAAAATGTCAAAATAATGAAATGTTGTTTAGATTATATTTTTTGCATTGAAAAATGTCGTTAGTTCACGACTTTCCCAGATTTCCCGGCTCAAGAAAGTGTGCATACTATCCAATGCCTCCTATAAAGGAGTTAGTACACTTATAACAAAAAAAAAAACGAATTCACAAAATCCGACTGTGTTTCGTTGGAATTTGTGAACTCAATTTATTTGTTATTCAGTGATTCGTACTGCACAAAATTAAATAAACTGAGCCTTTTATCTTAAAGTTGCCATATTTTTCGGAAATAAATTAAATTGGTCTAGGTACCGACCAATCTCAGGAGCTAGAGGCTAAATAATAACAGCCACAGATGCAGCTTCAAGATTAGGCAAAGCGTTCTGGGGTCGGTCCAAGGATACGTGACTATATTAAAATATCGAGGTTCCCCGTGCCTCGGAAAGCACGTCGAGCGTCTCGGCTGTAATTTGCACGTGTTTGACAGTCGTGGCGGGAAGCCAAAAGCCACAAACTCTGACCCAGTTACCCAGCTACTGGGGTGTGGAGAACGGACAGGGATTTGCTCCATTTAACACACTAGTACTCAACTGCATCCGGCTATACTGGAATCCAACCATGACATAGTTGGAAAAGCGAAGCAGAAGCAGCTTCTTCTTCTGTTATAAAGTCATTGAGATTTTGCACTCCGAACTTGCTTCACATCATTGTCCTAACCCCAAATTTGTATGGTCTACAACAAAAACAAGCATGTAATAAAGCATATCCCACAGACTTACCAACACATCGCGTTTTCCTGAGGTCCACAGTGCACACGGTAGGGTCTTTCGTGGTGTAGTATACCATCACCCGACGTATCAGCATCACCCAGGCGCCTCGCCATTCGCCGGTCACTCCCTCCTGGTACACAGATTGAAGATACACATCAGAAAATTTGACGATATAACTACAGATCGATAATTCGAATATTTTGTAAATGATATATAGGGAGAATGATCAAACGCAGATATCGATATCATACGATTAAATGCTGTTTATCTCATGCCATATTATTTTATAGTGATCAATTAAAGATTCGCAGCGCAGCGCATGCTAGATACAAAACTTAAATCTGGAAATTGGACTTAACATTTGAATACAGTCACTCTTTACACTTATAAAGAGAGAAAAACCTGAACAATCTTAAACACAGCTAAGAACTTATGCACACACATGGATTACAACAAAACCAATTACAACAAAAATATTTCTTCGGGAGACAAAAGCAGGGTTGGTTTCAATACGAAAACACCAAAGTGAAATAAAAATACTCGCATTTTTTTATTTTCATTAATTACCTAATTACGCAGGGTGATGAGGACACAAGATTATAAAACCATCGAGCGATCTGCTGAAGTAGTCGAATATATCGACTGTTACTGAGGACTGCGTTTAGCAGGACTCATGCAGAAAGGGTAGCTACTGCCAGATGTTTTAAGATACAAATTAACTCGTGGAAGTAAGCAAAACAAACTGAATTAATATAAGCTTTTGACAAATAGCAACACTGGTAAACAATTATTTTGAATTCGCTTAGCTCAGATACGAACACGGAACACCCTTATTTGATTTTTAGTTATAACATTTTTATTTTTTTTTATATGTCGGCTAACGATGACCTTTCATCGTTTTATCCGACAGAGTGCAGTGGCAAATAAAACGTGATATATAAAAATACTAGCTTTTGCCTGCGACTTCGTTCGCGTGGGAAGTTTTACCGGCGTAAATCCCGGTCCCGTGGGAATTCGATAAAAATATAAGTATCCTACGTCCGTCTCCTAGTTATAAGCTACCTTCCTACCAATTTTCAGCCAAATCGGTTCAGCCGTTCTTGAGTTATAAATAGTGTAACTAAGATAAGATAAGATAAGATAAGATAAATTTTATTTCCAAGATATATGTACATTGTTTCTTAAAAATAATACAGTGCTTAATGATAGTGCTTAATTGTACACAAAGGTTGTAGAACTTGAGGCCGAACTAGGCAAAACCTGTATTTCGGCTCTCAAGGCCATTCCCCTTGAGTAACCGTTACAATGGACGACTAATAGCAACTTAACATAAAATAAGTAAATTAAACAATGACAAAGAAGAAAGTATATGTGTAGTAACTAACACGACTTTCTTTTATATATATATAGATATATTAAAAATGGTGAACATGGAGAGCAGCGGTGGCCCACTGGATGCAGTCCGGAGTGACTTACGCGAAGGTCGCTCGAAGGTCGTGGGTTTAAATCCAGATTCACAGTAACTTTGAGTAATTTTGGTAACCACTGCTCTCCAAAATAGTGAAGAAAAACATCGTTATAAAACCAGCAGGACCGATAATCCGAAGACATGTAACATCCATCGACCCGTGCTAGGCCAGCGTGGTGGATATGTAATTTCTCTCTTAGAGAGGAGGCCTTCTTTTGTGGGAACGTTAACGTGAACATAATGTGATACAAATGAGTCATATCAACTACATAGTTTTGCACTTTCTTAATGTACCTATTAACTTAATATTTTTAAAGCTAAACACAAACAAAAATGTCGCTCTCGGTAAACAGAAACAGTCGCTTTAAATTTATAAACATAATAATTATATTATTTTGTATTAGTCGAGTAAACACAGCCAAGAAAAAGAGTGCAGAGAAAGATTTTATATCTCTTCTTTAGTGTCGTAAAAAAATCCAGATATTAAGAAACATTAAATATGAATAGTATTTGTTTCTTAAAAAAAAATCCACAGGTTATTGTAAGAGCGAAATGAAAAAAGATGAATACGTATTGAACCAAAAGAAACCGCAAGAAATATCAACAATTAAGAAGTTCTTCAAACGAGAAATGCAATAACAATTAAAAAAAATATATTTGTATTAATCTCAGTTTTACAAAATATGCAAACGCGAAATCGCAAGGGCTTCGAGTTTCACAGAAATAGTAATAAAATGTGCATTGCAAAGAAATATTTTAAATGAACACGAGCTTCAGACCACTTAAAAAATCCCATGATGAAATAAAATTTAAAATTAAAAGTTAGCTGATCTAAGACAAGACTTTCATCAAAACAGTTATAGTATTTACGGTAATGCTACGAATTTAGTTTATAGTATACCTACAGCAATACCTTAATTGAATTTCTTAGTTATTTTGTAGGACTCAAGACAAAACTTTCGCAGTTGGCATTCTTCAGCAGAACAACCTTCAATATCGCCTTATCTTTTCTAATATTTACAGGAAAAAATTCGGACGTTTAGAAACATTTAAAAGGGTCGAACAAATCACTACTTACAAGTAACTTAGTTTCTACTTCCAAGTCTCTAAGTGTAGCGTATTGGCGAAAATGACGGCTGCAAGTAACTCATAGTTAATACGAATTTATCCCTTTGGAGTTCTCTTTGTAGCGAGTTAGGAAAACGGAATTGTGGCGTTCCGTTTTCCTCCAACGGCATTCGATACAATATGGACAGTGTAATTAGGGTTTGTGAGAAAAGGTTTATCTCTAGCTCTCTAGTTTATCTGTAGCCCATAGTACTTTATAGCTTCATTAAATTTGGAATCGAAAATTATTTTTGTAAACTACACAACTACATGTAGGCTATACAAATCTTTGTTTAGGGCTGGGGTCGAACCCATGTCATGCTCCAGTCAACCGTTTCGCCAACCGTGTCGTTTAAATTTTAACCAAACCAGATAATATACGAATGATTTCACTTACACTTTTATCTACTTTTGTATATCATATCCAGGTATTAGTCTATAATATACTTGCAGATTAATAGTAGACGTATACGTAAGTAGGTATCTCAGAGACATAAATATAAAGCTAAATTATCAATTTTTGCGCCATGCCATGTGCCACACAAGATAATTTAATAAACCACGTTTATTCGGATTTCAAAACAAATATGAGGGATAGAGAATGGCTGCGTGGAAGAGCAATTTTGGCACCGTCTAACGAAAAGAGATGGCGGAGGGAGGAGTATTGGGGGACTGTCTTCATGTAAATTGTTGCAGTTCTAAAATGCTTATTTTCAACCTAGTTTGATTAAATGTTTATTTCCGTTTTTCAAACAGAAACGAATAAAAGTTAAATTGAAATAATGCATCAAACTGTAACCATTTCTAATTTATACTAAGTCCTACGCCGCATTCAACGTAATTTGATTTCTTCACTAGATCAACAAAAACAGAAAAAAAAATATTTCTGTATGTGTTTAATTACTACCATAACAAAGTTCTATAAATAACAACAACAGTTCTATAAATAATAACCTGCTTCTTGAGGCACGAAGAACCATAATTTACTATAAACAAAATAAAATGTGGAAAAAAAGAAATCTGAAGCATCCTATAGAATATTTTAAACACGTGCCACGCGCAGGTAAGCTCAAACTAATAGGTACGTAGGGCATCGGGGGTCAATGTAAAGCCGTCCCGAACCAATGTATAACTATCAATTTGATTTGGACACTACTTTGAAAAACACTACGTAGGTGTACGTGTAAGGTACTCCACTGTTAAGGTGCGTTTTCAATGCACTTAAAATGTCAATGCGATGATGATTCATTCACAATTTTTCCTGTTAGGTCTCAAGAACCTTTATTTTACCTTAATTTAAAGTGACATGGAACGGCCAAAGCCACACTTTGGACGTTTTAAGACTGAAATACGCATAAATGTATATACAATAGGTTCAGTTAATATACATCTAAAAATATTGAATGATTTGTTAATAATGCAACATGAAATTAAAATCTACGCTGACCACATATTTTTCCACCGTAAAGATTAGTAAAGAATTAATACTAAAATAAAAAATATTAAATGAGTATGCGCCTTTAGGACTTATAAAACATACCCTCAGCACACGCTTTCCAAATTGTGATGGGGCTAACGATATAAGAGTGTGCGTAACAGCAACAAAGCGGCGGCCAGGTCAGACGCTTTGTGATGGACTCACGTTACCAACACACGGACAAAAAATTTCGTAATACTTTATTAATACCCACCTGCACATTGAATGAAAACTGACATTGAATGAAAGCTTTTGTGAAATCTGTAGTCCCGATGGGGCGGATTAAAAATGTACGCGGCAACTATTTAGTAACAATATTTTTCAGCCCTCGCTTTAATGCGTCGTGCGTCGGTTATACTGGAAAAGTGCACATTTCTTTTCTTTTTTGAAACCTTTAGTTGAATAAGACCTCAGTGTGGATCTTATATTTTTATTTTATATACCTATACCTACTGCTTTCTATATCTAGTCTCGCCCATAATCTTCAAAGCTTTTGCTTCAATATATAAATACCGAACAAACACAATAGTCGATTCCAAATCTGACCGTATTTCGCATTTCTGCATGGTGTATTTATGTTGCATTTTTATTATGCGTCAAGACCAGGAAAGGTACTTGTTTCACACGACGAGAGTTGCATTGCGTGTGCAGTTAATGTAATTTTGGCACGTACCGACGTACCAGTATCTGCTGCTAAGGGACTTATAATGCTGACGTCATCACGAGAGAAATTCCTCAAACATATTATCATTGCAATCAAAAGTAACAGCTACGTACAACAAATAACAGTATGAATAACTCGCGGTGCAATATTAACGTAGACTGGTTTATACATAACAATCATTGTAATGTTTACTTTCTACAAACACATAAAATTATAGTTTTTTTTTTAAATATAATCAATGAATGAGCTGTCAGATTGGAGAGAAACAGAGTCATAATCATATCTATAAATGCATATTAATTTATATAAATACATATATTAAACAGAAGTGTCTATCTGTAACACTAAAATAACTGTGTTTTCTCAAGTGATTATAGTTATTTGGGTTGTTCTACTTTTAAGGTCTTAACCATGAAAAAAAATAAAGAAAGCTATTTAGTATATTTCATGTGACTAAACTGTAGGAAAATTACCATAGATTCGGTATCTGTAAACCCGCAGCTCAGTTTCTTATTAAAACTCATATTTTTTGCGAATTACTAGATTCAGATGGAAAAGACTGTATCCTTCGTTACGAAATTCAATCGCTTAAAACTTGCATAAATTAAAAGAAATTTAAATAGATATATGCATTTATTATTTAAAAAATCTCAACTTTAATCAGTCTTAGACATTTGGTCTTTATAAACAAGTAATAATTCCGTATAAAAATCAAAGTTTGTCTCTTTCGTTACATTTACACCTTTAGAACTTCGCATAAATCAATTATTTTACTCTTTTATAAATATTTATTGAAAGAGCAGTATTATACACTAAAACCCAAGGTTTACACGACATAAAATGAGTTACAAGAATAATTAACACTCGCATTTTCTTGATATAAGAGCAATTTTTATTAGGGGACGAGATCAAACTTATCGTTACGAAGGAGACGTAAATGTGACGAAGTAGACATCTAACACTTAACAATCAATCTTACTTAAAAAGTAATGAGTGTCTCAGCCATTTTTTGATTAATCACAGGCAAAACTTGCTTATTACTAAAATCGATAATTAAAAATATTAGGAAAGTTAGCAAAAACCTACATAAACCGGAACTAAACAAAGAGTATTAAGGGAAAAAATCACATTTCAAAAACTTCCTCCACTGATTTACTAAAGGAATACAAAACTCGCGTACCTTTTTTAATAACCTGAGGTTTTTCTAATATTCGTAACATATCATCTAAGTGCACAAAGGACACGTCATTTTGATCTAGACGAAAAATGGTCTTTGTTTCATCTAAACATCTTAAAAATATAACTTTTGCTTCAAATTCATCAAACTCACTGTCTATCAACCCTACATAATTGTACTGTTTTTTTTTCTCGCTCAAAATTTTTATCACAATATAAGTCCCAATGGATAAGTTTCTGGGGTGGATAGTAGTTTTGTCTAGGCTGGTTCCACTACTATCAATACTTTTTGTGTTTTTTTCGCGTAAAGTTGCCAATGGTTCATCGTCATTCTTCTCAACTTACTATCAAGCACTCTAATTCTCTGCTTTTTGTTGTAGCGTATACCCAGTGCATCCGTTCTTATTACATTTTCAAGTCCTGCTTCCTTCACTCTATCTGACATTACAGTTTCTTTAAGTACTCTTCTGTCTTTTCGGGATTTTAAGTTTTTTGTACTTTTCTTTAATGCTATTACAAAGAACATTATATTCTTCGTACTTTGCTTGAGTCCTTTGTAATTTTTTTTGTACTTTTCATACTTTCGTCTCCATTTGTCATTTTCAATTTGTAACTTTAAATTTTCTCTGTATAATTTACTTCTATCTCATCTTACTTTTTTTCGTCCACTACTTACGATAGGCGAAACTGGCGGTGATGGTGGTGGAGTATAAGCTTCGAACGCTTTTTCTATTTATTTATTTATTTATTTTATTATTTATGTACACACAGTAAAATACATTAAGATAAACATAATTATAATATCTGAGTACAAAGGTACTGCTTATTTCTTAAGAAATTTCTTCCGGCAGACCTGCGAAAGGAGAAGTGAAAAAGAAATGTAGACAATAGTGTGTGAGAACAAGAAGAGAAATAAATATGAATATGTGAAGTCTAAAACTAAAACTAAAATATTAAATATACTTACACATACTTACAATGCAATAAAAATAACATATACTTAAATAAATACATAATGTTAGAATATATAAACATAAAATATAAATATATATATAAATAATTAACACAGTTAAGAGGAAAGGTAATGCTCTTTTAATCGACATTTGAATAGAGATATAGTTTTTAAATCACGAATGCTAGGCGGAAGTGAGTTCCACAATCTTACAGCATGGACAGAGAAGGAATAAGAGTAGTAGCTAGTTTTATGAGGATGAGATTTAAGGAGGGATCTAAGGTGTGATCTACACGGTACGTCGCTAGAACGAGCGTAAGAAAAACGCTCACGCAGGTAGGAAGGGTAAGACGGGACTTTTTTTTTGTTTTGTTTTCCATTTTCTGTTCGCCAGTATCTTTTCTCTCTCATTCATATCTTTCACCAGCATTTTAATTTTATGATAACGATCTCTTGCCTTCTGTAAATATTCTTCATATTTTTCTTTGTCTTGCTTTTTTTTCAACCTGCAACGACGTTGCCTTTCAGCTGCTGATAATGGCATGGCTCATATGACGTATTTTTGTATTTCTAAAAAGAAAGAAAACAAGTAATTACCTAAATCCAGCTAGTCTCGTTCTATAAATGAAATCTCCCATAAATGTAACCTTCGTCAGTTTCATATCTCCATCGTCACATTATACCTGTGCCGAAGGATACGTGTGACGAAGTATACATTTTTCCAACAAGATCGTTACTAATCATGAATAGCGATCATTTAGATCGAAAACTTTACTTTATCGTAAAGATTACATAAGGACAAATCATATTTATATTAAAACGATTTAAAATTCGTTAAATACATACCAAAAAACGCTGTGACTAAGGATAACCTCAAAAAACACACGCCGCCGGTCTTCGTGCTTGATGTAAAAGAAGTGACAAGCTGTCAATGTCAATCACTTGATTTGAGTTTGGTTCTATAGGTACTCTATGGTCTTTGGCGTTTCATTTCACGAAAAAACTTGACACTCTCACGTATTTTTTTAAAACTTACGGTAATATTTGACAGTCGTAACGATGGATACTCAAATTTCCGGGACAATTTTTCGTCACTCCAAAAAAAAAAAATTGTTCAGTTAAATAAAATTAAACTTTATAGTTACCATGCTTATCAATTTATCTCTCTTTTTATTTATAAAATTGTGTGACTTTAACAAGTGGTTTTCAAAAAAAACGTAATAGTTCCAAGCAACACCTAAAGGGGACAAGCCGTTTTAACTTTATAATAAAATTTTGACGCCAATTTGTAACATAATGAAATTTAATTTAAAGTAAATGTTAGCAGGTCATCTAAATAGTAGTTATTAACTTTATTTAAATAAACTAAATGATAGTGTCTCCATTCTGTATATTATAATATAACCTTTGTTATTGTGGGGACATCCTTAATTTTATGAAAGACTTTAAAAGTAGAACCACCCATTTACACGCTACTTATTTACACAAAAACTAAAAGAAAAATTAACGTGTTAAATTTCTTTCATTTCACATTTTATCTGTCGGTCTGTCTGTCTCTATATCGATATATAATCGATTTTAGTGTTTGTAAATACACAGTTTTAAGTACGTGCTAATACTATTTTTGAATCATATTCACTCTCCAATAAAGAAAATGTTGTACTATAAGATATACGAAGTAATAGAACAACATACAGGGACACTTTTAATCAGAAATTCCACGAGATCTTTTATTTACGCACAAAACCTACCACGCAGATGACGTCGCCAGCATATAACAATAATATTGAATTTTTCAGCACATTTTGATAGGCAGGGAGAGTTTATTTAAACCCTTCTTTCGTAATGTATTTGTATAGCAGTTTACAAAACCAGAATCACTTTAATCCTTACATAAAGTGGAGATCTCTTTCGGAGTGAGTACAAGGTTGAATTTAATTACAACATGAGAACAGTGGAAGCCCCCCGAATCGCGACCCCTCGATCGAACCCTCGCTCCTATATTTAATTCAACAGAAACGCTGGCCTTGACCATGATAACGAAAATATTACGGTTTATATAATAATTACTGGAATGATGAAACAAGAATTCTTTGTATTTACCTTCTGAAACAATATTTTACTAATTTAACAGTTTAGACAAAGAAATATCTAACATAATCAGCAATTATGTTCCGACCGGTGGGAAAAAGGCCTCAGAATGGGCCATAATCCACCACGCAAGCATAGCATAGGGAAACGCCTAGTTGGAGGTACAGGTCTTCTTCGTTGATTTCATTTCCGAAGAACGTGACCTTCCTAGAAAGCCTTGGTGGAAAAGCAGACGCGATGCCTCCACGCCATTCTGTCATCAACTTGTCTGAGCGCAGTCGTCACAATCAGTCCCATAAGATACAGAATGGAATCAGGCGTTACTTTGCGGAAATTCATACCAACCTAATACTTCAGAAAAATATGTAGTAGATGATCAATCTTTCATGCAACATGCAGCACCACTCTCCCGCCCGCAAATTTTTTGCACATGCAGAAGGGATGGCATGCAGTCCCATGAGCTCCTTTATGGAATTAGACCAGCGGGTTGGTGATCGGTAAAGGTACAGACTTATAAATAATGGACGCACTTCCATACCTAGAGAAACTCTCGAACATAATATAAGGCGATGCCATGTACATGTTTGTGTCACACATGTTAAGGCAGTGCCACTACCCTATGGTTCGCAATTTCAATAGCTGTCTGTGTGCAGTAGACGCAACAACCGCCTGTCTGCTACTATCTTTGTGTCAAATATTAATACAATTCAGCCGTGTGTGAAACACGATGCACTGACGTCAGTGTATCTATTCCTTTGATCTGGTTCTAATTAATTCTCCGAAAAGCTGACAGTATCCAATGTAGAATAACTAGCCTGACACACATCAAAGGGTTACACATTGATTATTATCTACAAGACATAGCAAGCAGCAAAGACAATGTTAGTTTGGTAAGAAAAAGTAACTGCAATCATCTAGAAAACATTATAAAGTTTTGTCGATTATCATACACTTAGTGTACAATTTTATCATAATCCGTTGCGCTATATAATAGAAATAAACGGCCACAGACAGTGACTTAATTTTAGCCTACTGCTTATTTAGAGAAAATATATGAAGTGAAAATTCGCTGCCGGAGTGTGTTTCCTGATAGCCATAGTCTGAGCTTTTAGTCAAGACCAAAAATGTTACTTCTAGCTAAGCGTCCTTCAACTTCGACCACATCATCGCTTACCATCTAGTGAGACGGTGGTCAAACGCGATCCTATTTATATATATAAAGTTAAAAATAAATAAATAGACACTTAACGAGTCCGTATGTCTGAAGCCAACCTAGAGACCCTGTATGTCCTAGAGCATCGCAAAATAGAATCCTTAAATGAAATTGAAAGAGACTTATAAAATTTCAGTTTAGAACTTGTTAGCAAAATGGTGGAGTTTCAGGGTAGTTTTTTATATTACGCTCGCTATTGACCTCGATCAAGAGGCTATGAGAGAAACATGAGTGCTTTAAGTATCAGAATGAACTGCAGCTATGTAGGTACGTTCTGACTGTTGTCGGAGCTAGAAAGGAACATCTACTTGAGAAAATTAATGAGGATTAATATCAAAATATTTTGCAGGCAATTAGTTTGAAGTAGCCTCAAGTTAATAAAGAATATGATCGAGCAATTAAGAGTGGGTGTAAAATTCTTTTTTTTTTGTGTGTTTATTTAATAATAAAATTTGTTACTAAAGTTCTTAGGTACCTATAATAGACTACGGAATAGGAAAAAAAACCAGCTCATGCACACAAAAAATTTCATCAAACGGCTGTTTACTAAGTACTACTAACTTTTGTTTTTTATCAGTTACATTTTATAACATTTTTTTTCTAGTACGTATGTTGAACCAGGAATACACCTTTATTGGATCGAACAGGGTTTTTGTTACATATTGTATAACTTTAATTGGCCCTTTCCGAATAAACGCAACGTGGAATTTCTCACAAAAAGTGTGTAACGAATACAAATAAACTTAAGAATGCTGTTCAAAGGGACGATTCAGACCCCAAAACAAATAAGGGTTGTCTCTATTGACTACCCTTCGCCATTCGCATTCAGTCTATTATAAAATGAAGGTCAAGGTTATTTGCACAAAGATAGCTTGCAAGAAGGGAGATCACACCTCTGAGTGTTGTAGACAAGATCGAAACGGATAACCGAACGATAAGCACATGCTTAATAAACTTTTAACTCTCTCGGTTATTCGTGTGTGTAAAATTTGAGGTAATAAATTACGGTTTTTAAACTCACAATAAGTACAAACGAGATAACAAGAATTAAAAAAAATCTTAATTAAAAAACGAGTACTGAGCAAACGCGTTAATACCACTTGTAGCAGCAGACTACGAAAGCAGTTGATTGTTTCACGTTTATTAATATACACAAAGGCGGACTACAGAATATCGATCCAGACAGGAACCCCTCGTGCAGTACTACTATTTACCATGTAAAACCATCAATTAAGTAAGTACCCTCTTTGTAATGGAACAAATGAAATATTAAATCTGAAATAAGTCTAGGGTAGCGGAGAAATAATAATGAGGTCTTACACAGAGTTTACTCAAAATACTTCAAAGGAAAAAAACGTACGTAAAATGGTACTTTTATCCAATATTTGCTCCAAATTGAGGAAATTGTGAGTATTTTTTAAATTGTTAACAATTAAACATGTTCAGATGCATTCATATAAAAAAAAAACATCTTTTTTACCCGACTGCAAAGGAAGGGTTTTGTTATAACTAAATAACTCCACATTAAAAAGTTATTCTAAAAAAAAAACAATGAATTACGAGTAAAATTAGCTTTTAGAATGGGTAACTTAACTCCCACATATGGTTTACAAGCGATCTCAAGCATATAATTATATGCTTTTATCTAGTTGCGGAATTGTTCGAAAGAGTTACCGCGGCCTCGGAAAACGATGGGCAAATGTCAAAAAAACGGATGGGTTTTAGTCAGTAAAAGTCTGACACACCCTCCCGCTTCACCCAGATCGGGAGACAGTCACTGGATGATTACCCATCCTTAAAAAAATGATTACATTTTACAAAATTGGAGCATATTTACCATTTACTTACAAAGGAGCAAAGTAGGACGATATTACCGGATATAATATTATGTACTTTGTATTGTTTTTAATTCGGTATATTTTTTATAGATAATCCAGTTTGTATATTTACAAAACTAATCAACCTATAACATTCCAACTACTGGCACCATTGATATAGATACTAAATATATCAATGACTGGCACACACACTTCATCTAAAATTCAAATCCGCCATGCGGTTTTAGAGCGGACTCCCATAGTAATGTACAGGGCGAGTGACAGTCACGTCACCCCGGTACTGCCTGTCGCTGCAACTTTTTGTCACCGTCTTATCAAGTCACCATAATGAGCGCACTCAGTATAGTTTTCATAGCACTTGACTAAGTGACAAAAAGTCACGGTGACAAAAAGTTGTAATCAGCGGCCGGTCTTACTGTCGTTTGGTAAATGTTTCCTCACTATATTTTAAATTCACAGTTTTGGGAGTAGTGGTGATTACTATAAAAAGCAATGTGGCTTCAAGCCGTCACTGGCATAATATGACGCAGCCTGTCCCTTTGCTGCCCCATTGATATACTAAATATATCAATGACTAGCACACACACTTCATCTAAAATTCAAATCCGCCATGCGGTTTTACTGTCGTTTGGTAAATGTTTCCTCACTATATTTTAAATTCACAGTTTTGGGAGTAGTGGTGATTACTATAAAAAGCAATGTGGCTTCAAGCCGTCACTGGTATAATATGACCCAGCCTGTCCCTTTGCTGCCCTCCACCAATGACCCCGCTATGCCGAGGCCCGTACTCCACAGGGAGTGTTAGCGTACGGTTGTTTAAATGTAGTATTTAGTTTGTAAGCCCTGGCTGGGGGCTTGCGAGAAAGAGGCGGGCCTCAAGGCCCACACAGTCCTTGCGCCCCAGCCGCCGCAGGAGACGCTCCGGGCGTCGGGAGTCGCAGGGCGACTCATCATTTTACATTTTCAATTAAATAAATAGACAATTTTATTTCGAATATGTCACTGGTGCATTAACAAAGCTACAGTTCATATCAATTTCATTAATTAGCTCTTTACGAAATTTAAAAGTTATACAAGAACAACTCTTTTTAAGCAAAGAAAAATCCTGTTGGCAATTGGTGCAATTATCGAAGTGCAAACATACTAATATTTCAAGTTGAAAAGCTCCTCCTTCTCTTGAAGTAAGTTAAACGCCATTTTATAAAACACTAACATTTGATTGGATTCAACTGACTGACAACAAGAGCGTTAATTAAATGAATACTGATGACAAGGCCTGTTCAGTTTTCCGTTTCCCTATCTATACTACAAACATACTAAAACCAAGAGGGCAAATCGTTTCTTGTGTTTAAAACAAAGGGTTCAATCAAACTGCCAAAACTCTTAGTATGAAGCTAATTCACGAGTGCTGAGTTGTTGTTGAATGAGTTCGCATGAAAAGGAGCGTATTATGAGATCCCAGTATCAGTCCTAAGTAGGTTTGAGAGGCAATGGCTCTTAGGAAAATAGACACTTTAAATTTACCTTTAAAGCCGAAATTGTTGTTGTTTGGCGTTGTTGTTTATAAACTCTTTTGCAAAAAAAACGGGCACTTTAGATTTTTTTGTCTACTTCAATGAAGAAGAACAAGAAATAGGTTTTATTAATTTGACGATGTATTGGCATGTTATTGGAAGCATCCTGGCATGATTCTTTACGTTCCAAATTTAAAATTTGAAATTAATAAAAGAAAAATAATGATTATTGTGGATTATTCTAAAATTGCTTTACTAATGGCGCGAATTGCTGAAACGATTTTAACTGATTACGATATTTTAAAACTTTTTGGATATTTTCTGCAAATTAAACAATTTAGTCTTTCTTTTTACATTAAATACCACTTTTTGATATGAGTGATAAAGCGATAAGGGCCGGTAAAATTATAGCCCTGCTTGAAGAAGGTTGTTCGCAAACTTACGTGTCTCAGCGGCTAAATGTGAGTCGTTCAACTGTCCAGAGGACTTGGCAACGGTATCAAGAGACCGGTTCGGTCAAAAGAAGACTCGGTTCGGGAAGAAAACGATGCACAGAACCAAGAGATGACCGCTTTTTGGTGAATCAGGCGTTGCAGAATCGTAAAGCGTCAAGTGTGGACCTGAAGAAGAGCCTTGAAGAAGTAAGAGGAGTAGAAGTTAGCTTATGGACGGTCAGGAGGAGGCTTTTGGCTGTCAATATCAGGAGTTACCGCCCAGCTCGGGGCCCTAAATTACTCCGTGAGCACCGTTTTGCTCGACTTCAGTTTGCTCGGAACTGTGCTTCATGGACTCTGGAGGACTGGAATAAAGTATTGTTTTCTGATGAAGCTAGAATCTCTTTGTGTGGAGAGGATCGACGCCGGCGAGTGCTGCGAAGACCACGGGAACGCTATGCGGAAGTGTGTTTCGAAGAAATCACTCCTTATGGCGGAGGCTTCGTTATGTTTTGGGCAGCAATTAATTCGATGGAGCGTACGGAGTTAGTTTTCATAGAAAATGGAACATTAAATGCACACCGGTACATAATGGAAGTCCTAATTCCATATGCACAACCCACATTGACTGCACTTGGGGAAGATTCCATTTTTATGGACGACAATGCTCGCCCGCACCGTTCTGGTGACGTGGAAGCGTACATGCAAGAAGTTGGGATCCGTCGTTTAGATTGGCCAGCTCGAAGTCCTGACCTCAATCCAATTGAGCATGTCTGAGATGTTCTAAATAGACGGGTAAGATCAGTGCAACCTGCTCCACAAAACATCAGGGAGCTGAAAAGAGTCATTGCAGAAGAGTGGGAACGTATCCCTCAAAACGTTATTAAAAACATCGTGGAAAGCATGCCCAGAAGGATTCAAGCTGTGATTTTGGCAAGAGGAGGTCACACTCGTTATTAGGTTTTTACATTTGTAACTAAAAAAAGTAAAAAAATCTTGTCTTTATTGCCGACCACTTCTTATTGTTTGGGCGTGTACATCGGTTTTAAAGAATCCGTCGTTTTTTTTTTTCTTTTAATTGCCCGAATTCACTTCACGCGCATTAATTTACACGAATATAAGTATACAGACTACGTCAAAGCAATAAATTTCATTTAATTAACTCATATCGACCTTAGAACGTAAATTTCTATAGGTGCCCGATTTTTTTGCAAAAGAGTGTATATATAGATAAACATTTGTCTAGATTAACCAACTTTGTATTACATGGATCTCACAACTTTTTACGGAATAAGAACTGAGTTGCGAGATTTGATATTTTTACAAGATATGTTTTTGATGGCATCTCATTTCTTTTTGTAGATAGTCCTACTCGAAATTGTAATTTTTCGTTTTATACACAGATATATTTATATGGGATTACAAAGTTATTTTTATGAAGTTGGTGTATCTAGAAAACTAGACCGAAAATGCAAAATATTTTAGTTCCCTTGATTTATACACTAAACACTACTTAATTGCAGGCGCGTGCACAGGATTATGACAGGGTATGCGGCGGAGTAATCGGTCACAAAAACTTTTTCTTTTATAGATTTTTAGCATAGCCACAGCCACGCATCGCCTCCATGCTACGATGATTTAGAATACAATTAAGTTAATTGTATTCTAAATTTGAAGCTTCTATGTAAGCTGACCGATCATCAAAACTAAGGCATAGTTTTGATGATCGGTCAGTAAGTGAAAAAGGAAAGTTTGACTAGTTATAATTTTTAAACTACTGGTTCAAATTGAATGAAATTTGAAATATACCGTGTTTATACAATGCCTGCTTGGTTACTGAATTCAGGCTTGCAGTTTTATCTACAACAAAGTTATAGGGGGGGTCGAAAATGAAGATAGTACGACCGTGCCGCTTTTTTGCTAGACTTTAAATAAAGCAGATGAAAGCCCTAGAATATTATATCGGGAAATATACTTGTAAAATCTTTCCTTTCATACCTCATTTAACGTAACAAAACTGAACATGTGCAAACTACTGGTAAGAGTCTTTTGAAAGGCTCTTAGCACACACTAAGGAGCTTTTAAAATACTTTTAAAGGTTTTCTAAACATTATTACATCTATAAATTTTAAAAGGATTGCTTATTACATTTCAATAAAATAGAAAGTAATATCATATTTTCTCAAGCAGAAAGGGAGCGTTCCTTTTATCATCATTTATGGACTAGGTATAGAGCTGTGATGAGGAGATTGTGCCACACGGGTAGAACATTGCTTAACATTGGTTAAGCAATGTTTGGAGCGGTCGTTTGGTGGATGGGTGACATACCTCTGAAAGCACGTTTATGAGGTCCCGGCTGTCATGTGTCACTGTCAAAGATGTACTGTTGTTACGGGAAGAAGCATGAAAATCTGACGCTAGTCTGCCCAAGGCGTATCGTGTTACCCAACTAGAATTCAGATAGGAAGTCGCTCCACATAAAATTCTAGTAAGTAGTAGTCTATATTATTATACAGAGTTGATACAACAGAGCGGCATTAAATTACACTACGTATACTATACGTGTTTAGTGTTAATTTGATACTTACAGTTAAAAAATAAAAAGAGCCTAAAATTTTGTTTTTCAAACAAACTAAATACCTTACAAATCTGAGTAAAACGCAACCACCCTTTGTAAATAAATGTGACTGACCTTAAATACCTAGGTAACAAAGTGGCAACGTAGCGCGGCGTGTGGTATCTCTTGTCTTGGTCAGATTTATCGCTTTAAGGTGCATCTCATCAAAATCATTTGCGACTAAACTACTTCTCCTATTTAATTGATTTTTGGTACAAAGCTTGAAAGTGGTACCTAGTATACGCAGTTTAAAGGAAAACCCCTCGGTCGTATCACCTCTGTATATTTCAGTAAAAGGTAATATCTGATTTGACTATAGTATTATTACATCGGTTTACGGTATATCTAATAGCCAGATGTCAGAAGCCGAAAAAATAAGCAATGTCAAGGTTTACCGGCGGATTCCACTGGGAATAAGCAGGTAAACCTTGATAGCTAAAATAATATGATGCATTAAGCCGTGCCGGCCCACGCTGTTCTCCTAATCTCTGAAAACCTTATCGGCACATGTTATAAGGAAACTTATCTTATTCCATAGATAAAACATGTTACATTGATAATGTATCTCGCTTTATAATAATTACATGAGCTGCAAGAATGAAATAAAAAGTGGACTTTTTTACGTATAATATTAACAATACGGACTTAAAGATCAGCACTGCTTTGATGTAAACTATGTTTAAATTTCGTTTGTGTCAGTCGTGAATATGATTTTATTCCCAACAGCAAGACGTCCTTACCAATAATACTCGGAAACTGTCATTTATTGCTTTTTTCTGAGAATCCTGTCAACTTCACAAAAGTAGGTATTTTTAACCGACTTTAAAAAAAGGAGGAGGTTCTCAGTTCGTCTTGAGCTTTTTTTTATTTTATGTATGTTACCTCATAACTCGAAGACGGCTAGACCAATTTAGAAAATTCTTTTTTTTGTTTGAGAGGGTATACTTTCTAGTTGGTCCCATTGTCATGAAGTCAGGATCTGATAATGGAAACCTTGAGAAATTGAGGGAACTCTTCAAATATTATAGGCTTATAGCGATTTGGGTATCTTTCATAGTAACTTGTGCAGTTGTTTTCGAAAAGCACCATTTGGTGAAGTGGAACTGATGATGAAGACCACAGATGGCTACTAGAACTACTCAATAATACTCGTAAGTATTTCATTGGTTGCGATTCGATTACTTGGATATGGTTGTAAAACACTTTATGCTCGTCTCAATGCATATGATGATGAGAAGCTGATGGTGAAGTACTAGGAGTACCCTCAATAATTAACAGCTTTTTGGAAAATAAATATTTTGCAAAAGGTGATAAGAAGGTGACATTTAGACTTTTGTAACTACATAAATTACAGACCGACCCACTAAAAAGCGAGAAAAAACCTTTTTAACAAAAAATAAAACCGACTTCCCAAAAAAAACTCTGCAAAGTGAAAAATAACTTTAATTTCGGTAGTCGGTGTCTAGTTTTGTACATATTTTCGTTTTTGACACCGCCTTCCGTCCTTCCCTTCCTTCTTTTTTTTTGTTTTAAGTATTCCGCAGTTCTTTATGTTACCTGCTATCAAAGCGGGTGTAAGTATATTAAACATATATTGTTAGTTATATATAAGGACCACCATAATATTATAACCTAAGCATCTCTTCTCCTGTTCTGTCAAATCCATCCAAAGCTTCAGCTAAACTTGAGAACGGTTGAAACGTTACGGCTAATTATAGTTTTTAAATACATGTGGATATGTTGGAAGTCTTGGGAAAGTTTAAAAGGTGGATAATAAAAATTAAATGGTAGTACAAAGTTCCCCTGATCAGTTTTTAGGTAAGTTCTATATTAATTTTTTTGTCAATGCGTTGAAAAATGTCGATTGAGGGCATTTTGTCTTAGCGTTTCCTCGCCAACAACTCAAGGGTATATTCCATATCAAATGTAATGACAAATTTTCCTAAATTGCAATTGCTTAAAAATGTAGGTACCACTTCTTACCGTAAAAGCCTTTATTAAGTAGAGGCAAATCTACCCCAAACCTTGTCAAGATTCACGTGTATCACGTGCCTTAATTAGGGGATTGGGGAGACTTATTTATACACGCCTGACGTAAATACACAAAGCAAAACTCTTTCAATAGCGACGAAGAGCGATATTGATTATTCCCATAAATAGTACTGCCAGTCATTTTATGATAAATGTTATTTTTAGTGAAGGAAGTAAAGGACTTCCCACAAAAAAAAAAACATTGAAAAGACACAATATCGGATCAATCTGATGCTACACTCTCTATGTAAAGAATTCAGTCCCTCAATGTCCCATAATTGAATCTACATAATTATTACATATACGTCTAACTTGAAAATCTTTCTTGTGACCGAATACCAATAGATTTTTTACAACGTAACTAACACATAGTCTATACTTAACTGTCTGCCTGTCAGTCCTTAAATTATTTACGCGATACTAACACACAAATAACGTTTTCTACATTTTCTCTGTTTGTTTGTCTTTCTGTTTGTCCAGGCTATTTTCTAGAAAGGCTAAACCGATTTTTAATGAGACTTTCACTCAAGAGAGATTTAAGGGCTTCTTATAAGCCAACATTACCACGGAATCGGGGAATTACGCGGGAATACCCTCCCTCCCACAGCCGGTATCATAATAACAAAGACAGCGGATATAATACAGACTAAGGACATGCATATGGAAACCTCATAATAGTCTCATCTGAGTTTTTATAATAGTGATACTTTTGTTTGTCGGAACGAAACGTGCAACAGGCGCTCGGCCTTTAGGGATAAAAACGCCAAGTGTAGAACTATTACCTCACTAAAATCATCCCGGTAATCAAAATCAGCACATGGAGAATGGCACCGGTTGTTCAATAGACTTGTACAGAACACCACGCGCGACATTGGTTAAAAATTGTAACCTATAATTATAACTATAAACCTATTGTGATAACTTTGACAGTTCAAAGTTTTTGTGTCTGTTGGGTTTAGGTGAAGTGTACGAGGAATATTTTCTTTTGGATATGAAATATAATCTCAGCTTGGATTGCCATTACGAAAGAAGCTTAGACAACAATAGAAAAAAAATATCAAGATTAATGCCCAATAAATGTTCAATTGCAGTCTGTAAGTTGTTTATCACATTGTTAGGATATATGGCAGGACAAAAATATCTTCATCATAATCGGACTTGTGTACCCGTCGCTTACAGAGCTCAGACTAAGGTGTTCGATTTGGAATAAATAGGGATACAATAACTAGGAACTTATCTACGTTCAAAGCAAAATAGTTTTTACATATTTAAATACATAATATGATTTTAATATCTCTAGCTTGTGTATCTACCGACACAAAGATTGTGGAGTTCTGCTATGCGAGCGGTCAGCCTATCGCACTGGCTGGCATAGTTAGAAAATATTTGAAAAAAGGTTGCAATCCTTTCCGGAATTGTGTGACAAACGTGGTGTCTTCAAAAAATCTGACAAGCTCTTATAATCCTGTCTGGCGTTATAAAATAGTTCGGAGTAATCACAATCGCCGAACTCGTCTCTCAATTTGGCTATCGCTTCCTCCGCATCGATTTTAACGAACCTCTTCTTCGATTTTATAGGCTGTCGATGGTGTAAAGCATTCTTCGTTTCAGTAACTTACAGGACCCTTCAACTTCACGACGGTGATAACTGGAATAACATAATCAAGGAATCCTGTATCAGTGACAGTCCCACTAGTTTAGGAAATTATATGACCATAATGTTAGTACGTACTTTTTGCTCTCTCGGACCCTTTTAAGATTGCGGGAAAAGTACAAGACATTTTTGTCTCAAGACTTTTTACTGAGCGAGAGCTTAATCGTTCCTTTTTTCTATACAAGATGCTGTTTATTCAATTGGAGGTATCGCTTTCGGCCTACCCTCCTCAAGCAAAAATAAAAATGCATTTATTTCGAGTAAGTATGATTCATACAGTTAAAACACACTCACAATTAAGAACATTATAATTATTAATTATATTCTATCAACAGAATTAATGAATATTATCATAATAAGATTTCAAATATGTCATGTAGGTATTGGTTAAAATATGAATAAAAAAAACCGGTCAAGTGCGTGTCGGGCCACGCGCAGTGTAGGGTTCCGTAGTTTTTATAACAGCCAAGTGCGTGTTGTATTCGCTGACTGATCATTTCGTACCATGCTCTAACTAAAAGCCAAACTTGTATACCTAACTCATTTACTTCCTATACAAATCCTCACCTGATTCGACAACTTTGCACGGAAAGTTCTCCGTCAATTGTGGATCGATTTTGAAAATTATTTTTTCGTTTGAAATGGTATGCTCTTGAGGTAGTACCATTGTCACCAAATTAGAATTTGATGAAGGGATCCCATGGAAATCGAGGGAAACCCTCAAATTTTAAAGGCAATAGTATAGCGATTTTGGTATTTTTTATAGTAACTTGTACATTTGCTCTCAGAAAGCACCATTTGGTGAAGCGGAACTGATGAAGAAGATCACAGATGGCCACCGGAACTACTCAATAATAAGTATTTCACGGGTTGCGATTCGATTACTTTAAAATGGTTGCTAAGCAATTTATGGTCGTCACAATGCGAATGGTGAAATGGAGCTGATGGTGAAATACCAGGAGAACTCCTCAACAATTAACGCCCCTGCATCGGGAAAAGCAATATTTTGTAAAAGGCGATAAGCAAGATGACATTAGGCTATTGTAACTTAGATAAATTATAAACAGACCCACTAAAAAGAAAGAAATAAAAACTTTTTAACTAAAAAAAAATCCGACCTCCAAAAAACACTACAATGTGAAAAATAACTTCAATTTCGGAAGTCGGTGGTAAAAAACTAAAATACAGATCCAAAGACACTATCTTCTGAAATTAAAGTTATTTTTCACATTGTAGCTAGTGGTTTTTTGGAAGTCGGTTTTTTTTTTGTTAAAAAGTTTTTTTTTATAAAACCTATTTAAATACGAAACTAGCGCGATACAACTGACGCTTAGCGCCATCTATCGACATTTCTATGGAGTTGTTCGAAATTTTCGATTTCTAACTACAACCGTTTAGTTGATAGAGGGGGGACACTTAACTCTAACGAAAATTGGTACTTTAAAGCTTGATAAGTCACGAACGGTTTGCTTAATCAAAAAACGGTCTTGCCTAACCCCTAATATTTTTGAAAGACCTATCCAACGATATCCTACACTATGGGAACGACGAAAAAAAAAATGTATCATTCCACTTTACATGTAGGGGAGGTACCCTAAATAATTGCCTTTTTCAAAATTTTATTTTACCACTATTTCGGCATCATTAACGTGTATACTCATGCCAAATTACAACTTTCTAGTACCAATAGTTTTTGAGCTAAACCGCGGACAGACGGACAGACAGACGGACATGGCGAAACTATAAGGGTTCCTTGTTGACTACGGAACCCTAAAAATGGACAATTAATTAATAAAGCTTAAATTAAATTAAAACCCAATCAATCACGCACCACGCACACTAGAAAAACTTACCTGACGAAAGACTAATCCTCACGGAAAGTCGGAACATACGATGTTTAAAATTCTAATCGATTTAAATAGAACTGAAAGTGTTACACTTGGCTGACAAAAGGATAGTATTTCAAAACCATTTATTGATAGGACAATGAGTAACGTGACACTTTTGTTTTCGGAGGGTTTTAGACAAAACCCTCAAGTAATCCGGTGATCTAACTTCATTAAAAAAATCGTATTTATAGCCTAAAATACAAAAGTTTAGATTACCAATAAATATAAGAGGCCCAGCTTAATGCCCCAGAGTTTTCAGGAATATTATTAAGAGTTGGGGAAGGTCTGCTTCCTGAGAAGAATGGTCAGGTGAGTCTTCCTCAAATACTTAGAAAAAATGTTAGCTATTTATACAATCAGTATTTGGGGACCTTCAGAGCATACTCAGACAGGAAAATTCGTGGGAACGCGCAAACTTGACCCCAAAAACTGGCCAAGCTGCAATAATATATGAAAAATGTTTGGGGATGAAGTCAAACACTACACACACTGTAGACAATGTAGACGATTAGGACGACGCACCAAGTGCCCAGTTGAGTTCTTCAATTCACTAACAGTGAGTGTTTATAATATAAAACTTATCAGTGTTCAGACAATGCTGATGCGAAAGACACGGCCGGCTCGAGCATGTACTGGAAGCGGTGCTTGTGAGGCTTTGTTCATACCGCGCATACAACTCATCGCCAACAATATCCCCTTCAATTTAAGCGCACACCCCGTGACTATTTCCTTTGCCCAAACAATAAACAAGTCACACGGACAGACGCTTAAAGCCACTGGTGTTGAACTGAAAACCGGCTGTTTATCTCATGGTCAACTTTATGTTCCTCATCGCTTCTGTTCCATTGTGGCTTCCAAAGGAAATATACCCAATATAATTTATAAATATTTTTTAAGTGTAGTGACAATTTAATTATTATATAAACTAGCTTTTGCCCGCGACTTCGTCCGCGTGGAATAGTTACTTTGGGCTAACGTTAAATTTAACCCCGATTTTGAAGCATTCTTCATTGGCGCTCCGCTCCTATTGGCCTTAGCGTAATGATATGGCTATAAATTGACTATTTAATTAAAAAATAATTTGCAATTCGAATCAGTAGTTCCTGAGATTATCGCGTTCAAACAAACAAACAAACTCTTCAGCTTTATATTATTAGTATAGGTAGCTATTGCCCGCGACTTCGTCCACGTTTCCGTCGTTTTTCGTAAAAAAAAAGTAGCCTATGTCCTTCCTCATGGTTCAGTGATTTTGATGTAACAGACAGATTAACTTTCGTAATTTAGTAGGGAAATATAATATGTCAAACTATAATACTGTTGAAAAATATCGCAATACCGAACCGCACAATATTATTGTTAATAGCTGTGACCGCGACTCCGTCAGCGTGTAACTCCTTGTGTGTTATTAAGTTAATGTATCGGTAATATTGTTTAGATCACGTTCACATGAGGCTTAAGTACCTATAGAATGAAAATACTTCAGCGCAAAGCTTCCGGGTAAACTATGTTGAAAGTTGACCCGTCCGTCACGTGAACATAAAGATTTCTAGAACTGCTAACCCAGGAAAGAGCGACGTACCTACAACTGACCATGCGAGAAACAACTGACGCCGAGATCTACTCCAGCAACATAAAAAGTCTGCCCTTGAGCCTTATTAATTGTCATTGCATAACACACCGATACTGGGAATTGCGTTCTTTTAAATTGGAATGGAAAATTATTTGGTATTATGGGAATTCTGGGAATAAAGACGGTTTCTCCTGCACCGCAACCTGTTAAAATTTGGGCCTCGATTATATTTTGTTGCAACTGGGTTACTTTTAGCCGAGTTCCATTGCAAAGTTGTGGTGGTTTTAAATTTCGGAGCAGAATAATAATCAGAAAGCTTCGAACTGCTAAGCTATCGGGAGTTACACGTGTTATTGTGAGTCAACCATAAAAGATAGATATATGCTGTCGTGGGATATTTTTTATATAATTTTAAGGAGAACATTTCCGTCATAAATGATTTCTGTGTAGCTTCAACCATTAAGGTTGCACACGCGACGGAAGCTTAAAAAATGGAGTAACTTCTCCCGTTTTCCCAACATTTCCCTTAACTGCTCTGCTCCTATTGATTGTAGCGTGATGAAAAGTATACTATAACCAGCTCAGGAGTATGAAGAATAATTGTAGCAAGTTTCGTTAAAATCCGTCGAGTAGTTTTTGTTTCTATAACGGTTATACAGACAGACAGACAGACAGACAGATAGACAGACAGACAGACAAAAATTTTACTGATTGCATTTTTGGCATCAGTATCGATCCCTAATCACCCCCTGATAGTTATTTTGTAAATGTATTTCATGTACAGAATTGACCTTTCTACAGATTTATTATAAGTATAGATGATTATCGGTTTTCTATTGGTTACATTTCGGGAAGTGTGCCATGGAATTACACAATCTAATTCCGCCAAGCCCGTTCCATCATCGGACTACAAGACAAACGCCGATGCGCCATCGTTTCATGGTGGACATCCCACCCATACGCACAAAATATTTTGGGAATACTTTCAGTGTGCGTACGGCTAAGGAGTGGAATTTCCTGCCGGAATCTGTGTTTCCTGATCGCTATAACCTGGGGGGTCTTTAGGTCAAGAGTGAATAGGTTACTTCTAGGCAAGCGTGCTCGATCTTCGACCACATCATCACTTACCATCAGGTGAGATGCCGGTCAAACGCGAGCCTATAACCAATAAAAACAAACTGGGGCTCCGCTGCAGAAATTTGGTTTGAAAAGTACTCTTTACTAGAGTCCCGCGGACTTTACTACGATAAAAACATAACCTCCCTCTTTTGCAGTCGGATAAACATAACCTCTCTCTGGCTTTAACCAACTTCCATAACCATCCAAATCCATCCAGTACTTTCGAAGATTAGCGTATCTTTTTTTTCTTTTTATTCATTTTTATATGGATAAATTTACTACGCATACAAATTCTACCGGTTCAGGAAGAAACCTGTTTAACACCTGTCTAGTTTTCAAATTTAGAAGCCAGTCAGCAATCAATTTAATTAAAGGACCCTAGGGTCGACACCTAAGCTTAACTGGAAGACTATTGAACATCTTCGTCGGCTCAGAGATCCGGGACTATTAGAGTCCCTGGCGCCCATTTAGTAATAATTTAATTTCACCAAAACTGGAAGATTGTACCTTGAAATTTAATTCAATTAAGTACTTACTTACTTAGTAATTTAAGACAAAATTTAATTTACACTTTAAAAGAATAGAACAGTACTGGTATTATCTTCAACCCACCATAACCCGAAGATCCACCGACTGAAGTTTAACCTGGCTGGCAATAACCTTTGTTTTGTATTTTACTTTACCTTGTTTGAATAAGGAAATAACCCTTTTTAACCGACTTCTGAAAAAGGAGGAGGTTCTCAATTCGGATGTTTGTTTGTTTTTTTTTTTATGTTTGTTCGGGCATAGCCCCGTCGCTCGCCAACCGATTTGAAAAATTCTTTTTTTGTTGGAAAGGGTATACTTCCCAAATGGTCCCATGAAAATTTTATCGACATCGAACAAGCCGTTTCTGAAAAATCAAACAAAAGTCTAAAAAAAATATTTACATTGATGATCTTTTCGGTTACTCTATATTGTGTTTTTTGTTCGCGCGTTTTTAGTTTTTTGTAGTTGACATTTTGGCTTTTATAACTAGACTAGTATTTGCGTGTTGCGCGAGGTGCAAGCACCTCGCGTGCTTGTGAAAAAAAAAGTATTTGCGTGTTGCGCGAGGTGCAAGCACCTCGCGTGCTTGTGAAAAAAAAAAAAAAAAAAGGGGGGGGGGTGATGGGGGGGTTTAGTATTTGCGTGTTGCGCTAGGTGCAAGCACGTCGCGAGCTTGTGAAAAAAAAAAAAAAGAGGGGGGGGTGATGGGGGGGGGGTTGCACAAGTATTTCGATTAAAGCATTGCCCCTCTAAATGAATCTGAAAAAAAAAAATGTTTCAAGTCTCTTAGATTCCGAGATCCGCCTAAAGGGGGGGAGAAGGGGGGCGGGGGGGGACTTTGAAAAATGCTTTTTACTTTACCGAGCCTCCTCTATACGAATCCGTAAAAAACAAAAAATACGGGTCTCGTAGTTTCCGAGATACGATAGGGAGGGGGGAGAAGGGGGGTGAAAAGGGGAGGTTTGGCACTTTTCCCGTAGGTTTGAGAGTTACTTGTTTACGAATCTGTCAAAATATACCCACCTCCCCATCCACCATCTGGGAGAACAATTATGTCAATGAGTGAGTCAGTCAGTGAGTGGTAATTTAGCTTTATATAGTATAACTAGTATTTGCGTGTTGCGCGAGGTGCAAGCACCTCGCGTGCTTGTGAAAAAAAAAAAGAAAAGGGGGAGGGGTTTAGTATTTGCGTGTTGCGCGAGGTGCAAGCACCTCGCGTGCTTGTGAAAAAAAACTAATGCATTGCCCCTCTAAATCAAGCATTTGCGTGTTGCGCGAGGTGCAAGCACCTCGCGTGCTTGTGAAAAAAAAAAGTATTTGCGTGTTGCGTGAGGTGCAAGCACCTCGCGTGCTTGTGAAGAAAACTAAAGCATTGCCCCTCTAAATCAAGTATTTGCGTGTTGCGCGAGGTGCAAGCACCTCGCGTGCTTGTGAAAAAAACTAAAGCATTGCCCCTCTAAATCAAGTATTTGCGTGTTGCGCGAGGTGCAAGCACCTCGCGTGCTTGTGAAAAAAAAAAGTGGGGGGGGGTGATGGGGGAGATGGGGGGGTTTAGTATTTGCGTGTTGCGCGAGGTGCAAGCACCTCGCGTGCTTGTGAAAAAAAAATAAAAAAAAAAGGGTGTGGGTGATGGGGGGGGTTTAGTAGTTGCGTGTTGCGCGAGGTGCAAGCACCTCGCGTGCTAGTGAAAAAAAAAGTGGGGGGGGTTAGTATTTGCGTGTTGCGCGAGGTGCAAGCACCTCGCGTGCTTGTGAAAAAAAAAAAAAAAAAAGGGGGGGTGATGGGGGGGTTTAGTATTTGCGTGTTGCGCGAGGTGCAAGCACCTCGCGAGCTTGTGAAAAAAAAAAAAAAAAAGAGGGGGGGGTGATGGGGGGGGGGGTTGCAAAGTATTTCGACTAAAGCATTGCCCCTCCAAATGAATCTGAAAAAAAAAATGTTCCAAGTCTCTTAGATTCCGAGATCCGCCTAAAGGGGGGGAGAAGGGGGGCGGGGGGGGGGGGGGGGATTTTGAAAAATGGTTTTTACTTTACCGAGCCTCCTCTATACGAATCCGTAAAAAACAAAAAATACGGGTGTCGTAGTTTCCGAGATACGATAGGGAGGGGGGAGAAGGGGGGTGAAAAGGTTTAGTAGTTGCGTGTTGCGCGAGGTGCAAGCACCTCGCGTGCTTGTGAAAAAAAAAGTGGGGGGTGATGGGGGGGGGTATAGTATTAGCGTGTTGCGCGAGGTGCAAGCACCTCGCGTGCTTGTGAAAAAAAAAAAAAAAAAAGTGGGGGGGGTGCTGGGGGGGTTCAGTATTTGCGTGTTGCGCGAGGTGCAAGCACCTCGCGTGCTTGTGATAAAAAAAAATTGGGGGGGGGGTGTGATGGGGGGAGATGGGGGGGGTTTAGTATTTGCGTGTTGCGCGAGGTGCAAGCACCTCGCGTGCTTGTGAAAAAAAAAAAAAAAAAAGGGGGGGGTGATAGGGGGGGGGTTGCAGAAGTATTTCGACTAAAGCATTGCCCCTCTAAACGAATCTGAAAAAAAAAATTTTCCAAGTCTCTTAATTTCCGAGATCCGCCTAAAGGGGGGAGAAGGGGGGCGGGGGGGGGACTTTGAAAAATGGTTTTTACTTTACCGAGCCTCCTCTATACGAATCCGTAAAAACAAAAAAATACGGGTCTCGTAGTTTCTGAGATACGATAGGGGGGGGGGGAGAAGGGGGGGAAAAGGGGGGTTTGGCACTTTTCCCGTAGGTTTGAGAGTTACTTGTTTACGAATCTGTCAAAATATACCCACCTCCCCATCCACCATCTGGGAGAACAATTCTGTCAATGAGTGAGTCAGTCAGTCAGTGAGTGGTAATCTAGCTTTATATAGTATAATTAATTACAAATTGACCCACTAAAAAGCGCAAAAATAAAAACTTTTTTGCAAAAAAATAAAACCGACTTCCATATCAAAACACTACAAAACCAAAAATAATTTAAATTTCGGAAGGCGGTGTGAAAAAAAAGAAAATACAAAACCAATAACACCGACTACCGAAATTAAAATTATTTTTGGCTTTGTAGTGTTTTGATATGGAAGTCGGTTTTATTTTTTTGCAAAAAAGTTTTTATTATGTATTTTCTTTACCTTGTTTGAATAAACTAATGTTGTTTGAAACCGTTTATTGTTTCAAAACCAACCACCTTGCATCTGGGATTTAGTTCCGTTACCTTTAGAGGGACAGAATCTCGAATGTAACAGTGACCTATTCAAACACAAAAACTTTTCCGCTTTATAATATTAGTATAGATCTATTTGTTACCTACCCAGTCCACAACACACAATCTAAGGTAAACCAAATTTCATTGAACATCTCCAGCTGTCTTGGTGTGATTAACAAACATCCTTAAAATCCATGTGAACCCCACAAAGTCCACGCGAACGATGTCGCGGGCGTCAGTTAGTTTATTATAATTATTTATTTACACAAAGAACTCAAATAGAAAACTGCATTAGCACTCATTAGATTTGATTACTACGCAATATTGTCACAACAGATCGATAAATATATCGTTAATTAAGAGACTCAGACATACAGGAATTCGAGTCCAGCGGCGCTGGCAATAACAATGCACAGAGTTAAATTAGCCTGGATACCACAAATGAAAAGCTCTCTCTATGAATATATGAAATTAATGCCAGAAAATACCAAATTCAGCTACAAAATTCAATACCATTTCAAACAACATACATTGTAGTCTAAACCGGGATCAAAGTACCAATATAACAAAGGACTAATAGGCAGCATACACGCGCATATAAATAAGTACATTCACCTGAAGACATTTCCACTAAGCCCTTTTAATTTATTGAAGTAAAGCTGCTTATAAAATCGTCTATACGCAACAAAATCTTTTCTTTAAAATTTGGTTCAATTTACGCAGTATATGAATGTTTCCCAAAGGGGATTTGTTGAAGCATTGTGTGCTCAACGGAACCAGTACGAATGTTATTCAAAACAAACAAATTAAAGCAAAAAGCTCCCAGTTATTGATAATTCCAACGGTGTGGATATTGCAATTGCGTACGATCTCTCCCAGCATGCAGTGTGAAACATGACTCTTTTTAGTTAGGTACAAAAATTCTTGGGATATAACAAAATAGTGTAATATAAGTAACATTCGTCAATATATGAAGGTGACGGGGGTCTGGAGAGGCAGTGGGGGTAGAAGAACTGAAAGCCACCCACGTGCCCTGGAACACTTTTCGGTTTATTTATTATATGCTCGGTTTTAAATGTGGTTGTTTACGAATCAATCGACTGTAGGCGATATAATCAAAATTTAATTTACATTAAGGTAACAATTCAAGAGAACATTAGTTTTATTGGTCGAAGAAAACCCTAGCTCTCCAGCGATGAGAACGTAATAGCCGAACGAGTATAAAAAGTGACCATTAAGTCAGTGACCTGAAAGATATGATGATCATTATATTACACAAACCTTAAAAACTAACGGTTCAAACACACTACTACCAATAAGGTAACTAGATTTGCACCCTTTGGAATGATCTGCGTTTGAAATATTACATCAAGGGCGCAAGGGTGTCGACATGTTGCAATAACTTACACAATTGCAGATCATACAAGTATATTATAGAAATCAATTAATTGTGACTAGATTTAACCACGAGGGTGACATCAAAGAAATCATCAGTCCCCCACCCGCGGCGAATGATATGAAATGAAAGGTACTGTCAGCTACCTACCCTACAAGGAGACACCATCAGCCACATTACATAATGATGCAGTAAACCCGCCATGCATAACATTTGATAGTCTATCCTGATTAGACTCGATGACGTAACTGTTTTTCAATTGATGATGGCGTTACTTTCTTGGTAGTACTTCTGTTTTCCAAGATTTTATTGTTAAGAACGAACTTTGCAAGTTACTTTTAGGCAACTTTCTCCATACTTATCAAGTTGAAACTTTGTTCTAATGGCGTTTCATATCTGAGGGCACTGGAGTGCCCCCGCCGAAGACGAGGCAAGCGAAGCGCAAGGGCCCTACCAACCTTGAGAAATGAAAGTTTGTATGATACTTTCATTAATTATCATACTAGAGAAAAAAAATTGTCATTAGCAACTTACAAAAAGAAATGAAATCCCACTAAAAACATTTTCAGATAAAATGTTTCTATGACACCTGCTCGCACTGTCAAAAAGTTATCAGATCTCATGTAGAACCAAGGTTCTAAATCTACACGCCCTAACTCTCTCTCTACAAGCACTAACTTTACAAACTCTTCCCCTTAGTCAGAATATTTCACCAATCGTTTTCGCATAAGGGCGAGATTCATAATTAGACCAATCATCACAGCACATTTTTTGCTCAGTGCTTATATTCTTCTGATTATCTGGAATTATTTGAAGTATTAGTTTACAAAACATTTGGGATTCTTTACAAGTGAAATTATCCATTAGTTGTATAACATGAGATACCTAGTTTAAGGAATTCAAAGCAGGTTCGAGGTCAATGTCAGTCATCAGTCATATTTATAGTCAGAGATAACGGGAAGCCTTACTAAAAGGGGTTCGCTCTTTCTATTGTTGCACTGTTTATTGCTTTAATTGTATATTATCCAATAATTTATGCTCTTTCTATTGGTTTAATTGTAAATGCAATGTAGTATTTGAGTACAATAAAAAATCTACACTAATGGAAATTAATTTGAAGAGCCTTTATTGGTAAGATGGAATTATGTGAAAGGATTTTGGTATTAAAAAGTTGTCCAAATAATATGATGAGTACCACCCACACAAGTGACGTAGCGGCATGCAACAAGCCGTAATTGGAATAATAAGGTAACCCTAGACTATTGAGACAGCTCATATCTGATTTCAAGTTCCCTTCATAGCTTTTGGCGCCCAATTAGTGCAACCAACGTGACATATAGCCATTATGTACAGCGGTGGTAATTAGGGGATATAACTAGCTTTTTAACACTTCATACCTCTGTGCAATCACATAGATCTTACATAGTCGCTTAATTAAGATATATTGTTTCTTTTTTATGGTGTGTCTGGTTTTTTTTTAATGTAGTAAACCAGGCAGAATATTAAGTTTTACGAGACGCCAAAGGAAATCAAGACTAATAAACAAGCTCATTTCAGGTGCTACATTTATTAACGATTACCAGTGAAACAACTCACACCCTTAGTAACAATGTCTAGTCCATTCTTTGATATGTTGTGCGATGACAAAGTGCGGCTTACTGATTGTAATAAACCCATAATATTCCGGAGATGCAGGGCCGAGAATAGGGTGGCATGGCAGGCACGAGAATAGGGTGGCATGCACGTTGGGCGGGGTGGGCTCGCAGTGCAAGGGGTGGAAATCGCGCCGCGCCGCGCCTCACGACTGCTGCACTTTATTGAAGCTCACATCCCGAGTGATCGGCGAACATAGATTTGATTTTGGGGAGGAACATAACAGGCCGTAAGAATGATTTTAACAGAACCCTTCTTCGCAACAAATTAAATAGTTAACTGGGTTTTATTATAATTAAAGGTCAGAAACAGGGTGAAAGGTGATTGAAATAATATTTCCCCTCTGTAATTAAATTAATTAAAAGTGGGCACGGCGTTTAAATTGAAACTGTTATATAGGTAAATTGTGTTTTCATATGGCTAGATATGTATCTAGCCATATGAAAACACACATTATTTTTAACACGCTTTTATTAGGTCGACCTGTATGTAACTAACTATGTAATGAAATCTAAGGTAACTAATTTAACCATCTTCCAAGGGTCGTAGCGTAATGAAAATTGGCAGCTGTATGTAGTTCTGATGACAATACAATAATATGGTATTGTCGAATTGATCTGATGATGGAGCCGGAAGATATGAAGTGGAACTGCATGATGGAAAATCGTATCATAGCTGTTTTGGATTTCTTAGAAAAGTCTTATAATGAACTTTGACCACGATTAGGTTTCAAGGTCTGATAATGAAGCCAGAAGATAGGCACTGGCATTCCATGATTGAATATCGTATCATAGTCGTGTTTGCACTTGTGAGAAAGGCCACGTAATGGACTTTAACCACGATTAGGTTTCAAGGTCTGATGATGAAGCCGGAAGATAGGCACTGGCATTCCATGATGGAATATCGTATCATAGTCGTATTTGCACTTATGAGAAAGGCCACGTAATGGACTTTGAACACGATCAGGTTTCAAGGCTATAACAAACCTGAAAAAAATCCGTTATCGTTTTTTTAACATTTTATTTTATTTATACGTGCGTAAAGCGTGTTTTTCTAGTGTGTTTTAAACTATTAATTTATTAACTTTTACACAAAAAATATCATGAAATATGTTTTGTGAAAAAATTAAAAATAATACACGGCGTTCTTATTTCGTAGTTTAAACTTGATAAGGCCGGTGATTTCTAGCTGATTGCCTTGACTAGAAATATCCAAAAACTTATTCAGAGATCTAGAAACAAAGTTTCTTGTAAAGTCCATACAATTCGCACTGGCCATATTATATGAGAATCATGAGTTTTTTGAAGTAAGAACCATACAGATTTGAGTAGACCTGCTCAGACAGTACAAGATTTATCAGTTACCATGTAAGTCAACGTAGAACTACGAGCTTAAGAAGCTCAAAAGTTGTTGACAAAACCGAAATATTACAAGAAGTGCATGGAAGACAAGGTTACAAATTAAATATATATTATTTGCATAGTGTGAAATAATTTTCACAATGTCATCTGTAAACACTAAAAGAAGCGATATTTGTTAGGTAAGAGTCATACGAGAGTACACCAAATGAGTAATGGTTACTGACCATACTCAACTTCGTGATATTGAGATGCTGACGAGACGAATCTCACGGTGTGGATCGATTTGTGCTAGGTCAGTACTTTATTGTAGGTATTGCGATGCTGAGGTTGTGAACCTCACGGTGATCATATACTTTAATTTAACAGTACAGCTATAATATGCCCATAACCTTTTGTAGCGTTTTATTATACTAATATTATGAATGCGAATGTTTGTGAGGATGGATTTATAGATGTCTGGATGTTTGTTACTTTTTCACACAAAAACTACAGAACGGATCTGAATGAAATTTAAGATAGCATAGTAGATGGTAGACATCCTGGAAAAACACATAGGCTACTTTTTATCCTGGATTTCTCACGGGATCAAGATTTACGCGTACGGAGTCGTGAGCAGAAGCGAGTAAAGATTAAAAAGGAAACTTATTGAAGAACTTCAATGTTACATTTATTACAAATACGAATAATAAGTGTTGGGACTCCCATGTGCTTCAATCAACACAAGCAAGTGTTGAACGTCATTGTTTAATGTGCATGCGTGTCATACTAACATGTGGGTCTAAATGTTGCATTATAACAATCTTTACATAGTATAAAAATTGGGCAAGTGCGAGTCAGACTCGCCCATGAAGAGTTCCGTAGTAACTATAATAATATAATATAACATGTATATTAATTTGACAAAAAAACCTTACAAATTTCTTAAAACTAGCTTATTTACATTTTTTACAACTACACCAAATAACTTTGTTTTTCATAGTGTTTGTATGAAGTACAAGGTTATATTTGCGGTTTTAGAAAATATGCTATATCTCAAAAACTGCTGACCCGTTCAAACCAATTTTGGTTGACGGTTCGTTCAAATCAATTTTGGTTCGGACGGACGGACGGACGAGAAAAACCCACAATTCCCAAAATTTGTAATGTATTGTCGTAAAAAACATATTTCTCTCTGGGTCATCTGACAAGATAGATCAAAATAATGTACTACAAAAATGTATATTTTAAATAGATCTATAAAAACAAAGTTCTCGATGATAATGCATATTTTCTAAATATCAAAAAAAATACTAAATTGCTAAAAAACCAAAATTTTCATTATTACACATTATACCCGTTGTACAGTTGGTGGCGTCTCTTTTTAAGCATACATAATATAGCTTGTGCCAGGAGGCGCCGCTCTTTTATATCTTACAAGTGTAGTTATTAAACAGAAGTGTACCCATTACAAAAACACAAGCTATTTAGAAGCGATAGATACGACGTACATTTAATGTAGATCAAAGTTGCGCTTTATATCATGTTATTTAAAATAAATGAAAAATGATAAATGAGATTTAAAATGCGGGGGCATAACGGCCATCTGGCCGTACATAATTATGTGTAGATTAAACATAATAAAAATATTATTAATTACTCCACACTGACGTCACATAAATAGTAGTAAAACAACTTGACGGTGAGGCTTGCTTAATATTGGACAAAGCTTTTAATTAAACTCATAACACCCCTCTTGATCCGTCGGCGATTAAAAAAGCTTGAGAAAGCCAACTATATAATCCTTCTATGCCGTTTTCAGCTACATTATCGTCACTGTCATCTCTCATGTGGCTAGAAATAAGCGGCCAAGTACTAGTCCGAGTCGCCCATGAATGTCCTTGTAGTCCTGCCCTTAGAGACTCGGAGACTAGAGGTCACTAGGAATTCCAGTCTTCTTCTCCGGTTTAGCAGTCTCTAGCTCTTCCTACTGAGGTGGATTTACGTCACAACCCTTCATATGTCGCAAGTACATCCTAATTCTTAGGAGTTGTTCGCCACGATTTCGCTTGCCCTCCTAAAGTTCCGAATAAAGAATGCGCTTCCCTACTTTCCGACATGCATGCTACGTGGCCGTACCACCTTTAAAACACGAGTAAATAGGCATCTTCTGAGCTCGCTCGTCCCATCTTAGACCTCATCTATCGCTTACCATCAGACGAGTACGAGGTCAAGAGTGGACCCATCAGTAATAAAAAAAAAGTCTTCTACCTAGCTTGGCTATCAGCTGAATGACCAGCTAGACTATAATAGAGGAGGACAATAAAATTCTTCACACCAGATATTTCAGATCATACTCCTTTGATAGATATACGTTTATACGTAAGAAGTATTTAATTTCAATATTAATTCCCATTAGGTTGTAGAATTTCTTGGAACGATTTTCATCTAAGCTAATCAAATTACGTCAGCATGTCAGAACTCCTGAAGTTCCACGAAGAGTCTTTCAAAGAAATTTTGAACTTAGTTTCGTAAAAGGAAAGAATAGGTACGTTTATTACTTTCGTAAGAAATATACAGGGTAATCACGTTTATTTTTCAGAAACTTTTTTTGTTAAATTAGTTTTTCCTACAATTTAATGTAACTTATTTTTCCAGAGAGATTTTGTTAATTCCATTTTTATTATTGCTTATAGTTATTGCACCTGCCGCGCTATCTCTCCACCACCTTTGGTTGACTGGTAGAGAATGCCAATGACTTTAAGTCCGCGTTGGACCTATGTGCATGAACTCTAAATAAGTAGATTATACACAAAATATAATGTTCAACGTTTCATTTAGAAATATTTAGTTGCAATTAAGTTAAGTACTCCTTCCCGGAAGGAAAATTTAATTCGTGATTAACGCTAATACTTAGGTATCGTATCGTGTTGATTGAGTTTACCGTATCGACACGACTGCTGTTGAATTATTACATTATTCAAATAATTACTCTGCAGTTAGAGAAAATCTCTCACGGCGCAAATACCAACAACACAACCTTAGAGGGAGTTATATGTGTGAGCAGTTTGGGGTTGAAAAATAAGGCCCATGGGATACGAGGGTTTTGTTTAACCAAAATAAACAGAATCACTATTCAACTTTGCAATTCTGCCAGTGTTCTGCGCACGTTTCCCATCGACAGCGATATTGACAAATTGCATGATGCCTAATGAATTCTTTCACTGCACACCTTTTTATATTCACTTTTACATGATTAATTATAATTATTGTTATTTGAGCTTTGTAAATATGACCTCGCATTATTGTAAACACGAATCGTACGTACGTCGTATTTTTTGTTTCTCTATGATTCTACATATTATTTATATGATGTTTTGGACTGCCTAAGCGAAGACAACTACAACAAGAGAGTAGGTTTTTAGTGAACAAATTAATTTCAGACACTCCCTTCCGCTCCACTCAGAAAGGGAAGAGTCATTAGTATAATGATTTACCTCATAATGGAATGTTTCTTTTGTACGTAAAGAAAAAGTTCCGTGCACTATCAACTACTTCACAATCGAAATAAATAAACCTATCCGTTAAAAACTTGATGCAGTGGCACGTAGAGTAAGTTTGTATTCACTCAATTCGTTTCGTTGCACAGACACCTACATACTCGGCGATCATGATTCAATTATAGAATCAACACGCCTCTTTATTGTATTAAAATAAAGCCGGTTGCACATTCCAACGAGAATTTTATCGAACCATTATTGAATAAGTATTATTTGAGGAGTTGTCGGAAGCGCGACTGCTAGATCTCAAACTTGGGTTCGAAGCCACAACTAAGAACTGATGAACGTAACTCTTTTTCACGCCCCAGCCGCCGTGGCAGACGCCCTGGGCTTCGGGGTCCGCGGGTCGATCTCCAGCCTTCGTAAGCGCGGGCTTGTGGACAGGGAGCAAGAGGGTAGCTCACTTATCAGTAAGGGCCAGGCTCGGGCCACGTGTTCAACGCGCTCCTCAAAGAGCAGTCGGTAATGGGCTGGGGCTTATAGACCTATTGCCTGCCGGGGTTGTGCGAATGCTCCGCGGTATCTCGATAGAGCCCCGGAACGCGAAGAGGAAGTAGCTTTTAGTCAGTAAAATTCTCACACTCCTTTTCGCTGATCGCATTCATTTGATGATTAACATCACAAAAAAAGGATCGATAAACTACAAAGAGATTTGCAAAATAAGATCAATTAAAGGTAAGGGAATGTACAGCATTAAATAAAACTTTCACATTTTGTACAGCAAGTTCAGGATTCGTATGAAACATAATTATACCAGTACCGATAATATTGCACAGATTATATTTCAGGCACAGAATATCCGAAACTAGTTGCTGGGGCCATACAGTTGGGCCCAGCTGAACGCGAAGATGTAACAAGGAAGTTATTTGAATCCTTTCAGTGTTCGTAAAATGTTCAGTGGCAGTTCAAATCCAGTTTTAATAAGTAAAAATTCAGATCCCCGCAAATGCAGATAAAACCTTCAGTCACTTGTTGATAGAATTCTACCTAATATGTTAAGTACATTTGTGAATATTTATAAAAGACGCAATTCTATACATCTTCTTTAACTATTACAAATGATAAGAATTTAAGTGTGTTGTTATTTTAACCTTCTCGAAATTTTGGAACGTCTGTATTTCTGTTCATCTGGATTGATCTCTGGAACTCTGCCGGAATGGCTGAACCGATTTATATGTGACTTTTACTGTAAGATAGAGGAAGTTATAGCAAAGGTGCTTGACTGTATGCTTGAGCGCAGAATAACTGGACAGAAGAGCAGCACGACACTCAGTTCGGCATTCAAGCTGGACTTGCCACAAAAACTGCTATCCTGGCGATCAAGCACATGGTCAGGTACACTTCTGTTTATGCGGTTTACTTAAACCTATTCAAGGCTATTATGGCGTAAGCTGCGAGAACAACAAGTACCTGACGAGCTTGTTGAACTTTTTAAGTATTGGTACAGCCATCATTTTAATCAGGTTAGATGGTAGGGGGCTTTGTCTGGGACATACGGGCTAGTGTGTGGTGAGGTAAGGAGGTTTGACTACTCCTATGCTTTTTAGCCTATATCTATGTCAACCGGCTAATCGTGGAGCAAAGTAGCACAGGTGTTGGAATCAATTAATGACAAAGTAATGCATAAACAGTATTAGCTACGCGGATGACATGGTGCCGCTGAGACCCTCGATTGAGGCTCTCAGACAGTTCCTTAAAGTGTGTAACAAAGAGCGAATTTAGCACAGAACGACCCAGTACAACAATGCTTTCAGGATGCTGTTGAGCCTTTTTACGATTCTGCAGCGTGTCAAGTATGTTCGCTGAGGTGGCGGTAGATAATTTTGGCGCTATCATGAGACGGGGTTCTACCTCATTGCTGCGCAGAATTCGTGGGAGTACCAATAGCATACTGAAAGTAATTGCTGATAAACAGGTTTGTGTTTTCCTACGGCATTGGACTCACATGCATAGCGGCGGAGATGATGCTGCGAGAAAATACGTGAACTAGTTATTGGTTAGATATGTTAATTTTATCGAGGACTAGTACTCTCGCGGGGCTTCGCTCCCGTGGATTCTATCACGGTAAAAACATAACTCTCCTTTTTTGCAGTCGGGTAAAAAGTAGCCTATAACCTTCCTCAAGCTTCAAGCTACTTCCATCCCAAATTTCATCCAAATCCACCCAGTACTTTCGAAGATTAGCGCGTTCAAGCAAACAAACAAACAAACTAACAAACTTTTCCGCTTTATAATATTAGTATAGATGTTAAGTGTTTTACTAACAAATTTAGTATGGATTTTATCCTATAATAAATTAATAATAAGAAATAATAGGACGACATATAGACTACCTACTTTTATTCGCATTTACGCTGGAAAGTATATAAGAGGTATTCCATGAAGCGCACCCAAACGAAGCGCACCCAGACGAAGCACACCTAAAGTATTCCACTTAGCACACCCGTAGGTGCGCTTCAAATAAAAAATTAAAATATTTAATTTCCTATTCCACGAAGCACACCTATGAATATCACTCGCATAGTGCGGACACTAAGAAATAAAAATGTCGATCTGCGATGTTCCGGACTTAACGTTTTTAAATTATGACATATCAGTGCTGACTAAATTCAATCCTCGGTCATCAAGTATCATTAAGGTATCATTAAGTTTGTGATTGTAGGAATGGGCTTCATGGTGGAAACTACTTGCTGCTCAAGTTTATTCATTGCTTCCTTAATTTGGGTCTCCAAATCGTTTGAGGCACATTTATGTTCCTTTATTTTAACAACTTCTTCCATGCTACTTAATGTGAGTAAGCCATTACATCCTTTTTTAATACACCGCCACAAGGCATTACCGTTCTTATAAATCTTGTGTTTACTATATTGTTTGTTATTATACACTAACACTTGTGTCCCCTTCCTTTAGGTGTGCTTCGTGGAATAGGAAATTAATTATTTTAAATTTTTATTTGAAGCGCACCTACGGGTGTGCTAAGTGGAATACTTTAGGTGTGCTTCGTCTGGGTGCGCTTCGTTTGGGTGCGCTTCATGGAATACCTCGTATATAATGTAATGCAGTCTGATAGGAATTTAAAAACTCTTTAAAATAAACTCATAAGTTATTAAGATTGGAATTGTAAGCATCGTGCGATTATGGTAATTGCAAAACATTAGTTGCAAAGTACTTACATGATGTGGTCATTACCTGATTAGTATCAATGTATGTATTTATTTTCAAACTCGCATAATTTCAAACAAATTGGACTCAGGACGCTCAACACTGGCCTACATTTCCCCAGCGTCTTGCCAATAGTTTTAATTAGACAGGCTCAGTCAGCTGTGAAATTCACGCGAACAGAAGTGGTAAAATTTGACATGTTGAGGAGTCCATACATGTGAAGAACAGTCTGTAACCTACGGTTGATGGCAACGAGCAAAAGGTGCATTCAAGCGATACACATAAGTTGAATGACACCGGATTCGAAGTACTGCCGCCCCATCAAATACAAAACTGACAAATTGTTTTAGGATATGGATCATAATTCGAAAATTGCATTGAGTGACATGTTTTGTCAACGACACCAAAGTTAATAGACGCTTCGTTTGACTGACATAGGAACAGATAACTAACAAGTACGAATTTATTTAGGTCAATTTATTCACCTTACTGATAACGCACAACGAGACTTGTGTTTGAAATATTGGAACTATTTTATTAATGCGTGATCAGCAATCTAGATTAATTAAGTACCAAGATGGTTCAATTACGTATTAGTAAGCATTTTTTAATAATCTTTTTTTTTTTCATTTAATAGCCATTAAAGTTTCTCACAATCGATGTCAAGATTTCCACGAGAAATGATAACAAGAACAAAAGATAAAATTCGATTACAGCAAGATAAGTTTTAAGTAATCGACATTAGTCGGCTGAGGCAGATAAAACACGAAGAAAACGTGAGTGCAATAATTAACGAGCAATATTCCGATACAAAACAGGACAATGTCACTGTATAAGAATTTCATTATATCCACAGCCTTTCCTAAGAAATTTCCAAAAGACTAGTAGACACTTCCTGTATTCCAAGGACTGGCTATTACTTACCTAAGCAAAAGCGAAGCATTGCCATACAAAGTGGCAATGCCGTCCATCTCGTAGGTACGTTAGCAGCCGATAGGGATGAGGACGACTTTTGATGCCTTATTTTAGTTTGTAGTTAATATTAATTTATTAAATATATGATAAAAACAATAAACAGTTATTTGACATTTTCAAATAGACAATAGTTGAAACTTACTTCGTTCTAGTCTCTAGCTATACAAGTCTTGAAAAATTACATTGACGTTTAATCGTTTAAAAGATAGACAATTCCAAAGTGGCAAAATATCCCCCCCCCCCCCCCTCCACTCTTACTTTTATAAGAGGGAAAAATCTAAAAAAAAATGTATATGCTGTAGATCCTTTTTCGTTGTATTCGTTATTCTCAAGAGGTTTTATAATTAAAAAAAAGTTCGGGAGCAATGTAAGAACGTGGAAGAAGTCGTGGGCTGAAGTTGAAACAATTACTACGGCTATAAGATGAAACATTTAACAGTAATTAGTCGTTTTCTAATTGTCGGATTAGTTGACTATCAAAAAGTGCCCATTCACAGACACTACCTAAAACAAGACGATTACAAAGTACTGTATATGTATACCAAAACCTGGTAACGGTAGTCGATTCTTTGACTCATTTATAGCTTTTGAATATTTGAGTTAAAAATATGATCAGTTTTTGCTTTCGTAAAACAATGTTGATCAGCGGCGAACCACTGGACGGATTTGAACGTAACTTGTTTGTTATATAGCTATTAAATCTGGGCAACATAATTATAGGCTATCATTGATTTCGGAAACTGGAAAGCCTGATATAGAACATTACACGCGAGCGAAGCCGCAGGCGGATGTTTGTACGAAATAAAAGTCCTCCTAAATTGTCATGAAATGTAATTCATGAAATGTAATATGGTGTCTGTTTTCACTATTTTTAGTATTATAGAACAGTTTAAACACCCCATTCGCTGTTTAATTAATTATTATAACTAAAAATTAATAAGTCTCATTATAGTCTATTATTATTATAGTCATTCTAGTCACTTTATACGTAGTGTAGCGTAAGTAAAATTAAGTGCACAGTAAAACACAACCGCTACTTAACACGTTTAATTTTGATTAAAAGGAAAAAGATAGAAAACAAGTACTTAATTAAAAAACATAAAAAAGTTAAATATTAGTTATTATTGGGAACCTTTCAGTGATGGCGTGGGTTAACTTAGCGGAAAGAAAAAGAATGTTATCGAAAGTATTATGCAAATATTTTTAACTTACCTAACAAAAAAATCGATTGCAATCGGTTATAGCTAGGCGAATACGCAATATTAGTAATTTTAGTTACAAAAAAAACACTAAGAGCATCCAACGCGTCTTGATAGGCCTTAGGTTAGAAAGAGTTTTTGACGTGATAATTTTTAGATTAGAAATATACAAATTAGGTGCACTATTTAAAATAAAACTCCTGCTGCGAAAACTCGGTAATTCCTGGACGGCTGGACACGACTGTGGGAAGTAACGTAGAAATCACGGAGCCACTGCGCTGCGGGGTCCGCATCTACCTCGTACCCTCTTCAGGCCTTTGAGATGGACGTCTCAGGCACAGGATGTGCTCGGATACCGGGCGAGAGCGCCCCGGCCTCCGTCGTCGATAACCGACGTCGCTTGCCCGTAGGGTGGAGCCAAAAATTGGCTTGTAACGGGATCAAATTAACCAGAAAATCACCCACAGACTATCCTTTTGCTAGGACACTTTATATTTTTTATTGGCTTAACACCAACAGAAAAAAACTTTCACTTCATAATTTCGATATTAATCAAAAAATAAGGTCGACCATCACATATCGGGTCCCAAAAATGTAATCACGCCGTCAAAAGGCAAAACATCCGAGGATATTTTTCACGATTCCTTGTTCAAATGTGAATAACAGCTATGAAGAAAAAATTTTATTGAAAAGTTTGGATTAGAATTGGAGGAAGTTTTAACCGTAGCGGTTTTACGCTACAGTACCCCATTTCCAGTAAAAAAAAAAAATGAGAGTAGCAACCCTAAAGGTGAGTGGCAACCCTAAAGGAAAGGTGAGTGACAACCCTAAAAGAAAGGTGGTTGACAACCCTAAAAAAAAGGTGGTTGACAACCCTAAAAGAAAGGTGGTTGACAACCCTAAAAGAAAGGTGGTTGACAACCCTAAAAGAAAGGTGGTTGACAACCCTAAAAGAAAGGTGAGAGATCAACCCAAGTGAAAGTATCAACCCAGTGAGAGGGTGACAACGCTATAACAGATTGAGATCACAACAACAGATTGAAAACACAACAACAGATTGAAAACACAATAACAGATTGAAAACACAATAACAGATTGACAACACAAAAGGGATAGCATCAACCAAGAGTGAAAACCAATATATATACAAATTAAATAAACTAGCCTAACTAACTTTAAACTAAATACATCAAATCAACGACATCGAAGTGCAGCTGATACTGAATAAAATTGAAAGCCGGCCTCCAGTTTAGACGTTAACAGTGCGAGCTTCAGATGCGTCTCCTAAACCTACATTAGAATAGAAAAACAAACGATAGAACTAGAATAATATTCTTAAATATATAGGAACAAAGAACAATATTCAAGACGAAACAAATAAGAGTTGAGATTAAGAAATAACCTAAAAATAACTTCAAAGGAAGTCAAACAAAAACTCGAAGTCGAACACAAAAGCTCGAAGTCAGATAATAACTCGAAGTGAGACACGACACAAAGTCCAACACGACTCAAAGTCAAACACGACTCAAAGTCAAACACGACTCAAAGTGAAACACGACTCAAAGTCTAACACGACTCAAAGTCAAGAGCTTAAGTTATAGAGGGATAAGTTAGAAGGTTAAGTTAAAGAGAGAGGGTTAAGTTAAAGAGGGTGGACCTTAAATCAAAATCAAAAATACGACGCTTAATGAGAGGAAATGGTTATGAATAAATATTAACTCCAGGGAGGAATGAGGGTCGAAATAATAAAAGAGGTGTCGTTAATTGAAAACTAATGGCCTAACATAAGTAATGCTGATTAAGTTAAGAATATGGAACAAATTAATTCATTTAAGTATGTCTTTTATATGATATTGTCCAATATGATGAGAATCACAGTCTTGTAGGACATATGTAGTCATGGAGATGACTCTGATCACACGACATTTAATGAAACGAGGAGCAAGCTTTCCTGTAAAGTATTCAGCAGCTGACGATTTTGAAAAATTACGCCTCCATACAATGTCGCCGGCATTGAGTGTAATAGCCGTGCGGTTCGTATTGTAATTTCGTGAATTACGGAGAAAAGCAGAAGAAAGATTGTCCGCTACTTTTGCGTAAATCTCGGCGAGCGAAGTCAGATTACTCGCGTGTTGTTCCCGACTTTCAGCTAAATTAGTGCTTAGAGTCTGGTTATTCGCACGCGATGAATCCATACAGACTTCTCTACCGAATATGAGAAAGTTTGGCGTAAACCCTGTGGCTAAATTAATACATGAATTGAGGTAAAGTTTGACCTTGGGTAACAATTTAGCCCAATTCCTTTGGTTCTCGCCAACCAATATGCTCAAACAAGTAACGACACTTTGGTTATAACGTTCTACCGTGTTTGCTGGTGGAGTGTAATAAGGGGTATATGTAGGGGATTCAATGCGAAACGATCTAAGAAAGTTTAAAAACTGATTACTACGAAAAACGGTAGCATTATCACAGAGAATAGACCGTGGAACTCCGAAGTTAAAAAATATTTCAGATTCCAAAGCTTTTATAACTGAATTGGCGTCAATCCTTTTAAGGGGCACTAACCAAACATATTTAGAAAAAACATCGACCATAGATAAAATGTATTTGAACCCATAATAAGCGATTGGAAGCGGTCCATGATCGAATGTAACCGGACTCGCGTACATTCTAGATAAAGCGTCTGGAACGACGTGTTGCGACCCTTTGCGATGAATGATATCAAACGTGTAGAACGACTAGTACCCGGAGTGGGCCTAGGTGGAATGGGAGGAGGTCTAGAAATAATTATACTTCCGTGTAAAGGAGTCTCAACGATAGAACCTTCTTCGGACATTTTTAAACACAAAATAGAAATAGGTTAAATGAAAGAGCGGGACTTAGCAGGAAATCGTTAGATATCGTGCCGTAATATCGATGCGGGAAGAAGACAACAACATGAACGTCAAAGGAATCGGCTGGGCTAAGAATCCAACAAAACAGATACTAGCAAATAGCAGACAAGCAAACAGACGGGCTAAAAAAAATAAGAAAGGTAGACACTAGCACACGACCATTCAAAAAGCTTACCTTTGGTCACGATGCCTAACCATCCACACATCAAACACACTCTACGGGAAACTAACTACCGCTACCTACTGGGATAAAATAAAACTCGGGATAGATAAGTATATTTTGGGAGAAAATAAAAGAATTGGAAATTGGGTATAGTTACAAAGTTAATCTTTAAAATTGAATTTCACAAACATCACACAATTTAGCAAAGAACATAAATTCAGTTAGCAATTCTGTAGTCCAGTCGTATGAATCGGGAAAACATTCAAGACAGGTAATCCTTTTAACTTCCATACGGGTATTTGACCAATTCTAAAACCTGAAATTCACAATAAGAAAGATGAAAATTAAAGATTGCTCTCAAGAGCAACCACACACGAGATAACAAAAAAAATAGGTATTTTAGTAATAATTAATATGCAAACTTACTTTAATTCGGGCGCCATATTGTAGCGTAAGTAAAATTAAGTGCACAGTAAAACACAACCGCTACTTAACACGTTTAATTTTGATTAAAAGGAAAAAGATAGAAAACAAGTACTTAATTAAAAAACATAAAAAAGTTAAATATTAGTTATTATTGGGAACCTTTCAGTGATGGCGTGGGTTAACTTAGCGGAAAGAAAAAGAATGTTATCGAAAGTATTATGCAAATATTTTTAACTTACCTAACAAAAAAATCGATTGCAATCGGTTATAGCTAGGCGAATACGCAATATTAGTAATTTTAGTTACAAAAAAAACACTAAGAGCATCCAACGCGTCTTGATAGGCCTTAGGTTAGAAAGAGTTTTTGACGTGATAATTTTTAGATTAGAAATATACAAATTAGGTGCACTATTTAAAATAAAACTCCTGCTGCGAAAACTCGGTAATTCCTGGACGGCTGGACACGACTGTGGGAAGTAACGTAGAAATCACGGAGCCACTGCGCTGCGGGGTCCGCATCTACCTCGTACCCTCTTCAGGCCTTTGAGATGGACGTCTCAGGCACAGGATGTGCTCGGATACCGGGCGAGAGCGCCCCGGCCTCCGTCGTCGATAACCGACGTCGCTTGCCCGTAGGGTGGAGCCAAAAATTGGCTTGTAACGGGATCAAATTAACCAGAAAATCACCCACAGACTATCCTTTTGCTAGGACACTTTATATTTTTTATTGGCTTAACACCAACAGAAAAAAACTTTCACTTCATAATTTCGATATTAATCAAAAAATAAGGTCGACCATCACATATCGGGTCCCAAAAATGTAATCACGCCGTCAAAAGGCAAAACATCCGAGGATATTTTTCACGATTCCTTGTTCAAATGTGAATAACAGCTATGAAGAAAAAATTTTATTGAAAAGTTTGGATTAGAATTGGAGGAAGTTTTAACCGTAGCGGTTTTACGCTACAGTAGGTACATTAAACCGCTCTTGTTGTTTTGTAATTGTTGCAAGTAGGTAATAATAAATAGCGACTAATCATCATTTTTAAACTCCGATGTCAATATGTGACCACCGTGCACCGTGGTGAGTTAATTTATAACCAAAACTCAATTTTTGTTAAACTAGTTTTATTTTTTTTTACAATTTAACTGTTTATTGTTCCTAGTTTCAAATGCAGTTGAAGAGATGTTAAACTATTCTGAGAATATCTTATCGATGGGCGTTCGAATGACGAAGCGTACAGATATAGTTATCAGGTCTAAGCCGCGGTCCAATGTGTCCTAGATTCGCTTGCATCGGTCTGACACTAGTAATTTAGCGATAAAGCAACATCAACTGGTGCAAGTCGGCCGGTCATATCGATCAATAGGATTCGCCTAATACTATGCGACAAGAACATAATACTAACCAATTGCAATTCACGGTTACTCCGGTCACTAGTTAATCACATTTATCGATTGAATATTTCGTATTATAATAGGGCAAATGTTAACACGGATATTGAGTATAGTATTTGTATTTTTCCCTGTATTAAGTTAGTTGCCATTCGTTTGTTGCTTCATAATTTTGTACATATATGTATAACTGTAGATACTTTTACGTAGCTTTATTTTTTAGGGGTAGTACGGGTATAATTACACCAAGGGGGACGAATCTTACAGAACGAAGGGGTCTGAGATCGTTTATATAATGAATGAAATCCAAAAACAAATGAAAGCTACAAGTGTTCACGACTGTTTGAATATTATGCTCATACTAAAATATAAATTTCCGAACAGGAAAATAAACAAAGATAAAAAAAATTAACAAAAAATAAAACCGACGCGACGTCCATCTCAAAACACTGGAAAGCCAAAAATTACTTTAATTTTGAAAGCCGGTGTCAAAAAACGAAAAGAACACATTTTGAGATGGACGTCGGTTTTATTTTTTGTTAAAAAGTATTTTTACGCTTTTTAGTGGATCGGTTTGTAATTTATCTAGTTACAAAAGCCTAAATGTCAAGTACTTATCACCTTTTACAAAACATCGCTTTTCCCGATACAGACCCGTTAATTTTTGAGGTCTCCCGGTACTTCAACATCAGCTCTACTTCACCATATGCATTGTGATGAGCATAAAGTGCTTAATAACCATATTCAAGTAACCGAATCGCAACCCACAAAATACTTATTATTAAGTAGTTCCTCCTTTTTTGAAGTCGGTTTAACAGTTAACATATAAGTAGGTAAGTATTCTGAAACACCAGGGCTTAGACACTGTTTTGTTGAGATCAGGCTGATATTAGTTTTGATAAAGCGGATTCAGATCATATTTTTTAACTCAAACGTACGTTATAATCTATAGGTACGCATATGACAAATTACCGCAAAATAACTGCAATGAAGTTTTGATAAGATACTGCTGTCGTTGTACAGACGCCAGCACATCAACCTACCCCAATCTGTCAAATTTCTTTAATAGATTTTCAACCTTATCGCAATAGTGGAAGGTTAATGTTCGATTGGTAAAATTTGACAGATTGGGGTAGATGGACGTGCTGGCGTCTGTACATACAGTAAAGGATACGTTTACCCGACAAATAGTTTATGAGTAGGATGAAGTAGGTATATTCGATGTAGTAGATAATGATATAATTATGTAGTAGTATAGAGACATGACATGTATAGAGACATTCTATGAAGGAGAGGAGGCCCGTGACTCAGAAGTGGGAACGTAATACGCGGTTTTTTTTTTGTTGATGTTCTCACCTTTGACCACCATCTCACCTAATGGTAAGCGATGATATTTTTTTAATTATTTGTTACGGATGAGCTCGCTCTTGAGCTCGATCTCGCCTGATGGTAAGCGATACATGAAGTCTACAATGTAACGAGCGAGACTAGAAGATGCCTATTTACTCTTGCTTAAAAGGCTGAAAGGTCATAAGTGGCAGGGAACACAGAAGCCGGCAGAGAATTCCACAACTTGGCCGTGAGCACAATAAATGTGGAGGAGAAGCGCTTGGTACGACAAGACGGTATATCAACCAAGTGATGTGGTCAAAGATGAAGCAAACTTGCCTAGAAGTATCCTGTTCACTCTCCAGACTCCAGACTCTGGCAGGGAATTTACTTCAATTAGACAAGAAAGTCTAAAAGTTATTAAACAAAAATTTTAATTATAATATTGTATCATCACATACATATATAGGTTCTACATTTTTACATTATGTAGGCAACTTCACGCTTCAAAGGCTTTTCTGATGTCAACATCAATGTGTGTGACACTATAAGAAGTGATTTTCACGGAAACCCAAGTTCTAAATAATAATAAGGCACCCTATGATAGTTTAATATTTGCATACCTACCAATTTATGGCGAAATATGTCATTGCACTATTATATTTTGCTACCATCTTTTGTACCACATTTAAAGCAAATAAATGGATTGGACTTTGACTTTGAATGAATGTTATTTATTTTCTCCACCACATGTTACTATATTTACGCAAAATACCTATATGCTTACATCGATGTTGTGGAGACAGGAGCCTACACTAGGGATACATTAATGGTTTTACACCTTGGTTAAGTTTCAGTAGTGTTGATCTAGCTTTTTAGCCAGCCAGTTTATTTCATAGGTCAATATTAGTCAGCCTGAGGGGTATCATTAAGGAATGAGACACTAGCATTGATTTCCATATCTTAGGTTTTAGATACTCACGCATGACATAATGCCAAACATGAGCTATCAAAAAAACTTACACTGAACATCTAAATTTAAAGTCATAAGTTCACGAGGTGTTGTCAAAAATGGAAATAGCCATTTCATAATCAGAGGACGATGGATGATTGAATGCAAATAGGTATCCAATATACAATAATAAATACAGAAAGGGTAAATAACACATCTTACCCCTACCTACCATTACCTTTAGATAGAGCCTTGAACTTCGACGAGTTGCAAGTCTATCGGTTTTCTATTGGTACCATCAACAGACTACAAGACAAACGGTGATGCGCTATTGTTATATGGTGCACATCCTACCCATACGTACAAAACATTTTGGGAATATTTTCACAGTGCGAACGCCTTATTTCTAAAGATGGGATATTATCCAATGACTGCCTGCCGATCTGGGCGAAGCTTGAGGGTGTGTCAGACTTTTACTGACTAAAACCCATCTGTGTTCCATCATATGCCCTTCGCGTTCCGTGGCCGCGGTAACTCTTTCGAACAACTCCGCAACCCCGGCATGCAAAGGCCCCCTTGTGGGCCTCGACAATTTTGCTGACACCCTTTGAGGCGCGCGTGGAACACGACGCGTCGTCTACATGGGCCTGGTTTCAGTCGGGCGCGGCGGCGAGCTACCCACTGCTCTCAACCCGCAGGCCCGCGCCTACGTTGGCTGGGAGACACCCTGCGACTCCTGCGGCGGCTGGGGCGCAAGGGCTGTGAGGGCCTTGAGATCCGCCTCTCACTCGCGCGTCCCGCTACCTTCTTCTCTTGCATAACTGCTTCGCAGAACCAGAAACAGGTGACTGCTTCCTATGCCTCCTCGCTTGGCACCCATGGGTGCGAACGCTTAAGGAGTGAAATTCCCTGCCTGAGTCTGTTTCCTGATAGCTATAACCAGGGAGTCTTTAAGTCATGAGTGAATAGGTTACTTCTTGGTAAGCGTGCTCCATTTTTGACCACATCATCACTTACCGTCATGTGAGAAGGGGGTCAAACGCGAGCCTATTATCAAAAAAAAAACATTCTAAAAGGTCGACGCAACACGTTTTCTTCTTCCATTCTCCTCTGTCAGACGTCACAGTATCGTTTACTCCTTTTTCTTTCTTCTCTGTCTCTTTTGGCCTTCGTCTACCTCGCCATCCATGAACATTCAATCTCATCACTTCTTTAATTACACACGTGTCATTCTTCCTCATCGCTTGTCCATACCAAGATAGTCGACTTCCTTTCAATTTTTCCGTAACAGGCGCCACTTCCAAACTTCCGAGTTTCTGGTAAAAATATTCGAAATTCAAAAAGAAAATTTGATGAAAAAATTTGCTACTCAATACTGAAACTAAGCATGTGCTTTAAAAGCACAAAATCTTTGTGATCCAGCCTATATTATATGCACATCTTATCTTGAAGGTTCTTTATAAGTAAATAAAGGTCACCTGCATAACAGTTTAGATGGCTTCGCTGAGCACGTGTAATTACGTTGTTGCCTACTAACCTAACCTGAGTGAATCAAATGTTTTATTTTACCCTATAATTACCTTCCTTTTGTTAACACCCCCTCCAAAGCACCCCTGTTGCGTAAGCGAGTGCGGGGGTGCAGGGAGCTACAAAATCCGACCCGCCAGCCGCCAGTTGCCACAACCCGACTGCCAGTCTCGCTCTTGCACGCCTTCGATATCAGCCGCGCGACCGCGTTTCTCTCACTTATAAATAAGACATTGACTGACCATTGTAAATAATCACCGGAAATTAACTTATCAACATGTCACATAATCAACCTCCAACCTCACTTCAATACAACTTGTCAAGTTCATCTAACGAATACCATGTAGTGTTTCCTGAAAAAAAGGATCATCCAGAATTTATTCCTGTTTCAAAGATGATTTTCATGCGGCGACTTGCTGCAGTTCGTGCGAAATACCAGGCGCGGGAATCGAACCCAGGAGCCCGCCCTCCTAAATCGTACTTGCAACCACTGTACGAACGTGGCTGTCAACATGATCTCCAGGAGGGAAACTCCGAATCTCCCGCATCACAGTAAAACCAAAGAACAACAACACTATACGACAGGAAATCCCAATGTTTACGCTTGTCGGCCATTAAGGCGGACAAGACGCTCTCCGATAAGAATCGAACCCCGATTTCCCGCGTTTCATTCAGTATATACGAAAATACTTTTCCACATTAAAGCAAAGCATGGGTGCCGTGTCTCATTAAAATTTAAGAAAAAAGTAGTGTGTAAGTGATCTGTGTGTAGTATAGAGAATGCATTGAGCTATTTAGTCACAATGTGAACAGATTCATTAAATGGTTGGGTCAGCTCATACGGAAACACGCTGCGAGTGCTTTGGCACAACACCAACACCATTTGAAAATAACACCTGACAAAATTAACATAATTTAATAGTATAATTTCGAATGCTGAAGTGTGAACTTCGCGAGGTGTATCCAGATTCTACTACAATGTGTAACTCTGGCTCTTCACCCAAACATAGTTGGAGATAGAATAAGCAGATATAAACTTAAAAAATACGCGCACTGTCACGTCTTGGTTTGAGTTAACCCAAGTCATGGCATAACATGTATATACATAAACATGCAAAACACCACTGTTGTATTCTATTTTAATAAGTTTTATTTTATTTTGTCTCAAATTAGTATGTCAAACCAATGAAAAATGTTTCGCTTGATCTCAATGATAGCCGAAGAATAAGTTCGTTTTTAACCGACTTCAAAAAAAGGAGGTTTACAATTCGTCTTGAACTTTTTATTTTTTATTTTTATGTATGTTACCTCATAACTCGTAGACAGCTGAACCGATTTGAAAAATTCTTTTTGCGTTTGAATGGGTATACTTTCTAGTTGGTCCCATTGTTACGAAATCAGGATCTGATGATGGGATCCTGGAGAAATCGAGGGAACTCTTCAAATATTATAGGCACATCTATAGTGTTCTGGGTATTTCTTATAGTACCTTGAGCAGTTGTTTCCGAAAAGTACCATTTGGGGAAGTTGAACTGATGATGAAGACCACAGATGGCCACTGAAACTCCTAAATAACAAGTATTTCGTGGATTGCGATCCGATTACTTGAGTACGGATGTTAAACACTATGCTCGTCACAATACATATGGTGATGTAGAGCTGATGGTCAAGTACCAGGAGAACTCCTCAAAACTTAACGGTTATGCATCAGGAAAAGCAATATATATTTGTAAAAGGTGATAAGTTGTTGACATTATGGCTTTTGTAACTAGATAAATTACAAACCAACCCACTAAAAAGCGTGAAAAAAAAATTTTTAGCAAAAAATAGAACCGACTTCCATACCAAAACACTACAAAGGCAAAAATAACTTTAATTTCGGAAGGCGGTGTCTTTAGTTTTGTATATTGTTTTTTGTTTTCGTTTTTGACACCGCCTTCCGAAATTAAAGTTATTTTTGCCTTTGTAGTGTTTTGGTAATTTTTTTTATGTTTTAGAAAATGTCTTTAAGCTTTGATTGTTTAAAAGAATATTCTTAAGTTTGTTTTATTGAAAGTACCTACTATATTTATAATAATCGTCCATTTGTTCAATTTTATTGAGAAAGAAATCAATTGTTGATTAACTGTTAAAACATGGATTTAATCCTATTGTTAAATGTTTCGTTTGATCTCATTGATAACCCATCGGTTAAATCAACATACATATATAAAACGCTTCCGTTACTGACTTACTGACAGACAACGCACAGCCGAAACTACCGGGCGCAAGAAGCTGAAATTTGGCACGTATGTTCTTCGGGGTGTATAGGGGAGCACTAAGAAAGGATTTTAGGAATTTCCCACGGGATCGGGAATTCACACGGGAAAAACCTCCCACGCAAACGAAGTCGCGGGCAACAGCAGTCATGTAGTTTTTGATTGTATGTTCGAAATGCTTTTATGGATTAAAATGTCTTACAAATTTATATCGATTTATTTCTTTTCCCGACAAACGTTGCCTTACGAATTCCCGAAAGTGGTACCGATTATCTCTCTGTCTGTTGATATGGATAGTTTCAACATTTGCACTGCTAGAGCTAAACGGAGTCAACTCAAAATTTGGTATTTTCAGTAACGCTATCTTCGAATGCTTCCCACATTACCAAACCGACTTAACAGATTCACTTAACGATTGAGACATAACTTTTTTAAGGTACATTATGAACACAAATATGGACAATCACAAAAATAACATTCAAGGGCCACATCGACAGACTTCACTTGCAAGATTATTCTTACTGCACATTAATGAACTGCTTATGCCCGGTACCTTTGGGTATGCAGACGACAGCACAGTTGCTGAGAGATATGTGTCCAGCGCGCGAGCTGGTGGGTCACAGATCCAGTCTCTCCGTGAGGACATGGTTGAGCGCTTGAACTTGTCCTTGAAGGCTGTCTCCAAAAGGAGTGATGCCAACTTGGTCAAGTTTAATGCAGCTAAGACCCAGGCGTGTCTCTTCTCCGCAAAAAGGAGCCAATTCCGACCGGCTCCTACATTCCGCGATGTAACCGTGCCTATAACCGATTGTATTGAGCTTCTTGGGGTAACATTAACTTCCACCCTCAATTTTGGTCCGTTTATCGAGGCCGTATTCACAAACAATACTTTTCTCAGTAAAGTAGCAACGCAATGCGAAGTAAGGAATTTCTCATTGCGTTGCATATGGCAAGCCTTCCAATTCATAAACAATACTCAAACGACCCTTGACTAAGCAAACGCACAGCGTTGAATAGAGCTCTGTGATTGGTTCGTTTGTGTTGCGTAATTCACTTCGCTGCTTGACGTTCATTTCATTTGTCATACATAACATAACCTCAAGACATAAATGGTGACCGGTGTTCGATAACTATTTCGTTCGTCTGCGTGTTGATTTTATTGTGTATTTGTGGATTTAATAAATATGGATAAAGCAACAGCTTCAGGTTCATTCAACAGAACTCTTATAATGATAAAGTTTTCATTAGTAGGTACCTGAAAGCTGCCAGAAAAATAAAATGTTAAGGCCACAAGCAACTGATAAATTGTTTGCACTAGAAGTCTTCTAGCAGTTCTAGGTCTTCATTTATCAGTAGCACAGGAATAAAAAGTATCACATCTTTGGAAAACCTGTAGCGTCGTCTAAATTCATCCGAACTGTAATAATCAAAAGGATTTTGGAAATCCCGTATCACTTTTCTGGTATTCATTGTGCTTCTCTCATTGATATACTTATCAAATTCTTCTTCACTACTATAATCCATTTTAAAAGGACGCTATTAAAATGGAAAATTATCCCAAACAGTAAAATCCAACCCCGAAAAATATTCCTTGTAAACACATAATAGACCACAGAGAATCGAGAGACAGCTATGCGTTGCTAAATACAGCTTGCAGGCTACCTTAGCTGTGCATTCATTCTAAGAGACGCATAGTGCTAGCCGACACTCAAACATTGTCTATGAATAAGTTTTAGGGGCCCTGTGCGCTCGCGCGCACTATGATACCGCATAGTAACGTTTGTGAATACGGGTGTAAGGCTCAGTTAGCAGCAAAAAAGTTGGGAATCCTGGCACAGGTGAGACGGTACTTACACCGGAACAGATGCTCAACCTCTATCAAGCCCAGGTTCGATCGTATATGGAGTACTGCTCTCATCTTTGGGATGGATCTGCCAAATACCAACTGGACGCGCTTGAGTCTATCGAGAAAAGGGCCAAGAGATTCATTGGCAACGATTCACTGGTGGAATCAAAGCTCCAGTTTCTTGAACACCGACGACGAGTTGCAGGTCTATTGGTTTTCTATCGGTTACATTTCGGGGAGTGTGCGATGGAATTACACAATCTAATTCCGCCAAGCCCGTTCCATCATCGGACTACAAGACAAACGGCGATGCGCCATCGTTACATGCTGGACACCTCACCCATAAGCACGAAAAGTTTTGGGAATAATTTCATTGTGCGTACGGCTAAGGCCGTGCGCGCACTGTGTTGCGTTTTGGAAACGCAAAATTTGTGAAGTATGGAGTGTCATAGAAGTGCGCGCACTGCGGTCAGTCTACTGGTGCGGTAGAACTACCGGAATTGCGGCCACCGCAAGGCAGTGCGCGCACGGCCTAAGGAGTGGAATTCCCTGCCGGAGTCTGTGTTTCTTGATCGCTATAACCTGGGAGTCTTTAAGTCAAGAGTGAATAGGTTACTTCTAGGCAAGCGTGCTCCATCTTCGACCACATCATCACTTACCATCAGGTGAGATGGTGGCCAAACGCGAGCCTATTAGCAATATAAAAAAAATGCAGATAACAGATAAATCCATATGTCGAGTTGATCCAGTTTAGATCGTCTGTTATGAGAACTGACCACCATTGAGTTTGTGTTTGTATGAGGGCTATGGTGCTCAAAATGCAGCTTCACATTACAATGTAAAGCTTTGTTTTCCTAGGAAAGCGGCGCCGTCATATAGCGGCCGTAATATTACGGACGCAAAAATGCGGCCGTGTTTACGGTGACGACATGTGGAAAGTTTCACGGCCGTTTTAACACACTGTCTGCTTCATCGCTATCTAGTGTGTTACATTCTCTTTGGAAACGTTCACGAAACCATCTGACACCGACAAGACGGCCGTCATGCTAATGGCGGCACCGCTTTTTGACGTTACGGTGTCAGTTACCGCTCTCTAGGAAACCGCGCCATTTTGTTTACATAGAGAACGTTCTAGTGACGTCATTCACCGCTGTATTACGGCCGCTATTTGACGGCACTGCTATTTTAGGAAACCAAAGCTTAACCCCGACATAGCTTTGGCCACATGTCGTCACCGTAAAGACGGCCGCTTTTTTGTGTCCGTAATATTACGGCCGCTATATGACGGCACCGTTTTCATAGGAAAACAAAGCTTACAAAGCTCAAGGGAATTAGGTAATATTTGAATCATTGTTTTTAATAACTTTGTCCCACACACTAGGAATTTCTCCTGTATCGTGAGTACATTTTTACAAACACCCAGATCCTTCAGCCAAACATTTGTCCCGGTGCGAGAATCAACCCGCGACACGCAGCGTAGCGTATCGTATCCTAATTTGCTGTGTCCGACAGGGTCCACCATGATCTAAACTATGTATATTTTGTATGTACGTACCACCGTTTTTTTTTCGGTGGGAAAATCATCGAATAACTTCTTCCGCTCTAGGTTAAGCAGTAGAAGTCTAACACTCCCTGTGTTAGACTTCTACTGACAAGTTCACATTGTGGAATGAAAATAAATTTATTGAGTATTAAGTTGACCGCTCCGGACTGCGCCAACCATGTCAGATAATTTGTTACATTGAGGTTAAGTTGGCCTACAAATCGTTTCTACAAGGTAATAAAACTCTTAGTGCCTTTTCACATGTACCGGTTGCCGGGTAGCCGGGCCGGAAACCCGGCGGCAAAGTGTATAGCCATGTACATTACCTTTCGCACGTACCAGCGTAATTTGCCCGGCAAGCGGTCGCCGGGTGCTCACCGGATCCACCACTGTGCGTCCGGTTGGCGCCTACACATAGTACTGTATGAAACACGCAGCAAGCTTTCAGACGCACCGGCGGCCAGTCGTCCAGATACAACCACAGCGAGAGCACGCGCATGTTTATTCTCATACTCTCGTACTTATCGTCCTATTAATAGTATACCTACTAATAATAGATAATCGGATCGTGTGAAAGCTGAATGTGTTACCGGACAGTCGGCGCCGGCTACCCGGCAACCGATACATGTGAAAAGGCACTTAGGCTCAATTTACACCGCCGCGGAATGGAATGGAAGCGACTTTTTGCAACGAAATTGTACATAGCATTTAATGAACTTTGTCAATCGTATAACATAGGTACAAACTAAATAGGAGCCAAAAAAGGTCGCGCGTCTTCCGGGGAATCCTCGCGCATTCTCGAGAATTCCCCTAGCTACTGTCGGCGCAGTCTGTGGAATCCGGGGGCAATGGCGCGAACGGGGAGTCGGTTGGGTCGGTCACAGCAGTGCGGTGCCAACTAATAGATCTAGACTGAACGGACTGAACTGGGTGTAATGATTATAGAGTATACCATTGTTTGAAAGACAAGCTAAGCTTTAGGGAGTTGAACGACACTCGATTTATCGAGTGTCATTAAATTAATTTTTATAAGTCAGTTTATGTCTACACAAATATACCTTTCTTTTTTTCTTTTTTTTCGTGGTTAAATCATCAGATGAGTCCTCCCACCCCGGGCAGGGCCGGAGGGACTGTCAGACTTGTACTGACTAAAATCCACGGTGTTCCTTCAATAGCCCTTTACGTTCCGGGGTCACGGTAATGAGATAAGTCCCACGACCCCGGCAGGCTTCGGCCCTCTACAGGGGGGGCCTCGTCATCTTGCTGACGCTCTTTGAGGCGCGCGTAGAACACAACGCACCGTCGACCCGGGCATGGTCCATGGTCGGCCAGCGAGTTGCCCTTTACTCGCTGTCCGCATGCCCGCGCCTACGGTGGCCGGAGATCGTCGGCCGCGTCCGACGCCATGTGCGTCTACCACTGCGGCTGGGCTGGAGGGAGGACGCTATCCTCTTCCTCACGCGGCCCGCCTCCTCCTTCGATAGCATGACTACAAAAATATACCTAGCACTAAAAAAAAAAAAATTTACATGTGGTTTACAGTGTTAGCCCAGGCTCCATACATTTCTGGAACATCTCTTTTAATACACAACTACGATTACGCACTTAACTTTTATAAAATAAAGAATTTGAATAGTTCTCGCTCATGGCGCAGTCGCGAGAATTGGCAATGGACTGGAATGCTCGACTATTCTCGCGTATTCCAGCGAATTTGCGCACCTTCTCGTGTCATGAAGCGAAATTGACGCTTCTATTCCATTCTATTCCGCAGCGGTGTAAACTGTGCCTTACGCAGATCCTCAACTACTTACCCTATTATAGCGAACGATTTCATAGTACATAGTAAAGTAAAAGATGCGGGCAAAAGCTAGTCTGTTATATACTCTTCATACTCTATTCATTCTTGCCATTTCCAGTAAAACAATAACAATGGAAACAACAGTGTTCCCGTTACTTTGAATCAAATAACAATGATTGCTTATGAAAAACGCATCGTAGGTATCTAAACATGAATTTAATTGGCGTTGCTGTGGATTGCTGTGGTTTCATTTCTATACTGCAATCATTTAAAATCCGATATAGCGATGTTTCGAAAAATGTATTGTTACTGTAAGTACAAGTTTTTCAAATGCGAAAATATACCTTGTATTTTCAAATTTGTAAAACTTGTTATACCAAGGAAATCGTTATATTGTGGTAACACTGTATTTTTATTACTGTTATTTTTAACTATTCAAGAAAATAAATAATAAAATACCAAATCCAAAATATAAGCAACTAATGTAAAACAGTCTCAAAAAGAGTCAGTCAAAAAAATTGAATTAAATAGCGTATGCGTATACGTAAATATACGATAATCAGGCAACACTAAGGCCCCAGTTGCGCTACTCTAAAAACTTTAATTACACTTAGGGAATTAGCAACTACCTCTTAGCCTTTCTTTTATCTTTAATTGTTTTCTTCTGAAGTGAAGTCATATTCACTTCAAACGAAAGCCATGCAAATACGTTACATGCAGAAACAGACCTGTACCACCACATTTCGATAGCGTTCAATACCCATGTAATTAGAGACAAGGCTATTGCCAACCTGCACAAATTTTACCCCCAGGGACCAACTGTGTAATATTATGATTGCGTTACTATCCTTGAATCAAACTCCAGACCTTTGCTAGACAATAGGGCTCTTGCAACCTCTAGCTAAAACAATGGTTGAGCGCTTGAACTTGTCCTTGAAGGCTGTCTCCGAATGGAGCGATGCCAACTTGGTCAAGTCTAATGCAGCTAAGACCCAGGCGTGTCTCTTCTCCGCAAAAAGGAACCAATTCGAACCGGCTCCTACTTTCCGTGGTGTAACCGTGCCGATTACCGATCGTATTGAGGTTCTTGGGGTAACACTAACACTTCCACCCTCAATTTTGGTCCGTTTATCGAGGCTAAGGCTCAACAAGCAACAAAGAAGTTAGGAATCCTAGGAAAGGTGAGACGGTACTTCACACCGGAACAGCTGCTTAATCTGTATCAAGCCCAGGTTCGGTCGTGTATGGAGTACTGCTCTCATCTTTGGGACGGATCTGCCAAATACCAACTGGACGCACTTGAGTCAATCGAGAAAGGGGCCAAAAGACTCATCGGCAACGATGCACTGGTCAAGTCAAAGCTCCAGAGCCTTGACCATCGACGAAGAGTTGTTAGTCTATCGGCTTTCTATTAGTTACATTTCGGAGTGTGCAATGGAATTACACAATCTAACTCCGCCGAGGCCGTTCCATCATCGAACCACAAGACAAACGGCGATGCGCCATCGTTACATGGTGGACATCCCACACATAAGCACAAAACGTTTTGGGAATACTTTCATTGTGCGTACAGTTAAGGAGTGGAATTCCCTGCCGAAGTCTGTGTTTACCGATAGCTATAACCTAGGAGTCTTCAAGTCAAGAGTGAATAGGTTACTCCTAAGTAAGCGTGCTCCATATTCGACCACATCATCACTTACCATCAGGTGAGATGGTGGTCAAACGCGAACCTATTATCAATAAAAAAAGAGCTGGAGTCGTGGTGGGGTAAAAAGCCAAATGGGCTTATTAATTAATAATACTAGTAACATTTTACAACACACGACTTACAAACATATTCAGCATATAAAGTGCCCACTGCTCCACACACAGAAAAAGGCCACAGACCTCCTCTCAATGAGATGGAATGGAAATATACTACATATATTTACATTTAAAAATAGTAGATACTTCCATATAGCATTTATTATACTAACAGTTAGTATCATAAGAAATACACAAAAGGAGGTCAAAAAGTTCAAATGAACGGTCGATAGTCCACATTCTGAATTTTTTAGTCATCAGCTTCTGCCATCAACCAGCTCAAGCAATTCAGGTCACCACCACATACATTGTGGTGACATGAATTGCATGCAAATGCCTACTAGAGGTTCATAATAATTTAAGATATCGATTACCTGTGACAATAAAAACAATTACAAAAAATATATTTCAGAATGTGTACTTCTTAAATACCGAGGCCATTATATTATCTTCACAAAAACATGACACGTAGAAATATCTGAGGTAATTATTTACTGAACTTACGAACAATACCTAAACTAACAAATATTTGTACAATTGGACAAAATACAGTAGTTAATAATTCGGTAGATCATCATGACGGTTAATCAATGCCTAATAGAATAAGACTATTGTCCTCTTAACGGCGGCCACAGCGACCAATATCAGTGGAAGTAAGCCATCTGCGCCGGTGATTACACAAGTATATGAGGTGGTACAGGTGTACTCTGTGTTCTATCACAGGACCGGAGAGAGATTAGACGCAGGACCAACAGCAGTATCACACCGCCAACTTCCAAACTCCAGGCTACTAAGAAATTTCTAAAAGTGCACCAGTACTTTTTGCCCGATCCAGATCCAGTAGCGCTTGCAACCACTACACCAATGGGGCAGTTATAATAGCACTATTCCATACTAGGCTAACAGAGGCAAAAATACTCGCCAGAGACGCTTTGTGGTTACGTCTAGTGACCTGACTCTTTTTAGGGGTGGGGACATAAAATGATTCTTCCAGCTTTAGGTGTGTCAGAATTCTACTGCACTGTTAAAACATTCCCCGTAATCCCGCCTATGGGGCCCCATTAATTGCGGCTGACTACTCTATGAGACGCGCGAGGAACACGTAGCGCCGCCGACTCAGTCCTGGTCGTTACCGGACGGTAAGCTTCCCCTGCTCGCCGTCCGCAAGCCGAAGATCTGGTCGCAATCTCCGTTGCCCGGGGCGGCTTAGCAACCTAACAGACATTGACTTTTCTGACCTTCGATCAATAATTAGTCGAAGTTTCTGATGAACTAACTACTGGGTACTAGTAATCAAAATGTCAATGTGTGATGGCAACCATGCTTTTCAGGTAATTACACATGTATGGCACAACACGCATAATTAGTGCATATGTAGCTACCATTCTGGATTTATCTCGTACCTTCGATTCAAGATCGGTCAACCAATTAACCAATCAAACTCAGTATCATTATGGGTATGTCCTATTATACATCGCTATATTGGCTGTTTAGAATTGACACATATAACTTCATCTATACTCGTCTGCAGATGAAACATTTTATTCAATCAATTATTCTAAACTATATTATTTTCACATCAATAACGCTATATATTGCATTATTAATGTGAAAATAATATATTATAGAAAAATTTTTTTTTTTTTTTTTTCTTTTAAAAAGATGACTAGCAATGTGGGTAGAATTCACATTACTAGCAATCTTGTTAACCCCTCCAACTAAGCTAAATATGCTTGTGTCTGGAGTGGGTTCACGGCAATAGTGTAATGGGTGGGATTCGAACTCGGGACCTGTCGATCACAAGTCTGACACCTTATCCATTAGGCTATTGACGCTTAATTGATTGAATAATGATGAAAAACCTACGTACATACGTAACAAGGAGGAAAGTCATTGCAATTCATTTTGAAATGCTCTTTTATTACCAAATTTAGAACAGCTTGAACAATGTACTGGTTCAATGCACTTTTCAATTGTATGTTCTTGCTTTACAATATTCAGCCTGATACCAGGCTTTGTTACGACAAAAACTTGTTTCTCTTTTTCACAAAACACGATCATAATGCTATTTGGTCCGATCGTTCAGGCGCAGTACTTGCTATTACATAATTTAATCATTTTCAACTATTTCTTAATTTTGTATCTCAAAATTACAATCAGCCTTTCACTTAGTTATATGTGCATATGTGCCGGGTCTCCTATAACTGAAAGACCACAATGTAAATGCAATATTTGTATCACTGTAGTTCGAGTAATAAATGTGTATACTTTGTTGGAGACAAATAATCCCTACTATATTAAAATAACTCGGTCTGTCTGTCTGTTACACTTTCACGTCTAAACCGCTAAACCAATTTTTATGAACTTTGATACAGAGATAGATTTGAATTCGGAGAAGGACATAGCTACTTTTTTTTTTCAAACATACAACCCATTCTTTTTCTCGGTGGGAAAATCATCATACGACTCCTCCCGCCGTGGGTGGAGCGGAAGGGAGTGTCAGACTTCTACCGACTAAAAACCCATCCTGCTCCTTCTGATGACCTTGCATTCCGAGGCCGCGGTGTCTCGTTAGAACAATTCCCGCAACCCCATAAGGCAATGGCCCTATCGGTCCCATCAATGCTGCTGACTGCTCTTTGAAGCGCGCGCGGTACACGACGCGCCAACGACCCGTGTTGGTCCTTACCGCGAACGGTGAGCTACCCCTGCTCGCCGTCCGCAGACCCGCGTCTACGGCGGCCGGAGATCAGCTCGTGATCCCCGACGACCGGGGTGTCCCCAGCGGCGGCTGGGGCGTGAGGAAGATAACTGTCTCTCCCTCACGCGTTAAGCCTCCTCTTTCGCAGAAGGAGGCGACTGCATCCCATTCCCTCTCGCTCCGCACCATGGTCTGAACCAGGGCCGAACGCGAGAGGTCGCAGCCACCGATCGCCTCCGCGAGGACACAGCGGTGCTCCAGCCAAGCAACAGTACCTCGACCGTGTGCACCACCGTGTCCTCCGGGTGGTCCTCACAATGACGGCACCCGGGCGTGTCCTCCCGCTTTATCCGAAACTGGTACCTCCCGAAACAACCATGTCCGGTCAGTACCTGCGTCAGGCGGAAGGTGAGGACGCCGTGGCGTCTCTCAAGCCATTCCTCAAAGAGGGGACTTATCGCCGCGATTGCAGCGTGCCCAGCCCTCGGTTAAACATATACCGCTAAGGTGCTGAAATATGGGTGAACGAATTCGCGGGCAGTAGTGTTAGTATTATTATAAACTAGTGACAGCGCACAGCTATTCTTCTAGGATTAGACCAATCGAATAGTCACAACGCTAATAAATATGTCCCTGAACCTGAATTTTACTTCAACTACGTACTTTTTCTCGTAATCTCATGTTAAAAGCTTGAATGAATGAATACACGTACAGCGAGTATGTGATGACGAATGATTCAGTGAAATACGATACCATTTAACAATGTAACCTTGAAAAACCGGAAGAAGCTATAAAACCGTTAGAAACAAGAGCTTGTTCGAATAACATACATAGCTATTAATGAATACGTTCAGCCCGTGCAAAGTATCTGTTCTAAATATTTGATTGATGATGCTATGGTATTTAAGATATTAGCGGAAGCGGCCAAAAGCCTTGAAACCTTTGCAAAGAGATCGTTATACCGGATTTTTCGGGGGGAAAATCATCAAGAGACTCCTCCAGCTCTGGTTGGAGCGAGTTCTACTGACTAAAACCCTACCCAGTTCCTTAAGTTGCCCTTGCGTACCAGGGCCTCGGTATTTCATGAAAACATTCCCGCAACCTTGAACATTACCACAAATCCGGACATCAATATATTTATTGTGGCTTCATACGATATCTGACCTACCCCTACAGAGCTATGCCCAGCGATGGACGTCTAAGGACTAACCAATTATGTCTCCGCTAAAACACAAGATAGCTATTTAATTTAAAAAGTACGTTTCCATCCCGAAGGAACTTCATATCAAACTTTCGTCAATTACGCAAGCGCGGATCCTTACCCAAAATTAAAGATCATTGAAACACAATTATAATGATAGAAGGAGGGTTAACATTCTCGCGGCCGATCATCTACAAAATGGAGAGACCTCATTAAATCATCTATGAAGTGTTCCCTAACTAATAGTACACGAAGTTCCAGAAATAGCTCTCTATTTCTGGAACTTCGTGTACTATTAGTTATCTCTTTATACTCTCTAGTTGGACAAGTCTCCTCTCTCAGAGTAAGTCAAGAATAACTAGACGATCCATATCCACGACCACTCCGCCATAAAGAAGAGAAAAAAATATAATCACCAAACTAATAGTAAAACGGTGTTTAGTAAAAAGGTGTTTAGGAAAAATTGGAACTGATCAATATGAAACAAATTTAAAGTATGAATATCGAAAGCGACAGATTTAGAAATTATATCGACCATGAAGTAAGAGCGACGTAACCACTCAGAGTGTAAAAAATTGGCCAAGTGCGAGTCGGACTCGGCCATGAAGGGTTCCGTAGTAACTATAATAAATACACACTTTATATTGATTTTATAAATTTATATGGATCCTTTTTGGTGCATTTCATAATTTGAAACAGGAACTGTAAATCAAATTCGAGTAAAAGATGAAAATCAGCTGTCAATATTTTCCCTATAAAAACATACAACGCATTGAAGACATTAGCGGGCCATCCACTAACGTTCATTCCTTCTGACTTGTCCCGCTGTGCAAACTGTACAGAAAAGCGACGGTATAAAATAAAACCGTTGAAGCCACTAATTAAACCACAATCCTACGTTTTTTCCCCTGACTTTATCACAACACGCCAGTCCGACAGGAAAAACAATCCTTCAGTGACCATACACACGTTTAGGTACATTCCTGTCAGTTTGCATCTTGTCAGTCAAACCGAGGGATTGCGTGTCTGTGGATGGTTATAATCCTATAATTTTATGAAGATTATTGTCATTTAAAAGGAATGCTCGTCGTTTTGAATTATCTTTATGGATTATTTTCATTTTGCAACAACATGTGTATTTTGTTTGTTTTTACACCGCCTTCCGAAATTAAAGTTATTTTTGGCTTTGTAGCGTTTTGATATGGAAATCGATTTGATTGTTTACAAAAAAAAATTTTTTCGGGCTTTTTAGTGGGTCGGTTTGTAATTTATCTAGTTGCAAAAGCAAAAATGTCTACTAATTATCACCTTTTACAAAATAATGCTGTACCCGATGCAGAGCCGTTAATTTTTGAGGAGTTCTCCTGGTACTTCACCATCAGCTCTACTGTACCATATGCATTGTGACGAGCATAAAGTGCCTAACATCCATATTCAAGTAATCGAATCGCAATCCACGAAATATTTATTATTGAGTAGTTTCAGTGGCTAGCTGTAGTCTTCATCATCAGTTCCACTTTCTCAAATGGTGCTTTTCGAGAGCAGATGCACAAGGTACTATAAGAAATACCCAAAACGCTATAGGTGTGCCTATAATATTTGAAGATTTCCCTCGATTACTCCAGGATCCCATCATCAGATCCTGATGTTTATGAAAATGGGACCAATTTCAAAGTATACCCTTTCAAACGAAAAAAGAATTTTCCAAATCGGTCCAGCCGTCTTTGAGTTATGAGGTAACATACATTTAAAAAAAGCTCAAGACGAACTGAGAACCTCCTCCTTTTTTGAAGTCGGTTAAAATTGAGAAAAGTAGTGATATAAGACGTTTAAAAGATCTGGCATGTGATGAATCTTCTATTTCTTGGGAATCCATTTTATCCTTCCGGGACGAAGACGAACACAAAATGATAACGAACGAGCGCTCAATCACGCCGGACAAATAAACGGGCACTAATTAGATGTCATAGCGCGTCGCGTCCTTCGCGACGGGAGAGATGGCGGGGTTTTAATACCGTCATTCTTTCTCGCTCTTGCAAATCCACTGGCGTTCATTCCGTAAGGATTATAGATTCCGGCAGGAATGAACGTTAGTGGATGGCCCGCTATTATTAGTGCTACTGTTTCCCTACTACTGATTAAAACCAACGTTATTATGGAGCGGCGACGTCATTTAAGCAGGGAAGAAATGCTCAGAGCCGTGGGAATGATAGAAGCTGGTTCCCGGCAACGTACTGTGGCTTTAGCTCTGAATACAAGTCAGAGTGTTATCAGTCGACTTTGGACACGTTACCGAAGCACTGGTACCGTGGCTGAGCGCCATGGAGGACGGTATCGCTGCACCACACGGAGACAAGACCGATACATTCAAATCTTAACTCGAAGAGCTCCAACAATAACCGCCATGATGTTAGCCGTGAGGCTACATCACTCTTCAGGGAACTTAATTAGCGACCAAACAGTCAGAAACCGCTTGCATGAAGTGAACCTTCATTCCCGAAGACCGCTACGGGTACCACCTATAGCAATGCACAATCGTAGGATTCGATATCAATGGGCTCTTGAACACAGAAATTGGGCAGAAGAACAATGGCGTTTCGTGTGCTTTTCTGATGAGTCTCGTTTTGGTATGAGACCGGATACAAGACGTATACGACACTGGAGAACCCCTGGACGCCAACAGCGATTAAAATCCTGCCAGGAAGTCCATCCTTATAGTGGTGGAACCATCATGGTATGGGCGGGTATTTGGATCGGCGGAAGAACTGAGTTGATTTGGATCAGAGGCAACCTCAACGCTCAAATTTATGCTGAGACGATTGTATCTGACGTCATCGTTCCTCTACAAGTGCAAATCGGTCCCTTATTTCAGTTAATGCATGATAATGCACGACCGCACACCGCAAGAGTTGTAAGACAGACTCTCGCCGCAGCTAACATCAATGTCCTGCTCTGGCCTGCTCAGTCGCCAGACTTGAACCCGATTGAGCATGCATGGGATATGCTACAGAGAAGAGCTCTGCCGAATATGGAGGGTATCCAGTCGCAAGAAGACCTTTTTTTGTTGTTGCAACGAACATGGGCGGCCATTCCACAGCGTGATTTGGATGAACTCATTTTGAGTATGCCAAACCGATGTTCTTGTGTTGTTAGTGTTCGCGGTAGAAACACGGATTATTAATTGTTTAAGTTACCCAATAAAATTTTAAAGAAAACTGTTATTTCAGTCTTTTTTCGAACTTTAATGTTAGTGGTTCAAATGTCAAAAATCCCTTTATTAGGAAAATGGCAAATTTCTTTATTAATGCAAAGGTGACTTGGTTTATCGTTACTGTGACAAACGAAAACACTTTATTTGATGAATCCTTAAAGAAAATTTTAATTAATATCAATCAGGAGAAAAGTTATTGCAAAAATATATGTTGATCCCTAGACACTTTTGATGTGTGTATAATATACTTACAATAATTATTAAAAAAAAAAAACCAAAAAACCTTACAAATTTCTTAAAACTAGCTTATTTACAATTTTTACAACTACGCCAAATAACTTTGTTTTTCATAGTATTTGTATGAATAAAAGTTATATTTGCGGTTTTATAAAATATACTGTATCTCAAAAACTGCTGACTCGATCTCGTTCAAACCAATTTTGGTTGAAAGTTTACATTAAGATCTACAACATATGTTTTTTAGATTTTTCACTTCATTATTATAGAAGTTAGAGGGGGGGGACACACATTTTACCACTTTGGAAGCGTATATCTTTTTAACGATTAACTTTATGAAAAAGTCATTTTAGAAACCTTAATGTCATTTTTAAAGACCTGTCTATAGATACCACGCACGTATAGGTTTCATGAAAAAAAAATATTTTCAGTTTCAGTTCCATGTATGGGGAGAGGGAGGGAGGGAGGGGAAAAATATTTAAAATAAAGTATTTTAAATATTTCTAATTTTTCTGTTAAAATCGGAAAGCGGATCATAGAATACATCTACCTACCAAGTTTTACATGTATAGTCCTAATAGTTTCGGAATAAAATTGCTGTGACATACGGACGGACGGACAGACAGACAGACGGACAGACATGTCGAAACTATAAGGGTTCCGTTTTTTGCCATTTGGCTACGGAACCCTAAAAAGACCACACTAGTGCACCACTGCACTGAATCATGCATTTGTGTCAATGGCACTATAGTATTCATTTCCTTTTTTACATCGAGAAGAGAATGAAACTAATTCTGATGGAATTGAAAATCCATCGGAGCGCGTGATGTTAAAGATGGACCAACGTTATGGTTCGAAATGAATCCCATTTCTTAATTGTGTCTCCTCCCATTCATGAACGTAATGCGGGCCAACCGAGGGAATGCTAAATAATAATAATAAATTATTAATATAAATAATAATAATATATTACTATTAATTAATAATAATATTTGGTGGACATCCCACCCATACACACATTATACACGTTTTGGGAATACATCATTGTGCGTAAAGTTGTGGAATTCTCTGCCGGAGTCAGTGTTTCATGGTAGCCTACTGGAGGTTTTCTATTCACTTTGATTTAAAAACCTCCAGTAGTTTAAACCAAAGTGAATAGGTTACTTCCAAATACGCGTAGGATTTCATCTTCAATCGAATCATCATCACTTACTATCAGTTGGGCCGGCGGAAAAACGCGAGCTAATCATCAAAAACAATCGGATATTTCAATAAAAGTATTATTAGTACTATTCCGAACATTAACAACATTACTGCAACAAGTTACAAAAAGTATACATTGCCCGATGTGTACTCGCTTAATAAACGCAATGACCAAGTCCGCTTACAATGTACTGCATGCGCCACACTTCAACCATTGACGTTTTGTCCTTTGCCCTGACTGGCGGCGATGCACGGCGCATGTTTATTAACAGTGAGTTACAATCAGTAGCAAGCTCTCGTTTTAAGTGTGTGTAATTTATTTATGTGCGTAATTCGCATACGTAACGGGCCTCTTGCTTGTAGTAGAACTAAAGAGTGGGGAGACAAGCGGCGACACGCGTTCTCGTACAAATCAGGAACTATTTCCTTTCTAACCTCTTTTATCTGTTCTGTGCTAGGTACGAACTAATTCGCAATAAGTTCACTTTCTGCGAATTAACTACTTAATTAACATTTAGCAAGTATTGTTTCCAAATCCCAATTAATTATTCACACAAGTAAAACACTACTGAGTTAAGAACCCAATCAAATTAAACAGAGTCCAAAGAAATATCGTAGTATGAAAACTATGAAACTAAACAATGGAGTTTCGTTCACGCTGGCTGCTGTGGCCGGCGGATGTTAAATTAATTGTTAATTTATGTCATCTACATTGATATTTTAGTGAACTCAAATGAATTCTTTGATCTCAAATTAAGAATACAATATTTCAATACTACGTGGGTATTTTCTACTATCCCACCCGAATGTGGCATAGTATTATATAAATTGTTGTATACTTTTGCAGACAATTAAATAATACCGTTTTATACTCACAGCCGCTAGTCATAAATATAGAGCAGAAAAAATCTGATACAATGACTTCGTTGAACATGAGAAAAATCGGGAAGTACTTCTTACACCGATAATTAGACAAGTAGGTACTTACTTATATATACAAGTACGTATATTGTAACTTACGATGAGTAACTCTTTAGTTTATGTCTGGGACAATGTCGATGACTCGGTAGCTATATTGTGTTATTGACGGATTATAGCTAGCTCTTATTAGGTAATGTGTATCCCATAAATCAAAGAAATATTACAATAAGATCCTGAGAACCGCGCTGAATACAATCAATCATCAGTCAATTTAGCCAATTGCCGTACCAACTCAAGTTGACTTGGCCTCCTTCAACTTGCAACGAGAGGTGATGTCTCGCTACGGGCCTTAATTAAATGTATAAAGGTTGGAAGCGGGGGCTCATTGCAAGCGGTGGTAGACTGCGGAGCGGGTTATGATATTTAAAGGGGCAGCAGAATTGCGGTTGCGGAAATGTTCGATAGAGTTACCGCGACCTCGGAACACGAAGGGCATAATTATGATGGAACACGGAAGGGTTTTAGTCAGTAAATATCTGACACGCCCTCCCACTTCGTCCAGATTGCAGTCATTGGAAAAAGGGTGCAGCAGAAAGGGAGTGGGAGGAGTTCTCCAATCTTGCAAACCGTGGGTGATGGACTTGGAGGTGAACGAGAGCTGACAATGCTATCTTCAATGCTCGGTAAAATTGCCTGCAGGTGACGGACTTAGGGAAGTACGTCGTTCCATCATATAGGCCCGAGCGCCGAGTGTCTAAAAATTATTAAAGGGTTAGGAGCTGCTCACTCTATCCCTCATCAGAGCTGGTGTCATTGCGAGGTTTGGTAGATGGACAAACGATTATGCTCAAAACTTAAGTAATATTACAATCTACATTTCACGTAACGATCAGAAAAGAGCCTGGATGACGTAATAGGGCACCATAGAACCGATGTTAAAGTTTACACGGCTTCTAGTCACGGAACAATCACGTTCTAAGATTAGAATTTTACGAAATGAAAAATATCTTTCAACTTTAGTTGCAAAAAAATACAGCAATCATAATTTTATTAAGATGAAAACAATGTTACGGTGCTATAAAATGCTCAGTGGAGAGTTTCGCATCATATTAATTGCAGCAACACATTGAATGCGTAAGCAAGTTAAAATTACTATGATATCAAGTGGAGCGCAGGATGAGAATCGCAATTTTAAAATTGCACAAAGCGGCGACAGTGCATACTCATTAAACGTGATATCAGCGGCAGCGGTATTTGCGTCACCGATTCTTGTAAACCCTCCAACCGAGCCTGTCACGCCAGTGCTCGGAGTGGGCTCAGCACAATAGTCCAACTAGGTCATTACTTAAACCGTTGTTGGCCTATTGTCGCATATTTGCGCTGCGTATTTGTGCAGAACGCATTTAAAACGTTTCTTATCAAAACATCTGTATTCAAAATCTACAATAGATTTCTATATGATTGATCAAACAGACTCATTCTTAGAATTTATTTAGTTTGAGTGCTGGAGAAGGATTTCAAGAGCAGCATATTTTAGCTTTGATTATCTTGCCACAATACTGGCCTTGACTAGTTTAGGGGACACGCTTGAAATTGTTTTTAAATTATTTTTTATTTTAATCTATATTAATAACTTTTAGAACTCTACTACTAATTAGAACTCAGAACCGATGAGTAAGTCAAGTGACAGTAAGTTTTCTAGTCAGTGATTACTACGGTCAAAAGCGAAAAAAAAAAACTTTTTAAACGCTTTTAGTTATATTGCGGTTGCTGTTTTAAAAAGATAATGAGCGATAGGCAGATGCCTGTGTGCGTCGTGATAAAACATATTTTATTTTGTTTTAGTCCCTCGGTGACTACCGCTATCTAATATATAATCAAGACGCATGTTCACAGTTAAGCTACTTGTCGCCTGCTCGTCACATGGTGAGCTCAATCCTTTTTCTTTTTCCAAATGATGAGTAAGTGCATTCAAAGATGACAAATGAGAGTAACTAAAAAATGTTAACAAATATTTGAACACGGCTTTAATATTTGTATGTTGTACAGATAGTTGTTCCGGATCTGGTTGTTTTAGAACGTATTTTTATCTTCACTTCACTGGTTGAAATTTGGTCTTCATTAAAATTAGTTTCTACGCATTAAAAATTTTTGCATTGCTCCAAGCCAAATTCCACACCCCTTCATTTTCAGTTTTTGCTTCACGTTATCATAATACACGAATAGAGTATACAGATAAACGCACCCTCGATACAGATCGAGTGTGGCGACGTTTTTAAAGAAACAGAACCAAGCAACAAATAAAGAGAGTATCCAATCTAATCAACGGGCTGTTACTCATAGCCCTTGATAAGTGCATTTTTTTGGATTCTAACTGAGAAAATAATGCAGAATATTGACTAAAAATTATGGACCATTTTACCTTAGTGTAACGAAATACATAATTTCGCTTTGTCATACAATTTAAATTATCAGAGAACGAGTCATCACAGTGAAGATTTACTTTGCTTAATATGGAAGTAGTATGACTAGGTAGGTACTTAGTAACTCTATATGCACTAGTAATGATATCATAATGGTTGTATAAATGTGTACCCTGACTCAACAGCTTCTTGGACCTTGACACACAGACTACTAGCTTCTGCATAGTACAGTCAACTTTGAAAAATGCATAATACGTAGTATGGAGCTACTTTGAAACACTTGTGTTAACTTTTAAACGCTTACAGGTGCAAAATTAGTCATTCGCGCAGCAGTGCATAACATAACATAAAATCTGATAAACAATTCACATATATTAAAAAAGTCAAGTTTTTGTTCGGCTTAAACATGGCTGGCGACGTAGAAGTCTTACTTAGTTCTTAGTGGAAAAAAAAAACAATATATCACTTACTTTCAGGTAGCACCATCCACATCTAGTGAACTCCGATGTGTACTTGGTCGCAAAGCCACAAGTCAAATGCTCCGCGATCTTCTGCGCCCAGTTCCGCCGCTCAGATGCGCTAGCGCAGCTAAACAAGATCTTGCGAGGAGAGCTCCTCATGCCGCCAGAGGACACCATGACTTCGAAGCAGTATGAGTTGCTTGTAGTGCTAAGACAAAGATAACAACAATATACTAAAATAAAACAAACAAAAATAAAGTTAGTATTAAGTATTACGAACTAGAACGCCGCACGGTGGGCTGAAAATCGGCTTTCATAGACTTAGGCATTTTATTTTGCAAGTGCGAGTTTTTTTGCCGGATATCACTTCTATTAGTTATAACAATATACAAAAATGACACCAGAATTGATTCTGCACAGAAACGAAGGAATTATAATTTTTTTACGAAAATTTTGTATGGAGCTAGTATGAAAAATCGAAATATCTCTAAAACTGCAGCGATAACCGTAATATCCTTATAGGGGGTTATAGTACTAATTATTTATGATTTTTTGACATACGTTACATAATGGTTGTAGATGCCTTTTTTTAAAAAAAATCGTCAAAATATTTTTATTTATTTTTACATATTTAAACGTTCCTTTTAGTGTTTAAGTTGAAGAATTCAGAGCTTTAACAACTCTTATCATAAAATAGCATCACCCCTATAGACCTGAAGGACTAGACAGAGGTGTGTAGTGTCTTGTTGATCTTGTAAGATTTCCAACAATACCAAATAGTTGAATATCAGTGTCAAAGTGCCCATGCTGTCGCTTCTTTTTGAAAGATAGGGGAATGAAATTGTTAATTGATCATACCCTAAAAGTATGATTACAACATAACCGGACACATAATAATAATAATATCCTTATAGGGGATTATAGTACTAACATTATTTATTTTAACATATGAAACTGTTCAAAACGATCCATGAACTGTGTCAAAGTTAAGAACATCGTTAGGAAGCATGCTTTTTCCCCAAATATTAAGAATATGTGAAAAAAAAAAGACTGTATATAAACTTTTTATTGATAGGTAATTTAAATAAAACAGAAGTAACAAAAATAATATCTAATAAATTCAATTATACAAAATACATATTTGAAACTATAATTTATGAAATTATTAACTAAACATATTGGTACAATAAACTAACATAAATAACAAAAGAACATAAAGAAAAATAATTAAATTTTACAAATTTTCTTTACAACTTTCGTTGTCGGACTCCAATTCCGAGTCAGAATCCAGATCGGATATACCTACAAGCTCGAACTCAATTTCCGGAAACTGTATTAGGTCGAGAGTTTCAGCAAAAAAGGTTGTCTTCCTTTTGGCATCTAACTTCGGCCTTTGTGCACTTAGAAAAGGATCCGAAGAAACAACAAGCATATTTAGGATATCTTGATTAGAATCTTGCCTGCTTCTTTTCCGCGAATGATGTTCCCGGAACCTCCTAAAATCTTTGTTTCGAGACTCTGAGGCTTCTTCCGAGAGAGTCCCAATCGGGACAATATCATTTTTTTCGATTATGTCAGCTCCGTGTATTAATAGTTTATGTACGGTTGATGACATGTAGTACCAGTCGTATAATTCCACGTACTTTTCTGCTGTTTTGCGAGCAAAATCTTTAAATTTGATGACATCGATCTTCTCACCAGATGTTATTGCTTGCAAAATAACAGCAAATCTTTTTATCAGGTTTTGATCCAACCCAGTAATAGCTGCAGTTTTATTGGGAAACTCGAAAAACTTCCTTGCGGTATTCCCGTCATTGGTAGTTCCCGAGCCTTGTTTTACTATATCAATTAACAGATTGAGCTCCTCTTTAAATTTATTTTGAATGTTTTTTTTTCTGTTTTGTAACATATCTTTATGCTCATTACTTCTTGCTGCCCACTGTTTGAATTCAAGTCTGTACGCAATGTGTAACAGACATTCCATGCAATTTATACGGGCATGTAGGGATGATAGGCCAAATTCATATATGTCAGAACACACAGTTTTTGATGTTACAGCATCTAAGTGGTTCATTTCTGTTGGTTTTGCTAAGCACAGGTAGCATGATGCATTTGATCTAGCTTCAGAAAGGTACGTGCAGACTTTTGCGTCGATCATTGTCATCATTTTCTGCTTGTATCGGCTTTGATTGGAAGCACCATCAAATCCCCACTTCGATATCAGCTTTAACTGCTTATTTTCCACATTATCAGAAAGACTTTGAAGAATCCGCTTCACCGTGATGTCAAGTAAAGCTTGAAGTGTAATTCTAGCTGATGAATCCGTAACTGATACTGATTGATTAGGAGGGTAGCATGCAAGCTTAGTTTGTTGCAGTTTATAGTAGGATGGGTAAATATCCTTAGCACCTTCCCGAATGGCAGTCTCTCGCAACGTAATATATTGCCACTTTGAAAGCTTAAGTGAAAGAAGCAATCCAAGTGCTTTCTCTGGTGTAAATATTACTGTTTTCTTAATGCTTTCCTTGATTTTAACGGCAGCTTCTGGATTTTTGATCATATAATTGATTACAGATGCGATATCTTCATAACCTTCTTCTTTTAAACGTGCTGCAGCTGCATATGCCAATTCACAGGAATCCTCGCCTATGTGCTCACTAGATCTTCTCTTTTTCTGTTTGCTTCCCAGATCTTTGAATGGTTTTCGGGACCTTTTTGTCATTGTTCCAACAGTCGATGATGTCGAAGGTTCTGGAGAGACTGAGCGTGCTCTTGGTATCTCATCAACAGTTGGTTCTTGATTTATTAAAGTTTGCACGCAACTCGGCCAATCAATATTTGCTTGCAACCACTCTCCGTACGTATTTCTAAACTTATCAAAGAATCGTTTAGATTTCTGCCACCTGTTTAAAGCAGCTCGCGTGAATCTCCGGCAAAATTCTTTGAGAGTTACTTGATCTTCGGCAGAAAGGCAATCGCCTATGCGGGACACAATTGCACTAAACAATACTTCATGATTAAATGAAGGACACTCACTTTTTAGAAGAACAAACAAATCTAAGTTGGTGATTAAACTTTCCATTCTAAGATTTTGTAGTCGCAAAGCAAATAGTTTTAGTGTTAGCAGTTACACGGTTGTGAACAATCTAAATTATGGAACAAAATTATAGCCCTTTTATTGTATAAAGTCAATAATTAGTTAACTACCCTCATTAAAGTTATAAAAGATATGATAATAAAAATTTATAATCGTCAAAAACATTTCGTAGAACTCATAGTAGAACTAATCAACATTAGCAAATCACATTAGCTCACTAATTATAAAAAGGTGAATGCAGTTCTTAGTTGGTATTGTTGCGAGATATTTCAAATCATTTAATCACTTAATAGGCTCATTAGAATCAGAAGACTACAACCATCATTCTAATTACTTAATTACTTGTCATCAGACTCATTAGATGACTACACAATATGTTATTTTGTATTTTGAACGTATGCAAGGTTTTAAAATTCCTTTTGTGTCGATATTATTATGTGTCCGGTTATGTTGTAATCATACTTTTAGGGTATGATCAATTAACAATTTCATTCCCCTATCTTTCTAAAAGAAGCGACAGCATGGGCACTTTGACACTGATATTCAACTATTTGGTATTGTTGGAAATCTTACAAGATCAACAAGATACTACACACCTCTGTCTAGTCCTTCAGGTCTATAGGGGTGATGCTATTTTATGTTAAGAGTTGTTAAAGCTCTGAATTCTTCAACTTAAACACTAAAAGGAACGTTTAATATGTAAAAATAAATAAAAATATTTTGACGATTTTTAAAAAAAAAAGGCATCTACAACCATTATGTAACGTATGTCAAAAAATCATAAATAATTAGTACTAAAACCTCCTATAAGGATATTACGGTTATCGCTGCCGTTTCAGAGATATTTCGATTTTTCATACTAGCTCCATACAAAATTTTTGTAAAAAAATTATAATTCCTTCGTTTTTGTGCAGAATCAATTCTGGTGTCATTTTTGTATATTGTTATAACAAATAGAAGTGATATCCGGCACAAAAACTGGCACTTGCAAAATAAAATGCCTAAGTCTATGAAAGCCGTTTTTCAGCCCACCGTGCGCCGTTAAATACGGCAAAATGATTTTAATCGCTAATACCTTTTTATAATTTTTTCAGTTTGTATTCATATTTTATGTTTCTTACTACTGTGTGATTTAACTTAAGAGTATTGTTGGAACAAACAGACGAGAAGACTTGAATTACCACCTGTTTATCCACTCAACTGACGGAAGACCGCCCCGGCGGCCACAAGGCGGTACATTTTGTGACGTGGTGTGTTTGACAGGTTATAGAAACAATGGTACAAGTACTTATATATAGTACTTATATAAGTACTTATATATAAGACGAACTCGCTAGAAGGGCTTCGAGTTTGGCGATTATGGGACCTGAACCCATTACACCACTCCCCTTCGGTCACCTGGTAAGGAAACGTACCAGAGACCTACACCACAAACTATGGGAGAACCATGGTGAGTGCAGGCAGGCTAAAGAGGCTCTCCCGACCCTTGATGGCCGCTTGTCAAAACAGGTCCTACGACTGTCTAAACCGCAATTGCGGCTGATGACAGCCGCCCTTACCGGTCATGGATCCTTTAATAAACACCTCTATGTAATAGGAGTCACAGACAGCCCACTCTGCAGAGCCTGCATGGAGGAGGACGAAACAGCAGCACACCTGATACTGAGCTGCCCTGCAGTCGCGGACTACAGGACTAAATACTTCGGCAAACCAGGTACCCTCCGAGAAATGGTAGGCAAAACGAGGGTGTTGCTCGCCTTCCTGGAGGAGTTGGCATGGATAGAATGAAAAGATCCTTACCCTTACGCAAAATACGCGCTTGGTCGTGGAGTTGCGGATACCTGCCCGACATACATACATACATACAATATTAGTTAGCCCTAGCAAACGACTGTAAAATATACACTGTTTGCCAAAAAGGTGTGTGTGGTCAATGTGGTCAATGTACCTAATCAAAGTAGTTATAATTATATACTACTTAACTAAGTCAGCAAATAAAATCCATAATTTTATTTAAATCACAAACATCTAATATTTTTAGCATATCAATAACATTTACAATTACAATTATATTTAATATACCATGTTGTCCAACCCATTTAACATTAACGACATATATACATCCAATGACATTTTCTATTTTTAGTGATTAATCAGGTAACAATAACAACATAAAAATGTTTTACCTTAACTTGTATAGTTATATTTTCTGATATTTAGATAGTACTAGCCCATGACTTTGTACGCATTGGAAGGTGTTCCCGCGCAAATCCCGATCCCGTGGCAATTTCAGGATAAAAAGTAGCATATGTGTTATTCCAGAATGTCAACTATCTACTTACCAAATTTCATTCAGATCCGTTCAGTAGATTTTGCATGAAAGAGTAACAAACATCCATCGATCCTCACAAACTTTTGCATTTATAATATTAGTAAAAGTATATAGTATATTAGTATAGTATTAGTAAGATAAGTTTAATAAGAAGTAAGATAAGATTTAATACTTTAATATTAATTAAACTCATATGTTACTGTTACTGTAAGCCTGCATCATCCCACTGCTGGGCAAAGGCCTCTCAACATGATTTCATACATTTTTCATTTGATTTCATATGATATCTGCTTAAGTAAAAGTAATATTTATGCTATTTATAATAATTTATTCCATTCATTCTTGGCATGTGCTTCTTATGAGTAATTTACTGTTGGTAAATGGTAACCAATTACTGATAGTAAGTAATAAGATAACATTGATAGGATGGAAGCCACCATACTTTATTAAAATGATGAAATGAATAAACAAGGAGCTAACGGTTTTGCTCATGTAGCAATATTATTTATCACATTGATCTATCATAAAACTATATAATAAAAAGAAACAAAAAACAATCAGATGCTTACCTTGAAGACAGAGGCAGCACAATTTGCACTGAGTATATATTATCCAATGTATAAGCTTCTTTTAAAACAGAGTTTGTAGGGTCCGAGTAACACATCAATTTCTGATCTGACAGCACACAATAACGAGTCTGAGAGTTCTTGAACAAGTCCTCCACAACCCCTGACACAATCCTCGTAAGGAGACCACTGAAGTATGGCACTGGTAATGTGTTAACTGCAGGACGCTCAACACACTCAACTTTCTGTGTCACTATTTTAGATGTCCTATTTAATTTGTCAAATTTAAGCATAGTAGAGAACTTCTGCATCATCGAATTTGATGATTTAGTTTCATCTTCAACTACTGACTTTGTATCTGCATCTGTTGTCACAAACCAGTTAGAATTTCTATCTTTATCTACAAAATTTATTTTTGTTGTTGGTTTTGATTCATTAAATAGACTGTCTGACCTTTCCGGTGGGGTTGGTGGATTAAAATATTCACTTTCATAAAACTCAAAGCTATCATCCGTGTTATCTGATGCAACTATTGTCCCATAAGTATCTCCAATTAGGAAGGATTCCAGTAATAACAATTCATTACTCACTCCATCATACTTCTTTGGAGATGTACTTGCTAGCAATGGATCAAACTCATATATTGTACTTTTACTGGGCCTTGTTACATCTGTAGGTATAGGCGCTGCTTCATGCATTACAGAAGCAGTGCTATTGTTTGATGACTGAAATGGTAGTGTCCAGTTCTCATACATGGAATTTTGCCTCATTACCTCCATGGATGCAACACTTTCTCTCTTCTTTCTCCTCTCCGGGATGTCAGGACTTGACCCGACTGATATGGAACTCATGGAACTGACTATACTGTTGGTTCTTGATGGTTTTGGTATGTCGTATGTCATCTGCTCACTTTCTAAAGTTAAACTCGAAGCATTTTGTTCCAATTCTCTACTCATGTCATAGGAGAAACTGCTAACAGAATCAATATTGTCCGAATTACTGGAAAACAGGGACAAATCATCAAAATTTGATGTATTCAGGTTCAAGTTGGGATGATCTTGATTTATCTGTGCACCAACTTCATCATTGTAGAACCTCTTTTGTTCTAAAAGTGGTGAATTGAATTGAATATTATCAAACAAGCTCACATCAACAGCTGGCATTGAAACACATCTTTGTGGATCTGTATCATCGAGACTATCTGGTTTCTTTGTCCTTCTTAACCTTAGACCAGCAGTCCTGGTCCCTTCTATCACAGACTTGGTCACTGAGTGTCGCACAGCTCGGGATGTTGTCAGAGTTTTCTCTAATGTATCTTTAGCAAACTTTGAACCGTCTTGGATTGACCTTTCTAATTTATCATTGGCAGATTTCGCAGAATTACTCACTTTCAAAGCTACATCCTCGGAAAGCTGCTTTGAAACTGTACTTATGGACTTGAATATGTCAGAGGCCGAGACTCGGTCAGCCGGTTGAGGCAGCCTGGTGCGCGGGACAGGTACTGGACGGACCACAGGCTCGCTAGGAGGCAAGAATGCACTCCTGGGCTTCGGCACAGGCGGTGAATCCATCACTTTGATTGCCCACGAGGCCACTATCACTAAATAATTATTTAAAAGCAACAGATAACATTGTTATAGTACTTTATACGCAACACAAACAAAAACTGCAATGACTCACTGAGAAATGAATTACACACATCACTGTGACCCGGTTAAGTGATTTAAGTGACAAACACGCGAACATCCACAAATACAATTAGAGAAGCCAGTAGGAACCGTTTTATCGACGTCGAACGAATAAATACATATGTAAATTAATCACTACGAATTTGTTTTGAAAATCATCTGCACTCACACAGAGCGCGACCTATTGCGAATTTGCGATTGTGAGCAAGTGTTGCCAGCTGCAAAATATTATCAAAGAGTATGTAAAACCTAATATTATCTCTCAGTGCTACAGTATTGCATACATCTACCTTTCAGCCAACTGTTGATTTATTAGTGAGAATGAAGTTTCTAGGTATTTAGTCACGACAAAATTAATTAAACTTTTCTCTTCTTATTAAATCCATTTTTGAGAGAATACCAACTATTCTTCTGTTTGCTTGCTTAATTTTTATTCCTATCAAAGACTAATTTAAGACAAATTTAATTCAGCATAAAATATATGAGTCACATAATATTTAACACACACACACACACTACGTTATTGTACGTTTTTTTTTAACTTTTCAAGGAAAATAAGACTATATTATTTAACTTGAAAAGTCATTGATAGGGTGTTGCCATTTTGATATTGATATAACATTTTAAACTTTTTAAATACCTGACCTGTTTAGGTAAACTCCACTGACTTGGAGGTAGATACTTTTCCTATCTCAATGGTAAACTCATATCCCATAAAAAACAATACTTGTCAAAAAACCAAGTCTCGCAACTTAGTTGTTCTAGCGTAAAAAGTTGTGAGATCCATGTAATACCAAGTCGGTTGTTAATTTATTCAGTCCCTACTTAAGGGACCTTCTGTCTTAAGTTGTTACGTAATTATCAAACCTAACGACCTCTTATAGTGACCATATCAATATTAAAAATCTTTAGCGTTTTAAGTGAATCGATTGACTCGGCCATCGCATAAAAACACAATATATCTCACAAGTAATACATATATAAATTAAATTGTTTATTGCGATTGCCAAGTCAATCTATTTATTTAAAACGGTAAAGATTTTTAATATTGATATGGTCACTATAAGAGGTCGTTAGGTTAGATAATTACGTAACAACTTAAGACAGAAGGTCCCTTAAGTAGGGACTGAATAAATTAACAACCGACTTGGTATTACATGGATCTCACAACTTTTTACGGTAGAACAACTAAGTTGCGAGACTTGGTTTTTTGACAATTATTGTTTTTCATGGGATCTCATTGCTTATTGTAGAAAGTCCTACTTTTTTCCTTTCCGGTACCTTCTACTTCTTGTATACTAACAACGAATTTTCTTAAAGCCCTCTCTCTGTCTTATGAGCTTTTCTCATTTTTGTAGGTAGCCTTTCTTTTTTTATTTTCCGGTACTACTTCTTGAACTTCAGCTAAAGTTTTTTTCAAAGCCCACTCCCTGTCTCTATGGGTTTTTTTCGGAGGCTTTGATACGCACATATGAATACGCACGTACGTCTTTTGCATTAGTTAGTAATAATTAATGCCGCAATCGTCAAACGTCTCGGTTAAAGTTAATCCATAAGTAAGTAATTATGCAATTTCGGGCAATTTACTCTACTTAATACTCCCCAATACTGTTAATACTTCTTGCTTTTTTATTCCGTTGATCATTTAACAAGTTACCTTTGAGCATAATTATTATATCTAGGTACCTATCTACACTGGAAGACACGGTGGAGCATATGGTCGAAATGTGCCCTGCATGGGTAGAGCACCGTCGCGCGTCGTGTCCTCGTAGAGGCGATCGGTGGCGGCGACTTCTCGCGCCCTGCTCTGGTTTAGACCATGGTGCGAAGCGAGAGGGAATGGGATGCAGTCACCTCCTGCTGCGAAGCAGTCATGCTAGCGAAGGAGGAGTCCGAACGTGCGAGGGAGAGGCAACTCTTTCCTCGCGCCCCAGCCGCCGGGGGAGACGCCCCGGGCGTCGTGGATCGCGAGTAGATTTCGGGCCACCGTAGGCGCGGGCCTGCGGATGGCGAGTAGGGGTCGCTCACAGTCCGGTAAGGACCAGGCCCGGGTCGGCGGCGCGTCGTGTTCCATGCGCGCCTCAAAGAGCTGTCAATACCAGTGACGGGGCCTCATAGGGCCATTGCCTGTCGGGGTTTGCGGGAAAGTTCCATCGAGATACCGCGGCCTCGGAACTTTAGGGCTTCCGAAGGAACAGGGTGGGTTTTTAGTCGGTAGAATTCTGACACACCCGAGCGGATGAAGTCATTCGATGATATTTTTCACCAAGAAAAAAAAAGTACCCATCTACATCTATTATATTATGCAGGTACACTGATTAATTAACTGCAAATGTAACTTTGTAATCCTATATATTTATATGGGATTACAAAGTTATTTATGCAGTTGATGTATCTAGAAAACTGGACCGAAATTGAAAAATATTATAGTTTTTCCTTGATTCATATACTAAACACTAATTGTATTCTAAATTTGAAGCTTCTACGTCTGCTAGAAGTGCCCTAGACTTTTGATGATCTGTCAGTCAGTGAGTGACAAAATTAAGAAATTTGACTCGTTATAATTCTTAAACTGCTAGTTCAAATTGAATGAAGAATTATACCGTGTTTATACAATTCCTGTTCGGTTACTGAAAATTCAGGCTTCTAGTTTTATCCACAACGAAGTTATAGGGGGTCGAAAATGGCCTGAATTGCTTCGAGAAAATAATGGTACGGCCGTGCCGCTTTTTGCTCGACTTGGCGGGGACACTGCCGTGCCCCCAGATTACAGGAATGCTAGAAAAGATTCTGTGGTATGGAGATGGTAATCCTTTTGGGCGTCCCGATGTGTCTTTTCTGTTTTAAGTGTCATGTTTGTATAGGAAATTCTAGATTAGATATATTATAGATTGTGTAACGTTAATTCTTAAAACTGCAATTTTCAACCGACGACAAAAAGAGGAGGTTATCAATTCGACACGTATATATTTTTTTTTTTTTATGTATGATCATCGATTACTCGAAGACGGCTGAACCGATTTGGAAAATTCTTTTTTTGATTGAAAGGGTAACTTCGAAATTGGTCCCATTTTCATAAACGTCAGGATCTGATGATGGGATCCTGGAGAAATCGAGGGAACTCTTCAAATATTACAGGCACACCTATGACGTTTTGGGTATTTATTATAGTAACTTGTGCAGTTGCTCTTAAAAGGTACCATTTGAGGAAGTGGAACTGATGATGAAGACCACAGATGGCCGCCGAAACTACTCCATAATAAGTATTAAGTGGATTGCGTTTCGATTACTTGAATATGGATGTTAAGCACTTTATGCTCGTCACAATGCATATGGTGATGTAGAGCTGATGGTGAAGTACCAGGAGAACTCCTCAACAATTAACGGCCCAGCATTGGGAAAAGCAAGTATTTTGTAAAAGGTTATAAGTAGTTGACATTTAGGCTCTTGTAACTAGGTAAATTAAAAATAGACCAACTAAAAAGAGTGAAATAAAAACTTTTTACTAAAAAATTAAACCGACTCCCAAAAACCACTGCAAAGTGAAAAATAACTTTAATTTCGGAAGTCGGTGCCAAAAACGAAAATACAAAACTAAAGACACCGACTGCCGAAATTAAAGTTATTTTTCACTTTGCTGTGTTTTTTGGGAGTCGGTTTAATTTTTTGGTAAAAAGTTTTTATCGATGTAGGTATCACTATTGACTTCAACTTACTCGTAAACAAAAACCGTAGTTAGCAACAAGCCAATTTTTGAATTTAATTGGGAAAGTATAATAATTTTCTAATCCTAAATAAACTCAGCCATTGCAAAACAATCATATAAAAATTTGAAACGATCATTCGGCAACTTTGTAGTGTATATTGCTATAATAACTTTATCAGGCATCCATCTTTTAAAACTTGTAGTTGTTACATGTTAGCTTGCTATTACATTCTACTGCTAAGTAAGTGGACACATTTCTACATTAATTCAAGCTTTTTCAATATCTACCAACAATTCCACATAAGAGCTCCATTAATAAAAATTGCGCTACTAACTGCAACTTTAATTTTGGAAGTTGGTGTCCAAATTAATAAAAACAGTCCAGAATCGACTTCTGATATAGAAGTTATTTGGTAAATCATAGTATTTTTATTTGTGTAGGCAGGTAGTACTTGAATAAACTGCATAAATGTTTTATTTATTTTTTAAATTTTTAATTATAGCCATAATCAGAGCCGGATTAACCCTGTCAGAGGCCCTAAGGCAATGGCATTCTCGAGGTCCCTTTCCTTACTTTGACCGACCAAACCGTGTGTGAACTGAGGAAACACACATTAAGGGCTGTGGTTTTTAATATATTTGTTTACTTATTCCCAGACTTGTTCTAAAATTGTTTTAATTCTACTACTAAATCTAACGATTTGTATTTTGTGAGATAACAGTGAAGTCCCTAAGTTCACACGCACATCAAATTCTCGTTCGAAGAAACATGTTTTCTTGGTGCGTGCACTGGGCCTGGGCCCCTAGTTGATGCGGGGCGCCTAGGCAGTTGCCTTCTCCGCCTAATGGTTAATCTGGCCCTGACCATAATAAGTCAATCTACATATTCTTAGTGTTTGTCGTTAAGAACTTATGTTGTATACCTTTGCAGTCCAATTCCACTCCTGCTCATAGTAAAATCTAGGTACTAATAGCTGCTATAAGCTTTTTACAATGACTACATCCAGAGCCGGATTAGCCCTGTCAGAGGCCCAAAGGCAATGGCATTCTCGGGGCTCCTTTTCTTACTTTGACTGACCAAATCGTGTGTGAACTGAGGAAACGCACATTAAGGGCTGTGGTTTTTAATATATTAGTTTACTCATTCCCAGATTTGTTCTAAAATTGTTTTAATTCTAGTACTAAATCTAACGATTTGTATTTTGTGAAATAAAAGTGAGATCCCTTAGTTCACATGCACATTAAATTCTCGTTCGAAGAAACATGTTTTCTTGGTGCGTGCATTGAACCTGGGCCTCTAGTTGATGCGGGGCCCCTAGGCAGTTGCCTACTCCGCCTAATGGTTAATCCGGCCCTGACTACATCATCTGCTTAGCCTTTTCCCAACTATGTTGGGGTAGGCTTTTAGTCTAACTAGATGCATCTAAAAATAGATTTACAAGAACCGACTGCCTATCTGATCTCCTCATTCTAAAGCCGGCTCTACACGTTGGCCAACACAGTGGCGAATGTAGTGGCCAATGCTTATTGGCCAACGTGTAGACGGGGTGTTTGTGCATGTTGGGTGCACAAACACCCCCTCTACACGTTGGCGAATAGGCACTGGCCACTACATTCGCCACTGTGTTGGCCAACGTGTAGAGCTGGCTTAATATCTACGTAACACGTTAACTCTTGGCAAGACTAGTATTCCAAAGAGAATGTAATACACTATGTTTTATAGTATTCGATTTACTGGCTTCTGACTACCAAAACCAATGTCAAAGATGACAGCCAGGAGCTAGTGTTGCCAGGTCCGATTTGTTTTAAATCGGGACAAAAGTTAAAGAAAATCGGGATTTAGGGTTGTAGATCGGGACAAACCAAAAAGAAAAGGTTTTTGTTAAAGTAATGTCAATTTATTTATTTCGTCACATATAAAACGATGTATCTTTATTCTAAAAAAATGTTATAGTCAGACTTGCTTGATAGACTACTCTAAACACGTGGAAGCGTGTCCAACCAAGTTTAAGGAAAACAGAACTAAATGGAGCGGTGTTCAGGCAGGTATCACCTTGGGTTACACAGTTACACTCTTAGTATTACCGTCACTTAAGTTGGTATCTACGCGGTATCTCCAGGATCCGGTCTTCAGGATACCACTCCATTTGAGGAGACCTAAATAAAAAACATTACCCACTTCCATAAAATTACCTATTGGTGTATACAAATAAAATACGACAAATCTGAATCTGATAACTGAAAATTATTGATATATTAGTGAAAATTAACAAAGTTAAGTATGAAAGTAGTTTACAGATAATTATTTTTTTATATAATTTATATTTTTCATTACTTTTTGCTGCCTTTAGAAGGCCCTTGTTTTTTATTACGTTTATATTTGAATCTTGACTTTGACATGCTCCGGTGTCAAATGGCTTCGCCTCACAGATAAAATTAAGAGTTAGTTTGTGAAAATACTCTTTCCATTGCCGCGTTCGACACTCGCGGAATTGACGTCATAAAATAAAATAACTTCAGAAGATTTGCGAAGTCTTGATTCTCCTTAAAAATGATTTGACATTTTTGTAGCTACGACAGATCTTTGTTCTGTACTGCTACTTTCACCAAGTCTTTGACTGTACACACTTCTTCATAAAACTGATCCATGTTGGAGAGCACATTAATTTTTTAAAATAAATCTAATTTGCTATCGTTGAGCTCATATTTGGTCTTTGGTGTAATGAGAGATTTGTGTACCATGCATAACAGTCGTTTTTTATTTTCATTCATTCATTTCATTTATTTCCAAGTAACAAAACTCAATTGGTTAGTAACAAAATTCCTTAATCCTATGTTAGTACTTAACTTAAATTACAAGGTTGGTTCGCGAATCGAAGCTACAAGCTCAACACCGACGTGGAGAGCTTGCAGCAGCGATTCACGAACACACAGTCGAGCCTGCTCGCCACACAACGAAGGATTATTTTCGTAACTTTATCATCAGGCATTTTTAAAATAAATACCTGCATGTAAATACCACAAACTCATCTTCAATCCTCAGACTTCAGCTCAATTGCTTACTTAATATTACAATTATTTTGTGACCTTTAGAAGATCACAAAATAATGGTAATATTAAGTAAGCAATTGCTGATGCACACAGCAATGTTTCGTATCAAGACATGATACTGCATCCTGTAAAACCTTAAAATTTAATGCTTATCTGCAAACAATTTATATTTTTATATTTTATCTGCTATTAAAATTGCAAAACCCGTACGATAAACCGCAGTAATAATTATTATGATCTGACGGATACCGAATGAATGGACGAACGAAGATCAATGATTGAGTAAAGTCAAATTGTATGCGCCCACAGGCGTGTCTTTGATAGAGAAAACAAAAATCGATTGACTGAGCAAAGCCAAAGTGTAAACGCACACGATCGTGTCTCTGATGCTATAGAATAGAAAATTTTGTTACTTGGCTAAGGCCTCTGGAGCGAGTAAAGTAACACAATATAGCACTAGTGATCTGATGCGTGTTATTTTGAGCGCATTGTTTTAACCAACATGATAATAAGTAATTTGATTTTTTTTTTCTAAAATAATGCTTATTGTAAATTTTTTATTTATCAGGATATTTCGCGTCTCGATCAGCGGCAAATCGGGACGCGTCCCCAAACCCCTAATAACCGGGACGTCCCGCGAAAATCGGGACACCTGGCAACACTAGCCAGGACTTACCTTTGGGTCCCCCCGGCTCAGCCGTTACGGCTGAGTATGCTGTTCAAATAGCATAATACTACCTATACAAAATTATGAGTATGTATCTATACAGTCCACACCTTAAATTGATTTTTTAGTGCAAATATACCTAAGCATCATACCGAATACACGTTGTTTTACACAAGGCTGTCCTTTCGAAGGCATCCAAATAGAAGGAGATATACTTCACCGAAGGCTATTATGAGAATGTTGAGGAACTTTACGTGCAATATAAAACGTGTTTACGTGAAGCCTTGCAGCCGTTTCTGCCACCGTCATTGGCCATCTCAAGCGCCGATCTCTGCGAAGACGAATGCTAATAATGCGAATAATTAGGTATCTTAGTTATGGTGATATTAAGGTCTTTTGAAGGAAAGTACAGCCTGTACCAAAGGTATTATAATATACATAATATATTGAAATTATCTGACTTTTTCGTGTTTAAGGTAAAAAAAAAAATTGTTTTCCAAATTACTATATTCTTATAAAATAACAAAAAAATACTAATATTTAGTTGGCCCACCCTTCGCATTGATCACAGCAGCAATTCTTTGGGGCATGGTGCTTACAAGCTTTTTAGAATCGGCTGCACTTATGGTGTCCCACTCTTCAATCAAAGCATTTTTAACGCTGATTTTGATGTAATACTGTGCTCTCGGACCTTACGCTTCAGAATACCCCAAAGATGCTCGATAGGATTGAGATCTGGGGATTGCGCCGGCCATTCTAACAAGTCGACACTGTTGTTTCTAAACCAGCGCATGGTGGCCGCTGATTTATGACAACGAGCATTGTGTTGTTGGAATTTCACTCCATCTAAGTTGTTGTCACCGAAAATGCGTGTAAGCGAAGGCAATAGCGCAGTTTCGAGCACATTTATGTACTTTTCACTTTTCATCCTGCCTTCGCAAATGAACACTTCGCCAACGCCATCGGCTGCCATGCAACCCCAGATCATAATGCTACTGCTACCTCCCCTTTGTTTAACAGTGGGCACCACGCAATCTGGATGGTATTCCTCGCCGACGCGCCGCCTCACGTAGGTTACACCCGCAGTTCCAAATATCTGGAAAAATTGTAAAAAGAAGAATATAAATAAGTGCTCATAATTTTTATGGTATAGAAGCTTACCTCAAAGTTTGTTACAGACCGGTTAAGTAGACGCACAGCCTTACTGAGCTGATCTACGAGTCCCTAACTAAAAAAAAAAAAAAACAATGTTTGATTCATCGGACCACACAATATTTGACCAATCTTCCTCCGTGAAGTGTTGGTGACGTTAGAGCCCATTCTAAACGGTTCTTTTTGTTATCTGCCGAGAGCCATAGCTTCTTTCTTGCTTTACACTCCTTTAAACCCGCATCTGCAAGCCTTCTTTTTGCCGTTCGAGCACTAATGGGGTGTCCAATTTTGTCGGATAGGGCGGCAGCAAGCGAAGAAGTTTTTTTTTCGATCCTGTAGAGAATCGCGGATGAGGTTTCTGTCCTGGCGCGGGCGCTCAGTAGTCACGCGTTTTCTGCCAGTTCGTATTTTATTTGCGTGGGAACCAGTCTCAGCAAACCGTATAATAGCAGATTGCACTGCGCACCGCGAACATTTTACAAGTTTGGCAATCTCTACTTGGGACTGGATAACTGGATTTTAATTCGTTTTTCGTAGCAAAGTTCACTTTTTTGGCATTTTCGAAAAAAGGGAATGTTAGTTTCACCACTGAATCACACACGGAAGCTTCTTTACGCTATGAATAGCAAAGGAATACTGATAATAATTATGAGTATTTTTTTGAAAATACACATTATAAGGGTTTTGCTCACCAGATGTTTTATGGCCCATAGAAATTCGTTTGCCATTTGTTTTAATTATCGTTTGGCGGCCCTACCTTGGCTTTTGTTAAAAATATAAGCTGTTTTTAATACGTTTTGTATAATCTGTGTTTTATTGGGGTGCCTAATACTTATGGCCAAGGCTGTATGAAGAATGGCAAACATTCTACGATATGTTGTCGTCATTGATTCACAACAACAAAACCATAACGTCAGTTCAAAAATTACATTATTTGAAGAGTAATTTAGCGGGTGAAGCTTTATAGTACATTATGGTACAAGTGTGTAATGTTGGTGATTACCGCTGAGGCGCCATTGAGACCCGAGCCGTCAGGTGAGGGTCTTAAGAGAGCCGAGGACGGTAATCATCAATACACACGTGTATCATACGACGTTTTTCAACACACTTGCGAGGAAAAAACAAATATGTATTGCATAAATCGTTTAATTATTAAAACAATTGGTGAATGTACAATTTTCAAAACGATATTGGATTGTTTTTGATGGCAATTTCACAGTTTGTGTTACATTGGTACTTGCCACTTCTTTAGTACCTTCATTTACTTCTTGTGTAAATGTCGGCGACAAAGGTAAATCATACAAATTACTGGAAGGAGAGGGCACCAAATAACTCACGCTAGTAGATGTACATGGTTGTGGTTCGGGGCAAAACTTTTTTGCCTTTGGCTCCAAATTAATGGCTTGCGTTATTTTGTCATTGATTTTTGCTTTGTTATGAATTGAGTCTTCTATGTACGATTCAGCGATTGCGTCAGAACGCCATCCACCATGTCGCTTCAAAGTTAGTATATCAGCCCCCGAATCAGCCAACATTGTAGCCGACGTTCTTCTAAAACTGTGTCCAGTGTAAAAATCGGCCTCAGGCAAACCTAAATACTTCGCTATTTCTCTTGGCATATTACCAAATTTGTTAATACCGATTGTTTGTGCAGTACATTTTCCTTTCTGAAAGTTTTGGAAAAAGCGGTCATTCTTTGTTTTTGTTGAACGGAGATCTTGGTATTTTTTCACTATTTCACGAAACGTTCCTTGGATTGTAAAAGATCGTGGAATCTTGGTTTTAGTCTGGGTAATTTTGACAAGAAGCATATCTCCGTGGATTTCTACATCTTTTGTTGTAATATTGTACAGCTCTTGTCGTCTACAAGCACCAGTAACACCGAATATTAAGGCAACCTGCAAAGAAATCAATTAATTAGTTCTAAGAAATTATGCTAAAGTTACACACTTGTATATTGTAGATTCGTTTCGATTAAAAATATGAAACGTACCTTTGTTGCTAGATACTGACTATCCGGAGCCTCATTCAAAAACTTTTCAACGTCGGCTGGTGACAAAACTTTAGATTTCCGACCAATATATCCATCCGAGCGTCTCTTCAAAAATGCCATCAGGTTACAGTACGTTTTGATATCAACACCATGTTTGAGCTTAACCATGCTTCTTAACATGGAATAGATGCACCACAGGGAGCTAGGTTTGTATGTATTGGCGAGTTCAGAGAAATACGCCAAAAACACATTTTCAGAAAATGACTGGGTTTTTTTGTTGCTCTTCCATTGCAGGAAACTATCGTAAGCAGCTAAATACTTTTCTCTAGATTTTGCAGGTATTAGGCTTTCGTTTGCATTTTGTGCTGCATTTAGTATTTCTGGCGGGGTTAAATCAATCAATTGTTCATCTTCTGTACTAAAACCTAACATTTTTATAATTATTTACCACACAGCAACAAATGCGATACAAACAAAATATGAAAATTAGGGGAAAATTGGGAAATGGCGCGCAATTTTTTTTTTTTTTGCACGCGCCAAATGTAAGTTGATTGATTACAGCCATACAGCCTACTTCAAAATGATAATTTTTGTGATAAAATGCAAATATTTTATAAGAAATTATTGTGAATTATAAATAATTTGATAATAATAAATGTTTTTTCGTCTTAATTAGGGACACATTTATTTATTTCAAAAATGTAAATAGATTTTCGGTGGCATAAAACCTCTTTGTTGTTACAAAAAAAAAAAAAAAAAAACTGTATTACCCGGTTAAATTGAAAATGCTCTGTTTACTCGCATATAATTTGCAGTTAGGTACTAACTTAACTTTGTAGGGATCATTCTATTATGCACTAGTGTGTAATATTATTATGCACGTGTATGTTATAGTTCGGTTTATGGCCCTAAGAACGATATAATAAGGCTCACTTTACGAGCAAGTGTGTTGAAAAATCTATTACGTAATTATTCAACTACGGAAGCTAATTATGAGAAGGCGTGGAATCAATTAGTGAAACGGTATGATAATAAAAAAAACTTTAAATACCTTAAGCGATGAACTACCTACCTGGTCACAGGCGAGACTATTTATAGTACAGGTTTAAGTCATTAGAGATGATTAATTCCAATGCCCAGTGATCGACACACGCAGTAAAGTTTACACAGAAGCCAAAATCATTTCACACGTCAGTTGACAACAAAGTCAAAACTAAAGAAGTTGAGTGCGTCATGTGTAAAGAAAAGAGATTTAAATTTGGTATGGGAATGGTTTAGGACCCTGGGAAAGACATAGCATAGTTTTTATCCCGGAAATCATCCCTAAAGAATGTAAAAGGGGTGTTGGAATTTCGTATAGGGAATCTATAATATCCCCGCCCTACCCACACACATAATACACTTAGACCGCTAAACCGATTTAGTTGAAATTTGGTTTGAATATAGTTTTAGACCTTGGAAAAGACAGGATAGTTTTTATCCCGATATAAGGTTCCAGTGGGATAGTTTTCGAATGGCACGCTGACGCAGCCGCTGGCAAAAGCTAAATTAAATTAATTAAATTTGATTTTTAAATTTAGTTTGGGAATAGTTTTGGACCTTGGGAAAGACATAGGATTGTTTTTATTCGGATATTAGGTTCTCGTGGGAAAGTTTTCGAATTGCACGCGGACGCAGCCGCTGGCAAAAGCTAAATTAAATTTGATTTTTTAATTTGGTATGGGAATAGTATTATATTATATATATATTTATTATATATATTATAATAGCAAAAGCTAAAAAGTGAAAAGGAGTTGTATCTAGTTATCTTCTTATTACATACGTGATTATTTACTTATGAAATTAGGTATAGTGAGATAAGTCGACTCGTGCCTAAATTCGTATTCGTCGTTTAGCGTTAGTTGCATTTCGCGCGCGAAGTTGACTTGTTTTACCTGTGCAGCTGTGTAAAAAAACCAAAATTTTGCTTTAATTGTGTATTTGAGTGTTAAAGCCCATAGAAATTAATAGGATTAACAAGATAATGTCACTGGCTCTAAATGAAAGTTCCATTGAAAGTAAGTATGATAAAACAATCATACTTACATCCAATGGGACTTTCATTTAGAGCCAGTGACATTATCTTAGCCTGAATGCCGAAGTCCTGATAAACGTGGATCACATGCACCTTCTAATAAGATAGGGGATGGTGCAATACAGGCAGTTAAAGATCATATTCATTCTTATCCATTATATGAATCGCATTACAACAGAAGTCAAATAAAAAATCGTTGTTTACCAACAGGGTTATCACTAACAATAATGTACCAAATTTACAAAGAAATCCAATCCCGTACCATACACCTATTTTGGAAATGTTTTTCGTACCATGGGTTTATCTTTTAAGAAACCTTCTTTGGACACCTGCAATACATGTGACGCATACAAAATGAAAATTTAACTAGCTTTGCCGCCAGATTTTAAAGAATGAACTTAAAATCCACCATTCAGAAGCTGATTCAGGTTATTTTTTGAAAAAAAAAAGGACAAACAAGAGTCGAGCGATGTTAAAAGAGTTTATTGTTTTGACCTCCAGCAATGTCTTCCAACCCTTTTTTTAAAGACAAATATCGTTTTCTACAAACGGCTGCTGTGGACTTTTAACTTAACAATTCACGATTGTTATAGCAAAAAAAGCTATTGCTACATGTAGCAAAAGCTACAAAAAGGGCAGTCGTGCTGACCCGGCCAACTACAGGCCTATTTCAGTCACGTCCATACTCTGTAAGAGTATGGAGCGTGTACTTAATAGTAAGCTCCTGGCATACCTAGAAGCCAACGACATCCTCAGTGACCGACAATACGGCTTTCGCAAAAACCGGTCAACTGGGGACCTTCTAGCGTATGCCATTTATACCTGGAGTGCGGCCATTGAGAAGCACGGGGAAGCACTTGCTGATTCCCTTGACACCTCCAAGGCCTTTGATAGGGTCTGGCACGATAGCCTTAGGTATTGCTAAGCTTCCTTCCTTCGGTTTGCCCACTCAACTTTGCGATTGGATTGAAGACTTCCTGAGAGATCGGTCCATTCGAGTAGTCATTGATGGCTGCTCGTCTGGCCAATTGGCAATTAATGCCGGGGTCCCTCAGGGGTCTGTTCTCTCAGAAACTTTATTTTTGCTGCACATTAACGATCTGCTGATTCCCGGTACCTTTGGGTATGTAGACGACAGCACAGTTACTGAGAGATGTGTCTAGCGCGCGAGCTGGTGGGTCACAGATCCAGTCTCTCCGTAAGGAAATGGTTGGGCGCTTGAACTTGTCCTTGAAGGCTGTCTCCGAATGGGGCGATGCCAACTTGGTCAAGTTTAATGCAGCTAAGATCCAGGAGTGTCTCTTCACCGTAAAAAGGAGTCAATTCGAACCGGCTCCTACTTTCCGGGGTCTAACCGTGCCGATAACCGACCGTATCGAGCTTCTGGGGGTAACATTAACTTCTACCCTCAATTTTGGCCCGTTTATCGAGGCTAAGGCTCAACTAGCATCAAAAAAGTTGGGAATCCTAGCAAAGGTGAGACGGTACTTCACACCCGAATAGTTGCTCAATCTTTATCAAGCCCAGGTTCGGTCGTGTATGGAGTACTGCTCTCATCTTTGGGACGGATCTGCTAAATACTAAGTGGACGCGCTTGAGTCTATCGAGAAGCGGCCCAAGAGACTCATTGGCAACGATGCACTGGTCGAGTCAAAGCTCCAGAGCCTTGAACATTGACGACGACTTGCAAGTCTATCGGTTTTCTATCGGTTACATTTCGGGGAGTGTGCGAATGACATTGCCATCACACGTAAAAGAAGTTAACTTTTATTCCGATACGTGTGGCGGACAAAATAAAATGAAACCTGGTTTGCTAATAAACAACAAGTTTTTAGTTCCCGGACATACGCATATGGAGTGCGAATCTGTACATGCACAAATCGAACGACAGAAAAAAAGACCTTATATGGCTATACATTTGCCACGAGACTGGTACAACTTAGTCAGAATGACGAGTCCAAACATTTCTGTCGTGGTAATGGATAACGATATGTTTTTAAACTTCGCTAAACTGTAGAAAGGCCCTTTGCAGCTACGAGAAGTAGTTACATCTGGTGAGAAATTCATATGGCATGATGTAAAATGGTTTAGATTTAGTGGTGAACATGAACCAAGTGTAATTCAATTTCAATTATAAAAATTAGACAATTTGACCGAGTTTAAGGAGATTTCTTTCTGTCGAAGGAGCAAATCTAGTGATTTTTTGAATCCCGAGAAAAGTTATGATTGCAAAGTGCCTATAAGTCAGGAAAAAAAAACGAGATCTTCTTAGTATTCTGCATTTAATTGATAGTACTTGACTTGACTTCTATAATAAATTAGAAACTTTCTCAAACACACGAGATATAGATCCCGATAGGTTACAGTATTATGTTAGGTATTTTGCATTTATAATATTTTAATTCCATTTATTTTTTATTTTTCTTAAAAGCATTTATGATTGATAAGTGATGACGCAAAAGAACTTTGCTTGCAATAGTCGTGCCATGGTCTCTGCCTACATCAATGGGCCACTGGTGTGATGATTTATGAATATGTAATTAAAAACTCTCAATATTAAATACTCAAATAAATAATTAATAAAGGCACGATTCATTATAAGATTATTTTTATTTTATTTTTTGTTATGGAAAAAGGAGATATGTCAGTTATTTTAATAATTAGTAAATAAAAATATTTTTCGGATACATATAAAAGACAACTAAATTAATAAATGAAAATTAAAACAAATTTGTATTAAGTATTTCTATATGTTTTTGATTAAACTGCATTTATCTTATAAAACAAATAAGCATTTTCTTTATTAGCTCCTGGTAAAAAGTTGTGTTTTTAGACTCATCCCCCTTTACCTTGACAACACAGATATATTATAATTATAATAGGTACCTGATTGAAACAATATTATTAAACAAACATGTAACACAAATAACAGTGTTAAAAAACTAACCCAAATACAAAGTCTGATTATTGAGGGGGTGAAGTCTATAGTTATAGTTATATAGTTTTACATGGTCAATAAGCATCAAATTAATACAACTATCTTGTTAAAATTGTGTCAAAAATACAGTCAGTCATTCATTGTATTAAAGTTTTTAAGTCAGAAACTAATACTGTTGTCAAAAAAACAAATTTTAAACAAAAATAATGTCATAAAAAGTTTAAACTAACCACTAATAAATAATACTTTTAAAACTATCAATTTATTATAAAAAGTTGAGATTTATCACAGTGAGAAGTTAGCTAAGAAAAGCAGCTCTTTAACAATTAAAAGCATAAAAATGAGTGAAATCACCAAAGAAAGAAAGATAGTTCCAATAATAGTATCAATGCACTTCACTGATGAGCTGATCATATAACCTCGTCAGTTCCTCATTGTCTCTAGTTTTTTGCGCCAGAGATTCTTGAAGTGAAGCTATAGTTATTTCATGCTTCTTAACAATAGCATTTAATTTAGTAACTTCAATGTTATAGTTTTTCTTAAGGTTCTCCAAAGTTTCATTAGCTTTAGAAAGTGAATCAGCCGTCACTTGTTTAAGACTCCCATACAACTGTTCATACTTTTTGACGGCAGCCTCATACTCCACCAGTTTCTGTTCATAAACTTTCTCTCTATCTTTCGTTACCAGTATTACAGTCTTGCATTTTTCATACTTGTTAAGGAGATCATTGAAAGAGCTCTCCATATTACTGAGATGGTTTAAAGCTTGATCCCGTTCAGTAGTGACCTTTTCTAAAGTCTCGATGTTCACTATCCTATCATGCTGCTGCTCTTCTATCAATGAAGATATAGTTTTCTCATACTCCTCCATCACAATACTCATTTGTTTATTGCTCATAATCTTGTCATGCACTAGCAGTTGTAATTTTTCTTCTTTTTGAAGAGAATTGTCTCTTTCAGTAGTCAATTTCTTAACTTTTGACTCCAAATCTTCCGTGACTCTATTGTACTGGTATTCCATATCTTGTAGTGTACTCTTAAGCTCTCTGTTTTGCTGTCTAAGCTGCAGTACTTCCTGTTCCTGATTCTGGAGAATAACTCTTAGGGTGTGATGGTGATCCACATCCTGTGAAGTGAAGTTGTGGTGGTAGCGAGGGCTTCTAGGAGCTGCAGTTGGTGGAGTATTTCCTGATATACTTATGAGTCTCTCAGTAGCTACCCCTCTAGAGGGAGTGAGGATGGCAGAGACACTGCGCATTAAACCTCGTGTCCTAGTTTGAGACAGACTTGGTTTTGAATTTCCACTGCTGACTACAGGTGGCGCTACCCGCATTGGTTTGTCTTTGCCCATTATTGGCAGAGATCCTGTAGACTGTGAATGTTTTGGTGCACTTACATTAGTTTCGTTAGTCGACACTGTACTTCCTGTTTCATAACCTACAACATACTCTGAAGAGTCAACTCCTGAATCAGTGTGAACAGAGCTTACATCTTCTAGCTTTTGACGGGCGTACAGCGGGTCGAATTTCACAAATAAACTTTCCTTGCCTCGATCTATGTGGTTATGATGGCGGTTTGATTCGGCACATTTGACAAGGTAATCTAAACTTTTGGCATCAATAAACATATCGTCTGACATTGGTACCTCTTTCATTGTTACAGCACAAATGCTATCACAGTCTGATCCGGTGAGAAGATCGCTGGTCTCGTTCCTCTGTTCTGCCAGATCATTATATCGTGTTGGTGACATCGCCATAAGGTCACCCACTGATGAAACTGGTGTTATAAAACTGTCTTCAGATACTGTTGTACTTGCTGCATCAGACAACATATCGTTATGAATTTGAACACTATTAGCTTCTGTTCCGCGACCCAACAAATTTTGGAATTTCTTGTAAATGGTTTTTATGCCTCTATCAGGAGATATAAACGAAGAATCGCTCAAAATTGTGTTTGAAAACATTCGCTCTTTCTGATCGAGGTGACCAATATGTAGAAATTAAACACAGCGTCCGATAGTAACAGATCGGGGATTCAGTACTAATAACAAAACTCGTAGTTGGATAAACAAAAACAAAATAGAAAGAAGCAAATTATTTTAGGCTCAACGTCTTCAACGGTTTAAGTTTTGAATCAGTGTTACCAGTGGCAGATAGTCAAATATAACATGAGATCAGTGTTGCCAACCTAACCGAAGCATAAAGCATACTCTTATCGGATCAGACTTAAAAAAACAGCAGAAAACAGTGAAATGGTAACTTTAAAACATTAAGTCTATTAGAATTGAAATTGAAACCCTTAATAAAATTGAAAACACAAGTACATAATAATTATTATTTATCTATTATGTTAAAAATATGAATAATTAACATTTTTTTAAATATTCTTACAAATTATGATTAATCATTTTAAATTTCTGTCTTCGATATTTTCTGCCTCTTGTTTTTATTAAAATTATACATATTTTTATTGAATTTATTCACGTTTTTTTTTTTTGTAGCATTAAATGTATAGCATTCCTTTATTTCTGTTTTACCAGGGTCAACGGTCAAGTCAAACAAAAATTATCAATGTCATCATTGACATTACTGACATTATTTTTGTCAGACTTAGACATGTTATGACTTATGACTTGTTTTGTTAGACACAGATAAAATGTATACGGATACATCATGCATATTATGAAGCTAGGTATTTAAATTGGAGGGGTTTTATCGTTTTAGACGAAATCTCCAGTAAAACAGTAGAAATTGGTACTTAAACAGAAAACATGGATGTCACGGTAAAAACAGTAAATCTACTGTTAAAACAGTAGGGTTGGCAACGCTGCATGAGATAGCTCAAAAAGTAACATTTTCACGAGAAAAGTAACATTACCTTATTAAGTGGAAAACGACACAATACTTTATTATAGCACTTTTTATAATTAAAATAATTTCCTTAAAAACCATGCATCCGTGAAAAATCGAATGAAAACTGACGTGAATCGAATTAAATAAGTGTTTGTCCATATAAAGGCTATGGAAGTATGGACAAAACTTTGTATGTATGACAAAATTTGCATATATAGTAGTTTACGTAAGTAATAGTAAAATATATTTTTTGAAAGAGACTTCAACATGAATAAGCATAAAAAATATTGAAATCGTCTCATTTCGGACAACTGTGCAACAACTTTTGGAATGGCAACACTGGGCATACACAACTGAATGGGACTTTTTGGCGGGAAGTCAAACGAGGCGGTAATTTTGATTTGCACAAAAATATAATTATTTAAAGTTTTGCTTTCAAAAGTGCGGAATTGCATTAACTTTTCACTGAGCGAACCCATTTTAAACGATGAGTCCTCATAGTCAGGGCGAGGACCCTGGGGGAACGAAGAAAAGAAGGTATGAACAAAGAAATGCAGACGGAAATACAGATTCTAACCCGTTTAAAATTTACACAAAACCAAATTACAAGAGACTGTTTCTGGAAAACGGGAATTCTGAATTTACTGTTTATGTAGAATCTACTGAACAAGAGAAGTTAGGAAATAAGAATCCCGTAACCCTTACAAATTTAATAACAGACAATGTAAAGGGAGTTATAGGAGTGCACAGAATAAATGCATATAAAATGGGCATAACGTTCAGACTTCTTGTTGAAAAATAAGATGAAAGCTTTCATCCCATCCTATCTTACGGAAAAAATTGGGGTCTTAAGGTTTGTGCCGAAAGACTTATCGAATGAAGAGATATATAAAAACATAGTGTGTGATGCCGAAGTAATATCAATTAAAAGATTTATGAGAAAAGTTGAAGGAAAATTAGTTCCTCTCACCACTATTGCCGTGACTTTTGCGTCAACATCTCTCCCACAATATGCCTACATCAGACTTTTTCGATATGAAGTCAAAGCCTATATACCTCCACTATTGCAATGTTATAAATGCCTAAAATTCAATCATTCTGCCAAGGTTTGTAGAGGCGAACAAAACTGCTCTTCCTGTGCTGGTCGACACTCATATAGGGAATGTGATGTTGAAGAGACTGTGTGTATCAACTGTTCAGGTAACCACCTTACCATTTCACGAGATTGTCTTGTTAAAAAACAAAAAATGGAAGAAAAGAAGGCCAAATTTCGTCAACAATCCTATGCCACTGCTGTGAGTTTACCCCCTTCCTTTACACATAAATCTTTTCCTTCTCTACCTAAACAATCAGAAAAAGTTAATAACAATGATACTCTTAACATTAAACAGATAGCTAATAATGACATAATCATTAATGCAATTGTAAAGTCTCTTATCTCATTAGGCAATAAGACTGATGATGATGGTCCAATCACTAATAAGAAAATAAAAGAAATATTTTTATCAAATTTAATTTAATGGACAGTTACTTAAATATTTTGCAGTATAACATACAAAGCTTACAGAGTAAAAAGAGCTTTTTACAAAATTTGTTAATTCAATAAAATATTGATATTTGCTTACTCAATGAAACATGGTTAAAAACTAAATCCACTATTCCACACTTTCCTTCATACAATTTTATTTACAAAAATTCATGCAATAGTCATAATGGAGTTGCTATTTTGGTGAACCATCATTTAAAATACAAATTAATTAATACAAATTTCTCTGAATCAATACAAAACATATGTATCACTATAGAAACACAATTTGGTAGAATAGCTGTGCTTTGTGTATACAGCCCACCCAGTACTAGATTTGACTCAAGCAAGTTGAAAGCTTTAATCAATAACATACCCAAACCCTCTATAATCATGGGCGATTTTAATGCTCATAACATAGCCTTTGGTTGCCATAGTGATAACACTAGAGGTAGATGTCTGTATAATATAATTGATGAATTCGACTTGTGCATTTTGAATGATGGATCACCAACAACTGTTCCTTATCCTAATAGACAAGCTTCAGCTATAGATCTTGCCCTTGTTAGCCCTTCAATTGCTCATTTGTGTAACTGGTATGTTCATGATGATCCCATGGGTAGCTATCATCTTCCAACTTTACTTGAGATAAACATTCAACCATCTATTTATGACACGTCACCTCCTGTGGATCAAAAGAAATATATTTATAGAAAAGCAGATTGGCACAAGTATTACAGCCTATCAGAAACTAGTTTTTCCTACATAGATTTAATTAATGATACTCCGATCAATTCATATAATAATTTTGTTGACACATTAAATGATTTAAGGAATATAACAATTCCAGAGCGTAAATTAATTTCAAATACTGTTATAAGAAAGCCAGTGCCATGGTGGAACCAAAAATGTAGTGAAGCTGTCAAAAAATCGAAAGATGCACTTAAATATTATTTTTCTCAACCTACAGTAGAAAATTGGATTAAATACAAAAAGTTAGATGCGAAAAAGAAAATAATATTAAAAGAAGAAAGCACTACTTCTTGGCAAAACCTATGTAGTAGCTTTAATAGGTTAACACCTGTTTCACGGATATGGGGATACATCAAAAAATTTAAAAAAGTTGGTACAAATCGTAACAAAAATTTGAATGATGAATGGGTTCCCAATTTTTTAAATAACTTAGCAGATTCTACCCAGATAGATGAGACTAAATTGAAATATTTGTTCGAAAATGCTACAGAAAACAGTTGGAATGTATTTCTCAAGTACAATTTCACTATAGAGGAGTTGAACACTTCTTTAAAGAGTAGGAAAGATACTACACCGGGATTGGATGATATACCCTACTTTTTAATCAAAAACTTACATTTAAATGCCCAAATCATATTACTTGGTATTTATAATAAACTATGGGATCAATTACTTATACCTGAATCTTGAAAAACCCAATGTGTGATTCCAATATTAAAACCTAATAAACCTGTAAATAATGCATCTTCATATAGACCTATCTCATTATCATCTTGTTTGGGTAAACTTTTTGAAAATATGTTAAAGTTAAGATTAGATAATTTTGTTGAATCACATAGTTTAATTCCTTCTGTACAGTTTGGCTTCAGAAAAGGCACAAGTTGTTCTGAAAGCTTTGTATCTCTATTGTCAGATTTAAAACAGGTTAAATTAAGTCACTCTAATGCAATCTGTGTCTTTTTAGATGTAAAAGGTGCTTTTGACAATGTAAATATAGAGGAACTCATTCAAGTATGTCATGATATTGGAATACCTAGTCACATCTTAAAATGGCTTTATCACTTTTTGAGTAACAGAACTGTTTTTGTTAAATATAATAATAAGTTACATGGGCCAATGTCTGTCAACAAAGGCACAATGCAAGGGGCCACTCATCCCCTTTACTTTATAACATTTATACTTCTGAAATATTAAAATATGTAGACACACCAGATGTAAATATCTTGCAATTTGCAGATGACTTGCTTTTGTATAGCATAAATCAGAATATAGAAATAGCTATGGCTAATATTAATAAGGCTTTAAATCAGTTGTACATCTATTACCATAAAAAACTTAAATTAGAAATTAATCCAGACAAAAGTTCAGTTTTAATTGTTAATAAAAATTTAAATGCTCATAAAAATGTAAAAATTTTATATAATAATGTTGAAATTCCAATAGTCAAACAACATAAATTCTTAGGGGTTATTATTGATGATAAGTTAAAATTTGATGAACATATTAAGCACATAGCAAAGAAAGCATTAAATGGCATCAATATATTGAGACATTTAGCAGGAACTTTTTGGGGATCCGACCCCAAAATTATGAGTATGCTATACAAAAGTATAGTGAGAAGCCATTTTCATTATAGCAGTTTAGCTTATATGAATGCCAATGACACCTTACTTAAGAAATTAGATGTCATCCAGAATATGGGAATGAGACTTATTTGTGGGGCTATGCGCTCTACACCTATTAATTCATTAGAAATTGAGACATGTATACCTCCCTTGATATTACGCAGGTTGAAGTTGGCTGAGAGATTTTTCTTAAAAGTCCTATCTTTGAATAATAATCCTTTAGTTAAGAAAATTACAATACATCCTGAAATGTTCCAAGCAATATCATCCAGTACTATCTCTGCTTCTTCTCTGGTTAGTAGAACTTTGCCTGAAATTCCAACAATATTTCAATATGTACAAAATAATACAAAAAAAGTTATGAAATATGATATTTGGCCTGTATATAAAAACTAGTATTTGCGTGTTGCGCGAGGTGCAAGCACCTCGCGTGCTTGTGAAAAAAAAATGGGGGGGGGGGGGGGGAGATGGAGGGGTTTAGTATTTGCGTGTTGCGCGAGGTGCAAGCACCTCGCGTGCTTGTGAAAAAAAAAAAAAAAAGGCGGGGGTTGATGGAGGGGTTTAGTATTTGCGTGTTGCGCGAGGTGCAAGCACCTCGCGAGCTTGTGAAAAAAAAATAAAAAAAAAAGAGGGGGGGGGGTGATGGGGGGGGGGTTGCACAAGTATTTCGACTTAAGCATTGCCCCTCTAAATGAATCTGAAAAAAAAAATGTTCCAAGTCTCTTAGATTCCGAGATCCGCCTAAAGGGGGGGAGAAGGGGGGCGGGGAGGGGGGACTTTGAAAAATGGTTTTTACTTTACCGAGCCTCCTCTATACGAATCCGTAAAAAGAAAAAATACGGGTCTCGTAGTTTCCAAGATACGATAGGGAGGGGGGAGAAGGGGGGGGAAAAGGGGGGGTTTGGCACTTTTCCCGTAGGTTTGAGAGTTACTTGTTTACGAATCTGTCAAAATATACCCACCTCCCCATCCACCATCTGGGAGAACAATTCTGTCAGTGAGTCAGTGAGTGGTAATTTAGCTTTATATAGTATAATACTTATATTAGCCTTATTAATAGTTCTATAGTCATACATCTAGACACTGCATAATAAATTTGAATATCTACAATTTAAAGACAATAAACCAAATCATTACATCATATGCACAGATGGGTCTAAAACAAATCATTGTGTCAAAGCAGCTTTTTATGATCCACAAATAGATTTGACTAAATGCATTAAATTAAATGCAGCATGTAGCATTTTTACTGCAGAAAGCTATGAAATTTATTGTGCACTTCAGCATGTAAATAGTTTTGTAAATAATGTAAATAATATTCTGATAGTGACTGATTCCAAGAGTGTTTTATCAGCATTACAAAATGTAAATTTATCTTTTAAGTTAAATTATTATAATTTATAATATTAGAAATAAGATTAGGGAATTACATGATAAGATTATTAATGTAGAGTTTGTATGGGTACCTTCACACAGTGGCATTCCTGGAAATGAAGTAGCTGACAATGCAACTAGGTTAGACCATGATGAAGACCAATCAGAGCTCCTAAAGGTTCCATTTACTGATTACTACAGTCATTTTAATGAGTTGAACAGGCTGTTGTGGAAGGACTACTGGAATATAACCCTGGAAACGAAAGGCAAGTGGTATGCTGATATACAGAAAGAATTGCCAATAAAAGCTTGGTACCATAACCTAAAAAACATCAATAGAAGATTTATCACTACCATAGCACGTATGCGACTGGGACATTGTTTGACACCAGCCCACCTGAACAGAATCCATATATATGACAATAGCCGATGTCATCACTGCGGATCTGAAGATGCTGACCTGAACCATATTATTTTACAATGCACAAGTTTTAATGTTCAACGGTTGATTCTAGTGAGTGATATTTTTGACAGTAACAATCAATCCAGTGACAGTGAACGTCAACAAAGTGTTCCCCGCCCTCTGACTAATTTTCCTTAGTCTGAGTCCCCGCCACATTCAGGACTTATTAATAAATAAGAACTATTTTAGTGCGTTGTATAAATATGTATATTTGTAATACGGTGGAAAAAATTTAAGTTAAACATTGTAGTATGGTTTAGTTTTAGATATAATTGGAAAAAAAAAATCAAATATATGTTTTCTATGAATGTAATATAGATAGACAAAGGTGTAACACCTTGGTGTATTGTAGAAAAATGTGTGAAGTGTATGAAACTAGGCATAACTTTGTTTGAGTGTTTTGTTTTTGATTTTTGCAACTAGCCATATTCTAGTTTATTTATGTATGGTCAAGACTAAAGATAAAAAAAATAAAAAATAAAAAAAAAAACTGAATGGAAGTCGCGCGCATCGTATTTTAGTAGAGAAAAAGCGCGGGAAACGTTCAACTTGGCGGATGCGTCCTTTTTTAATTTGAGATAAATTATTTTTAAATACTGTTTATAGGATCAGTAGTCTTAGTTTTAGTGCTTTAGTTTCTTTTAATTTATAATTTTGTAGTTTTTTTCTTCGGTAGTGGTAAGTTTTTACTTATTTTTTTGTTGAAGCCGTGTAATGAACGACCCGCCCGACCCGGGGGACTTTGTTCCCCCGGCAGGCAATTTTGTTACTGTAAGCAATGAGTCAGGCATGGATACTGATGGGTCGTCCTCGGCTCGTCATCTGAAAAGAAGCCGCGTACATGTGTGCAAGCACTGTAATAAACGCCGTCGCACCCGAAAAAACCACGGTTCCGAGTAGGGTTGCCACCTTTTTTTTGTGCAGTTAAAGTACATTGGTTAAAATAGGTAAGAAAAAAAAGTACATAGCATCAAAATAAAGTACAATTTATTTTCAAAGTCGCTTTCCGCTGTCTGTCCCTATGTATGCTTAGATCTTTAAAACTACGCAACGGATTTTGATGCGCTTTTTTAAATAGATAGAATGATTCAAGAGGAGGGTTTATATGTATAATACATGCATAATATAGTACAAATGATAATTTTAGAAATAGAAACAATGATAATTTTAGAGGTTTCTAATGTGATGTCTTAATAAACATTTTTTTGCGCTTACATTGCTAGCGCTAGCTTAACCGTACCAGATAGATCAAAATAATGTACTACAGTACTGTAAACCTTAAAAATGTATACAAAAAGTCCGCAATGGCATATACCTATCTCTTACGAATAACATACTATACATTCATTTTAATACTTTAAAAAATGGGCAATTATAAAGCGCTAATTCGAAAGCTATTTACACAAATACTGTATTAATCCTTATCATTTTAAGTACGTTAGTTGGCTTGAACATTTCATGAAAATTATTTTTTTCCCTTTCCTCTATCCAAATTAAATGAATACCTTAGGAGATATAGCAAAATCAAAATAATGCGCAACGAAATTAATTTAGTGTCACCGTGATTTGACCGGGCGCCTCGCTTCCCAGTCGAGGGAGTCCGAAAGTTTATATAGTATATCAATGTATGATGGAATTGTGTATCTTATATATGCCTACAGAAAAGTCCGCGATGGCTTATGTCTATATATTAAAGATAACATCCTACCTATATCCATTTTAATACTTTAAAAAATTGGCAATTATAAAGCGGTAATGTAAAAGGTATTTACACAAATACGGTATTAATCCTTATCATCTAAATTAATATTATGTACCTATAACGAGTAAAGATGATTGATTTTTTGTTTGTTACGATTTAACTCAAAAACTACTCAACCAATTCTACCGAAAGCTACATCTCCTCGGAGTAACATAGGCTATTTTATATTTTCTGTAAAGAACCTGTGCAAAGCCAGGGCGGGTTGCTTACTAAAAATTAATTGCCGAATGTCTAAAAATTAATTGATGTTTATTTTGCAAATAGGTTATAAATAACACTTTCACACGTCTTTTTTTCGTAAATGTAAACTAGATGAGGCCAGTGTTTCCTAACTGACTACTCTGAGAAGAAACATTGAAACAAACTCAGAGGTCAACGTCTCTTTTAAGGTCCATACAATCTGTAGTGATGAAATCATATGAGAGCCATATAGGTTTATGTCTGTGGCGCCCTTTAGAGAACAGAATCACACAGATTTGAGCAGGCCCGTCCAAACAGTGCGAGCATTTGTCAAATATCGCGTAGCTCAATGGCTCTGCAAAGTACCAACTTGCTGCATTGGACTCGATCGAGCGCAGAGCTAAAAGGCTTATAGGCGACGAGGTGCTGGTGGACAAGCTAATAGCCTGGCTCATCGGCGAACCGTTGCTTGCGTGTCGGTTTTCTACAGCTTGTACTTCGTGGAGTGTGCGCAGGAGCTCCATGACCTGATTCTTCCATCTCCCTTTCACTACCGGTCTACCAGACGCATGACTGGGTACCACCCACATTTGGTTGATATACCGTCTTGTCGTACCAAGCGCTTCTCCTCCACATTTATTGTGCGCACAGCCAAGCTGTGGAATTCTCTGCCGACTTCTGTGTTCCCTGCCACTTATGACCTATCAGCCTTTAAAGCACGAGTAAATAGGCATCTTCTGGGCTCGCTCGTCCCATCTTAGACCTCATTTATCGCTTACCATCAGGCGGGATTGAGGTCAAGAGTGGGCCCATCAATAATAATAAAAAAAGAATCTTAAGGAGCTCGAACGATTTGACGAACAATACCAAAGTAAGGACATTTGGGTGGGCCGTATAAAGCGCTCAAACTGCCAAAGAGTGCGGTAATCTATTCATAATATTCGTTGTTATCCCACAATGCTATCACATTCACAACATAGCTTTTGCTTTTACAAAAATCTATACTAATATTATAAAGCGGAAAAGTTTGTTTGTTTGTTTGTTTCCTTGAACGCGCTAATCTTCGAAAGTACTGGGTGGATTTGGATGAAATTTGGTATGGAAGTAGCTTGAAGCTTGAGGAAGGTTATATGCTACTTTTTACGCGACTGCAAAAAAGGAGAGTTATGTTTTTACCTTGATAGAATTCACGGGAGCGAAGCCCCGCATGAGTACTAATAAAATATATTACTTGAAAAGAAAATGATATTGTCATGTCAAAATATATATGAAATAATCATTATAAAAAAAAGAAAATGAGTAAAAAATCAAACAAAACAGATGTAATTGGAGCAGCTCAATCCCAAGCATTTTTGTCCGCAAGATAGTCTTTAACAAAATAAAAAGCTTTCTGGCAAAGTTTCTGCTTCACAAATGATTTAAATTTATTGAGGCTTAGTTCTTGCACATGACTGGGAAGTTTATTGTAAAAGCGTATACACTGACATCTAAATGAGCCCCCAATTTTCTTGATCCTAGTTGAAGGAACAATGTATATGTACGTAAGCGCATTAGTTCAGAACAGCTGCATTTATTTAACTAATTATTTTTTTGTTGTGTTCGTAATAATTGTCTGGATAGGGTTTGGAGAGAAAACTGTATGATACCGGAAGAAAAATTGCACCCGAGCGAAGCCGGGGTGGGCTCCTAGTTATGTTTAAAAACATATTTCTTATTACTTTTTGCAGTTTGTATCAAATTATTATCTCTGCTAAACAATTGCACGGCATCTTTACAGTCTATATTTAAATTAAAGTAAATAAATAATTCATTTTTTTATCAAATTCAGAGACGCTTTGTTTATTACGACTTTACGACTAAAGTTTTCAAAATCCCAAAGAATCTTGCGAAATAAAGTATTTTCGTGTACTTTATTGTTCTCATAAAGTATAGAGTACAAGTACCTGAAATAACGTACAATACTTTATTATAAAGTACGGGTGGCAACCCTAGTTCCGAGTCGTCGGGTTGTGGTTGCATGGATCCTACAAGTCCTACAACAACTTTAACAGAACCTATTTGCTCTGAAATACCAAACATTACTGCTAATTTTCATACTCCATCCGTAGCTGTTCCCGCGCAAATTGGTCGTAAAGCATACGACAAAACCGACAGTGCACCTTATATTATTCATTTACAGAAGAAAACTATTTCCCCTGATGATGCTACTACATTACACCCAATCACATTTGGTAAATTTCTTAAACATAACGCCTTTCAAAATATAATTAATGGTAGCGTCAAAAAAATTGGGCGTAATAAAATTTCTCTCGCATTTTCCAATTTTCTGGATGCAAATTCTTTTATTTCACATAGTAGTCTGGAAACATATAATTACAAAGCTTTTATACCCACTTTTAATGTTACAAGGATAGGTCTAGTGCGTGGTATTCCTGCAGAATGGTCTCCAGAGGAAGTTATTGATAATATTACAGTTCCGATTGGTTGCGGTCCAATTTTAAAAGTCAGACGCCTTAATTTTAAATATGTTGTTGATGGTACAACCACTTGGAAGCCATCCCAATCCATAGTTGTTACTTTTGATGGACAGGTTCTACCTAAAAGAATCTTTATGTGTTATAATGCATTACCTGTTGATTTATATATTTTCCCCACTGTACATTGCTTCAATTGCTGTCGTTTTGGGCACACCAAAATTCAGTGCAGGTCTAAACCTCGCTGTTATAAATGTGGTCAAGGCCATACTGGAGATAGCTGTGAAAGGGAATTAGAAAATGCATCTTGCTGTCTATGCTCTGGCTTTCACTATGCCATTAATAAGTCTTGTCCTGAATTCTCTCGACAAAAACAGATTAAATCATACATGGCACATAGCTCAGTTGCTTATGCTGAAGCAGCAAAAGTATATCCCCCAGTAACTAAATCATATGCTGACACTTTTATCTTCTTCTAAAAACTTTGCAGATACTCCATCAATCTCTTCACCTAATAGAATGCAGGCTTCAAGTAGTTATAAAAAGACTGTTTTCCTGAAACCACGCTCCCCACCCAAATCTATACAAGGTTATAATAAAGAGGCCCATAATGATATTATTAATGATTTTAAAATCCCTCAGCCATCTAATGGTTGTGCTTTTTCTAATAATCAAAATAATGATAAAAATGATGTTAACTTTTCTATAAATGATTTACTTTCTGCATTACACAATCTTCTTTCTCAGTTCAACATCTCCTCACCGTCCAACGTTGCCTCAACTTTCAATGTACCTCAATCCATTCATAATGGACAACACATCCAATATAATCCAGTGGAACTGCCGCAGTCTAGTAAACAAAAAGAGTGATGTTATATACCTTTTAAACAAATATGAGCCATTTGTCTTTGCTTTAGCAGAGACTTGGCTCAAATCAAATCATATTTTTAAAATTAATGGTTAATTAACCATTAGGGAGGATAGATCTGATGGGTACGGTGGTGTAGCTATACTTATCAAGAACTCTATTCCTTTCTCTATTGTTTCATTACCTCCTCATAGTGAGGAAATTTCTATTGTAGCTATTAAAGTGCACCAAACTTGTTTTGTTTCTATTTACATTCCTCACCCTTCTTCTTCTATTCTTAAAGAGATGAATAATCTCTTTTCTTTTCTTCCAAAGCCTTTCTTAATATTGGGGGACTTTAATTGCCATCACCAATCATGGGGTTGTTCTGTCTCTAATTGTCATGGTGAGGAATTACTAGATATAATAGACTCACATAACTTATGCATCTTGAACTCAGGAGCTGTTACTCGTCGTTCAGATCCCAACCAAAACCAAAGTGCAATTGACCTCTCTATATGTTCTCCAAATTTAGCCTCTTCGTTAATTTTGCATACTCTAACCTCCACTCATGGTAGTGACCATTTTCCAATAGTTATTTCTTACCCTCTTTCCAAATCAAAGGCATCTTCAAGGAGATCTAACCTAAAACATAAATTGCCTAGTAGAAATAATAATGACTGGGACAATTTTAGAAACATTGTTGACAGTAAGCTTTGCTCCTTGCTTGTAATTTCTGGTGGCAATGAAAACAGATGTGCTGAAGCTTTAGCACTTTTGTTAATTGAAACTGCAGATGAAGTTTTTCCTGTAAAAAATAACAAAAGTAGTACAATTCCCTCGCCTCCATGGTGGGACTCTGAGTGTACTGAATTAGTTAACAAACGTAAAGAGGCGGAACACATTTATAACCTTGATATGTCTGATATTAATTTTGAAACTGTTACTAACATAAATAAAGAAACTTATAAACTCTTTAAGAAGAAAAAAATTGAATCCTGGCGTAACTTCTGCTCATCAATTTCACCGAACACCCACCCAACGATTGTCTGGCGTAATATCCGTAGATTCAGATCCATTTATAAGAACCCTTCCCCTATACCTGATTCTTTAGCCAGCGAATTTTTAGATAATTTAGCGCCGCCTTGGGTTCCTGAGGCTATTAACCCTAACCTGTCCTTACCAATACCAATACTGTCAATAACCAATGGATCCCATAACCAAGACACACATACGACTCTAGATGGCCCATTCACTCTTACTGAATTAAAGGGTGTTATTCATAAAACTAAGGATTCTGCACCAGGCAGTCATGGCATCCCATATTCTTTTTTTGCTAATTTAAATGAAGACGCCCTCAGTTATTATTTACATCTTATCAATTGAGTCATCTAATATCAAAGGCGGCAATATCCACTCTTGGTCGAAATTAAACTTTAAATGTCATTTTATTTATCTGTGGTCCTAGTTTATATTGAGAAAATCATTGGTTATCAGAAACAGGAATATCCCATAGAAAACACGCAAATAAATATGAAGTTTGGAACATACACGGCATTGTTGCTTGTCTTTCAAATCAAAACTGGCAATATCCATGTCGACCAATCAGAGCGCAGTATTTAGTATGGCGCCCACGCTGTTTGTAACTGCCGATCGGTGTATGTTTTTATTGTTTTTTCTGAGTTTAAGTGTTATTTGAGAGCCAGTATCAATAAAAATTAGAAATATGGAGTGTCGGGCATGTCTAAGTATATCCAATCAATCCCGAAAACACACAGATCAGCCAGAAAATTGGATAAGAAAACGTTGCAAAATGAGAGCGGTAAGTACATCACTTTACCAGGTTTGATACTTTTAAGATAATTACATTTTAATATTAAATTTCTTCCGTGGATTTTTTGTATTTAAGTACCTATTATTATTAGTAATCATTGCATAATTTATTTATTTATATCATATTTTTGTCTTCCAAAAGGTACTCCTCCAATCAACTTCCAACATAGCCTATGTGTCGACACCGTAAGGGAGTTTTTAAATGCGGGTCACTAACGATGCGAGATTTGAATAATTTTCATATTGCATTTTCTAAACACCCAGATAAAGAAAATCAAGATGCTTTTCTTCTCAAATACTGTACTTGTAAAATTCCTAAAAGAAAAAGGCCTACGACTAACACACACAAAACAATTTCATACAAAATTCACAGTGTATAGCAGAATAAACAAAAAAAATTCGTGTTTGTCAGAAAGCATTCCTTGGCATCTTGAATATTACGAAACACAGAGTGTAATATGTTACAAAAAAGTTTTTGGAAACTGGTGGCGAACCAGTGAAGGAGAAAAGTGGTGGTAACCACAAGTCCCATTTATTCTCAGAAAAGAAGAAGTCAGTGAAGCTGTTTATTAATGTTTCATGTTGATGAACCGCATTATTTTCGGGAACATTCACAGCGACGATATTTGTCAGTGCAACTTCCACCATTCATCATCAACCATCAACAAAATGTGAAAAAATTACAATAACCAACTCATATCGAAGCACAGTAAGTTAAAAGTTACGAAAGGTTATTTCAGAAAAACATTCAACAATTACTATAATGTTTGTTTCGGCAGCCCCGGAACGGATGTATGCTCAGTATGCGTTCAACTGTTACTAATATTAATTTTCTATAAAAACATTAGTAATGTATTACCTACACAATCTCATTTAATTATTCCCAGTGTCTACAGAGTGATATTTTGAAATAAAGAATTTCTAGTTTTATTCTTCCATATCGTTTGGTTTAACTTATTATTATCCCATTCATAAAGTATCAAGATATTAGATACAATAGGACACCTCTTAAATATGGCGGATAGTTATATCAAACATGGCTTTCTCCACGCGCGTCAAAATCAAATCCGGCAATATCCACAAGTCTCCATCAAATCCGGCAATCTCCGACGGTTTTACGTAAATTTCTAGTTTATTTGATGATAAATGTTTAAGGAAACCATTGAAAAATGTTTAGAATGTTATTATTCTATTTTATAATAAGACTACAAGCAGTAAGATAATATATTTTTCATAATATACTAATTTGTCATTTTGTACAAAATTGACCACAGTGGATATTGCCGCCTTTGATATTAGATGACTCAATTCTATTATGACCACAGGTAACATACCTGTTGAATGGAAACGTCAAATAGTGTTGCCATTCCTTAAACCAAATAGAATCCCATCTGACGCTTCTTCATACCGTCCCATAGTTTTGTCTTCAGTTCTGATGAAATTAGCGGAACACTTAATTAAAAATCGCCTAGAATGGTTTGTTGAAAGTAAAGGTCTTTTGGCTGAATCACAATATGGCTTTAGAAAAAGTAGAAGTACCAATGACTGTTTAAGCATTTTAACATCGGATATTCGGATTTCATTTTCTAATAACCAATCCACGGTCGCGGTTTTCCTTGACATTAATTCAGCTTATGATAATGTTGTATTATCAGTTTTACAAAATAAATAAAGAGCCTTACGAGTTCCATTGAATTTGTCCAATTTTATTATTAATATCCTGACTGAACGCTCTATTAGTATGTTAATTGGAGATCAAGAGATATCTCACCTTGTGTGGAAAGGCCTTCCACAGGGTTCTGTGCTCAGTCCCCTTCTATACAATATTTACACTTATGATTTAGACTCGTCCTTATCTGACCATGTTAGGGTTCTTCAATATGCCGACGATTTGTTGTTATATTCTTCAAGCCAATCCGTTTCCGTTTCCGTTTCAAGTCAATCCGTGAGCTAGTCAGGCTATTAATTCCGCCTTATCCGCCTTTGGAGTCATGGTTACATCTAAACGGCTTGGATATATCCACGTCTAAAAGCGCGGCCGTTTTATTCACCCGAAAGAGAAATGTTCGGTACAATATTTGCAACCGAACAGCTCAGCACTTTTGTCTGCGTGCATTTCCATAAATGCATGTATCGCAGCTATTACCAGTTAGTACGTGTTCGACTACCAATCGCGTAACTCAAACCAAACTATATCAAACCATCTTAGTGCTAATTTAGCTTAGATTTACCATTTAATAATTATTACCAATATTCAATATATCCTTTAAACCATATCATTTCGTATTATTAAACCAGTCTAATATAATACCAAATCAACCAAATATCAACCAACTCGGAAGTTAATGCTAAACCAAGCAAGCGTTAAATTCTACATGGTCCTTCGGGTATTAAGGGCCTCGGTTCGCGAAGTGCAGTGAAGTGTTTGTGTACCGGGACCTTGCAACCAGTGTGAAGTGTCTGTAGGGAAAGTAGGGAGGAGATTTACCAGTTGTGGAGCGTAAGCAGCATATAAGGTCAGACCAAACCATTTTATATATCCTTTTTCTTAACAATTTATCTGTTCGTGAGAAAAATGGAGCAGTTAGCAATCAACCAAACTGAAATATATGACTCTCTAGTTAAACTTTTAACCAATATCAAAAAAGACGGAGCAGACCGCAAAAACATAGATTACTGCAAGCGGAAGTTGGAGTTATTAGAGAATTATTGGAGAGATTACCAACGTAACCATAGGAAATGTTGTGAGTTTGCGGAATTTGATCATGTATATTTTACCAAAAACTGTTTCAATAAAGCAGAGGAAATTTATGTGTCGATCAAGCAACTAATTACCAAAACCATGGAGAACCTGTTACCAAAGCAGCAAGGCGTCAAACAGCCGCTGGCAGAGGCCAGGACCACGAACCAATCAGGGGATTCGTCTCGTTCTCAGGCATCCCAACAGCAGCGTAGTGAGATACCAGTACCAGAAGAAAACAGCAAGTTAGAGGGATTGATTAAAAAGCAAACCATTAACTTCAGAGCGTTTATGAGAACAGTGACCACCATAGAAATCGACCAATTGCAGAGCAAGTGGGAGTTCGACGATGCTTTGAAATCTCTCCAAAGTCGGTGGACCATCATCGACAATCTGCACTGGGAGATAGAAAGCGAAAATGGAAATGAAGATTTTTGGTACCAGGAGGAATTTACCAGATACGAACGAATGTATAATGATTTGAAGAAAACGATCAGCTCAAAAATGTGGTCTGTATCCCATCGTGACAAATGCACACCACAGATGGATATTCCGACTTTCCAGGGTAACTACCACCAGTGGACCTCCTTTAAAGATTTGTTCACAGAAACCATCCATAAACACCCATCCTTATCCAACGCACAGAAAATGCAGTTTTTAAAAAGTAAAGTGTCAGGTGAGGCTGAACGTTTGATACACCATCTTCAAATTAGTTCCGAAAATTATGAAGTATGCTGGGAAATACTTAACCATAGATATGGCAACAGCAGACTTATTTTTACATCTCACGTGAACATATTGCTGAACATTCCTAATATGCAGCAACCATCCATAAGTCTGTTCAAAAGACTGCATGACATCACCAAAGAATGTCTCCATGCTATACAAAATATGGGAGTGGATATCACTACTTGGGATCCACTACTAGTACTTTTGTTGGGTCAGAAACTAGACAGTGAATCATTCGCTGAATATATTGAGTCAGTGAAGAACCCTAGGGAACTACCAATTCTACAAGAATTTCTGGATTTCCTGGAAAACAAGTTTACAGCCATGGAAGCATCTCGCCGTAAACAAGAATCAAACCATCAAAAGTCGACCACTCAACCACAGAACCATTCGAGTTACCAGGCAAACCAAAGGAGAAATTTCAACTCTAATTATAACCAGCAAACATCTAACAAAAACAGCCATAACATGAACCACCACGGGAAGTCACTCCACGTTTCGCGTTCAACGACCTGCCCATTGTGTAACAATGACCACGGGCTTTGGATGTGTCCCCAATTTTTGCAAATGTCGGATGAGCAAAAATTAAAAACTGTCAACAAACTGAAGTGTTGCGTAAATTGCCTATTCAACCATTATGATAAAATATGTTTTTCTAGCAAAACATGTCGCAAGTGCAACGCCAAGCATAATTCATTATTGCATGAAGCAATCGCTACGAAAAGTAAACCAATCATATCAGCAAAATCTAACCATAAGGCTGTGCACACACCTAGCACGTCTTGCGTAACCAATAATGAACCAGTACCAACTTCAACTCATGTGTCCTGGGATGAGGTATCGGAAACACTTTTGGCTACGGCTATAGTCAAAGTGATCGGATCCGATGGTACGTATCACACCATGAGAGCCTTGATTGACCAAGGTTCGCAAATTTCCTTGATAAGCGAGAAAGCGGCACAAGTTTTAAAATTACCAAGACAACACTGCAAAGGGACAATATTCGGAGTAGGAGAAAAAGAAAATAGCTGCAAGGGGGCGATGAACATACGATTAAGATCTATTCATAGCGACTTCGCCTTAGAAGGGAACGTCCTAATAATGAACAACCTAATAAAGCACCTACCAAACAAATCTTTTGTAAAACCATCGTGGCCTCATATTCAAAACATTAATTTGGCAGACCCAGAATTTAATACCAGTCGACCAGTGGACCTATTGCTTGGAGCAGATGTATACTGCAAAATAGCTTTAGGTGGCCTTTTGAGGGGTGATAGCGACGACCAACCAATAGCCCAACAAACGCAATTAGGATGGTTGCTTTGTGGGACAATGACACCCAAGTACCTATGTAACGTCGTCCTTCACAATATGGATGATTTACGTAGATTTTGGGAAAACGAAGACATCAACCAGCACATCGAAATCTCCACAGAAGATCATGAATGCTTACAGTATTTTCTCTCAACCACGGAGAAACTCGAAGATGGGAGATGCCAAGTACGCCTACCATTCAAACCAGAAGCCAAGGAACAACTGGGTTCCACGAAATCATTAGCCTTAGCCCAATTTCAGAATTTAGAAAAGAAGCTACAGAAAAATTTGGTTCTTAAAGATCAATATGCAAAATTTATTGATGAATATCACACGCTAAACCATATGAAACTTTCAACCAGGAGCACGACACCCGAGTGCTATTTACCACACCACTGCGTCACTCGAGCTGAGTCCACCACCACGAAGCTGCGTGTAGTTTTCAACGCATCAGCTAGGTCATCATCAGGACTAAGCTTGAATGACGTTATGTACCGAGGTCCCAACCTACAACAAGATCTGCAGGAGCTGATTTTAAAATGGAGACAGTATCAGTTCGTTTTCACAGCTGATATCGAGAAAATGTACCGACAGATAATGGTACATCCTGAAGATCAGTCGTACCAGAAAGTATTATGGAGGGACTCACTATACCAACCTATTCAAACATACCAACTTACAACCATAACTTACGGCACAAAGCCTCCACCATTTTTGGCGATGATGTGCTTAAAACAACTAGCTGCCGAGGAAAAACACAATTTTCCTGACGCAGCAAAAGCATTAGAGGAGTGTTTCTACATGGATGACTATTGTGGAGGGGCTCATTCAATGGAACAAGCAAAACAACTTAAATCAGACCTCATAAAACTGCTCAGCAAGGGTGGGTTTAATCTACGAAAATGGGCCACTAATGAACCCAAACTACTCGCTGACTTAGAAAAAGATTTGTGGAACCAGCAAATCTATGAGTTTAAACAGTCAGACTCAACGAAAACACTGGGACTTGGATGGAATCCGCAACAGGATAAATTTATCTTTGACTCAAAACTGGAGCCAGTACCAATATCAAAACCAACCAAAAGATCGCTTCTCTCCGACATATCGAAAATCTTCGACCCATTAGGCTGGCTCACACCATTAACTATAACCATGAAGATGCTATTCCAAAGTGTCTGGTCATCAAGTCTTAACTGGGATGACGCGCTACCAGAAGATATCAAGATCAAGTGGCTAAACTTAAGAGGAGAAATAAAAGACATAAATACCATAGAAGTAAAACGATGGCTAGGAATAAAGAAAAACAATACCTTGCAATTACACGGATTCTGTGATGCGTCGAATAAGGCGTATGCCGCTGTTATATATTGCAAAGTCAGCAACCATAATAATTGTAACGAGGTAACCCTGGTCGCAGCAAAAGCAAGATTAGCGCCCGTTAGTAAAGATATATCAATACCAAGGTTGGAGTTGATGGGTGCCCAACTATTATCACAGCTGATGCAAAAGGTTCAAACTTGCTTAGATTCTTATAACCAGGAAATATATTGCTGGAGTGATTCAACAGCAGTGTTAGGATGGATTCAAGGGGATCCCGCGAGATGGAAACCATTCGTCTCAAACCGCGTGAAAGCTATCACCAAAATAATACCAAAAGAAAAATGGAGTTATGTCAAAACCATGGAAAATCCAGCTGACTGTGCAAGTCGTGGATTGAAAATTAACCAGCTCAGAAAACATGATCTATGGTGGCAGGGACCATCATGGATTCAATCATTTCAAAACCATGATACACCTAAAACCACGTATGAAACCAGCTTAGAGATAAGACAGTCGAATGCAGTAGTTGTGGAAAAACATCTAAAAGCAACCATGACCGTACCAAACATTATTCACCATCTATTAAACAAATTGAATTCCTTTGCAAAAATCGTGCACGTTTTTGCATGGATACTACGATTACCTACTGCAAAAGCCGGCCGTCAACCTTATCTCACATTGCATGAACTCCGTCGCGCAAAACTGCTGATTATTAAAAGTGTGCAACACATGGAGTTTGCCGGTGACGTCAATTGCATGCTTAAGAATGGAATCGTACATTCGAAAAGTAAACTTTTACCATTACACCCTATCCTAGACCAAGATGGTATCCTACGGGTAGGGGGCAGATTAAGAAATGCACAGATAAGTTCAGAGATGAAACACCCGATCATATTACCACACAACCATCGAATTAGGTGGCATTTAGTGTCGAAATTATTCGATGATTTATGGAAGAGATGGAAAACAGAGTACCTAACTCAACTATCAACCAGAAACAAATGGACGAAATACCAGAAGAACGTCAACGTGGGTGATCTCGTAATGATACATGACGACAACTTACCAGCAGGGAAATGGCCAATGGGTCGAGTGATGGAAGTCCATCCAGGAAAAGATGAACTGGTCAGAGTAGTGACCTTAAAAACCAAAAACAGCTACACGAAGCGCCCTATTGTTATACTATCCGTTTTACCAATAAACCAAACAGAGCCAACCATACCAGAAAAACAAAAAGGTGAACCACTATTACAGCATCAAAATACTAGAGCCGAAAAGGAACCACGTAATAGCCCGCAACCAAACACCAGAACGTACAGGACCTATCCCAAGATAGTAAACATTGCAATGGCATTATTACTGTTCTTAAGTATAATATTACCAACAACAGCTTCATACAATATTACGCAATTTAATACCAATAAAACTCTGTACTTTGACATTGTGGGGAAAGTGCAATTGATCCGGGATAAGTGGAAACTAGTCACATACTTTGATATGTCTCCATATTGGCAAGGAGACAAAGCCATAAATGACTTTACAAGCTACCTCGAGAAAACATGCGAAATAATTATGGAATCAAGTCACTGTCATATGATACTCCTACAAATACGTCACGATTACAATGAACTGCAATACTACAACCAGCTGCTGCTTAGCCAGCATTACGGCGAGCGTATACGAACACGACGCGGCCTTATCAACGCGGTCGGCTCAATTGCAAACTCATTGTTCGGAGTATTAGACGAAAGTTTCGCGGAAAAATACAGACAGGACATTGAACTTGTGCACCGTAATCAAAAACACCAAGGTCAGTTATGGAAGAACTTGACATCCATCGTCGAAGCAGAGCACAATGTACTACAAAGGACTGAAGATATAATAGCAAAGCAACACAAAACCATAAATAAACATTTAAATACTTTGGACAAAGTTAATAGCAAGCTGCAACAAGAAATCGATGTGATGACAATACAACAGGACTTCACATTAGTCTCTATAGCTACCATAAACATGATGCAAAACTTGAAACAGATACAGGATACTTTAATCGATACAATATCAGAAATCTACCATGGTCAAATCAGTCTGCATCTATTGACACCAGAACAGCTCAGACGGGAGCTACAAATTATCTATGGCCAAATACCTCAAGATTTAGGCCTACCAATCGAAAACATAGAGACAGACCTTCAGCACATCTACAAGCTACTGAGAACAAAAGCTCGGGTAACTGAAAAATATATTATCTTCGAAATTACATTCCCGCTCATAGCAAGAGAAAGTTTTCAATTATATAGGATAATACCAATTCCGCAACAAACCATCTACAGTATGACCAGCATAATACCAATATCGGAATACGTCGCAGTTAACCTAAAAAAGGATGCTTACTTTGTACCAACCATCCATGAACTCGACACATGTTTATATCACGGCGAATCCTTCATGTGTGAGCTCTTCAAACCCATCCTAAATTTGGAAAAAGACGAAAATTTTTGCGAAACAAGTCCAATAAATCAAAGGTGCAAAACAGAAAAAACAGCGTGCAAAAACAGATGGGTAGAATTGCACTCAACGTCACAATACCTATATTTTTGCTGTAACACGTATTCCATCAAAATCATATGCGACGATCAAGTTACTGTTCGTCAGCTGACTCGAGCAGGGATCATTAGCATGACTCAGAAATGCTTTATTAAAAGTAAAGATTTCACACTGTATTATTTACAACAACAATCCAACCAACTGAATTTTTCACCAAATATACTCGTACCAGAGCTCGACCAAATAAACCATATTGTGAACGTTGAAATACCAACGGAAACTGCATTACCAGAAGACATAAGTCTTAATAGATCTCTATCCATTCTTGGAGAACAGATCAAAACATTGAAATCCACCAAAGCAGAGGTCGATGACATATCATTCCATGACATTCACCAGTACACCATTGTATATCTACTGCTGGGAGTTGTCCTATGCGCGGCAGCAGTCTGGGTCTGGCAAAGAGTGAGATGCAGTTCGCCTTCTTCGGCCAGCCGGGCGGAGCCTCACCACAGACAGGAGTCTATGGCGACTACATCGGAGTCAACCAGAGTGCAGAGTGAAGTGCAACCGCGAAAGCAGAGCACTGCTGACCGTCAGCAAAGTGAGAGTGAATCGATAGGTTTAAGTACATATTTCGCCAGACGGTGGCCAAGTGCTATGCGTAGCACAGGTAAAAAGGAAAGGACTACGTTGCCTAAAGTGAGAAAAGAGCGTACGCTTACAGTTGAAGACTCACTAGTGTAAGAATTTATGTTTTTAAGAACAACTGGAATTTATACTTTACCTTTATTTACCATTTTAAAATACTTTTACTTTGTTTATCATTTTATAAGAATTTTACTTTATTTACCATTTTAAAATACTTTTACTATGTTTACTATTTTATAAGAATTCTACTTTTATTTACCATTTTAAAAGGCTTACTTTTTTACCATTTTATAATACTTTTAATTTTTTACTATTTTTACAAGAATTTAACTATGTTTACATTTTTATAAGAATTGTGTACCATCTTATAATTACTTTATTTTGTTTACCATTTGACTTGTATTATTATTTCAACTAAGGTGATTTGATGAGTACTTTATTCTTTTCTTACGAGTATCTCATCTTGTGCTCGGGAATATGTTCGGTACAATATTTGCAACCGAACAGCTCAGCACTTTTGTCTGCGTGCATTTCCATAAATGCATGTATCGCAGCTATTACCAGTTAGTACGTGTTCGACTACCAATCGCGTAACTCAAACCAAACTATATCAAACCATCTTAGTGCTAATTTAGCTTAGATTTACCATTTAATAATTATTACCAATATTCAATATATCCTTTAAACCATATCATTTCGTATTATTAAACCAGTCTAATATAATACCAAATCAACCAAATATCAACCAACTCGGAAGTTAATGCTAAACCAAGCAAGCGTTAAATTCTACAAGAAATATTCCCACAATAAATATATTTTATAAGGAACCCTATACCGATTAAAGATAATTTCAGATATCTAGGTGTAATACTTGATTGTAAATTAAGTAGTGTTCCTCATTGTGATTATATAGTTAACAAATGTGAAAATCACCTAAACATGCTTAGATGCCTCTCTGGTGTGTGGTGGGGCGCACATCCTTTTTCTCTAAAATTAATTTACAACGCTATAATCAGAAGCACATTAGATTATGGATTATTTATTCTCGAACCGGGTAGTGTTATGGCTTTTAAAAAATTGGACCGCATCCAGTCTAAAGCACTACGAATTATTGCGGGTACTATGAAGTCGAGTCCGATAAATGCCTTACAGGTCGAATGTGGGGAAGCTCCTTTATACCTTAGAAGACAGTTCCTTTCTGATAATTATTTGTTCCGAATTATTCAGTTCTCAACTCATCCTCTCATTTCTAAACTTGACACTTTAGTGACGCTGATTGATTCTTCAGATTACTGGTCCCATAAAAGAGCTCCTTGTTTAGTTATAAGCTATAAAAAATACCTTTCTCTATCTTCTCCAATTCACCGCTCCAACAAACTTCCCATATTTAGCAGTAGTTATGATAGTTTACATTTCAATCCCATTGTAAAATTTCACTGTTCCAGTAAATCTGACCCAGTTTGTCATATAACTTTCAATAATTTTCTGGCTGAACACTCGGAATATCATCACATTTTTACGGATGCTTCCAAGCGTTCTCCGTTGGGCTGTGTAGGCATTGGCCCGTACCACTCGCAATACAATATAGTTAAAAAAATAAAACTTCCTCCGGAGACTTCCGTTTTTACAGGAGAATGTTTTGGCATTTTAAAAGCTGTTGAATATAGTCGTGTTTTTAAGCTCAAAAATGTCATAATTTTTTCAGATTATCTAAGTGCTCTTCTAGCCATCAACAAATCTCCAACGACACATAAATTCCAGTCTCCTATAATTTATCTAATAAGGGAATTTTCGTACAGAACCTTAACTGAGGGTAATACATTGGAATTCGCGTGGGTTCCAGCTCATGCTGGAATCGAGGGCAATGAAGTGGCGAATTCTCTCGCCGGTGAAGCGGTGCAGTGTGGGGACATAGCTCCATACATAAATTTCAATTCAGACATTGTAAATCTACCTAAAACTTTTCTTTTGGACACCTGGAATGTGGCCTGGGAAATCAGCAGTATAACAAAAGGGCCGTTATTTTTATTTGATCCACCCCGGCGTTTCGGAAAAACCGTGGTTTGGCAGGGCTAAGTTTGGCAAGATGGAGACGTCCGTTCTCATACGGATGAGGCTCGGTCACGTTAGCTCTCCAGCTCATCTTGCCAAACTTAAAATTATCCAAGATCCCAATTGCTCGTGTGGCACAGATGTGGGCGACTTGAACCACATTCTTTTCTCCTGTCCTCTTTATGACCGTTCTTCCTTTCTCCATGATCTATTGTCTCTCCGTATGCCTTTTCCTACTTGTTCTTTCTTTATTTTGTACAAATAGTTTTCCTGTATATAAATGTATAGCTTCATTCATCACCATTAATAATATTAAATTGTAATATTTAGTTACTTAGCTTTATAGCCCTACTGATCCTATACTTTCCTAAATTCCGTTTTTTATTTTTATTTTTAAATATTGATAAATTCCAGTTTCCCTACCTTTGTCTCTCCAACACTATAAATAAATAAAATAACAAAAATGACATTGGCTAAATGCACAAACCGTGCGAAACCAGAAAAAAAAAAAAGTCGCGCGCATCGTTTCGAAAGGCTACACGAGTGATAGAGTCCGCACAACACTAAACATAGTGTATTACATACTCTTTGCACAACACAAGCACTGATTATAGCATTTTGTGTCGTATCATATTCCAGAGACAATAAAAACTTTGACGTGGGACTTCAGTGGTGGTGCGGATGCGGACTATAGGGATATTCGCGGGCCTATTAGTTTTGGTTAGTTATGTTAGCTTAATTTAGAACATTCAAATTACAACTAGAAACAACTATGTAGGTAGGCATTAGGTACCTATTTACCTAAGATTAGCGGAGGTCGATTTACAAAATCAAATTCTAGGGCTACGCGCGTCAGCCAGTATACTCAGCCTACTCACTCCTAGTTCCTATAAACATAATTAAAGTTACTATAACATAACAATGTATGTACAGTGAACGGCATACTATAGGTACTATGCTTATTTACTTGTAACTTAGATGACGATACAAAAATAAACTTTATTCAGTTGTAAACACGACTTGTTGAATTACTGATGCCCTAAAGACCTACTCACTTAATAGATTAAAACTACAATATAATATGTAACATTTACTTACCAAGTATTGTTAGCAATACAATACAAGTCACTGTACAAACTGTTCACAGCATTCACTTCTGAATTTAATAAAACTCTATCCAACCAAAGTTGAATCACAAATTCACAAGTTGACTTGAATCACAAACGAACAACTACGTCACGTCCTACAGTATTGTTGGCGCGTTGCGCAGATCGCAATTTTTAGGTATCAGCGGGACGTAAAGGGACGTGGCGGCGGAGCACATCCCCGTGCGCTCTTCGCTTTAATGTGTGAGTTACGTCCGTTCGTATATACTGCACATACGCGCGTTCAAAACAAAAACATTCTTGGATGCGTTCCGTTTTATATTTTTTTGTCTGCCTTAAAAGTAACACAAAAGTAACATATTGAGTCGTGTAACATGGAGGTAACATGAGAGGGTCAAAAGGAACGTAAAATGTTACAAAAGCAACATTCTGGCAACGCTGTTTTGAATGCACCTCCCACAGACAAAAAAATATTACCTCGCAGCATTATAGAAAAATCGACTAAGAATTAAATCGACTAGCGAGAGATACAACTATCAAAAAGTACTATTAAAATTAGAGGAAAAACATAACTCACAGAAAACAGGATTTCATTAAATTTATATTTTATTTATATATTTTTCCGCCTGTCAGCAAAAGAACCACAGGAAGTTTAAACCTCGACACAAGAAAAAAAAAAATTTGGCAATCTTTTATTTGTATAATTTGAATATTATAATGAAAAAATAGAAATATAGCTTTAAGTGTTCTATTAATAAAAAAGTATTAATCAAATTGAATTGCTTCAGAAATTCAATTTGATTAATACTTTTTTATTGTTATGAATATTTTTGCCATAGATTAAAATTATTATTATATTATATTATATCATTCATTAGGTACCCAACAAAAACATAAATGTGAATATGGGAGCCAAGTTCAATTATTTTAATTTGATTAATACTTTTTTATTGTTATGAATATTTTTGCCATAGATTAAAATTATTATTATATTATATTATATTATATTATATTATATTATATTATATTATATTATATTATATTATATCCCATAAAAAACAATACTTGTCAAAAAACCAAGCCTCGCAACTTAGTTGTTCTACCGTAAAAAGTTGTGAGATCCATGTAATATCAAGTCGGTTATTAATTTATTCAGTCCCTACTTAAGGGACCTTCTGTCTTAAGTTGTTACGTAATTATCTAACCTAACGACATATTCTTATAGTGACCATATCAATATTTAAAATCTTTACCGTTTTAAATAAATAGATTGACTCGGCCATCGCATGAAAACACAATACTCTCACAAGTAATACATATATAAATTAAATTGTTTATTGCTAATTGTTAATCCATAAGTAAGTAATTATGCAATTTCGGGCAATTTTCTCTACTTAATACTCCCCAATACTCGTAATACTTCTTGCTTTTTTATTCCGTTGACCATTTAACAAGTTACCTTTGAGCATAATTATTATATCTAGGTACCTATCTACACTGGAAGACACGATATATCGATATATATATATCGACGATATGGTCGAGGTGTGCCCTGCATGGGTGGAGCACCGTCGTATCCTCATAGAGGCGATCGGCGGCGGCGACTTCTCGCGCCCTGCTCTGGTTTAGACCATGGTGCGAAGCGAGAGGGAATGGGATGCAGTCACCTCCTGCTGCGAAGCAGTCATGCTAGCGAAGGAGGAGGCCTAACGTGCGAGGGAGAGGCAACTCTCTTCCTCACGCCATAGCCGCCGGGGGAGACGCCCTGGGCGTCGTGGACCGCGGGTCGATTTCGGGCCACCGTAGGCGCGGGGCTGCGGATGGCGAGCAGGGGTCGCTCTCCGTCCGGTAAGGACCAGGCCCGGGTCGGCGACGCGTTGTGTTCCACGCGCGCCTCAAAAAGCTGTTAATACCAGTGACGGGGCCTCATAGGGCCATTGCCTGTCGGGGTTTATGGGAAAGTTCCATCGAGATACCGCGGCCCCGGAACTTTAGGGTTTCCGAAGGAACAGGGTGGGTTTTTAGTCAGTAGAATTCTGATACACCCGAGCGGAAAAAGTCATTCGATGATATTTTTCACCAAGAAAAAAAAAAGTACCCATCTACATCTATTATTTCATTATATTATACAGGTACACTGATTAATTAACTGCAAAATATGTAACTTTATAATCCTATATATTTATATGGGATTACAAAGTTATTTATGCAGTTGATGTATCTAGAAAACTGGAACGAAATTTAAAAATATTATAGGTTTTCCTTGATTCATATACTAAACACTAATTGTATTCTAAATTTGAAGCTTCTATGTCTGCTAGAAGTGCCTTAGACTTTTGATGATCGGTCAGTCAGTGAGTGACAAAATTAACAAAATTAAGGAACTTTGACTCGTTATAATTCTTAAACTACTGGTTCAAATTGAATGAAATTTGAAATATACCGTGTTTATACAATGCCTGTTTGGTTACTGTTAAATTCAGGCTTCTAGTTTTATCCACAACGAAGTTATAGGTGGTCGAAAAAGTTGCTTCGAGAAAAGAATGGTACGGCCGTGCCGCTTTTTTGCTCGACTTGGCGGGGGCACTGCCGTGCCCCCAGATCATTCATTACACAACAAAAACAAATGTGAATAGGGGAGCCAAGTTCAATTGTCGACTTCGCTGACAAAAGACTTGACATCTAAATGTGTATCAAGTTCTGTAGACAATCCTGAAAGTTATTTATAAGAACGTATAACATTCTAAAGTAAACTTAAAACACAATTTCTTGTCTTTTTTCTGCTTATTTAAAAATATGACTTTTTCAATTTGAATAGTTGAATTATTTACACAAAGCAAATAACTTATGATCCTCATCTATATAGTTTTTACCAGCAAATCAAATATTTAGAAGAATAGAACCTTACAATATAAAAACTATAACTTCAATAACATAAAGTTCCACATCATCACTTACCATCAGGTGAGATGGTGGTCAAACGCGAGCCAATAATAAGAATATCAATAAGAAAAAAAAAATAAGTGTGGCACTCGGTGACTGCCGCGGTAAAGATATTGCATACCATTTTTTAATCAACTTATGCAATTATAATTATTTATTTATTTTATTTATGCAGTATTTTTTTTTCTCTGATATTAATTCAAGTTACACTTTTTGAGCGTGGTGACCGATAAGAAAACATTTTTTTTCTTTTATTGAATAAATGAGAAGTTAATATTGTTTAAAATATTTTTATTATCTTACAATACATGTAGGTTATTCAGGAATTTTTATCATTGAAACTATAGGTTTATTAGCAGCTAGTCTACACGCATACGTCTAGTCGCACGCACTCAAACACCGTGCCGAAGCCTGCCGAACTGAAACGACGCTTCTGGGCGGTCGCTGCGCCCCGTGAGGGGCGCGGCGAGCGGTCACGGGGCTTTGCCCCACTTCCGCGGGAGCCTTCCGTGTCCGTCTGCACCGAATAGCATGCGCTGCTATCCGGTGCTAGTTATGTATAGCGCATGTAGAGTCATGAATGAGTGTTTTTAGTACGTAACGTGCCTATATTAACTTAGAACACGTTACGTACTAGGTGAAGTGTAGTTATGAATAGTATAACTGTTTGAGTAAGTCGCGTGTAAAGTGGGGCGACTTACCCAGGAGTCAAGTCCGGGGGGGATGCGGCCGCGACGTCTGTCGGGAGCAGATCTCTTGGTAGCCGCCTCGCGTCTGGCGGACGCGCGTGCAGGGGCGCCAAGTGCTTTATGTGAGGCCAAGCAGAGGCGTCGGCACGCGCGAACATCGCCTTCGCGAGGCGCTGCACGTACTCATCCAGGTCCTCAATCCCGAGGTCCCGCCTGATAACGTCGTTCCTCACATAGCGAGGGGCACCTACTGCTGTCCGCAGCGCTGAGTTCTGCTGCGCGCGGAGCGGCCTGCGTGTCGTCTCGCTAGTGAGGACGAACCAAGCGGGGGCGGCGTATGTCAGCAGGGGGCGTAAGTACGTCTTGTACACGCCCAGCTTGACACGTACCGGGAGGCGGGACGAGAACACTGGATAGAGCAGTGAGCGGGCTACCTTTGTCTGCGCCGCGACTTGCTTGGCGTGCGGCCGCATCGAGAGCCGACGGTCGATGGTGACGCCGAGGTATTTGACCTGCGGCGCCCACGTGATCTCGGCTCCCATGAGCTCCAAGGGTGGTGGCAGAGGGGTTGAGCCTGTGATAATAGCCTGCGTTTTACTCACGTTTACGGAGAGTCGCCACTTGGCGAGCCACTCGGGGAGCATGTTAAGCGCGCGCTGCATCTTCGTCGCCGCGTACTTCGCGTTCATCGAGGTGGTGATGTACGCGGCGTCGTCGGCGTACAGCGCGAGCGTCGCGTCCGCCGTGGTGGGGATGTCGTCTGTGTAACGTGAGTAACACGCAGGCGACACGCAGCTGCCCTGAGGTACTCCCGCCTCGATGGGGCGGGGGGAAGAATGTGCTCCGTCGACCACCACCCTGAAGCTCCTGTTGGACAGAAAAGATTGGACCACCTTTACTACGCGACGGGGCGTGGCGGAGGTGGCCAGTTTGTAAACTAGACCGTCGTGCCATACGCGATCGAAGGCCTTCTCCATGTCGAGGAGTACTGCTACCGCGTACTCTTTCTTGTTCATCGTGGTGGACAGCTGGTAGAGTACCCTCGACAGCTGGAGCGTCGTGCTGTGGTCCGCCCTGAATCCGAACTGTTCGGGTCTTGGGGTGATGTGCGGAGTGAGGTGCCGCAGCAGGAGTGACTCGAACACCTTGGAGATGGTGGGCAGCAGAGTGATGGGCCGATAGCTCTCCGGCTTCAGTACGTTTTTCCCCGCCTTGGGCAGCATGATGACGCGCCCCTCCTTCCAAATGGCAGGGAAGGCCCCCGTGCGCAGCACCGCCGTGAACAGGCGCGCCAGCGCCACCACCCTACGGTGGGGCAGGTGGCGTAGCACGGCGTTGGTGATGCCGTCGGCCCCGGGAGCCTTTTTCAGCTTGGTTTTCAGGATGGCGCGTCTGACTGCGCCCGGCGAGAAAAACACTGGGTCTTCTTCGGGAGCTATCGGCGTCGCGAAGTAGGCTCCAAGGTGTTGCTCGACTGCTGCGACATGTGCGTGCTCGCCGGTTGGATTCGGGCGGAACTGACGCTCCAGCTGCTCGGCGAAGACCTCCGCGCGGTCCTCCGCGATGTACTTAAGAGCCCCGTCGGTGCCTCGTAGTGGGCGCACCGGGGCTGGGGTATTCGTTAGTGAGCGGCATAGTCTGTGTATTGACGGCCAGCTGTCAGCCGCGGCGTCAATACGTTCCTCCCAGCTCGCGGTGGCCGACGCCTTAAGCTCGGCCTTTACCCTCTCCGCGAGTCGATTCAGCTGCGTTCTCATGACGGGGCATCTGGTCTGTTGCCACTGCTTGCGTAGGCGTCTCTTCTCTGCGATCATAGCGCGCAGGCTCGGAGACAGAGGCGGCAATAGCCCTCTCCCCTGCGCCGGCGGCGGTATGACCGCCTCTTCTATCGCTTGTTGTACGCAAGCAGTGACGTCGGCTGCGAACTGATCGACCTCCGCGGCGGTAGTGATGGGCCGAGTCGGCGTCGTGGCCTCAACCTTTTCTGTGAATCTTGACCAGTCCAGAAGTCGACGTGGCGCTGGCGGCTTCAGTCGGGTCGGCATTTCAGATATGACGACGAGTACAGGCTGATGATCAGACTGCAGCTCGTCGTCGATCACGTGTTGAGTGATCTGGCAGCTTAGCCCCTGGTGGATCACAATGTCCAGCACGTCCGGCATGTGATGAGGTTCGTCCGGGTACCGGGTAGGCGTCTCTGGGCCGGACACTGTGTAGCCAGAGGCTTCCGCGTCCGCGAAGAGTCGTCTCCCCTGGGCGTTTGTGTTGTATGAGTTCCACGCTGGGTGCTTGGAGTTGAAGTCCCCGGCGAGGATGGCTGGGTGTTGAGCGAAGAGCAGGGCCCGCAACTCAGCTAGGTCTATCTGGGTTGCGGGCGGCTTGTAGGCGGCGTATATTCGGAGATCCTCGCCGGCCACGTGGATCTGCACACCCAGCGTGTACAGTGAAGTCGTAGAGGGGGGCAGCTCTTGATGGACGACTCTTCGCCTCACCAGCACTGCCAGACCACGATATCTGATGTTGAAAGCCGACCGTTCGTCTTGGCGATAAACGAGGTACCCTGGGAACTTGACCCTATCTTCTGGTCCCAGGTGCGTCTCGTTTATTAGCGCCACGTCGATGTCTTGTTCCCTCAGGAGATGGCGGAGGGGGGTGACCTTGTCTCGCAGGCCGCGGGCGTTCCAGTTTAACACCCGCAGTGGCCTAGCCATGGGTAAGTGTTAATAAAGTGGCTAGGCCATCTAAGATGACCTGTTGTGGGTGCTGCCCCCGCCCGATGGCCTGTATAAGGTCCATCAGGATTTTAATGGCGCAGGTCATGAATTCTTTGTTAACATTCACCGAGGCGCCGGCCGTCTCGGTGTTTGTTTTCTGTTCCTTCGGTTTTTGATTCATAGTTTGTTTACCGGCGCCTCTTGTCGCCGTGACTTGTTTCGGTTTGGCCTGCGCCTTGTTTTGGGCGGGGGGGGGGCCTGCGAGACCTCTGCCTGGGTCGCGTTCTCTTTTTTCTTCGGGTTCTGCAGGGGGGGGGGGGGGGGTTGTGCCTTACCTTTCCCCCCACGCTTCTTGTTCCTCCTCCGCCTGGAAGAGGTGGCCTCTCCGCGCGTCGTGGGCCCGTTTGCTGCCGCCATCAGGGACGCGCCGCCGTGGCCGTCCTCCACCTGGTTGGCCTGCGAGTCCACTGGTTGCTTGGGGCGGCGCGAGTTAGCTGCCGTGATGGCGACAGTTCCCGCCCGCCTGTTCTGTATCTCTCTTTGGAATACCGGGCACTTGACGTGACACGCCGGGTGCGGGCCACCGCAGTTTGCGCAGGTGGCCGGCTCTTCCCTTGGGCGTGTGCAGTCTCTTGCTGCGTGCCCTTCCCCACATCTCACGCAGGCGAGCGGGCGGTGGCATTGGTGTGATGAGTGCCTAAACTTTTGGCACCTATGGCACTGGGCGGGTCCACGCTTTCCACGCCATGCTTCTATCCTTACCCCCCGCATCATTAAGAATACGGAGGTATCATAGATGGTCCGGATATCCGGGGTCCTCTTAAGCATGGCGTAAAATACGCAGCCGGGTCGTCCTTGGCGCGCCCTTATGTGGCGCACGTACTCCGGCTCGTAACCTAGTAAGCGGAGCTCTTCCTCGATCTCCTGTGGCTCGGTGTCAGCCGGCAACCCCCGAATGGCCACTTTCACTAGCTTCTCCGCCGGCAGGGAATATGCAAACCATGATATTCCGCTTTGCTTTTCTAGCTCGGTTAAGTACCGCTGGATCAGCCTATATTCGTCCTCAGACTCCGGCGAGAAGCGCACGCCGGATCCGTACGGACGGGCGTTAGGAGGCCGACCCAGCTTGGTTGCTAAGGCTCTAAAGTGATGAGCCCAGTTAGGGAGCCGCTCTACTACCAGCGGAGGGTAGCGGGGGCGCTTCTGCCGCTGACCTGAGGTCGCGTTGGAAGTGGTGGCGGGGGCCGCGCCATTAGAAGTGGTGGCGCGGGCCGCATCGGAGTTAGTAGTGTGGGTAGGTGCAGGCACTTCACCTACCTCCTCTGTGGAATCCTCCTCGTTTTCCGATGATCGCAGGTTGTCGACGTCGTCCTGCCGCCGTGACGCACACTCACGTCGTGTGCGTTGTGGTGGCGGGTCGGGGTGGTATCTCTTCCTTTCTTCTTCGTGGGTTTCTTCCGGACTTCGGCGGCGTCGCTGCGGGCGCGGCTCGGGTGGCACGTCGGCGTCGGAGTCCGACGACATTTGCGCTCCGCGGTCGGGAGACGCACACGACATACTCGACCCCGCGCGCGATGATGTGGTCGAGTATGTCACGGGCACGTCATACGCGGCGATACGCGGCGGCGTTTGGGCCGTAGCTAGCGCTGCTGCCTTGCGTAGGCGCGGGTCCCTTGACGGGGTCGCGACGGCACGCGCGAACGATGGGTACGCGGCGGCGGCAGGGGCGCGTGATGTGCCAGCGGTGGCAAGCGCGGAGGCAGCGCCAACGGGGGCGCGCGGGGTGGCGGCGGGCCCAGTCTCGACCGGGCGTTGCGTCGCGGGACTTGCCTTGGTGAGGGGCTGCGGGCGGCTCGGCGCCGCCACGGGCGCAGCGCGCGCATGCGCCGGCGGCGGCGGCGGGCTGGCGGCAACCTTCCTCGCCTGGGTCTTCTTCGTGGTGGTGGTGGCCAGATTGGCCTCTCCTACCTTGGCTGCGCCGGACGTCATAGCCCTAATCTCCGGGAGTGACGACGTCCGGTTCAGCGACGGGTTTTTCTTGGATGGTACGGCTTTGTCTTCCTCATCCAGCGATGTGGCGCCGCCGCGGCTCGGAGAGCTTCGGCATCACACCACTTATATTACGCGGGTTTAGTCCACAGTGAGTTTAAAAGTATTTAAAGTTTTTCACTGATAAAATCAATGTGTGGGTAGTCCCAACCGTCGCGCGACCGACGACGCTCTCGAAACGTCAAGAATCAACGACGGGTGACGCCCTCTGCGCCTGTACGAGCGAACGGCGTTCACTCGTACACTCGCAGAGAGACAACACCAAAACGGTCCGTACGCGAATTGAAACACTGATCACTTGCAAACAACGACACTTGTGCTCTCGGTGGTAGCGGCGCTCCACTGAAACGACGTTAAACGATGCACGGATTTCAACGCCGCACCGCTGTGCTGGTCGAAGTGGGGGTGTTAGGTTTACTTTCGTTAAGAAATTTCCTGATTCGGTCGCCGCGCTCAAAGCCCGCAATAAAAGGTATGCAATAGCTTAAAAAAAAAGTAATTTGGGGCTGTATTAGTTTCAATAAAGTCACATAGATGTCACTGTAGTAAAAAGTGCCCGTCTTACGAATTTTCGATCAGGGTCACGTTTCCTTGACGCGAGTTTAACAGTTTTGACCCATTACAAAAAGTGCACAACGCCGCTAAAGAAGTTTTCACTTCAAAAATGTTGATAATTTGTTTAGCTAAATATAAGATGAGTAGTAGGTATGTAAAAACTAAAAACTACAATGATTTGGCTGTCAAATGATGAGGTTCAATAGATCATAAGTTATTTGCTTTGTGTAAATAATTCGACTATTCAAATTGAAAAAGTCATATTTTTAAATAAGCATTGTTCTAGCAGTAAAAAACAAAAAATCGTGTTTTAAGTTTACTTTAGAATGTTATACGTTCTTTTAAATAACTTTCAGGATTCTTTACAAAACTTGGCACACATTTAGATCTCAAGTCTTGTCGGCGAAGTCGACAGTTGAACTTGGCTCCCATTTTCACATTTATGTTTTTGCTGAGATATCATTACTTTTTATTTTTTTTTGCATTTACGCTGTGTAGTTTTATGTTTAGAACTATTTTCTATATTTTATTGAATGTTTAAAATATTAGAGCGCATTGCTCATTCATTATCTGCGATTTTTTTACACGTTTTCTGCATATGCTTAACCTGGCTGTGACGAAATTATAAGGGTTTCTAAAAACGTTAAAAACAATCGAAAACCTTACCTTCTAATAAAATCGATTGATTGGCAAAAATTTCAAACCCGATAAATTCACTGTTTTCTGATTTTTCCTTTGTATACACAGAATTACCTAGCTGGGTACCAAATTTGAACTTTCTAGGTCATCTGGAAGTGAGTTAGGTTTTGTATCTATCTATAGATCAGTCAGTCAATCAGTCATAAAAATGACTTTTGAATGTTAATCTATACTAATATTATAAAGCTGAAGAGTTTGTTTGTTTGTTTGCTTGAACGCGCTAATCTCAGGAACTACGATTCTGATTTGAAAAATTCTTTCAGTGTTAGATAGCCCATTTATCGAGGAATGCTATAGGCTATATATCATCACGCTACGACCAATAGGAGCGGAGCACTAATGAAGAATGTTTCAAAATTGGGGGATTTTTTTCCACGCGGATGAAGTCGCGGGCGGAAGCTAGTATCTAAATAATCATTTAAGCTGTATTTATATTTGGGGTACTAGTTTATCTAGGGGTCTCATTATATAAACCAATATTGGTGTGTTAAAGTTGAATACTTTTTGAGTTATGAAGGGTGTTTAGTCCAACGTGAAACCGAACGCACCTTTTGGTTGGCAACATTCTATTGTCTATAACTTTTTTCACTTTGACGTTTCCGTTCTCTTGAAAAAACTAACCTCCGGTTGGAAGATTGAGTTTTAGTCATTATAATTGGAAATCATCTTGGATCTCACGTGAGATTAACATATTAATTGTGTTCAGTGCTTGATTAAACTTTGTATTCTCGGATTATCAAGAATCCACTGATATTTCGTGAAACATATCGCCTTATTGTGTCTACCACGCGTAGCGCGCGTTTGTTGGGAACGAGTTAAGCTGTGATTGCTGTTGTGACCGCTACCTGGATATCGGCGCCTTGGGAACGTTCATCCACACTTGTCTTTCACCACACGTTACAATTACTCACCTTCATATTACATACAAACCACACTTGGAGCGTGACCTTGGAAGGTCGAAGTTGGCGTCCCCAGCATTCAGGTTAGTGGTACATTTTGTTTATCGAAATAAGGCCTAAGAGCCTACCACAACGTAGGGCTCCGCGTAATCGCGGACAGTTCGACATACCAGTTACCGTTGGCTGGACTTGGGGTCGAACAAACTGGTAGCAGAAGCGCGGTTCTTATAATATAAGATCCACTGGTTTAATTGGAAGTTTTGACTATTGTTGAAAGTAGCTTTGGTTCAATTACTTAACATAGCTTGTAACTCGATAAGTTCTGAATATTGCTTTGTCAGCCGGGCTCAAATAGTACTTGTAGTTGTACTGTAATTTGTAGTGCTGGCCCCTTGGTATTGCACAGACAAGTGGGATTTGTTTGTGAAATTAGGAATTATTGGTTGTATTTTGACATAATTTGGTATATTGTTGTAAAAGCTGTTTGGTATATTCATTTGATTAATAATTGAATGTCACTAGTCTGAAGTTAAAGGTTTATCTAAACAATAATCACATAGTCTAACATAATAGGACTTGAATTGTGTGTATTGGTTATTGTTTATAGTGTGATTATTGGATTGTGTTATTGGAGGTTGTCCGAGCAATATTACACATCCTATTGTTGTGTTTATTTGAGGTTGATCCAGCATTGTATTATACATTCAATTGTTGTTTCTTTGTAGCTAGCCATCCTTAGCAGGCTAGATTCATATTTGGAATAAGTACAGGGTCGGATTTGAACTTTAAATAATTGAATTTGAATTTTTATTTTGTTGAAATTATTTGGTCGGCTAACAAGTCATATTTGTTTGTTTGTTTGTTATTTTAGCCTGTTGTATTAATATTTGATTGTTGCAATGGCCTCATTAAAGGCAGTTAGGGAGTCTGCTGCCGTATTGGTCTCACAGTTGAGATGGTTCGCATCGGCGGTAGCAACGGTTGAGCGTCCGGACTTGGAGGAGCTCACCCTTGCTCGGAACAAGCAAGTGGATGAGAGGATCAAGTCAGCTGATGCTGCGCTCACACGCTTCAATGAGTACATCATGGACGTGGATTTGGCGGTGATGGACCAGGCAGCCCGCGATAAGGTTTTGGGTGACTATGACCAGATTGTCAACCTGGGGGATGTCATAGGTCAACGAGCTCGGGAAATTTTGAGGAGCCGGATGCCTGAGGAGGCCAAGCCTCAGACCTCCGTTGTCAAGGGCCCTGAACTGTTGAGTAGGCTGCCCACCCTGGAGCTGCCACATTTTGACGGTCGCTTGGACCACTGGCTGGGCTTCATTAATCTCTTTGAGAGTCTTGTGGATGCACGCTCGGACCTCGGACCTGCCCAAAAGTTGGCCTACTTGTTGTCCGTTTTGGAGGGCGAAGCCAGAGCCTTGGTGCAGCACTTGCCGGTGACGGACTCTTCTTACCCTACCGCTCTGGAGCTTCTCTCCAGACGGTATCAGAATAAGCGCTGTCTGGCTGATGTGCACATCGACCAGATTTTGGGGCTACCGGCCATCGCCAGCATGTCGGCGTTGCGCACTGACCTGCTGAACCCGTTGGTATCAGCGACCCACGCCTTGCGACGCTTGCAGTTACCGGTGGACCATTGGTCCTACCTGTTGGTGCACATAGTGCTGCGGTTGCTCCCGGCAGAGTTGAGGTCCCGCTTTGAGCAGAGGTATGGTGGGGACAGTGCCACCCATCTTCCCCCCTTTGACGACCTCCTCAAATTCTTGGAGGACGAGTGTCGGTTTTTGGACAACACTCTTGGCGCCACGGGGTCACGCCCGCCACCTTCTCGGCCTAGAGACCAGGGACGGACTAGGGCTCGGGGGCCTGTTGAGGTTCGGCCCGCCCCCCGTTTTGCTGGAGCCCGGAGTTCTCACGATTGCCACTTTTGCAAGTCCACGGGACATGTCATGGCACGTTGCTCGGCTTTTTTGAACTTACACGTAAGTGCCCGCCGCCGTATTGCCAACGCACGCCGTTTGTGCTTCTCGTGTTTGGGAGCCCATTTCCATCGGGACTGCCCCGACCCCCGTCCGTGTAGAATTTGCACGGGATCCCACCTGGAGATTTTGTGCGCCAACGCGAACCGCTCCAGCAGACCTTCTTCTGAGGAGGGTTCGCGCAGGGGGGGGTATTCCGGAGATGAGCACCGGGCTGAGGCCCGCAATTCTGCACGCCGCTCTCCACCCCCCGCGCAAGTTGCACGGGAGCCCCGCGATCGAGATTTGGTCTCCCCTTGTCAGGGAGAACGCGCGTTGGCTGCTAGGCAGCAGTGGCCGGACCAGCACCGCCACCTCTCCCCTCCGTTGGCGGAACGTCCCCGATTGGAGTCACGTCCTCCGCCATTCAGGCATCCGGTAGGATATGCCCTTCCAGCGATGGCGAGCGGCTTGGGACACCGCGCGGACGAACCATTCCAACCTTATCCTCGTCGTGGAAGAGGACAGCCTGGATGCGGCGATCGGTCGCCGCCCAGGCACCGCTAGGAAATTGCCGCCTGCCCCGCTAAAGAACCCCCCCAGATCGAGTCGATTTTGTTGCCAACGGCCTCGGTCAGGGTCTGGGGACCCTTTGGTGACTCGATTGTGGTCCGTGCCCTTTTGGACACGGGAGCCCAGGGTTCCCTTTTGTCGTCTTGGTTAGCGGGACAGGTTGGTCTGAAGGTGAACGACTTTTCAGGCAAAATTCAGGGAATTGGCGAAGCGGCTGTCACCACTGTTGAGGGAGAGACCTGGTTTGAAATCACCCCTGTGAGTTGTCCGTACCCTAAAATTGGTGCTCCTGCCCTTGTTATGCCGACTATATTGGGTAGCCATCCTGATTGTCAGTTGCCTTTGGATGTTCTACGGTTGACGTCAGGTCTGGATTTGGCTGACACCCGGTTTGATTCCCCTTGTACGGTGCATTTGTTGTTGGGTTCCGATGTTTTGGGGAAAATATTGTTGGGAAATATGACGGTCTTGCAGCCGGAGACCCCATGGTGCCACCCGAGGGGTCTGGTGGCGGTCTCAACCATCTTCGGCTTTGCGATTATGGGCCCAGTGTTGAACGTGCCCCCTCCACCTGAACCTGTCCTTGCGTTGGTGTCCGGCTCAGCCCTCTCTGACGCCGTTCAGAGGTTTTGGGAGGTTGAGGAGCCCCCTCAGGTGGCCCGCTTGAATCCGGAACACGAAGAGTGCGAGTTGTTCTATCAGAACAACACTGGTCGACTCCGCTCCGGTCGGCTTGAGACCCGGCTGCCTTTTGTTGCGGTGCGACCACCTCTTGGCCAATCCAGACCTACGGCTGAGAAAAGATTGTTGGCAATGGAGCGCCGCATGGCCAGGGACCCGGTGCTGCGGCAAAAATATGTAGAGTTTATGCGTGAGTATGCAGACTTGGGACACATGTCGGTGTCAGATTTGGATTGGCGCTCAGTAGAGCATTTCTTCTTGCCACATCACGCGGTCCTCAAGCCATCCACTGGTAAACTGCGCACAGTGTTTGATGGGTCTGCGCGGACTTCTTCCGGCGTCTCCTTGAATGATTGCCTGCATTCCGGCCCCAAATTGTTGAGGGATCTTTGTGACGTCATCACGTCTTTTCGTCGTCATCAAGTAGTCTTTGTGGCCGACATCAAAATGATGTTCCGGCAAACGGTCATTCACCGGGATGACAGACGTTATCAGTTGATCCTGTGGCGGGAACATCCCCAGGATCCCATGATTGTGTATGAGCTCAACACGAATACTTACGGCCTTCGGTCAAGCCCCTTTGTTGCTATTCGTTCGCTTTGGGAGCTTGCGGACCGGGAGCGTTTGAGGTTCCCTCGTGCATCCGCCATCTTGAAAACGGACCTGTACGTCGACGATGTCTGTACTGGAGCTCCTACGGTGGAGGAAGCTATCCTGTTGCGTGACGAGTTGGTCCAGATTCTGGCTTCCGCTGGCTATGAGTTGCGTAAATGGGTGTCCAACTCGCCAGCGCTATTGGAAGGTGTGTTGGAGGATCATAAGCAGGATCCTCATTTGTTTGAAAACATTGACAACCCCGCCATGATGGCCGTCCTCGGCGTTCAGTACCGACCAGTTCAAGACACCTTTACGTATGATGTCGACTTGGAGTCTCCTCATACTTGGACTAAAAGATTGGTGTTGTCTACTGTAGCAAGGACCTTTGACCCTAATGGTTGGATCTGCCCGGTATTGTTCTGGGCGAAATGCTTCCTTCAGCGCCTTTGGACCGCTGAACTTGGTTGGGACGAGCCACTTCGGGAAACTCTGTTGGAAGACTGGCTCCAATTTGTATCCGTGCTCCCTGTGGTCAACAAGGTCGCGCTGCCACGCGCCATCCTCCCCCCTGGGGCTTATGCTGCCACCCTTCATGGGTTTTGTGACGCGTCCTCTCACGGTTATGCCGCCGTTGTTTATCTGCGCACCGTCAATGCTACGGGCCAGGTGAAGTTGTCGCTGGTCATGGCCAAGAGCAAAGTGGCCCCCCTCCGGACGGCATTGACCATCCCTAAGTTGGAGTTGTCAGGGGCGGTGCTTCTTGCGCGTCTCCTAAATCACGTTGCGCACACCTTGGGTGGAACCGTTGACATTCGGGCTTCTTACGCCTGGACGGACAGTCAAATTGTTTTGTGTTGGTTAAAGACGTCCGTCCACTCTTTGGAGGTCTTTGTTGCGAACCGAGTGTCGCAGATTCAGGGCTCTGAAACGCCTTTGATTTGGAGACACGTGCCTGGTGACCTGAACCCGGGCGACGTGGCCTCACGCGGGTGCATGGCCCCCCACTTGATTGCTCACCCCCTCTGGTGGGGGCCGGACTGGCTGACTCGCCTCGAGGACGATTGGCCTCGAACGCCAGTCTTGATGTCGGATCCTTTGCCCGGACTTAAGGTGTTCGCTGTTAGAACGAAGGATCCTCCGTTTGATCCTGACCTTTTGTTGAATCGATACAGCTCCCTCGACAAATTGTTGAACGTCACCTCGTGGATCAGGCGTTTTGGCCATAATTCTAGGAATCCAGGGGACAAGCACCTGTCACCAGTTCTCTCTCCTCAAGAGCGACAGGAGTCACTCCTCCTTTGGGTCCGCTCTGTGCAGGCTGCACACTTTGAGAAGGAGATCGAGGTTCTGAAGTCTGGTAGGGTTAAGTTGTCGGGAGCTGTTAGTAAGCTGAATCCCTTCTTGGATAAGACGGGTCTTTTACGTGTTGGAGGACGGTTGAGGCACTCTAGCCTTCCTTATGGGGCCCGTCACCCCCTTTTGTTGCCCAAGGAGGGCCACTTGGTACAATTGCTGGTGACTGATCGTCACGTTAAAAACTCGCATGCCGGTTGCAATGCGCTGTTGGCTATTCTGCAGCGAGAATTTTGGATTTTGTCGGCTCGTCGTACTATTCGTAGCATTGTCTTCCGCTGTATGCCGTGTTATCGGACTAAGGCCTCCACTATGCAGCCCCTAATGGGAGATTTGCCGGCTGATCGTGTCAATGAGGCGAGGCCCTTTGCTGGCGTCGGAACGGACTTTGCTGGTCCCTTTTCGGTGAAGACGTCCACACTTCGAAATAGTAAAATCGTCAAGGCTTATTTGTGTGTTTTCGTCTGCCTGTCAACCAAGGCAGTACATTTGGAGCTGGTGACCTCCCTTTCGACAGAGGCCTTTGTGGCGACCTTGGACAGATTTGTGTCTCGCCGTGGGTTACCTTCTTTGATTAGGTCTGATTGCGGTACGAATTACAAGGGTACAAGTAACTATTTGAAGGAGGTATACGCCTTCCTTAATGAGAGCCAGGTTGACATTGGTAACAGTTTGGCCCGCCGAGGGGTCACTTGGTTGTTTGACCCGCCAGCCTGCCCCCATTGGGGGGGTATTTTTGAGGCTGCGGTGAAAGCGGCAAAGGGACACTGGCGGAGATTGTTGGGAGACACCGTTCTCACCTTTGAGGAACTAGCTACGGTATTTTGCCGCATTGAAGCTGTGTTGAATTCGCGCCCATTGTGCCCGCTCTCTTCGGACCCGAATGACTTGGAGGCTCTAACACCGGGCCACTTCTTGATTGGACAGCCACTTGTCGCCTTGCCGGAGTACCCTTTTGTTGATGTGAGCCAAAATCGGCTCTCGCGGTTTCAGTTGGTGCAACAGCTCGCTCAGAACTTTTGGAAGCGTTGGAGCTTAGAGTATCTGCACATCCTCCAGCAACGCGTCAAGTGGACGGATAAAACTCATCCGCCCAAGATCGGAGACCTCGTCCTGATTAAGGATGCCAACCTGAAGCCTTTGTATTGGCGCATGGGGCGCATTCTCAATTTGGTGGCTGGCACCGACGGGGTCCCTCGTTTTGCTGAAGTTTTGGTGGACGGATCCATCATAAAGAGAGCGGTCGCAACTTTGTCAAGACTTCCAATTGATTAGCGGACGGGTAGGCCCGTCCGGGGGGGGTAGATGTTTAGTCCAACGTGAAACCGAACGCACCTTTTGGTTGGCAACATTCTATTGTCTATAACTTTTTTCACTTTGACGTTTCCGTTCTCTTGAAAAAACTAACCTCCGGTTGGAAGATTGAGTTTTAGTCATTATAATTGGAAATCATCTTGGATCTCACGTGAGATTAACATATTAATTGTGTTCAGTGCTTGATTAAACTTTGTATTCTCGGATTATCAAGAATCCACTGATATTTCGTGAAACATATCGCCTTATTGTGTCTACCACGCGTAGCGCGGTTTGTTGGGAACGAGTTAAGCTGTGATTGCTGTTGTGACCGCTACCTGGATATCGGCGCCTTGGGAACGTTCATCCACACTTGTCTTTCACCACACGTTACAATTACTCACCTTCATATTACATACAAACCACACTTGGAGCGTGACCTTGGAAGGTCGAAGTTGGCGTCCCCAGCATTCAGGTTAGTGGTACATTTTGTTTATCGAAATAAGGCCTAAGAGCCTACCACAACGTAGGGCTCCGCGTAATCGCGGACAGTTCGACATACCAGTTACCGTTGGCTGGACTTGGGGTCGAACAAAGGGGTCAAAAGTGGCTCCAAATAGTTCGTGTAATATTACACACAGCCGCTGCTCGCCAGTTCTCTTTGCTTGAACTTGGCTTGACACGCTGCCGCGTGTCTAGATTTACGCGTCAGCCATTGACGACCTGCCGAAGTTGCGGAATTGTTCGAAAGAGTTACCGCGGCCTCGGAACAGTTTTTAGTCAGTAAAAGTCTCCAGATCGGGAGGGAGTCATGGGATGATTTCCCATCCTAAGCCATTGATGATTGGCTAAGGAGTCGGACTTGTGCTCGAGAGGTCGCGGGTTCGAACCCCTTCTTCTTCTTCTGTATTTAGGTTTCCGCACTTGGTCTCTGCACGAGACCATTGTGCGTGAGCCATGTCGGCCGTCACTCCATCCAGCCAACCTCCCTCCAGAAGCAGATCAGGTCTTTCGGTCTATTCAGGATATCTGTAAGGGAATTTAATGACCCGAGGGTTCGTTTCCGTATTTCGGTGATTTCCATGCACTCTAGGAGCACGTGTCCTACCGTTTCCTCCGTCCCTATGCATGCCCTGCACAGGGGACTGTCCGTTATACCTATTGTGTGATAGTGTTTGTTCAGTGAGCAGTGCCCGGTGATGGTCCCCGCCACCATTCGCAGGCTTCTTCTGTCCAGGTGTAGGAGGCGCCTGGTTAGTTTATTATCTAAGTTTACATTCGCCTCTTTGGACTGCCTGCAGCCTGGTGCCGAGGACCACCATTTCTGGGCTTGGTCGTGTGTGTGTTCTTTAAGCCATGTGCGCAGCTGGGTGAAGGGGAGCGGCACGATGGGCTCGGATCCGAAAACCATCGTGTCGGACCCCCTCCTGGCCAGTTCGTCCGCTGCATCATTGCCGAGTGATCCGCTGTGCCTTTTCTTTTCTTTCCTTTATCCATTGCAGTGTCACAGTGTTGCGGTTCTCGACCGCTGAGCGTTGCAGCGCATTGTGACATTCTAGTATGACCTTGGACGTGATATAATTTTTCTCTAGGGATTGAAGTACTGAGGCACTGTCGGAAAATATGCGGATGTGACTATCCGTGACTCTCCTGGCTTCTATGGCATGGATCGCCTGAATAATGCCCACACATTCCGCCTGGTAGACGGTGTTGAGCTTCCCCAGCGGTCTGGATATATTTATGTTGAGATCGTTGGAGAAAACTCCAACTGCAGTTCCAGTGTTTGTCTTTGAGCCGTCAGTGTAAATCCTCAGCTCCTTAGGCCCTGAGTAGTCCTCGGGCTCCGGCATGAGCTGTATTTGGTAGTTTTTTACAAGTATGTTGTAGGTTTGAGGAAAATAAAAGTATTGATGTGTATTTACCAATGATTTATTATTTTGACCACTGCTTAAGTCTAGTTTTAACTTTGGCACTTAGTATCAGGGAGCGCTCGTACTCGAGGCGTTTGACCAATCAGCGAGCAGCGCCAGATTGTTCGGTTCGCGCGGTTTTCTCGAACCGAACTCTCGAGTCATCCGCTGTTAGTGCGCGGTCGACCGCCGCTGCGGCCACACGTTGATGTTACGCATGAATATCAAAACGTACGGTAGGTTTCGATGTCCGTCCGGAACGTGTAATGTATGGTTGGAGTGCAGAAGGTGCATCGTTATGATCTGTGCTGTCTTCTGTGTTGGCCAGAAATGCAGGTTTTAGTCGGTCTACGGCAGAGAGTATTTAACCTAGAGAGCTTATAGGCCGATTTCTTTGAAGAACACAACTCACCAATACGGGTTGGGAGGCGAGGAAAAAATGCGCTACTGCAATTGGTCAGTTCAAAGTCAAGCTTCATAGATATGCCGAGTTAGGGATTGCTCTACTTGATTGAGAGAAAGTTATCGATATCGATAAAATGAACATTAACATTATAAAATTACTCAATAAAATCACATAATAATATTTAATCATTATCAGTCTCAATTACAAAAAGAAAAACAAGTATGCTGTTATTATTGATTTTTAAAATGAATTAATTTGGTAAATGTTTTTCGAATTAAAGTTTTAGGGTCCTGATTGTTTTTGCTAAAAAATGATAACCGAGCGTCTACATATTTCTGAATTACGCATCTTGCTAATTCAATCAAATGATTGGTAGTTTCTATTTCATATTGATGAAAATTAATATCCGGGAATAAATTATACCCAATCAGTGATTTTAAAACCGATCTCATAAAATAATTGGAATTATATTTCTGAGACAGCACTTTCGAACCACTCTCGTTGATCGCCCTTTTAATATAAATTTCACAACGACGACAAATTTCTATTACTGTGGTGGATCCGTACAATAACTTGTTTTAGTGTCTTTTTGAAATTGTAAGGCGTTTTGATTTATAACACCAATCAACGCTCCAATACAAGTTAGGCATTTTATTTGCTTTATCAGAGCATGGACAATGTAGCCGGCCATATATTATTTTTATATTTTATTTTTTTATATTTATTTTATATTCCGTATATTATATATTTTCATTAAAATCAGATGTGTCAACAACTGTAGCTTCAGCAGGCACTAGGTAATAATTATTTTTTGGTGGTACTCACCACCATTAGATGATTTATCTAATGACTCCTCCCTCCTACATACACTTAACCCGTGGACTCGACATCGAAACAAAGGAACCTGTTTCTTTTTCCTGAGTGGGAAAATCATCGAATGACTTCTCCCGCTCTGGGTAAAGTGGAGTGTTAGACTTCTACTGACTAAAAACCGACCCTGTTCCTTCAGCTGCCCTTAAGTTCCGGGGCCGCGGAATCTCATAGAGACCATTACCACATCCCCGGAACCAAAGTAACTAACGAGGGCGATATTGTAATGCAAAGGTCTAAGTTAATTAATATTAGACTCCGTCATACTATTTGAAGCCTAGAAAGATTGGATATAGGTATCTTATATTATTTTGACTTTTCTCAACATTATATCAATAAAAACCAAACTAGAAACCAATATTGCCTAGTAACCTTATCCATCCACTTTTCTTTTTAATATGGAATCTTGGGAAATCTAAAATGAAAACATGCATGTCACACAGAAGAAAAAATATCAGAACTTTCTCCTTTTTAGGGTTCCGTAGCCGAATGGCAAAAAACGGAACCCTTATAGTTTTGATATGTCTGTCCGTCTGTCTGTCTGTCTGTCTGTCTGTCTGTCTGTCTGTCTGTCCGTCCGTCCGTATGTCACAGCCATTTTATTCCGAAACTATTAAAATTATACATGTGAAACTTGGTAGATAGATGTATTCTATAAACCACTTTTCTATTTTAAAGAAAAAAATTAAAAAATATTTAAAATAAAGGGGGTCCCCATACATGGAACTAGAACTGAAAATATTTTTTCACATGAAACCTATACGTGTGTGGTATTTATAGACAGGTCTTTAAAAATGATATAAGGGTTTGTAGAACCACTTTTTCATAAAGTCAATCGTTTAAAAGATATAAGCTTCCAAAGTGGTACAATGTGTGTCCCCCCTCTAACTTCTATAATAATGGAGTGAAAAATCTAAAAAAAATATATGTCTGTAGATCTTAATGTAAACTTTCAACCAAAATTAATTTGAACGAAATCGGCTCAGGAGTTTTTGAGATATAGCATATTTTCTAAAACCACAAATATAACTTTGTAATTCATACAAACACTATGAAAAACAAAGTTATTTAGCGTAGTTGTAAAAATTTAAATAAATAAGCTAGTTTTAAGAAATTTTAAGTTTATTTTTATTCGTCAAATAAATATACATAATTATTATATTATATTATTATAGTTACTACGGAACCCTTCATGGGCGAGTCTGACTCGCACTTGGCCATTTTTTTTAAAGTCGGTTAATGTAGATAGGTATTTTATGACAACTATCTGAATTGAATTACAAAAAAATAAGTTTAATTTTATAATTATCGATATCGTATCCAGCCGTTATAGGTAACAGCACAGATTTTTACGATAAAAATACAGATGAAAAGACAGGGATAAAAGAATTAGAATTTCTTCATGTAAGAAAGAGACATTTCCAAAAGACATCAACGCGCGACACAATTTTGTCCTTGACCACCCAAACCACCATTTTAAATGGACCTCTGCGGTAGCTTATAATCGGATTAAATGATAAATAATTTTCATATTATTTCATTACTGATGAATAGTTATGTCATCCATTTGGTATCTAGATGTCTGGGAATGTTTTCCACACCACTTCAACGTGCATGACAGCATTATTATGCGTTATAAATTGGATACAAAAATTTAAAATTTGTAATTGTTTAGTATACACACAGGCCTAATACTTGGTCACAACTAAAATGGTTCGTGTATCGTAGCCAATATATAGGAGCAAAAACTCGCATAGTTTTCGTGCGTCGGGGCAATGTATGTGCGATCAAGTGGTTTTCAAATCAGTGGTCTACGGTAATGTTCATCGGGCGCTCCTTGACTAGTACTGTGTAGACTTTATCTTGTCTGTTCAACACTCGATATGGCCCTTCATACGTTGGGGTTAGCGGTCGCCGGTAAGCGTCGATGCGAATGAATACATGGGAACTTTTATGTAGCTCGTCATGTATAAACATAGCACGGCGATCGGTGTTACGTCGGACGGCTTGTAGTTTGTTGAACGCCACCGTGATGTTGTCGCTGACGTATGTGTTTGATGAATATATAGGTGTATCTCCACACATTTCTCCGGGTAGTCGTAACGTTGTCCCGTACAATGCTTCCGCCGCAGAGACGTCTGTGTTTTCTTTTATCGCTGCGCGTAAGCCAAATAATACTGTACTCAGTTCACGAGTCCAGTTGGCATCTTGAAGGCGGCAAATGAGTGATGATTACATGGAACGATGCCACCGCTCGATCATCCCGTTGGCTTGTGGGTGATAGGCAGTGGTGCGCGTCTTATCGATACCCATTCTATTCATTAGAGTTTTGAACAGATGTGATTCAAATTGGCGTCCTTGGTCGCTCGTTATTCTTTGTGGACATCCGAAACGTGTTATCCAGCCTTCATACACGATTGTCGCAATTGTATTCGCTTCTATATCGCTGACGGGGAAAGCTTCAGGCCATCTTGTCGCCCTGTCAATGATAGTCACGCAGTATCGTTTGCCGTCTGATATAGGTAGTGGTCCAACAATGTCTATATGAATGTGTGACAAGCGATCTGCGGGCGGGAATTATTGCAACGGTGTAATTGTGTGTCGCTGTACCTTTGTTCGCTGGCAGTTTAAACAGGTTCTTGTCCACTCAGTTATGTCTGCGTTCATGATAAATATATCCATATCCATATAGATAAATTGTGTGATAAATTGTAAAAGACACATATGTCATTCCTAAAACAAGGTTAAAAAAAATAGGTGGTTCGTTTAGATGCCAATGTATACGTTTTTATAATAAAATTCCTAGCCATATTCAAGAACTAAGTATTAATAAATTCAAATTATTTATAAAACGTAAGCTATGTCAGAAAGCGTTTTACACTGTTAAAGATTATATTGAGGACAAGAAGGCTTGGGAATGAGCTGCTCCAGTGATATACGTGAGCATTTATTATTTTTAAAATTTTGATAGTTGATTTATTTTTTATTGATTAAAATATTTGTTTTGTTAAGTATTGTATATACCTATTTATTTTGTTTTTGTTTTTTTTTTTTTTAACATAATTATTTCATTATTGTTAATGTGAGGACAATGTAGGTTATTCTTTCTTCGTTGTTTTTACTTTGACTATAATTTATTTAATGATGTCAAGCAGTTTGAGTACTTGTGTGGCCTACCCAAATGTCCGTTGGTATTTTTTGTCAAATTGTTGAGCTCCTTAAGTTCTAAGTTGAGCTACACGATAACTGACAAATGCTTGCACTGTCTGGACAGGTCCGCTCAAATTTGCGTGGTTATTTCCTCAAAAGAATACCACAGACATGAACCTACATGCTTCTCATATAAAAATACAAATTGTCTGGACTTTAAAAGAGACTATGACCTCTGAGTTTGTTTCGGTGTTTCTTCTCAGAGTAGTCAGTTAGGAAATACCGGCCTCATCTAGCTAAACTTAACACGCAAAAAAACATGACGTGTAAAAGTGTTATTTATAACCAATTTACAAAATAAATATTTCATTTCATTTCATTTCATGTTTGGCTAGAAAAAACGTTTTGTGATCATTTTTCTTGTGGCGCGCGTACCGGGATGGCTGAAGTTGTGCACAGAGTCGAATGCAATTTTTCGTAGTTTCAGTGGCAGGTAAGGTCGAGCGATACCAGTCGAAGTTTCACACAGAACCATCGTGTTACTGTCATGCGGTCTCAAGCGTTCGAATTGTAGCGACTTGTTCTTGATGACGTCATTCAAATCGGTGTCGCTGCGTCGTTGTTTTGCTAGCTCGTCGTAGTCTATTGGAGAAGGGGTGGATATTGCTTCGAGCCTTGATAGGGCGTCGGCCACAACGTTGTCCTTCCCTTCGATGTGTTATATTTTCGTCGTAAACTGACTGATTGGATTGACATTGGAGTCTCAGTTTTGCTGTTTTGTCTCAGCAGTGCGTGAGTTAACGGTTTGTGGTCCGTGAATACCGTTATTTCTCGTCCTTCAAACATGTGTCAAAAATGTCGAATAGCGAGATATATCGATAGCAGCTCTCGGTCGAAAGTGCTGTAGTTTTGTTGTGCTTCGGTGAGCTTCTTTGAAAAGAAACCGAGTGGCTGCCAGTGATCATTTACACATTGTTGCAGGGCGGCTCCTACGCATGTGTTTGATGCGTCGCACATGAGAGCTAGAGGCGCACGTGTCGAAGGGTGAGACAAGGTGACGGCTTGCTTGATACTGTTTTTGCATTCTTCGAAGGCCTTCCTTTCGTCACTGGTCAACTGAATCTTCGTCTTGTCGTTTTTTATTGACGTTTTTAGATATTTATAAAGCTTCTCTTGTACGTGCGCAGCATGCTGAATATTTTCTTTGTAAAAATTTAGTATACCAAGGAAGCGTCGTAATTCCTGTAGGTATAGTCGTGGGTTCAGGGTGTGATGATATGACCTTCACACGTTCTTCTAGAGGTTGTATTCCTTCTGGGGTCAGTAGATAACCCAGAAACTCCAATCTCGTTTTACCGAAAACGCATTTCGACACGTTTATTCGCAATCGGGATTCCTTTAATCGCTTGAAAACCTCTTCAAGCAGTTGTTTGTGAGCTTGCTCATCTGGTGTCGCGAGCAGTATATCGTCAACGAAAGGAAACACGTTGTCCATACCACCCACGACCGTGTTGATAAACCGTTGAAAGGTTTGGCCAGCGTTGCACAAACCAAAGCACAAGCTGGGAAATTCAAAGAGCCCAAAAGGTGTGATGACGGCTGTTTTTTCTACATCTTCTTCTCTGATGCTTAATTGATGGTAGGCTTTTTTTAAATCGATTTTCGAAAATATCCTCATTCCTTCTAGTCTGTAAGTGAAATCACGAAGTTGAGGAATTGGATAGCGGTCGGGTTTTGTAACTGCGTTCAGCCTTCTGTAGTCTCCACAGGGCCTGTATTCGCCACTCTTCTTTTCTACAAGGTGTAATGGACTCGCCCACGGTGATTTCGATGGTCTGCAAATGCCTTGTTCCAGCATGATCTGGAACTCCTTCTTCGCTGCCCGGTACTTGTGCGGCGGTAAAGGTCTTGCTTTGCAATATATCGGTGGGCCTTCAGTCACTATATGATGTTCAACGTCGCTGTTTCTTACAGTTTAAAAATTCGAAGAAGTTATTTCAGCGTATTGTTGGAGAAGGTTGTGGTAGGGATCTGTAACGTTGATGGTGAGAACTGTAGGTGTGGAGGTGTTGATCGTTATATAGCCATTGGTCGCTATTCCCGTTTTCTTATCAATGAGTTTCTTCGCACGTACGTCAACGAGTAGGTCGTGGTGTCGTAGGAAATCAGCTCCTAGTATTGGTCGATTGACGTCAGCCACAATGAATCTCCAGCGCAGTACACGACGTAGGCCGATGTTGAGTTCCAGTTCCCTCTCACCATACGTTTTTATAGGGGTGCCATTTGCTGCGTATAGTACTTCGGGTGCTTCTTTCATTCCTTTATTGCGTGGGATGACGGACACGTTCGCGCCGGTGTCCACTAAGAATCGCAGGTGGTTTGTATAGTCACAAATATGTAGACGGTATCTTGATAAATAGTCAACCTCCGTCCCCGTCTTAGCCAGGATCGCAATTAATTTCCCTGTCGCTTCGAGAATTTACAGGGAGATCTGCAGTTCCGAGCTTCCTCGCCAAACCGTTCATGAAAATAACACAAATCGCTTGATTGTTGTTGATAATTGTTCGAAGGTCGTCCCCGTGAGTGTGAACGAGACCGCCAGCGGTTAAATGATCGCGATGATCGTCTTCTTCTGGAATGATGCATCTTGATCGAAGCTACTTCCTTTGTGAGAAGTAGGATGGCTTCACGCAAATCTCGCGTATCGTTGTTTGTGGGTAGTGCCGTCGATTGAGATGTTGATGCACGTTGACACGCACAAACCGAGTGGATTTCTCTCATTTGCTCGTGCATCTTATCCGCCATGGCAGCCAGCATATTCAGTGAAGCCTGGTCGTTCACGGACATTACAGCGCGTGTAGAGGCAGGTAGGTGTCTCATCCATAACATTTGGAGGGTTGAGTCCACAGAAATCAAAAATATTTTATCTATGGTTGAGTCTGATATCTTGTCAGCGGCAGGTTCTCGCATCTGACGTAGTAATTGGAATGGTTTTTGATCGCCTAATTCCATCTCGTTCAATAATTTCTGCAGTTGTATCATTTCCGACTCTTCATAGACGGATAACAAACGTTTCTTGGCCTCTTCGTAGCGTCCCGCATTTGAATTGCTCATGATGATGTCGCTTATCTGCTCCACATCCACCTTTTCCAAGTGAGCGACTAGGAGACTGAACTTAGCTTCATCACTAGGTTTCTGCGGATTCACGACCGTCTCGAACTGTCCGAACCAAAGCTGTGGTTTGTCGCGCCAAAAGATAGGAATGCGTGACTTCACGGTAATAGCGGAAACTTCCTCTGACTCCATTTCTAACGGTTCACTATCGTCGGGCTCACCACTTTACAAGTATGTTGTAGGTTTGAGGAGAATAAAAGTATTGATGTGTATTTACCAATGATTTATTATTTTGACCACTGCTTAAGTCTAGTTTTAACTTTGGCACTTAGTATCAGGGAGCGCTCGTACTCGAGGCGTTTGACCAATCAGTGAGCAGCGCCAGATTGTTCGGTGCGCGGTTTTGATCGTCTCGCCACTGTGTGTTATAGAGGAGCGCGCACGTAAATACGGCGAGGGTCTTCAACGCACCTCAGTGTTGTGGCCGGCACGGCTGGTGCCGCTTGTATGTCTAGCCGCCACAGTTTTTTTTGGAAGTGGTGCGTCTTTGCAGTCTTATCATATGGTGCAGTCATCAGGGGTTGTCGTTTAACTGAGTCCTCCATGATGCGTGTGTGTTTGATCCTGGAGTCTCGCAAGAGTGCCCCGGATATAGCAAGTCTGAAGGTTGCCAGGGCAGCCTCCTCTCGTACTATAAAGTGCAGTGGTGGTAGGCCCAGCATGGCCTGTAGAGCGGCAGTGGGTGCAGTTCTCATGCTGCTAGTGATCGCCACACATGCAAGTCGTTGCAGCTTCTCAAGATCTTTTTGTGCCGTGCTTAAGTCTATTCTGGGCCACCAGACTAGGAAGCCGTACGTGATAATTGGTCTTATAACAGTCGTGTATAGCCAGTGGGTTGTTTTGGGGCTGATACCCCAGTTTCTGCCCAGCATGCGTTTTCACTGCCACATGCAGATACTGGCTTTTTTGGTGATGTGCTCAGTGTGTTTTGCCCAATTCAGTTGTTTGTCTAGGAAGATGCCCAAGTATTTGGTTTCAGCTGAAAGGCTTAGAGTGGTGCCAAAGAATTTTGGCAGTGCCAGCTCCGCCAGCTTCCTCTCTTTGGTGAAAAGTATGAGCTCAGTTTATGTGGGATTCACTGAGGGTTGATACTCTCGTGAATCCTTTATCGTTGAGTCTTCTGATGAGGTTGTCTGCGACCAGGTTCCATAGCAGTGGTGAGAGGACGCCCCCTTGGGGACAGCCTTTCGCCACGATGGCCCTCGTTGTGCTGTTTATTGTGACTCTTACTGCTCTCTGCTTGAGCATGTTGGTGATCCAGTCACTCAGGGTTTGGTCTACACCGTGCCTGGTGAGTGCTGTACTCATACTCTGGAACGTGGTCTTGTCAAAAGCATCTTCGATATCTATGAAAACAGCCATCGAGGAGCATTTGTGGTGTATTGCGCATTCAATTTTAGATATTACGCTGTGTAGGGCAGATTCTGTTGATTTCCCCGTTGAGTAGGCGTGCTGTTGTCCGTGAAGCGGATTCTTACGGAGAGGTCCATCTCGGATGTGTCTATCGCAGAGTCTCTCTAGGGTTTTCAGTAGGAAGGATGTGAGACTTGTCGGTCTGTACGCTTTGGGTTGTGTATAGTCAGTTTTGCCTGGTTTGGGTATGAAGATGACCTTCACCTCCCGCCACATTAGTGGGACGTATCTGAGTGCTATGCAGGCTTGGTAGATTTCCAGCAGCCAGGGTGTCAGGATGTGTTCACCCCATTGCAAAAGGGCCGGGAAAATGCCATCTAGTCCTGCAGATTTGTATGGCTGGAATGTTTTAATGGCCCATGTTATGCGATCCTCAGTGATTATGTCGCGGGCTCTAGACCAGTCTGTAGTACTTGGTGTCTGTCTAGATTCGTTTTCCCACGTGCTGTTCTCGGAAAGGTGGCAGTCCGGGAAATGCGTCTCTAGAAGTACCTTACTGGTTTCTTGGTCTGTTTGTGTGTAGGAGTTGTCAGGTTTTTTAAGGGCGCCGAGAGTACGGTCCTGATCAGTTGATAGGATTTTCTTTACTCGTGCGGCTTCGCTGTTTGATTATATGGATTCACAGAAGTTCTGCCAAGCGGTACTCTTGGCCATTCTGATTTGTTTCTTGAACTTGTATTGGGTTTCTTTGTAGGTATAGCTCCCAGTCTTCCGGGAGTCTAGTGTTCTTTGCTCTGTTGAATTGTTTTCGTAGTGTGTTTCTGAGCCTACCAAGTTCAGCATTCCACCATGGGTTTCCCTTACTCCTGGTGTTAGGTGTTTTTGGTTTACAGCTCACGTGGTAAGCCTCCGTTATGTCGTTTGTTAATTTTGTCACGATTTCTTCAAGCTGTGTGGGATCAGTCAAGGGTGTCGAGTGTAACTATCGTCTAGCCAACAAAGAGGCTAGGTGGTGTTTGTATTCTGTGACGTTTGTGCGGCGCGGATTGCGCCTTGGTGTGGGTTCGAACCCCACCCATTACTCTATTTCGGGTTAACGGGAGTGCTAGTAATGTGAATTCTATCCACATTGATAGTTCCTTTTTTAAATTTTGGTTTCATGAGTCAAATTATACATGAATGAGATATGTTTCAGAAATGTTACTATTACTTATACCCTGTTTTTTAATCTCAGAGAAAAAGTTTACATTACGATGGTTACCAGTTTTTTGCAATTCTTAAATAGTGATGTGCCAGTGCCACTATCGAAACTTAACGTTAATAAAATTAAGTATCATTTTTTTATAATACGTTATCCTGAAATAATGTGTAACAAAGTTGCCGCAAAGCCGCGCTCACACACGTGAGTCAACATGCACAAACTAATCTTAAGAAATATTTGTTAATGGTAAGCTGATCAAAAGGGAACCGTAGGTAATAGGTACTCCTCGTGGAGGCGATCGACGGCGGCGACCTCACGCGCCCGGCCTTGGTTCAGACCATGGTGCGTAGCGAGAGGGAATGGGATGCAGTCGCCTCCTTCTGCAAAGCAGTCATGCTAGCGAAGGAGGAGGCCGAACGCGTGAGGGAGATGCAACTCTCTTCCCCACGCCCCAGCCGCCGTGGTAGACGCCCTGGGCGGTGGGAATCACGGTCCGATCTCCGGCCACCGTAGGCGCGGGCTTACGGACGGTAAACAGGGGTAGGTCACCTCCGGAAAGGAACAGGCCCGGGTCGGAGGCGCGTCGTGTTCCACGCGCGCCTCAAGGTGCTGTCAGCATTACTGACGGGGCCTCATAAAGCCATTGCCCGCTGGGGTTGCGGAAATTTACTAACAAGATACCGCGGCGTCGGAGCTTACGGGCAGCTGAAGGGACAAGGTGGGTTTTTAGTCAGTAGAAGTCTGACACTAAGGGAGTGTCAGACTTCTACTGACTAAAAACCCACCTTGTCCCTTCAGCTGTCCGCTTAACCCAGAGCGGGAGAAGTTCGAAATTCGATGATTTTCCCACCCAGAAAAAAAAAGGTACTGAAGGTTGCAGTTTTATTATGCTTGCCAAAGTCGGTTCGTCTATGGGTGACCATCTTATTTTCCTCCGTGCCTCGAAAAACACGTTAAGCCGTTGTTGGCTGTGTATAGTGTATATAGTGTAGTGTAGTGTATAGTGTCAACATTGTTGCAAAGGCGAATTGTGCTATCCATCTACGAGGAGGTCAGAAAAAAACGCGCTTCATGTGAAATACTAGCACTCAGCTTCGTCCTGTTTGACTGGAAGCTGATCCCGACATACTTAGTAGGGAAAAGACTACACTGATGATGATTTAAGAAAAAAGACACGGGTTTCGCTGTTCCTACTTTGAAATAAATAATTAAAATAGTAATCATTTATTGCAGGTCCAGGACCCTTATAAAATAAAATTAAAATAATCACAAATTACTAAATTCCAGATGTCATATTTAAATACAAAACAGAGTCCAAAGAAAACAAACACAGTTCTTAGACAGCTTCACAGTTTTGACACTTGGGGTGCTATACCAGGACCAAGACCAGGACTTCTAATTCAGTAAGCTGACATATGCTAATGTCCCTTACTAAAATAATAATACCATATTTAACCTAAAAGTGACGGATTCAATCAATCGAATAATGAATGAGCGATTTGATTTAATCGTAAGAAATATAAATAAATGACAAAATTTAAACTATTATCATTTATTTTTGAGTAGTAACTAAATTATATTAAGCTTAAATATATTTTTATTAAAAATATTCACATCTAACCGGTCATGGTAAAAGCACTCTTTTGCAAATTGTTTCATGTGGTGAATATTTTAATAAATTGTGTGGGATTACCATTAAAAAGACTGCTCCCGCACCACTGCGACCTAAACCCCGTTGGCCCAGCCCAACGGGGCTTAGGTCGCAGTGGTGCGTACACATGTGCACAGTGCGCGTACAAGTACAGAGGCCTATTGCAAAAAAATAAAAATATTATCATGATCTGTTTGTTTTATTTTTCACATTCCTTTGAACTCGAACTCCACTTGAACTTAAAAATAAATTAAATTGTTATTATCAAAGAAAATGTGTCACCTACTTGCAAAACATCTTTGATCTAAGAAGTTTACATGGACGGATTCAATGTTCCCATAACACAGGATTTTCCTAGCATGGGGATCATTATTCTTTTTTAAGTCTTTCTAGGGTTCCGTAGCTGAATGGCAAAAAACGGAACCCTTATAGTTTCGTCATGTCTGTCTGTCTGTCTGTCCGTCCGTATGTCACAGTCATTTTATTCCGAAACGATTAGGACTATACATGTGAAACTTGGTAGGTAGATGTATTTTTCCGTATAGGTTCCAAAGATTCCAACACTAGGACTATCGTCGTGGAGTTTACTAGCAATCTACGGAAGGAAAGGTTTATTCATATGTTTAAACAGTAGGTATAATAAGGGAAACAATAAATTGACGACCAAGCACCTGAAAATTAGTGGCCGTGTTAAACCTATATTTGTGTCCGAAAATCTCTCACCAAAAATGAAACGACTGTTTTTCCTGGCCCGTGATTTTGCCAGCACTAATAACTACCGGTACTGCTGGATAAAAAATGGCAAAATATTTATGCGAGAAAAAGATAGAACACAACACATCATGATTAAGGATGAGTCTGACCTACTGAAAAAGTGACTAGGTCACTACAAATTAATAACTTTGAGTCATTGTTGGGTCAACTTGGTTAACTTAAGAGTTAAGCAAGATAACAATCTTGTAACTTGTCGCATAGAACTATGTATTATTAGTGTGCCTCGACATGTTTCTCTGTTATTTATTATTAATCCTTTTGATCTGATTTTAATCGAAATGTCACTAATGTTGTACTATATTTTTAACGTTACTATATACACACATCTACTCAAATCCACTCTTACACCCACAACTGAAGATTTATTCTCTCCTAATTCTTTCACTAATACCACATTTCGATACTTTGTGTACACTCTGTAGACATTGTGGATTGTTCTATGGTTTGCATACTAAGTCAAATCACTTCTTAGTTTTCAGCAATCGTTATGAATGATAATGTTAGATTAATAGATGAGATAGAACACATTTCAGCTTCAGCATCACATCAGTGCTCCCCTGAACAAGTTGAATCATACCTCCATAACGTTTACCACGGCCTAAAGATTTTCCACGTTAACATTAGAAGCATCGGTAGCATAGCAAACTTTAACAATCTTCTGTTACTATTGCATCGAATAAAAACACAATTTGATGTCGTGGTCTTATCAGAATGCTGGTTAAGTAAGTGCCCTCACCTCCCCTCCATTCCGGGTTACGTTTGCAATTACTCTGATCACTCAAACCAAAATGATGGAGTGGTGGTTTATGCGAAAGTGGAGCTACAGTTCGTTCTGGAGAAGCCAATACTCGCAGACGCTAATTGCCTGGTATTGAAATTTAAAAATGAAGTGTCTCTTATTGCGATATATCGATCGCCGTCAAACAGAAATATTCAGAATTTTTTAACCAGTCTAGATCTAATTATAAGTTCACTTGCTACTTACAGAACCATCATTTTGGTTGGAGACATCAATATTAATATTGTCCAGAGTTGTCTTGACCCGAATTCTGACATGTATCTCAATACTGTTGCATCACATGCCATGTTATCCGCTCATCTTTTCCCGACACGCAATGATAGCTGCATTGACCACATTATTCTGAAGTCAAACAAACCAGCTATTACCCTAGTTCTTGACTCGTTAATTACTGACCATGCTCCTCTTGTGTTATTTTGTGATCTGATTTTACACGTCCCTAAATCACCTTCTTGTCGACACCATGTGGATATAGCAGCCTGTGTAGTAGCTCTTGAAAATCTTGACTTTTCTTCTGTTATGAACTGTCAAGATGCTGAAACTGCTGTTTCCGCCATGGTCCATCTTGTCTACAGTTGTTAAAGAAAATAGTCATAACTTTGCTGTCCCGAGCAGAAAACGAATCCTAAAACCGTGGATCACTCCCGGGCTCCTTAGGTGTATTCGAAACCGAGACAAAATGTATCGCAAAATGAGAACAGATGCTGATAACGAATCCCTGAAAATCACATACAATCGTTATAAAACCTTTTGCAATAACTTACTGAAGAAATTAAAACGCGAATACGAACGTAAAGAATTTGAAAAACATCGTAAGAATCCGAGAGCCACCTGGAATCTTATTAAAACTATCTCAAATCTTCAGAAAAGTAAGGCCTCCGCCAGCGAGCTGTTGTCCATAACTCCAGATCCAACTCAATCACTTGATTCTGTGAACGACTTCTTCGCAAACGTGGGAACAAAAATGGCATCCAAAATCATGAACTCCCAAAATTATATATCTTCAAATATTTCTGACCCTGGTGCCCTAGAAGCACACGACTCGATGGCTCTATTTGGCACGGACAACGATGAGATTGATTGTCTTGTCTTGGGATGGTATTCCCGCAACTGTGACCTATCGAGCTAGAAGCACCATTGTACCTGTGATTTGCCACGTTTTTAACGTTGCTCTTGAATCTGGAATATTTCCGGCTGTTTTCAAAAAGGCCATTGTGCACCCTATTTACAAGAGTGGAGATAGAGACAGTGTCAACAACTACAGACCTATATCCGTGTTATCTATTTTTTCTAAACTTCTTGAAAAAATATTGAACAGGCGTTTGCTGGATTACCTTAGCTCACAAAATATACTCGCCAATAACCAATATGGGTTTAGATCTGGTAAAAGCACGGAAGATGCCATAATAGAATTCCTTGACTCAGTAGCTCAAAATCTAAACAACAAATATAAGTCTATGGCTATCTTCCTTGATCTTTCAAAAGCGTTTGACGCTGTCTCTGTTCCGCTCCTTCTCACTAAGCTAGAAAAAAATGGTATAAGAGGCCTTCCGCTCAACATGTTTAAAAGTTATCTTAGTCGTCGTTCGCAAATCACTAAAATAGATAACCAGAACAGTAATGAAGCATATCTCACGTATGGGGTGCCTCAAGGTAGTGTCTTAGGACCTACCTTTTTCCTAGTTTACATAAACGAGCTCTGTAAACTTGATATCACAAACTCCAAAGTATTTGCTTACGCTGATAACACAGTTATTTTGGTTCGAGGCAGTGACTGGAACGAAGTTCGTATTCAGGCAGAGGCAGCCTTACATATAACTATGAGATGGCTCACTCAGAATTTGCTCACCCTCAATGTGGATAAAACAAAATTCATAACATTTAGTCCAAAGAAAGCGTCACAACCAGCGCCACCCTTCCGTTTGAGAGCTCATACGTGCCCTACAATGAGGGCTGCCACTTGTGGCTGTCCGGAAGTTATGCGCACGGATTCGTTAAAATATCTCGGAGTTTGGGTTGACAGTACGTTGACATGGAGTGAGCAAATAAATTCACTGGTTTCTAGAGTAAGAAAGTTAATCTTTGTTTTTAAAAACCTTAGATCTTCCGCACATTCCTCTACCCTAAAAACAGTTTACTCGCTCTTGGACATTCTATTCTAACGTATTGCATTTCAGCCTGGGGCGGTGCTGGTAAATGTCTTATGTTGCGTTTGGTAAGAGCACAGAGGGCTGTCCTTAAGGTGCCCATAAGCCCATTCGTTTCCCTACCAGCGAACTTTATGCTCTATGGAAACTACCAACAGTGAGGCACTCTTTTGTTTTAAGAACAGTGTTGCGGAAGCACTCGAATCTATTCTTTGACTCTGAGTTGAGTAAACGTAAGCGTAGACCTGACAGAGTCTGCTCTACAGCTAGAGGTAAACTTAAATTTGTACGCTGGCAGTTCCTCTTCTGCAGTCCCGTGCTTTATAATAGAGTAAACGATGTTCTCAATATTTATCCATGTACCACCAGGGAATGCAAAAGATTGCTAGACGAATGGCTCCACACGCTCTCGTATGAAGAATTGGAGAATTTAGTAAAGCCCTAATAATCTTCCTTCCGTAGACATGCATACCAAATACGTGTGGCGTAGAGTGCGCTTGTGTGGGGATGCCATATAAACGCACTCTATACTAACACCTGACGAACACGCACTACGCATACACTTATCACACCCACATGCACAACAATATTACACTCACCTAGTTTTATTCATTCTTATTATTATATTAAATTTGTTTTTAGTTTTAGTTTATAAGTAGTTAGTTTTCAATTGTTATTATTTTATATTAAATTGTTTCCCTCGAACAATAATAAAATGGTACGCTGTCGTCTCCCTCTTGGAGGTGGGCGTTAATAGCTGCGACACAGTTATTAACTAATGTAGCTATTTTCGTACACAAAAAATTTGTAAAATGTATTTTTGTTCCAATAAAAATTATCTTATCTTATCTATCTTATTCTGTGAACCGCTTTCCGATTTAAGAAAAAAGTTCAAAAGTTAATTAATGGAACCCCAATACTTGGAACAACTGTAATATAAAACTGTAATTTGTTTTTCATGAAACCTACGCGTGTGTGGTATCTATAGACAGGTCTTTAAAAATGATATTGAGGTTTCGATAACCACTTTTTCATAAAGTTAATCGTTTAAAAGATATATGCTTCCAAAGTGGTAAAATGTGTATCCCCCCTTTAACTTCTATAATAATGGAGTGAAAAATCTAAAAAAACATGTCTGTAGATCTTAATGTAAACTTTCAACCAAAATTAGATTGAACGAGATCGGGTCAGCAGTTTTTAAGATACAGCATATTTTCTAAAACCGCAAATATAATTTTGTAATTCATACAAACACTATGAAAAACAAAGTTATTTGGCGTAGTTGTAAAAAATGTAAATAAGCTAGTTTTAAGAAATTTGTAAGGTTTTTTTCGTCAAATAAATATACATATTATATATTATTATATTATTTATTATTATATATATATTATTATAGTTACTACGGAACCCTTCATGGGCGAGTCTGACTCGCACTTGGCCAATTTTTTTTTTAAGAGCTCTGATTGTATCTTTTAATTTACTGTAATTCTGTTAATGGCAAATAAACTGATGACTACATTTTACTTTTTTTCACACAATATTTAAAAAAGAACAAATGCTTACATCGTTATTCAATTTTATTACAGAATCGATTAATTTTGTTACATTAAATATCAGAATAAAACTCAAGTTACATCACAATTTCGTAGTCGTCATTATCTGACAATTACTCAGAAACTGTCAGTATACCGTATCGAATTAAAACTCCGGGTATAGTTAGAATCTTTGCATCGCCAATACAGCAAAGGATTGTACAATTTTTTACAGTCTGCAAAAGAACAATATATAGTCAATGGTTAGCAGAGATGATGCGCTTTGCAGCTTGTTAATTTTGTGTGTTAGACTAGTCCATTATAATATATAGATTGATTTATTCTTTAGTGTACGCCATAACAGAAAACAAATAAGGACTTAACACTACAAAAGGGTATCTTATCGCTATCTTTTACAGACAACATTTGGATATTTTTACATAAATATAGAGATGGAAAGCTTAGACATATATCAATATTAAGGAGAGAGATAGAAATCTTTTACTGTGTTTTTGAAATAAGAAAGGGTTTGTGTACAGCCGTACTGCTTGAACAATAGCAAACTTTTTATAAAATATGTAAGCTACTTAAGTATGAAAAACCGGCCAAGTCTGAAACAGACCCATGCGCGGAGTATCGAGCGAAACATATTTTTTGAATATGCAAGTAACTAAAGAAATCTTAGTATTATTGTTATTTAGTTCTTGTTCAAAATATAAGTCGCATTCCGACATATTCATCACTACATAGTATAAAACAAAGTCGCTTCCCACTGTCTGTCCCTATGTATGCTTAGATCTTTTAAACTACGCAACGGATTTTGAAGCGGGTTTTTTAATAGATAGAGTGAATCCTGAGGAAGGTTTTAGTGTATAACAAGTTAATGTTTTGTGTAAATTGGATGAAATACGACGATATTAGTTCAACAAGTCGGAAAAAATTAAGCCGATACGGAGCTTTAATCGAAAACACTGCCAAAGCCTCTTTAGTTGTATCAAAACAATGTATGATGGTATTGTTCCTCTTTTATAGATCTACAAAAAAGTTTGCGATAGCAATGTCTATCTCCCAAGGATAACCCATAATACAACGCCATAATAACCTTTTTTTCTTTTAAAAATTACTATAAAATGATGGGTTGGGCCATTAATTGTTGAGGAGTTCTCCTGGTACTTCACCATCAGCTTCACTTCACCATATGCATTGTGACGAGCATATTGTGCTTAATAACCACATTCAAGTAATCGAAGGGGAACACATGAAATACTTATTATTCCTACTTATATATTGAGTAGTTCCAGTGGCCATCTGTGGTCTTCATCATCAGGTCCACTCCGTCGCAAAAATATATATGCGTCAAATTGATAACCTCCTCCTTTTTTTGTTTTCGGTTGAAAATAATAATAAAGAAAGAATTGGAATTTGAAATGGAATTTTGTAATGCCACCTGAATGGAAAGTACTCTTAATTCTGTAGATAAAAAATTTTAATCAAAGATAACATTCCTTTATTTTTGGATAGAAAGAAAACTGCATTCAAAGATTTTCGAAAATTCGTTTGCCACACCCGGGAATCGTTCATCCTTATAATTGATCCTAACGATCAATGCAATAAAAGTACAGTGTGTAATTTTTACAGATTTTAGTCGGTTCGATTCCCGCGTGTCACGTGTGCCGAGGGAATTTTTCAATTTTTCTTATTTTTAACTCAATTCAACATTAGCGAAGTTATGTGAAACACACATCCAATCACTGAGATTCTTTGTCGTTGTGTTCAGATAAATTTATTGTATGTTTGATGCTGCGACTACATAATAAAAACTTTTTACCAAAAATTAAACCGACTCCCAAAAAACACTGCAAAGTGAAAAATAACTTTAATTTCGGTAGTCGGTGTCTTTAGTTTGTATTTTCGTTTTTGGCACCGACTTCCGAAATTAAAGTTATTTTTCACTTTGCAGTGTTTTTTGGGAGTCGGTTTAATTTTTTGGTAAAAAGTTTTTATTTCACTCTTTTTAGTTGGTTGATTTTTAATTTACCTAGTTACAAGAGCCTAAATGTCAACTACTTATAACATTTTATAAAATAATGCTTTTGCCAATGCTGGGCCGTTAATTTTTGAGGAGTTCTCCTGGTACTTCACCATCAGCTATACATCACCATATGCATTGTGACGAGCATAAAGTGCTTAATATCCATATTCAAGTAATCGAATCGCAATCCACGAAATACTTATTATTGAGTAGTTTCGGCGGCCATCTGTGGTCTTCATCATCAGTTCCACTTCCCCAAATGGTACTTTTTGAGAGCAACTGCACAAGTTACTATAAGAAATACCCAAAACGCCATAGGTGTGCCTATAATATTTGAAGAGTTCCCTCGATTTCTCCAGGATCCCATCATCAGATCCTGACTTGGTGACAAATGGTACCAATTTCGAAGTATACCCTATCAAACAAAAAGAGAATTTTCCAAATCGGTTCAGCCGTCTTCGAGTACTCGATGATAATACATTAAAAAAAAATATATATATATACGCGTCGAATTGATAACCTCCTCCTTTTTTTGTCGTCGGTTGAAAACACACGCATACGTAATGTACGCGTGTAATGGACTTAAAGTAATTGATATACTTGCTTATGTGTGTGTGTGTGAAAGTAAGCTCTCGAGAACATCCTGCCGACTTGATAGTTGGACTGTGTACTCTTTGATTTGTATTTTAAAGTTGGCTTTGTAAATTCAGAAATGAAATAATTATGCAGTTCAGGTGCAGCAGTACACAGTGAAACAGCGGGTGGTCCGCCCCCCACCTGTAAATTCACGCATGCGCCGGGAGTTTTCCCGGGCTACGAGCCTCCCGCCTAATCCTCAGTATCTTTCGACCCTGCATACTGAGTGGTTCATTCCTATCAGACTGACAGATCCCAAATGCTACTACTTTAAAACTCGCGAGTCTAACTCTGAAATCACTAACTTAAAACTCGGTGTTTTCCAAGTCCAGAGTTACTGAAGAAATCTCCTGATTCATAACTTACTTTCTGGCAAGTTCTTTAGGTGTCCAAGATTTCTATGGCGCAGCAAGAGTTTGCTGATGGAAGGTAAGTACGTATCTGCAACAGCGACTTTTGAACTGTTTTCATTTTATAAGTAAGCTGCAGCCTTCGTTCTTCAAAAAGTTTCTCGTTGGTGTCTAACTTCCGTCGAAATGTTTTTCACGTAGGGCTTCCGAAAAGTTGGTTCGTATGGAACATTATTTCAATTCTAAAAGGATTTAAGTTATATATGACCTGAAAAGTTACTTTTAAGTGGACTTTTAGTGAATAACAACCTGTAAATTCGGGCCACAGTTACTTTACCATAAAACTAAATAAAACTAAACACATATAGTAATCAATTTCTTTTCTAATAAGAATTGACTCAGATTAAGAAAATTTGTCTTTAAATGGGGTATACCCTGACAAGGAGTTTTGATAAAATGTATCACAGTTTTATAAACATAGTTCATTTTCATGCGTGTTCAAGTTACTTTACTTAAAGCATAAGATCCGTCAGTCATATTGGTCGGTCCAACTTGATGTTGAGGTTAATTGGAGCTGACGTAAAATTAAAAAAAAAACCTTTCTTCCCAATAGCTTACAAAATTATTTTTCTTTTTTGATAATTTCAAAGACACAAGAAACTCCTAAGAAGATTCAATGACAGGTCAGTCAGGTATACTTATAAAAAAAGTTTTACACTGTTATAACTAAAAGCTCAATCAAATTAAAACTTACCAAGTATATGCATTGCGCATTTGCACTTACGGGGGTAAGTAAAATAAAATACTTAGTACTAATGAAACGTGTACGTTGAACCAACCAATGATGTATAAAACTTTTTACCAAAAAATTAAACCGACTTCCAAAAAACACTGCAAAGTGAAAAATAACTTTAATTTCGGTAGTTGGTGTCTTTAGTTTTGTATTTTCATTTTTGGCACCGACTTCCGAAATTAAAGTTATTTTTCACTTTGCAGTGTTTTTTGGGAGTCGGTTTAATTTTTTGGTAAAACGTTTTTATTTCACTCATTTTAGTTGGTCTATTTTTAATTTACCTAGTTACAAGAGCCTAAATATCAACTACTTATAATCTTTTACAAAATATTGCTTTTCCCAATGCTGGGCCGTTAATTGTTGAGGAGTTCTCCTGGTACTTCACCATCAGCTCTACATCATCATATGCATTGTGACGAGCATAAAGTGCTTAACATCCATATTCAAGTAATCGAATCGCAATCCACTCAATACTTATTATTGAGTAGTTTCGGCGGCCATCTGTGGTCTTCATCATCAGTTCCACTTCCTCAAATGGTACTTTTTGAGAGCAACTGCACAAGTTACTATCTATACTAATATTATAAAGCTGAAGAGTTTGTTTGTTTGTTTGTTTGTTTGTTTGTTTGCTTGAACGCGCTAATCTCAGGAACTACGGTTCCGATTTGAAAAATTCTTTCAGTGTTAGATAGCCCATTTATCGAGGAAGGCTATAGGCTATATATCATCACTCTAAGACCAATAGGAGCGGAGCAGCAATGAAGAATGTTTCAAAATCGGGGGATTTTTATTCCTATTGAGAGCTTCCGCTGCGTGCACTTCGTAAACGGTTAAAGTTTCGCAAAAATCATGTATGACAGAATTATTCCTCTTTAAAAATTCTATAAAACTTCCGCGACAGCATATGTCTATCTTATAAGGTTAGCTCACTATAACCTTTTTTATGCTAACCAATTTGTTCTAAAATTATGCATTATTTACGAAGGTGTTTTTATAAACATGATATTAATCCTTATCCAAATAAATACGTTATTCATCACAAGTATTTAATTTAAAACGAAATTGCCCTTTACATCATTCGATTTAAATGAGTATCTTAGGAGCTATCGCAGTTTTAAAATAACATCACAGCAAAATGATGATCGGGTACTGCGCGCACAATGTGCAAAGCCGGCGGGCAACCATGAGGGGGAAGGGCGGTGGCCCCAGTTAGCTCTGCAAGATACCATGCCGCGCGGCTCAGACGCGTGGTCGGCTCCTTACGGAACGGTTGTGCTCAGCGAACTACTTTTTAAATTTATTCTCTCCAGAATATTATCGTATAAATACTTTTTAGATAAGTTTTGTTTTAGTTTACTTATTTTTGTTAATTTCCTTATCTAAATAGATACATTATTTGATTTTGTGTTGTTATTTTAGGGTAATTCTTTTACCGTGGATAGGCGATATTTTATCGTATAAAATTAATTTTTGAGTAATTAGTTTTCAAATTATTTATATTCTTATAATTATTTATTTATTATTCTTACATAAATAATAAATAATAATATATTATATACATATAAATAAAAAAAATGCCTAGAAAAAGATCTCAACTTTCTCGGCAGTCTGCCACTGCAAAACGGCTGCGACTTCTGCGCAGCAATGAGACAGAGGATGAAAATGAGCACAGGTTGGCTACTCAACGAGCAATCGATGAACAAAACCGCGCCAGACAAACAAGCGTTGAACGAACACAACGTTTGGCTTCACAAAATTCTCGAACTTTGGCGAATCGACAACGCGAATCAAGTGCTGAACGTTCTCAACGTTTGGCCGCACAGAATTCCCGAACTTTATCAAACCGCGAACGGGAAACAAACGCTGAACGTTCCCAACGTTTGGCCACACAAAATTCCCGAACTTTATCAAATCGCGAACGGGAAACAAACGCTGAACGTTCGCAACGTTTGGCCACACAAAATTCCCGAACTTTAGGAAACCGCGAACGGGAAACGAGCGCTGAACGTTCGCAACGTTTGACCACACAAAATTCCCGAACTTTAGCAAACCGCGAACGGGAAACGAGCGCTGAACGTTCGCAACGTTTGGCCACACAAAATTCCCGAACTTTAGCAAACCGCGAACGGGAAACGAGCGCTGAACGTTCGCAACGTTTGGCTGCACAGAATTCCCGAACTTTATCAAACCGCGAACGGGAAACAAACGCTGAACGTTCGCAACGTTTGGCCACACAAAATTCCCGAACTTTAGCAAACCGCGAACGGGAAACGAGCGCTGAACGTTCGCAACGTTCGGCCACACAAAATTCCCGAACTTTAGCAAACCGCGAACGGGAAACGAGTGCTGAACGTTCGCAACGATTGGCTGCACAGAATTCCCGAATGTTGGCGAACCGAGAACGGGAAACAAGCGCTGAACGTTCCCACCGATTAGCTCAACAAAATGCAAGATCAACAATGAATAGAACTCGCAGGCAGCACAACTTATTGAATTCTGCTTTTGCTTATGACTATAACCTTGACTATTTTGTGCTAAATGATGTTGATATTGGTAGAATGGATAAAATATGCAACAAATGCCAAGCAAAGAAATGGAAGGCTGAAGCTCCTGGTCTGTGTTGTAGTGGTGGCAAAATAAATATACCTAAAATTCCCGAACCAACATCAGTTTTAAAACAACTGATATCAGGATCACATCCTTCATCAAAATATTTCTTGAACCATTCAAGGCATTATAATACACTTTTTCAGATGACTTCATTTGGAGCCAAAGAAATTCGAGAGGGGAACTTTATGCCCACATTTAAAGTGCAAGGGCAAGTTTATCATTTGATCGGTATTTTACTTCCGGCTGAAGGTACACAACCAGAGTTTTTGCAAATATATTTTGTTTCTCATGCAGATCAGGTATCCTTGCGTTCAAATTTAAACCCGTCCTTACAAATTGATCTTATCGATGCACTACAAAAATATCTTCACGAAAATAATACGTATATTCAAAGTTTTAAATACAATCTCGAAAATAGACCAGTGAGTGATTTAAAACTCATTATCCATGCTGATGTAAAACTTCCCAACGATCATCGAGGTCGATATAATGTGCCAATAGTAGACGAAGTAGCTGTTCTCTTGATAGACGAGGATAAAGGTCCCCGAGATATTGTGTTGAATGCAAGAGATGGTCAACTTCAACGAGTTTCTGAGCTTCACAGATCTTATGACCCACTTCAATATCCCTTACTGTTTCCGTCTGGCAATGACGGGTACTGCATAAATATTCCGCAACAGAATGGTGCTGCTAGATCTAAAACTGTATCATGTATGCAGTTTTATGCCTTTAGACTCATGGTGAGAATAGATGATTTTAACAGCTTACATTATTTTAAAGGATTATTTAACCAATATTGTGTTGATATGGCGGCAAAAATGATATCAGAGAGGCTTGATTTCATTAAAAGAAATCAAAAAAAATTGAGGGCTGAAGACTACATCCATTTAAGAGATGCCGTTATCAATGATGGCAATATAGATGCTTCTAATATTGGCCAGCATGTTATATTGCCATCGTCATTTACAGGATCTCCAAGATACATGAACGAAAAAAGTCAAGATGCCATGACATACGTCAGAAAGTTTGGAAGACCTGATCTCTTTGTTACATTTACATGTAACCCTGAATGGTCAGAAATCAAAAATGAGTTATTACCCGATCAAAAATCATACGATAGACATGATTTGGTTTCCAGAGTATTCCATTTAAAACTAAAGAAAATTATAGACCTATTGACTAAAAAACATATCTTTGGACCAACTCAAGCTTTTGTTTACAGCGTTGAATGGCAAAAAAGAGGTTTACCTCACGCCCATATTTTATTATGGCTAGCAAACAAAGTACAACCGGATTCTATAGATGACATAATATCGGCTGAAATACCTGACAAACAACAAGATCCCATGCTTCATAATATCATCATAAAAAATATGATACATGGCCCCTGTGGATTTCATAACCCTACGTCACCATGTATGAAAGAAAACATTTGTTCTAAAAAGTACCCTAGGTCTTTTATGTCTGAAACACAAACTGGTGATGACGGTTACCCAACCTACAGGCGCAGATCTCCAGACAATGGTGGAAACACGGGAATTGTTCGTGTCAAAGGAACAGATATGAGCGTGGATAATAGGTGGGTGGTTCCGTATAATCCGGTCCTTTCACGAAGTTTCAATGCGCATATCAACGTAGAATTTTGTCAATCGGTCAAAGCTATTAAATATATTTGTAAATATATTCATAAAGGTTCTGATCAAGCTACATTTTCTTTACAAAATATTAACGATGAAGTAGAAAAATATCTAAATGGTCGCTATATTAGTTCATCTGAAGCGTTTTGGAGAATTTTCCAATTCTCTATTCATGAACGTTTCCCGGCAGTTATTCATTTAGCAGTTCACTTGGAAAACGGACAAAGAATTTATTTTAATAATGAAAATCTCCAAGATCGGGTCAATAATCCTCCTTCGACAACGCTTACAGCGTTTTTCGATCTGTGCAGAAGAGATGTATTTGCAAAAACTCTTTTATATCAAGAAGTACCTCAATATTACACATGGGAAAGAAATACATTTTCTAGAAGGAAACGAGGGCAAGATGTTGATGGATTCCCAGGTGTAAAAAAAGATACAGCTTTGGGCCGTGTGTACAATGTTCATCCGGCTCAAATTGAATGCTTTTACTTGAGAATGTTGTTGCAACATGTTCGCGGTCCAAGGTCATTTGAAGATGTTCGAACCGTCAACGGTATTATTTTACAGACATATCAAGGCGCTTGCAAGAGATTAGGTTTACTGGAAGGAGATGATCATTGGGAAAATACTCTATCAGACGCTGTTTTATCAGAGTCAGCCACAAAGTTAAGAGAATTATTTACCATCATCCTCATATTTTGTCAGCCATCTGACCCCTTCGAGATATGGAGTAAATTTCGCAATGATTTGTGTGAAGATATATTAAATAGAAATCGTAATGATCGTCAGGATATGACATTACAATTTAATGATGATATATACAATGAAGGACTTATGATGATTGAAGATAAGATTCATGAGATGTGTGATAAATCCTTAACTGATTTTGGACTTCCAGCATCGAATAGAAATAATTCAAACAGTAATATGGATCCGTTGGAAGAAGCATTGCGGAAACCGTATGATGTAAATAAATTAAGTGATTATATTTCTGAAAACGAACCTAAGTTAGTAGATGACCAGCTGACTGCTTATAATTGTGTTTTGAACAGTGTTCGTTTAAATGAGGGGAAGATATTTTTTTTGGATGCCCCTGGTGGAACCGGCAAAACTTTTGTTACTAATTTAATATTAGCTAAAGTTAGGTCTCAAGAGAAAATAGCTTTGGCCGTAGCGTCGTCGGGCATCGCTGCAACGCTACTAGCGGGTGGACGCACCGCTCATTCAACTTTTAAACTGCCTTTGACTATTTCTTTGCAAAAAGATAGCGTGTGTTCGATCCGTAAAAATGGGCCTATGGGAAAAGTTTTGCAAGATGTCAGTTTAATAATATGGGATGAATGCACTATGATTCATAGAGCTCATGTAGAGGCTTTAGATAGGACTCTTAGAGATATTAGAAGCACTAACAAAATCATGGGTGGAATCACTGTCATGTTTGCTGGGGATTTTCGCCAAACATTACCGGTGATAGTTAGGGGAACCAGAGCTGACATTGTGAAGTCTTGCTTAAAAACTTCCCCATTATGGAAGTTCGTTCATACCATAAAACTATCTACTAATATGAGAGCACATTTGTGTGGAGGTAGTATAAATTTTCCTTCAAAGTTACTTTTAATAGGAGACGGGAAAGTTCCTCATTTCGGAAACGAAATTGAAATTGATCGTGATTTAGGTGAGAAAGTTACCAACATTGAAGACCTAATCTCCAAAGTCTACCCAGATGTAGTCCATATAGAAAAAAAAGATTATCAGTGGATGTGTCAAAGGGCAATATTGGCAGCTAGAAATAGTAGCGTTGACGACATCAATAACATAATACTGAGTAAACTTCCAGGAGATAACGTGAACTACATGTCTATTGATAACGTAATGGATCAAGAGGATGCGGTACATTACCCACAAGAATTTTTAAATTCTCTAAATCCGAGTGGCCTTCCCCCACATTCACTCAAATTAAAAATTGGCACTCCAATTGTGTTGCTAAGAAACCTTAAACCACCAAATTTATGCAACGGAACCAGACTCCAAGTAAAATTTCTTCGCAATAACGTGATTGGTGCTACAGTTTTGACTGGTCCAGCAGTAGGGCAAACAGTGCTGATACCTCGCATCTCTATGATACCAACGGATTTGCCTTTTAACTTTAAAAGAATTCAATTTCCAGTGAAGGTATCGTTTGCGGTAACAATCAATAAGGCCCAGGGGCAAACATTTAAGCACGTAGGAATAGATTTACGCCAAGACTGTTTTTCGCACGGGCAACTATATGTTGCCCTATCGAGATCTGGTTCTGGTGAAAATCAATATCTACTTCTGCCGGAAAAAAACAAAACTAAAAATATAGTGTACGCAGAAGTACTTTAAAATAACATGAGTATATAACAAATGAACATATTTTTGAGAATAACCTACAATCTACGTGATATAAGATAAGACCCAGTACTTACTCACCTATATAAATGAAGTCGCGGGTTAAAGTTAGCGCTAGCCCAAAGTAACTATTCCACGCGGACGAAGTCGCGGGCCGAAGCTAGTAATATATACCCAAAACGTCATAGGTGTGCCTATAATATTTGAAGAGTTCCCTCGATTTCTCCAGGATCCCATCAATCAGATCGTGACGTTTATGAAAATGGGACCAATTTCGAAGTATACCCTTTCAATCAAAAAAAGAATTTTCCAAATCGGTTCAGCCGTCTTCGAGTAATCGGTGATCAAACAAAAAAAAAATATATATATACGCGTCGAATTGATAACCTCCTCTTTTTGTCGTCGGTTGAAAACTTGATAAAAATCTATACCTACAAGTATGAGTAAAGAGTATAAACTCTTTTTATTTTTTCAGGGGGAAAATCAGCTAATGAATATTCCGGGTGTACTCTGAGTGATGCAGAAGGGAGTGTCAGACTTCTACTAACTAAAATGCCCTTGCGTTCCGGCGTCGCGGTAACTCATAAGAACATTCCCGCAACCCCGGGTATAATTGTATCTAAGGTAACGTTGAAGGACCTTATCTCTGTATCTCGTCATCACGTACATAGACACTTTTGTGTTCTTGGTCTAGGGGTCGTCTTAACCAACAAGATCAAAGGTTTGACTCCGATTTCGTGAAAAATAAAACCGTATGCATAGATAGCTTCGGTATCGAAATTATTCTAGACCTTCATGAACAAATAAATGAAGTATTTTAAAATATCATCATCATCTGTTTAGCTTTTTCTCAACTATATTAAGATTAATAATCAGAGTTAATATGGAGCAACTGCCTAGTATCTGGGTAACAGGATACCCTTTGGCAAGAGTTCTTGTCGTACCAAGCGCTTCTTCTCCACATTTATTGTGCGCACAGCCAAGCTGTGGAATTCTCTGCCGGCTTCTGTGTTCTCTGCCACTTATGACCTTTCAGCCTTTAAAGCACGAGTGAATAGGCATCTTCTGGGCTCGCTCGTCCCATCTTAGACCTCATCAGGTCAAGAGTGGGTCATCACCATCAGTAATAAAAAATAAAAAAAAGTTGTGTCAGATTTTCAGGCATCAAACAAGCGTTGCTTTCAACCAATCCAGCGGTTATTATTGAGCCACGAGCTCCTCCTGTTAAATTGATTATTTGATAAATGGAGCATTAAGCAGATATTGAAAAAAATGGATGTCAAAGACATCGTAACGCAAACTTCACAAATAATAATAATAATCTTTATTAGCATCAAAAGTATTTTAAAAAATATAGTGAATCCCTGACTCCTGAGTTAGGTATTATATTACCTGTGTTACAGGAGCTAGTGTCTTCTACCAGTTGCATTATCTAATATTAAGCAATTATGATTAAAATGAAATAAACAATTAAAATTAAAAATTTGTTATTATATTAATTTAAGTATTTAAATTAAATAAAAAATTATGATTAAAAAAATAAACAACTATGATTAAAATGAAATTAACAAAAGTACACGAGAAAAAAAGCACAATTAAATTTAGAGTAAAATAGTTTGCATAATTCCATTTGCGGATGTAATATATCTCGTAAATGACTGGAATAATGAGATGGAAATTCATGAGCGCGCAATGTATTCAAAACATAGTGATCTAAACGCTTTGCAATAAATAAGAGCGCGCGCGAGCGTAGCGCAGTCATTTCGAGTTTTATTTACTTACATAGCTCATTTTAGTGAAAGTGTGAATTAATTACTTTTTACTTGAAAATATAATTAAAATAAGAATAGCGATAATGAATAATCTGAAGTAAAAAAATGGAACAAATCAGGAAAAGCTGACGAAATAACTTCAGAATCTCAATGTCACTTACATCCTGTATACAACATGTATATTTCAAAATGTTCAATATAATTTCCTCGCAGCACTTTGTCAACGTCGACGAAGTTAAAACAATAGGGAGAGACGCTAATTTAATATAACTGCTGTTAGATTTCCCAACTACAGTTGGGAATTTAACCTGTTGCTGTTTTGTTACGAGGACATTCCTCCATTTGCTGACGTTCAGCATTGAAGTTCGTTTATTTACCCATTTTATTTTCATTGCAGTGTTCCTTTGCTTTTTTTATTACTCAGAACGCCAATTCTCGTATTAAATATAATCAATAAAAGTCGCAACACGATCTTAGCGACAACCATTGTTTAAAACTTGTCGAAATGTAAGAAAATTAGAGATTCTACTGAGCCACTATTGCCATTTTTCTTCTCTACACTATCTGTACATTGCCCGCGAATTTATTTTAATTTCTTGTAGTCCATTCTCCATGTGGTAGATATCGCAAGAAAGCCAACAGCGTAGTCGTACCCATAGAAGTCAACTTACGTAAAAGAATCGTATAATTATTTTTATGCAAAGTATCGGTATGTATTAGTTGTCACCTGTACTGACTCTCCTGTATCACCTTTTCCATAAAACCGGAGTGGTGCCAGTGTCCTGGAAGCTTGCTAATGTGCAACCTGTACCCAAAAAGGGTAGCCGTGCCGATCCTGCCAATTATAGACTAATCGCCTTAACCTCCATACTGTGTAAAGTAATGGAAAGGGTACTCAACAACTAGTTGCCGGCCCTTGAAGATAATGAGCTCCTCAGTATCCACCAGTATGGCTTTCGCCGTGGTCGGTCCACCGGAGATCTTCTTGTGTATGTTACGCACTGTTGGGCCGAGGCCATTGAGAAACACGGTGAAGCCCTTGCGGTATCCCTCGACATCTGAAAGGCCTTTGACAGAGTCTGGCACGCTAGTCTACTGAGCAAGCTTCCCACGTTTGGTGTCCCTGCTGGCTTATGCAACTGGATTTCTGACTTCTTGAGTGAGCGGTTGATCCGAGTGGTCATCGATGGCTGCTCATCGGATCTTATGGCAATTAATGGCCGGTGTTCTTCAAGGGTATGTTCTTTCTGTGACTCTTTTTCTGCTGCATATCAATGACCTACTTCAGCTGGGAGCAGTTGGGTACGCGGATGACAGCACAGTCTCAGAAAGATACTTATCCAGTTCTAGAGCTGACAGGGACGAAATTGCCACTCTCAGAAAGGCCATGGTAGAGCGCATGAATTTGACCTTAAATCTCGTTTCCCAATGGGGTGACGACAATCTGGTCAAATTCAACGCTCTGAAAACACAGGCTTGTCTTTTGAGCGCTAAAAGGAGCCCTTTTGAATTAACCCCTACATCTGTGCCAGTTACCAATCGCCTGGAGCTTTTGGGCATGAAGTTGACGTCAGACCTCAACTTCGGCTTAACCATCGAGTCCAGAGCTCAGACTGCAGCAAAAAAGCTAGGAATCCTACACAAGGTGAGGCGGTACTTCACGCCTGGACAGCTTCTAAATCTGTATAAAGTCCGTCAGGTCCGTTCCTGCGTGCAGTATTGCAGCCACTTGTGGGATGGCTCTGCAAATTACCAACTTGCTGCATTGGACTCGCTCGAGTGCAGAGCTAAAAGGCTTATGGGCGACGAGGTGCTGGTGGACAATCTTAATAGTTTATCTCAACGGCGAACCGTTGCTTGCCTGTCGGTTTTCTACAGATTGTACTTCGGGGAGTGTGCGCAAGAACTCCATGACCTGATTCCTCCATCTCCCTTTCACTACCGGTCTACCAGACGCACGGCTGGGTACCACCCACACTTGGTTGATATACCGTCTTATCGTATCAAGCGCTTCTCCTCCACATTTATTGTGCGCACAGCCAATCTGTGGAATTCTCTGCCGGCTTCTGTGTTCTCTGCCACTTATGACCTTTCAGCCTTTAAAGCACGAGTGAATAGGCATCTTCTGGGCTCGCTCGTCCCATCTTAGACCTCAACTATCGCTTACCATCAGGCGAGATCGAGGTCAAGAGTGGGCCCATCAGTAATAAAAAAAAAAATACATATTACTTGACTCAAAACTATTGAGTTCAATATAGTCGTAATTAATAGCTAGGATTGCCTACGATTCTACAACGTGTAACGGAAACTCCATATCTATCCAAAAGGGCTGAATATAACATCTGGTATGGAGTCTCTATGTACAGTTTCAGCACAAAATAACTGACTCAAAGAATTGATACCAAATTATTGGTTTCATATATTTCTTGAATACCAATCATAACAAACGTGTCACAGCACTACGAGGGTCAATAACTTTCCACATCACTTGCCAATAACACGATAATTCTTTTCGTTCTTCTTAATTTGAAAAATTCGGTCTCTGGTATTAGTGTATTAGAATTTGTAATAAGTTCTACACACGTAGACTTAGGATTACAAAACCCTTGCCATATCAATCAATCAATCAAATCGTTTATTTGTGATACATGGGTTGCATACAGGTGTTGATTACATAATTATATAGGTATTTAATATTGTTCATTCCATGATCAGCCACTTGGGCATACAAATTAATGAGTGGTATAATGACAATTTAATTATAATATTCTAATGCATTCATATTAATTTAATTGAAAATGTCGTACTGTTAATGAATTCTATTATTACTAATCTATATCTATACTTATAATAAATCTGTAGAGAGGTCAATTCTGTACATGAAATATATTTACAAAATAACTACCAGGGGGTGATTAGGGATCGATACTGATGCCAAAAATGCAATCAGTAAAATTTTTGTCTGTCTGTCTGTCTGTCTGTATAACCGTTATAGAAACAAAAACTACTCGACGGATTTTAACGAAACTTGGTACAATTATTTTTCATACTCCTGAGCTGGTTATAGTATACTTTTCATCTCGCTACAATCAATAGGAGCAGAGCAGTGAAGGGAAATGTTGGGAAAACGGGAGAAGTTACTCCATTTTTTAAGCTTCCGTCGCGAGTAGCCTTAATGGTTAAAGCTACACAGAAATCATTTATTACGGAAATGTTCTCCTTAAAATTATATAAAAAATATCCCACGACAGCATATATCTATCTTTTATGGTTGACTCACAATAACACGTGTAACTCCCGATAGCTTAGCAGTTCGAAGCTTTCTGATTATTATTCTGCTCCGAAATTTAAAACCACCACAACTTTGCAATGGAACTCGGCTAAAAGTAACCCAGTTGCAACAAAATATAATCGAGGCTCAAATTTTAACAGGTTGCGGTGCAGGAGAAACCGTCTTTATGCCCAGAATTCCCATAATACCAAATAATTTTCCATTCCAATTTAAAAGGACGCAATTCCCAGTATCGGTGTGATGCAATGACAATTAATAAGGCTCAAGGGCAGACTTTCGTGTTGCTGGAGTAGATCTCGGTGTCAGTTGTTTCTCGCATGGTCAGTTGTACGTCGCTCTTTCCCGGGTTAGCAGTTCTAGAAATCTTTATGTTCACGTGCCGGACGGGTCAACTTTCAACATAGTTTACCCGGAAGCTTTGCGCTGAAGTATTTTCGTTCTATAGGTACTTAAGCCTCACGTGAACGTGATCTAAACAATATTACCGATACATTAACTTAATAACACACAAGGAGTTACACGCTGACGGAGTCGCGGGCACAGCTATTAACAATAATATTGTGCGGTTCGGTATTGCGATATTTTTCAACAGTATTATAGATTGACATATTATATTTCCCTACTAAATTACGAAAGTTAATCTGTCTGTTACATCAAAATCACTGAACCGTGAGGAAGGACATAGGCTACTTTTTTTTACGAAAAGCGACGGAAACGTGGACGAAGTCGCGGGCAACAGCTACCTATACTAATAATATAAGGCTGAAGAGTTTGTTTGTTTGTTTGTTTGAACGCGATAATCTCAGGAACTACTGGTTCGAATAGAAAAATTATTTTTTAATTAAATAGTCAATTTATAGAGAAAGGCTATAGGCTATAACTATATCATTACGCTAAGGCCAATAGGAGCGGAGCGCCAATGAAGAATGCTTCAAAATCGGGGTTAAATTTAACGTTAGCCCAAAGTAACTATTCCACGCGGACGAAGTCGCGGGCAAAAGCTAGTTTATAATAAATCTGTAGAGAGGTCAATTCTGTACATGAAATATATTTCCAAAATAACTATCAGGGGGTGATTAGGGATCGATACTGATGCCAAAAATGCAATCAGTAAAATTTTTGTCTGTCTGTCTGTCTGTCTGTCTGTCTGTCTGTCTGTCTGTCTGTCTGTATAACCGTTATAGAAACAAAAACTACTCGACGGATTTTAACGAAACTTGGTACAATTATTTCTCATACTCCTGAGCTGGTTATAGTATACTTTTCATCACGCTACAATCAATAGGAGCAGAGCAGTGAAGGGAAATGTTGGGAAAACGGGAGAAGTTACTCCATTTTTTAAGCTTCCGTCGCGTGTGCAACCTTAATGGTTAAAGCTACACAGAAATCATTTATGACGGAAATGTTCTCCTTAAAATTATATAAAAAATATCCCACGACAGCATATGTCTATCTTTTATGGTTGACTCACAATAACACGTGTAACTCCCGATAGCTTAGCAGTTCGAAGCTTTCTGATTATAATATTTGTCTACTCTTACGTTTATAACACTCTCAGTCACCCCTAATTGAAAAAGTTAACATTATTAACTATTCCATAAAAAAGAATCATATAAATCGGTATAGAAACACCAAAGTTATACATGAAATACGCTAATAATAAGCCATCGCGCGTGAATACTGAATCATGCTATAAGGATTATTTTTGAGAATCGGTCGCCGCGCTCGACGCGTCTCGATTGGCCAAGTGCGAGCCAGACTCGCCCATGAAGGGTTCCTAAAAACCTTAAAAATTTCTAGAAACCAGCTTATTTACATTTTTACAACTACGCTAGATAACTTTGTTTTTCATAGTGTTTGTATGAATTACAAAGTTATATTTGCGGTTTTAGAAAATATGCTGTATCTCAAAAATTCTTACCCGATTTCGTTCAAACCAATTTTGGTTGAAAGTTTACATTAAGATCTACAGACATATATTTTTTTTTAGATTTTTCACTCCATTATTATAGAAGTTAGAGGGAGGTGGGGACATTTTACCACTTTGGAAGCTTATATCTTTTAAACGATTGACTTTATGAAAAAGTGGTTTTAGAAACCCTTATATCATTTTTAAAGACCTGTCTATAAGTACTACACACGCATAGGTTTCATGAAAAAAAATATTTTCAGTTTTAGTTCCATGTATGGGGACCCACTTTTATTTTAAATATTTTTTTTTATTTTTTTCTTAAAGTCGGAAAGCGGTTCATAGAATACATCTACCTACTAAGTTTCTCATGTATAGTCTTAGTAGTTTCGGAATAAAATGGCTGTGACATACGGACGGACGGACAGACAGACAGACAGACAGACCGACAGACACAGACGGACAGACATATCGAAACTATAAGGGTTCCGTGTTTTGCCATTCGGCTACGGAACCCTAAAAAGGCGGGGCGTCCGAGCGCGAGCTTCGCGGTTGAAAAGTGACCAGCCTTAGTGTGCTGAACTACGAAAGGCCCTACCTAAAAAAAAAGGGCGAGCATCATACAATTTTTGCCTGCTGATCCGAATAGACGTTCAGAGCGTTCGACCTTATTGACAGACAATACTTAATTGATATTAACAAACCGTGCTTATCAGCGCAACTTTTAGTCGTTGATAATTTATTTTTAGATTCCTTTTGTTGTTATTTTATAAAATAGGTATTAGTTATTTTAGTACCGTAAAATGCTGTAACTTTGCCCGGATTTTGACGTTTTTTGTTCGTATCTCTGAACCTGTTTATTATTGCGGCTTTTACAGACTTTCAGATGGAAAACAGACCTTATGCCTTGCCAGGTAGAACCCAAATCTATTTAAATCACACCGTTTTTCAGAATTACAAACACTCAAAGTCGTAGGCAAAGTTGTAGGTAAAAGACACAACTTTGCCTAGAAGGATATCTCAATAAATATATTGTTGATCTTTTTAGTATTTTTTTTCCGTGTACAAGAGACACGTGCTTGTCCCCGGCAGTTATATTATTGCCATGACGGTATTGAATATTTTTTTACTGCTGATAGGCAATGTTGTAGCAGGTACCACAAACTTTTCATACAAAAATGTCGTTGAAACAAGGGTTGTCCAAAAAAATACGGATTATTTTCTTAAACTTTTATTCACTTTTTTCAAAAATAAAACCAAATTCCACTTATGAGTAACAATCACAAATATAATGCTTTTTTAGCAATACTGACTCGAAATTACTAATAAAAAATAAAAAAAAAGTGGCTTTTCCAGAGAATATTTGAGTTTATACAGGAGTCAGTGTCTTCACCCGACTTCGGAACATTAACAATTTATGCAATAAAATATCGTAAAACGGGAATTTAGTGCATGCAAGCGCTTACGTGTCAATTTGACCGGGTTCGAAGCTGTGTAAATTTCATGTAAATACAACATTTACATAGTAAAAATATATCATTATTAAAATCCGACTAGGTGACATCCCTAGACCCAGGCAAAGTTGTGTCACTCAAGTTTTCAAAACAGTGCACAACATTGCCTGCTAAGTTATTTTAATGAAATCGTGTCCTTTTAACAAAAATATCGAGTAATACGGAAAGTAGATAGTATTTTCTTACCCTGGAATGTTATAGCTGCACGAAAACATCTTTTCTTTAGCTAAAACTTCAAAAGTTACAAGACACCAAAAATTTTCACTCAGTCGCACCGATGTTTGTCGTACAACTAACGGAATAACAATGAAGTTACCATTACAAAAAATGAAAAATATGTTGCCCTAATAATGTAAAATCACTACCAAATGGTAGAAAATAAGAAAAAACGAAGCAAACGCGAAATATCGTTAATTAAACGAAATAGGCAAATTTGGGCTTAGTTGGCAAAGTTGCAGCGTTTTACGGTATACCGATAGGTTAAGTTTCGGCTAATTTACGTTCACTTTTTTATATTAGTTTTATTTTCACCCAGTTGCAACAAAATATAATCGAGGCTCAAATTTTAACAGGTTGCGGTGCAGGAGAAACCGTCCTTATTCCCAGAATTCCCATAATACCAAATAATTTTCCATTCGAATTTAAAAGAACGCAATTCCCAGTATCGGTGTGTTATGCAATGACAATTAATAAGGTTCAAGGGCAGACTTTTCGTGTTGCTGGAGTAGATCTCGGTGTCAGTTGTTTCTCGCATGGTCAGTTGTACGTCGCTCTTTCCCGGGTTAGCAGTTCTAGAAATCTTTATGTTCACGTGCCGGACGGGTCAACTTTCAACATAGTTTACCCGGAAGCTTTGCGCTAAAGTATTTTCGTTCTATAGGTACTTAAACCTCACGTGAACGTGATCTAAACAATATTACCAATACATTAACTTAATAACACACAAGGAGTTACACGCTGACGGAGTCGCGGGCACAGCTATTAACAATAATATTGTGCGGTTCCGCATTGCGATATTTTTCAACAGTATTATAGATTGACATATTATATTTCCCTACTAAATTACGAAAGTTAATCTGTCTGTTACATCAAAATCACTTAACCGTGAGGAAGGACATAGGCTATGAAGAATGCTTCAAAATCGGGGTTAAATTTAACGTTAGCCCAAAGTAACTATTCCACGCGGACGAAGTCGCGGGCAAAAGCTAGTACATAATAAACACAAACAAAACAAACAATAAAATTATAGTCATGCTACATTTAAACAATTCTTGTCGATAAAAATTCAGCAACAGAGTAATAACAATTTTCCACAAGTAGTTGGAACAATTTATGTTTAAACACATTAATATTGCTACATTCTTTTATGTTATTAGGGATCTTATTATAGATCTTTGTGGCCATAGCAAACACACTTTTTCCAAAGAGGGTAGTTTTATACTGACTGGTAAGTTTATTATATAACTGACTTCTATTTCGTGATCTAATTTCCAAAGTAAATAGTGATGGATGATTTCTTATAAACAAAGCCATTTCAAAAATATATAAAGATGGCAGGGTAAGTATCTTTAATTTTTTAAAGTAATCCTTGCAACTATCAGTTCTTTTGAGACCACACATAGCTCGTACACACCTTTTTGGCATTTAAAAACTTTGGCCCAGTTGGTAGCAACACCCCAGAATATGATCTATGCGATCACCATAGTCTGGAAACAACATTACCATGATAAGCTACGAGTAATGTGCTAAGACTTACTTTTTTCGCTAACATATACAGACTATATGATGATTGTGACACTTTATTGCAAACAAACTATATATGACTGCCATTTCAAATTGTCGTCTATGTGTACGCCGAGAAATTTTGTTGTATTCGTCAGTTCAACTTTTTTACCATTAAATTGTAATGGGGTATGTAAGGTATATTTTGTTTTCTGTTTAAATTGCATTAATTTAGTTTTATCAATATTAATTAATAAATTATTATTTTGTAACCATTGAATAATTGAGTTTAAGCTACTATTTATTACATTTTCATCATTGTATACAACAGTACAATCATCAGCAAATAATACCATACTATCTGTAGTAGATTTTGGCAGGTCATTAATATATATTATAAAAAGTGGTGGGGCCAAAACACTACCTTGTGGAACTCCATATTTTATTCTTCTACTCTTGGACTTATAATTAATTTCATGTTTCGTATTATGACAAACTTTTACAATACTTGTAATCTGAGTTCTGTTACTGATGTACGATTTTAGTAAATCTAAAGAGTTGCCCCTGATACCATATGTTTCCAGCTTGCTCAGTAATATATTATGATCCACGTAGTCAAAAGCCTTTGACATATCCATAAATAAAGCAAATACAGGCTGTCTTTTATCAACTATAGGATATATTAAACTTAAAAAATCTCATATATCGCTAAATTTATGGATACCTATATTTTTACGAAAGCCTTTCTGCTCCGGTGTAAAGATATTATTCCTTTCAAAGTAGTCATATAATCTATTGCATATAGCTTTTTCAATTATTTTTGAAAATGTTGGAGTTTATGCTATGGGCCTGTAGTTTTTTTTGTCTGATTTAACATCCTTTTTATGGAGCGGTTTGACTATAGTGGTTTTTAACACAGAGGGAAAGATTCCCTGTTCGAAGCATATGTTTATTACATAGCTTAGTATAGGTGCAATTATGTGAGATACTGATTTTATTACCAATACACTAATGTCATCGAAACCAGTGCTCTTAGTGTTATTTAGTTTGTTGATAAACATATCGTTTGTTATCATCCAAAGAAGTCATGCACTTGGAATGTATATACCCTTTAAATTACATGATGTATATTATGATGTACATCTGTCGTCTGACTGAGTACGGCTTCCACTGTCGTGTATAGTAGGACAGTCAAAGCCAAAATCCGTCTAAAAGCAAAAGCAAAAAAAAACCTCTTATTTTAACACCCTGTTCCCTAATAGAGCGATGAATTTGAAAGTGTTCTTCAATTTCAAGCATTTTCAAGCTATAGTCAAATTGAAGAACGCTTTACATATACCGTACGTACCTTGCGTTCAACTTGTCATTGCAATAATGAAAATGACATCCGTAACGCAAGCTGCGTTAAACATGCCACTATCAATATTGCTATGAAATAGTGACATTAAACAACGTTTAAAAGCACTACTATAAATATAATTTATTACTATAAAATTATTTAAAGTAGAATTCAAAGGATAAGAGATACAAGTACAAGTCCAACAGTTTCCTAAATAATTTTAGTATTGCTTTTGAATGTATACTTCGTAATTTATGTATAACTAGTATTTGCGTGTTGCGCGAGGTGCAAGCACCTCGCGTGCTTGTGAAAAAAAAAAGTATTTGCGTGTTGCGCGAGGTGCAAGCACCTCGCGTGCTTGTGAAAAAAGAAATTGGTATTTGCGTGTTGCGCGAGGTGCAAGCACCTCGCGAGCTTGTGAAAAAAAAAAAAAAAAGAGGGGGGGTGATGGGGGGGGGGGTTGCACAAGTATTTCGACTAAAGCATTGCCCCTCTAAATGAATCTGAAAAAAAAAATGTTCCAAGTCTCTTAGATTCCGAGATCCGCCTAAAGGGGGGGAGAAGGGGGGCGGGGGGGGGGACTTTGAAAAATGGTTTTTACTTTACCGAGCCTCCTCTATACGAATCCGTAAAAAACAAAAAATACGGGTCTCGTAGTTTCCGAGATACGATAGGGAGGGGGAGAAGGGGGGTGAAAAGGGGAGGTTTGGCACTTTTCCCGTAGGTTTGAGAGTTACTTGTTTACGAATCTGTCAAAATATACCCACCTCCCCATCCACCATCTGGGAGAACAATTATGTCAGTGAGTGAGTGGTAATCTAGCTTTATATAATATAACTAGTATTTGCGTGTTGCGCGAGGTGCAAGCACCTCGCGTGCTTGTGAAAAAAACTAAAGCATTGCCCCTCTAAATCAAGTATTTGCGTGTTGCGCGAGGTGCAAGCACCTCGCGTGCTTGTGAAAAAAGAAATTGGTATTTGCGTGTTGCGCGAGGTGCAAGCACCTCGCGAGCTTGTGAAAAAAAAATAAAAAAAAAAAGAGGGGGGGGGGGGGGTGATGGGGGGGGGGTTGCACAAGTATTTCGACTTAAGCATTGCCCCTCTAAATGAACCTGAAAAAAAAAATGTTCCAAGTCTCTTAGATTCCGAGATCCGCCTAAAGGGGGGGAGAAGGGGGGCGGGGAGGGGGGACTTTGAAAAATGGTTTTTACTTTACCGAGCCTCCTCTATACGAATCCGTAAAAAGAAAAAATACGGGTCTCGTAGTTTCCGAGATACGATAGGGGGGGGGGGAGAAGGGGGGGGAAAAGGGGGGGTTTGGCACTTTTCCCGTAGGTTTGAGAGTTACTTGTTTACGAATCTGTCAAAATATACCCACCTCCCCATCCACCATCTGGGAGAACAATTATGTCAGTGAGTGAGTGGTAATCTAGCTTTATATAATATAACTAGTATTTGCGTGTTGCGCGAGGTGCAAGCACCTCGCGTGCTTGTGAAAAAAACTAAAGCATTGCCCCTCTAAATCAAGTATTTGCGTGTTGCGCGAGGTGCAAGCACCTCGCGTGCTTGTGAAAAAAGAAATTGGTATTTGCGTGTTGCGCGAGGTGCAAGCACCTCGCGAGCTTGTGAAAAAAAAATAAAAAAAAAAAGAGGGGGGGGGGGGGGTGATGGGGGGGGGGTTGCACAAGTATTTCGACTTAAGCATTGCCCCTCTAAATGAACCTGAAAAAAAAAATGTTCCAAGTCTCTTAGATTCCGAGATCCGCCTAAAGGGGGGGAGAAGGGGGGCGGGGAGGGGGGACTTTGAAAAATGGTTTTTACTTTACCGAGCCTCCTCTATACGAATCCGTAAAAAGAAAAAATACGGGTCTCGTAGTTTCCGAGATACGATAGGGGGGGGGGAGAAGGGGGGGGAAAAGGGGGGGTTTGGCACTTTTCCCGTAGGTTTGAGAGTTACTTGTTTACGAATCTGTCAAAATATACCCACCTCCCCATCCACCATCTGGGAGAACAATTCTGTCAGTGAGTCAGTGAGTGGTAATTTAGCTTTATATAGTATAACTAGTATTTGCGTGTTGCGCGAGGTGCAAGCACCTCGCGTGCTTGTGAAAAAAACTAAAGCATTGCCCCTGTAAATCAAGTATTTGCGTGTTGCGCGAGGTGCAAGCACCTCGCGTGCTTGTGAAAAAAAAAAGTATTTGGGTGTTGCGCGAGGTGCAAGCACCTCGCGTGCTTGTGAAAAAAAAAAAAAAAAAAAAGGGGGGGGGGTGATGGGGGGGTTTAGTATTTGCGTGTTGCGCGAGGTGCAAGCACCTCGCGAGCTTGTGAAAAAAAAAAAAAAAAAAAAAAGAGGGTGGGGGGGGGTGATGGGGGGGGGGGTTGCACAAGTATTTCGACTAAAGCATTGCCCCTCTAAATGAATCTGAAAAAAAAAATGTTCCAAGTCTCTTAGATTCCGAGATCCGCCTAAAGGGAGGGGAGAAGGGGGGCGGGGGGGGGACTTTGAAAAATGGTTTTTACTTTACCGAGCCTCCTCTATACGAATCCGTAAAAAAAAAAAATACGGGTCTCGTAGTTTCCGAGATACGACAGGGAGGGGGGAGAAGGGGGGGGAGAAGGGGGGGGAAAAGGGGAGGTTTGGCACTTTTCCCGTAGGTTTCAGAGTTACTTGTTTACGAATCTGTCAAAATATACCCACCTCCCCATCCACCATCTGGGAGAACAATTATGTCAGTGAGTCAGTGAGTGGTAATTTAGCTTTATATAGTATAATATGCGACCTGCCTATGCTTACTGCTACAGCCATGCGAAAATAAATATAATATACAATTTGAAAAAATGTTAGACTAATCTAAGATAATTGTATTATCTGTGACACTTTTACTTATTTTTTACTGTTTAGAAGAACCAATGAGCGATACTGAACTGAGCGATATTTAATTTTTCGAGGTAGTTATAAAGGATGGAAAGAAATACAAGGGTGAATAGAAACAAAACTATGAAAAAGAGTTTATGTTTAATATAACTGTATATTTATCTTGCTTCATTAAAAAGCATATATATGTCGCAGGTTTTTCATAAAATTAGGTTTTTGATCAAAAACCTAGGTTTTTGATGAAAAACCGGAAGATGACACATTTTAAACTCAATTTCATCATAAACCTGTAACAATCCAGATTTTTGATCAAAAACCTGAACTAGTCTGGGTTTATGATAAAGTTCTTGTCAAAATCACGGGTTTGCTTTGTTTTATGACAAATAAATCAATTTAAATGAAATAAATAAAACAATCCATCATCATTTGCAACTTAGTAGAAAGAAAACATGTTCGATGAATATTGCCATACCAAAAGTATGCGTTCGGTTTCTCGTTGGACGGAACTAAACAATTATTTATTTATCAAAATTTTACATCTATGATCCAAACAATATTCTCCTCCTTCAATCCAATTATGAAATGAAATGTTTCAATTTCACGTACCTATATTAATCTGATTTTGATAAACCCGCGAAAAAAAAATTTCGTAACTATTAAATACGACTAAACTGAGTCAAAATTAAAAAAAAAAAAAATGTAATAAAGAAACATTCGCCACGCTTGCTGCTTGCTTTTTTATAAAACTGCTAGTATGCTTTATTTATTATGATAGTTTGTTGACTTGTGACATCTAGAGTTGCATAAAACATTTTTTTTTGCATGCACATCGATTTGTCTTGCAGCGCACTTTAGATTTTTCGCACGAGCATTTCTTAAAACCTTGGCCTCCAAATAAAGACATCTTTGAAGCAATTTCACGCAAACTCAGTTCATTTGTCGATACAGGTTCGTTAAAAGCAGTAGTTGATATTTAAATAGATGTTTCGAGTCAGCCAGTCTTTTAGAACCCCAGCTGAAGTACCAATTTTGAATAAATCGTTCTTCTTATCAATTACCTTTCCTATAATGTTACTTGCACCCAGTGGCCCTCTATCTATTTTCGGCACATCAACTAAATTTATAGCACCAATATCGATTTCTCCAAATTTTTCCGAAGAAGCTGCTTTCATTTTTGTTTGCTGACATTTTTAATTTTCAACGGTATGTTCCCTTTCGATGAGTATGTTTTGTTCTTTTTGACATAGATCACACAGAATCTTCTCCAGATCTCCAGATCCATACCCTTCAACAACCCAGTTCATCAAATTTGCAGGAAGATATTATCAGAATAAAATCAAGGGTGTGGAGTACGGGCCTCGGCATAGCGGGGTCATTGGTGGAGGGCAGCAAAGGGTCAGGCTGGGTCATATTATTATTAATGGGGTTATTTATTGCTACTGGCTCAGCATCGCGGGCTGGCTCGTTTGACAAAGGTCGGGGAGGGTTGACGTTACAAGTACGCAGACGTCGCGATGGGCCTCGTCAGCAAGGCCGGAATACGGAACGCGTTTTGTTTATGTATTTCTTTAGAGTGCTAGTTTCCCTACTGCTGCTGTGGTGGGATCATCGGGTTCATCTAGGACGAGACGCGGACGACGATCCCGGGAAATTTTTGAGAGTGTGTATCGGGCGGCCGATACAATCAGGGGGTTTGTGTGTTTTTCAGCAGAGGCGAAGTAACGCACTGAATGGCGTTTCAACACTTGCTTTATAGTCAGGATTTTGAGGTCTACGTAGAGATCCTCGTTCCTCAAGTACCAGGGCACTGTGGCCTTTCGAAGAAATCTGTTTTGGATAACTTGCATCCTATGGATCTGAGCTGGACTAGCATGAGCAAACACCGGACAGGCGTATATCAGAATAGGGCGTATGCACGTGGTAAAAATACGTAGTTTACATTTTAGGGAGAGCTTGCTGGCTCGCGAGCGAACCGATTTTATATGCTCTTTTAAATTGATTTATTTGTCATAAAACAAAGCCAACCCGTGATTTTGACAAGAACTTTATCATAAACCCAAACTAGTTCAGGTTTTTGAACAAAAATCTGGATTGTTACAGGTTTATGATGAAATTGAGTTTAAAATGTGTCATCTTCCGGTTTTTCATCAAAAACCTAGGTTTTTGATCAAAAACCTAATTTTATGAAAAACCTGCGACATATATAACTTACCTCTAATAATTTAATTTATATATTTTTAGATATTGGAAAACTTGAGTTCTGCAAACATTATTTTAATATTGTTTAAATCCTATTCAAGCTTTTGTTTCTATTCAAACCGGCTTTCATATCCACCCCGTTTTAGGGCAGGAATTGCCTCAAACTAATGTAGGTGTCGACTTTGGGGCTATGTATCTTCCTTTTGAATTAGAACTTAGTGCTGTTTCTTGTAGAGTTAGATTTTCTTAAAGTTGTATTATAAATTAACCCAAATTCAAAAAGTTTCAATATTGTTTGTGTCAATTAATCTTTTGGAGTATAAAGAGTACCTACGAGTGAGATATGTAGTTGCCTCGCTCCCTTTAGCCGCATATGTCGACACAGTTGAGATACGCCGCGCCGCGCCGTGACCGTAGCGGAGCAAGTTTCGGCGTAGCATAAGAAGTTACGCCGTAGTTCAAATGGGTTAAAACAGCGTAGGCGCCTAATATCCATTTTGTTATCACCGGAGAAATCGCGACTGTTTAGTATATCCCAATAAATTGCTGAGCTTGCAAAGCAATGATACCATCATATTATGTACATAAAATTTCTGCCATGTTAAATGGAGAATGGTAAAAAAAGCCCATTGCGAACAGATACAGAATGTAGCTCAGAATTTTAGTAGTATTTAGTGACATATCATTGTTATGGCTCGATGGCTAAATCTGTGATTACGCTCTTTATTTTTCATTCATGATGACCATTCTCCTTTGCTTGAATCCGATTTACTTACTTGACCTCATAAAAAATTAACACTTTCTGTTTCACGGGTAATATTTATGTTTAGTTTCCGCGTGTTTGTACTTTCCTCTTAGCTTTTATTTTGAAAAAGTAAGAGGAATCACACATAACAGATTACAGCTGTGCACTGAAACTTCCCGCAAGTTCAAGTGCAAAGCTGTTAAGTGTAATCACGGTTAAGTGTAATCACGGTCCAATAGGTGCGCATTACGGAAGCACTACGTGGCGCGGTGGTGCCTGACAAGTGGTATCTATGCCTATTGGCGTAGGCATCCACATGCTGGGGTGTTCTGAGACCCCACCTTTCCCAGCAATACTATAACATAACATAATCTTTACTTATTTCTCTCAAAAAGGTACAACATAGGTATAAAAATATAATTCACAAGATATAGACCTTAGTGAGAGCTGGAGTCTGTACTGGGTTCGGGACCTGTATTACAGATCTCCAGGCTCATACCCTTTAAAAATTGTTAATTGCATTTAGGTACGACAATTATACAAATATCACAGCTTCAAGTACTGAGAGGAGGTAAATTAAATCGGATACTGAAGAAAATATTTAAAGTAAGCATGCTTTTTGTGTTTTGAAAAGTGTTGTGTGTTTTGGAGCGTAATATAAGTCCTCACGCATTGAGTGTGAGTACCTACAGGTGTCCGAGAGTGTGTGTGTTGTAACTAATCTCCCTTTGCAACCCTTGAATTGAAGATTTGATTGGCCAATGATCGTCTCATCTACGTTATGTTTATAAAGTAACCTGGGTCTTTTAGAGGAAAGAGACTATTTACAGAAATGGGTAATTGACTTCGGTTAATTTAATTTAATTATTTCTGTGGTTGAATAAAGGTCTTGATCAGATGATTAACATAATAAAAGTTACTTTTAAATACCTTATACCTAAGTAAGACAATTCAGTTCTCCTGAATTAAAGATTCTAACATACATATTTGACAATAAGGAATAAAGGAATTAGGAAATCTGCCCCTACAAAATTTTGTAGTAGTTAGTAGGCTCCACACCAAACGCCTCAACTAAAATGAATGCCAACCACTATGTGCACCCCCTTCAGATGGGATATTGGATTCAAAACGGTTTTAAGACCTATACAGTAATTCTAATTAGGTACAACCATTCAGTCCAACATTAATCAATAATAAATTGAACACTTTAATTAGTATGTTACTTTTCATTCTTAGTAAAAGGTTAAACCTTAGTATATGATAGGACTAAGCCTATAATTATAATGGTACTGAGACTCTTTTATAAATTATTGAGATGTACTCAAGTCATTAATTATATCACAATTATTTCACAACCTCCTAATCCAAGAATTTCATAAGTGGTCAACAGGTAATGTCACACCAGTCTAATATCAGACAGAGCCAGAATTTACACGAAGGGGTCCCATAAGTGCTCCTACTCCTCATAGGGTATCAACGGAAACACCCATGATATTCCATCAGTGCCGGGTGCCTACATATATTGAATGGATGAGAACCATTCCCTTAATATTCCTGCCATGGAATCCCAAGAATTAGGTTATTAAATTTAATTTTATCATAATTAAACTGTTACAATTATATTAATCATGCTGGAGTGAAATAGTATCACAGGAATATTTTCCTATAATGAGTTTAAAGTTAGAAGGAATGGGAAGGAAATGATTAGTTGGAAAAGGAAGGATTAAGGAAGTGGTAGGGCCTAGCTAATTAACTTGCAATACTAATTTAGCCCCAATTAACTATGTAAGATTGATGTGGTGAGTTGAATCAATAACACAATGCTTTGCTGGCCTACAAAACATTGCTTATCAATTACAGTTGTGGAGTGTGCATAAAGATCTTTGCTGCATGTGAAGTGTTCCTGCTTGCAGTAGAATATAATCACCAATGAGTATCTTCTTAGGAGGCTACGCTTAGAAGGGGTTTGTGAGGTCCCTTAAATTCATAACAACTCCTTGAATAGACACTCACTTATGAAAATACTACAGGTTGTGTAAAGTCAACTGGTGCAAAACTAGTATATTCATGTTCTTGAAATAACTCTAATCTCACGACGAAGATACGCGGAACTAACTACACTTATTATCTAACAACTCTACTATTCAACTTAAGAAATGAACCAACACAACCTGGCCAATGATGCATTACTTTCAATAACAAGTTATAACCAGTTTCTGTTTGTTTTCAAATCATAAGTGAATTGATTTTACACATTTTAATTGCAAGTCTTATTATTATACCGCACCTTCTAACATAGACTAACTACGCATATCTGCTTAAGTTTCTAATTCTTAAGTGAATTGATTTTACGCATTTTATTCGCATTTCTTATTATTATACCGCACTCTCTACTATAGATTAACTACGCATATCTGCTTAAGTTTCTAATACTAGGTACCTATATGAAGAAATAACTTCACTCGAAGAACTGAAAATTCACACAGTATCAAAAATAACAAGGAAAATTTGCAATTAGTATGGAGGTGTATCTGCTTATGTTGCTAATACAATCTGGAAGAAATAATTCATCCTAAATTATGTTAAAATTCACATAGTAATACAAAATATCAAGGAAAACCGCAAAATCACAATAAGAAAAACATCATTAGTTGACATAAAGCAACTGTCAAAGGTTTCCATCGACACTCCATAAACAATTATAAACCAATAAGTGATAAAAGTTTACTCTAGTTATACAATAAGTGACTTTATAAATATCTCCTAATAATTGTGTAAAACATTAGTAATTCCAAAGTAGTCACCAATTATATTAACTAGGAAGGCCATGTTGGTTTCAAATACTTCTCTCTAATAATATGTCTATTGATAAAAGAATTTACTTTAGGTTTAAATAAAATTCAAAATATAAAATAATTGTTCAAGAAATTAAACCAAAATGGCGAATATAAGAAAATCATGTCACTAACTTTTGAAGTCTTCTTTTGGACTGTGAATTATCATGTAATTAATTTCCTGTAAATATCCCTAATTTCTATTCTATCAATCTCACCTACTTTACAAAGGGTACCTTTATTAAATATTGTAGACCTATTCTTCTTTCTAAATTATATATTATCTAATTATATAATGCAACCATATAAAATAGCTAACCGGTGTACATGATAACCCACAGTGATGCAGTACTCTTTCTTGAACTCCTTTGTTGCTGTAAGAAGCAAAATTAACCTTCCCCGTGCCGTATAATAAAGTGTTACGAAGGAATAAATATTAAAATATTTTACTGAATCGCGAGGGAGGTGAAGTAGTTCTCATATGTCCATCACAAGTGGTACACGCTTCTAACTACTATTTATTAAATTAAATCTACTCGCAGAAGCTGAAAGAAAATTCCATATTAACTTATAACTACATGTACCTCCGGTACACGAGAGAGTTATGAGTAACCACAGTATTGATTGTCTTTTGTCGCACTTCCCTTTTTACCATTACCTTAAGGAATACTAATCCCTAAAATATTGGATATTTTTAATACACCTAAGGGTAATGATTTCATTTGGTAATAAATCTCGAACAATATTTTACAATAATATTTTTAGGAGCTAAGTAACTATCTACATTCGCGTCTGTGCTCATTTCCAAGGGACGATTGAATATAGTTAAAGAATAATATATAATACTTAGTACATTCACACATAGAAAGCTTAACACCAGGTTATAGCCTCCTACTTGCAAAGGAGAAAACTTCATTCGAAAAGCTTTCGCCCTTGTTTTACATTTTCTTTTACTCATCAAAGAGTTCCAATGAATTCAAGTATTTAATATGTAGCACAGCCTAATCACCCTAATTCCCCATATTAAAACTAGCTGAAAAGGTGGTATTATTCAGGATAAATATTTGAAAACAATACACAGGAGATGTATTTACTAAATTATTGAGACTTATAAGTCTAGTATTGGTTGAAGTACTCCCTAGCCTTACAGTCTAAATTCGAGAGATATCTACAATTTATCTCAATACTATGACTCCAACCAATACCTCTGCAAATTCGTGAAACTGAATTATGTTATGGTGAATGTTCAATATATATATATATATAAACCTATTACTTCCTTATTATTTTATTTCTTAATTATGTTATGGTATTAATATTTTATGTTGAATTTCTATAGACCAGAAGCTCACCCCCAGCAGCTGTGAATCACACCAGATCCCATCTAGAAAGTCTCGAATTTAATCGACTAGTCAGGACCAATGGACTCACCTACCCCTTACCATAACCCAATTATATTTTGTTTAATAAATATTTTGTCTCTTATTTGTAGGTATTTGTTATGTAATATAATTCTTCTATGCATTCATTCTACGTGTTGTGTATATTTGAGGCAGAGATGTGTAGATATTAACTTAAAAATAAATGTGTACTTATTTATTTAATGCTGAACCTAACAATCCTCATGATTTATCGTATCCAGTCTGGAGTGATAAATCATTTAATATTGAGAAGCGTCCCTATGATTTTATCGATCGGATCGATAAAATAAACTATCACTGATGTTATCGTGTTTACTTGAATAATACCACATACTACACATTAAAAGACACACACTTTTAAGAACAGTAATATAACATCCTAAAATAATTTAGAGATAATTTGCTTACCAAACTTTTTTGGTTATTGAATACAAAGGAATAATTTAATAAACAAATTATCTTACTACTCATTAATCAAACGGAATAGTATTCACATAAACATTAGTATAGAACCCTCTATGGTGTATTAATTTATCAATCAATATTAGGAATAATTCTATTGTAATAAAATATATTATTTGGTTTCTTAACTTAATATGCTAAATTAAATAGCATAGGTATATCTGCAATGAAAGTAATCTAAATTATGTTGATTAGATTCATTTAACATTTTCATTTATTCTACCACTGTTTATTTAAATAGGATTATAACTTAGTAGGTCAAAATTAAACTCCAACATAGCTTCCAGAAGAATTGATTTGCAAATATAAATGACGAGTTATAGAGTTTATTTCACGTAATTAATAACACTTCGAATTAAATACCCAATTCTAATCACCATAATAAGATTCTCAAGGATAAAGAATATTGACTTACCAAGTTCTGATGACTCAAACCACAATCACTGATACTTAGTACTTAGATCGACTCTCGCTGTCCACCCTCGACGAGTTTCTTCTTTTTTCTCTTCCCGAATCCCGCGAACATGGGTTTATATACTCTAATTTCCCACCCAATTATTGCCTCTTAAGAATTGTGTCCAATAGGCCTAGCACGCGTCGTTCCATGCGCAGAAGTCGACTTCCAGGTGTCAGCGGTTGCAGCGGGGTGCGGGGCCCGACGCAGCGCCGCGGCGCAGCCCCAACGCGCGACCGGCGTCGTACACAGCATGCGACCGGCGCATTAGCAACAAATTACCCTTTGTTTTTGTTACAAGTTTTTTTTTTGTTTATCATCCAAATCACGCTGTGGAATGGCCGCCCATGTTCGTTGCAACAACAAAAAAAGGTCTTCTTGCGACTGGATACCCTCCATATTTGGCAGAGCTCTTCTCTGTAGCATATCCCATGCATGCTCAATCGGGTTCAAGTCTGGCGACTAAGCAGGCCAGAGCAGGACATTGATGTTAGCTGCGGCGAGAGTCTGTCTTACAACTCTTGCGGTGTGCGGTCGTGCATTATCATGCATTAACTGAAATAAGGGACCGATTTGCACTTGTAGAGGAACGATGACGTCAGATACAATCGTCTCAGCATAAATTTGAGCGCTGAGGTTGCCTCTGATCCAAATCAACTCAGTTCTTCCGCCGATCCAAATACCCGCCCATACCATGATGGTTCCACCACTATAAGGATGGACTTCCTGGCAGGATTTTAATCGCTGTTGGCGTCCCGGGGTTCTCCAGTGTCGTATACGTCTTGTATCCGGTCTCATACCAAAACGAGACTCATCAGAAAAGCACACGAAACGCCATTGTTCTTCTGCCCAATTTCTGTGTTCAAGAGCCCATTGATATCGAATCCTACGATTGTGCATTGCTATAGGTGGTACCCGTAGCGGTCTTCGGGAATGAAGGTTCACTTCATGCAAGCGGTTTCTGACTGTTTGGTCGCTAATTAAGTTCCCTGAAGAGTGATGAAGCCTCACGGCTAACATCATGGCGGTTATTGTTGGAGCTCTTCGAGTTAAGATTTGAATGTATCGGTCTTGTCTCCGTGTGGTGCAGCGATACCGTCCTCCATGGCGCTCAGCCACGGTACCAGTGCTTCGGTAACGTGTCCAAAGTCGACTGATAACACTCTGACTTGTATTCAGAGCTAAAGCCACAGTACGTTGCCGGGAACCAGCTTCTATCATTCCCACGGCTCTGAGCATTTCTTCCCTGCTTAAATGACGTCGCCGCTCCATAATAACGTTGGTTTTAATCAGTAGTAGGGAAACAGTAGCACTAATAATGTCTTCAATGCGTTGTATGTTTTTATAGGGAAAATATTGACAGCTGATTTTCATCTTTTACTCGAATTTGATTAACAGTTCCTGTTTCAAATTATGAAATGCACCAAAAAGGATCCATATAAATTTATAAAATCATAAATTTATTACAAAGCCACATCTCAATCTCAAGAAATCCGCATAAAAATGCTTGATCCCTAGACACTTTTGATGTGTGTATTTGATACAGTTGGTCTGGGAGAGGCAAGAGCAAAGCAAGCTGTTTGATGAGGCGAATTACAGGAATGAGAAGGTTTTTTAGCACGTCAGCGACAAAAAGCGAGAAAGTTAGGTACATAGTTCTTTTTTACATTAAAAGTAAGCAGGTTCTGGGCCAACCAGGTAGTAACAGAGTCGAGTCCGGATTGTGCATGCTGGAACATTAGCTCCCAGGAGTCTCCGTGGAATAGTAAGCCAGTATCATCGGCATACGTGAAATGAAACTGTGTCTTAAATTATGATTATCTAATTACCGATTAACCCCTGTTTTTTCTTGAGTTAAAAACTTTTTAGCAAAAAATAAAACCAAAAAGATAACACTAAAAAATATAACACTAAAAAGTGTGACAAAAAAACTTTTTTGAAATAATAAAACCGACTTCCATCTTCTCATCATCATCTTCCACACTACAAAGTGAAAAATAACTTTAATTTCGGTAGCCGGTGTTATTGGTCTTATATTTTCTTTTTTTTTTTTACATTGCCTTCCAAAATTAAAGTTATCTTTGGCTTTGTAGTGTTTTGATATGGAAGTCGGTTTTATTTTATGCTAAAAAGTTATTTATCACACTTTTTAGTGGGTCGGTTTGTAATTTATCTAGTTACAAAAGCCACAATGTCAACTTCTTATCACATTTTACAAAATATTGCTCTTCCCGATGCAAAGTCGTTAATTATTGTGGAGTTCTCCTGGTACTTCACCATCAGCTCTACTTCACCCTATGCATTGTGACAAGCATAAAGTGCTGAACATCTATATTCAAGTAATCTAATCCCAATCCACGAAATACTTATTATTGAGTATTTTCAGTGACCATCTGTGGTCTTCATTATCAGTTCCACTTCCCCAAATGGTGCTTTTCGAGAGCAACTTCACAAGGTACTATAAAAAATACCCAAAACGCTATAGGTGTGCCTTTTATTTTTGAAGAGTTCCCTCGATTTCTCCATGATTCCATCATTAGATCCTAACGTGATGACAATTTTCCAAATCAAGCGACATACATAAAAAAGGTCAAGACGAACTGAGAACTTCCTCCTTTTTTAGAAGTCGGTTAAAAATTCTCATACCTACGTATAACTAATTAACTTAATATTCAAGGTGCTTTTACATCCTCTATAGGTAGGTATCTACCAATATCCTAAAAAGTAAAGATTTATGAAATTTGTGCCTTATAAAAATTACACTAGTTATTTATACTTATAAATTAGGCTATTAAATAACATGTAAATAAAATGTACCGTTTGGAGAATGGCCGGTTGTCTGTTCTTAGAATGAAGACTGTTAACTAATTTTGAATATTAGCTCTCCATATTCTCTGTCAAAAATAAAAAATACAAGTGAAAGAATTACTTTTTTTATTTTTTTTTATTTTTAGGTTACAAGTTCCTTATAAACATACTTAAACAAAGCACACAATTGGACCTCTGGGGTCTGTCTTAGCATGCCATGAACTGAGATTTGATCAACGCGCCATTAATAACTATTAATTGAGTTGATGTAATGTTCTTTCAGTTTACGCTTTATGTTTTTACTATTCATTGAGTCTCTAATGTCTACAGGTATTTGGTTTAGTAAATTGGATATTGTGAAAGAAGCGGTACGTCTGCCATAAAAGTTATTTTTGCGTGGCACTTGAAGTGATTTTAATTTGGTTTGTCGTGTATTAACTTCGTATTGAACTGGGATTTGAATCTCACTATTATCAAAATGTTCTATGAGGAACAAATACTCAGCGCGCGCTAGAACAGGTAAAACTTTGCAATGTTTAAATAACCCGGTGTAATTGTCTTGGTATTTATTTTTTACATAGTTTGGTACTACAAGTTTTAGTAAACGTGTTTGCAAATTATGTATTTTATCTAGGTAAGTTTTAAATGTGCGTCCATAACTGGTGAGTCCATAGGAGATTATGGACTCAGCAAGAGCTGTGTACATTTGAAGGAGGGTTCTATACGGTATATTACGCTTTATAATGGAAAACTTGGTGAGTATCGCACGTAACTTGCCACAAACAGATTCCACCTGGTAACTCCAGTTGAATCAGTTGTCAATTATTAATCCAAGATAAGTATGATATGGGACTTGCTCTATCGGCGAGCAGTGGCAGTCCGATACCTGTTTATGCAGACAGTCATGACTGTGAGCTATGATTTGAAAGGTATGGGAGGTATTTATGTGACTTGAATGTACGTGTATGACTTTCGTTTTTTGTGGATTCAGAACAAGTCCCATATCATGGGCCCATTTAGACATAGACGTAAAATCTTTCTGCAAACATTCTGCGGCTATAGTAAGGTTTTTATTAGCAGAAAGTAAACAGGTGTCATCTGCGTATTGATAGAGGGAACAGTGTGTAATAATATTTTCTAGGTCATTGACGTATGCCAGATAGTGGAGTGGACCAGAAACTGAACCTTGTGCTGTGCCCTTGGTCACGTTTACTGGTCTGCTGAGGCTAGGACCAACTTTGACGCGATAACTTCGGTTACGAAGGTAGTCTCTGCACCAGTCAAGTAATTTCCTCCTTATACCTGAATTTTCGAGTGTTTTTAGTAGTGTATTGTGCCTGAGTGTGTCAAAAGCCTTGCTGAAATCAATAAATATGAGTACAACATGCTGCTTCTCATCTAAGTAGTTGTTAACTTCATCAGTAAAATTGGAAAGTAGCTGAGCTGTAGATTTCTTACTTTGGAAGAAATACTGAGCTTTGGAAATTATATTATTGTCCCGATAGAAGCTGTGTATTTGATCGCATATAAATTTTTCAACTATTTTATTTATGGCAATAGGAAATATCGTTATGGGTCTGTAATTTGCTAAGTCATTGAATTTACCTTTTTTATGAATGGGCCTAACTATACCTGTTTTTAATTCTGTCGGATATTCGGCTTGTTGAATACTCGCATTAATTAACTTTACTATTGCATTCACAATTTTATCTCCTCTCATTTTGATGTCCATGATTCTTATTGAATCGTATCCAGCTGATTTATTTGTATTTAAGTTTTTTATGATTCTAGAAATTTTAAGAGGGGTAGCTTTTTTGAAAAATATTGATTTATCTTGGGATTTCATAAATTTGCATTCATCCAGCAAGGGTCTGTCACACCTGGGCACAATATCAGACACACCGGTTTCCCACTCCATTGCAAATTGATTAGCGATACTCAACTCATTATTTGATTTATTTAAAAAAGCGTTCATTATCACCTCATCTACAGACTTCACTATTTTACCGGTAAGTCTATTTAATATTTCCCACAGTTTTTTGGGATTATTTTTGTTTCCTGTTATTTCTTCTCTGTAATAATTATTTCTAGTGTTTAGTATTATTTTATTAACTTTATTTCTAGTTTTATTGTATTGTAACTTAAGTGTTTTATTATCTGGGTCATTTTTCCATTTTATAAATAGTTTGTCTCTTTTGGTACAACTTATCCTTATCTTATTGTTAACCCATCTCTCACAATTTCTTTTGCTCGCGTTATTTATCTTTTTATTATATTTACATTCATTGTAGCATTTAATAAAGTTTTCTTTTATGTACTTGTATATGTCACTAGCGCAGTTTAATTCGTCTATCATTTCCCAATCGGTGCAAGCTAAAAGTGATTTTATTTTTTTATTATCAATAGACTCAATGAATTTTGGATCCCTGCTTTTGGGTATAGACGCAAGCGTGACAATCGTCATGCGATGGTCCGCCAAGACAGTCCCCAGAGCAGCTGAGTAAAGGTCATCAAGGCGAGATCTCACAAAAATGTGGTCAATACAAGTTTTAATGACTATATTACCTTTGGTTTCGATTCGCGTGAAGTCTGAGATCGCACATTCGAGCCCACACTCAGCAAGTTTACTTAGATAATAACTGTTTACATTATTGGTAGTTTTAAGGTCTATATTTATATCACCTAAGAAAATAACATCGCTTTTCTTTATATAAACAACATTAAGCACACTGGACAGTTCATGAATAAAAAGGTGCTTGCTTTCTTACACTGCACAGATATAAATATTATGATTTTGATACGTTGTTAATTTACCCAGTATACATTCACAATGTCTAGTTTGCGTCTTTATCAGTTGAAACTTATGCCTATTATTAACATATATAATAATCCCACCACCTTTTCTGCTTTTACGTAAGATACTATACATTGTAAATCCATCCAATTGACACATAGATACAATTTGTTCCGATATCCCCACTTCCGTGAGGACTACAATGTCAATTCGTGATTTAACCGAGATTAAACAGTTCATAAGATTAGCGAAATTTTTTATCAATGATCGGATGTTAACATGCACTCTACATTTAAGTTATTTGTGTTTTTTGGTAGTTTACTGACGTAGGTCGGTAAATCAATGCAATCAAAGATTTCCTTAATATTATTAAATACAGCCATGATACTTAATTAAAGTACATGAAAAAGATATTTCCTCATTTTTATTTTAAACTAACCTATTTATTTTTAAGAAGATTTTGTATATCTTCTTCACATCTAATGTTAATTATCTTGTCTTTTCCTGTACTGTCGACTTCTCCTTTCTTCACCAGTACTTTTCCATTTTGGAACCATATATGTTTAAAATCCTGTCGCAGTTGTTGTTTAGCCATCCACATAAGTTTTCTGTTTACTTGTGATAACGCGAAAAGCACGTATATTTTTGCAGGCGCTTCATTACTAGATACGTTGGACAATATGTCAGCTGATGTCAAATTAAATTGCTTAGCAGAACGTATCCAACATTCCACGTCCTTAGTATTCCCTAGTTCTAACTGTAAAACGCCTAGGTTCTGGTGCGTGTTCGAACGTTTAACGCTTTTTATCACAGACTTATCTATGTTCATTCTTTCAGCAATATTACTTGATATTTGCAACAGCTCTTCGTTTTTTATATAAGGGGTTCCGGTTATTTCAATAAAGTTGTTCAATTTACATTGGTCTGACTCGTTTAAGCGCTGTTCTAAAGAAGAGATTTTGGTTTCGTAGTGGGTAATTTTATTGCAGAGATAGTTATTTTTATTTTCCATATCTTTCAGCTTTTGTTTCATCATTTTAATCGATTCCACAAAGTCATCAATTTTCCCAGTGCAAAACTCAATGGAAGACTGTAAGGGCTCCAGTTCTTATTGAACTATTTTTTGAACTTCTTTGGAAATATTTGATAGCAACTGTTTCATATCTATCGGAAAGTTAGATGATGTGGTCGTCATTGAAGTGGGTGCTTCGATACGTCAATTAGTTTCCGATTTATAGAAGTAAACGTGCGACGCGGACTCGTGACGGTGCAGTGTGACGTCATCTCACAACACTCGCTCAGTCCGATCGCGCTCTCAGAATGGTGTCGTTTCATTAGAAATTATAAATACTTTCAAAAATGTCCAATACAAATACTACGAAGTCATACGTTGTGCCAAAATGTACAAATTCAACCACCAATTTCGACTAGCTACTAAGCGGAGCGTTGTAAATTGACGTCACATGCGGTCACGTGACTGTTAGCGAGACACGATATTTATCGTAAGTTTAAATGCCTGTCAAATCAATACTAATAGGTATTTTTGAATACAACAAAAACTAGTGTATTTCTATACATTACAGCTTTACTGTAACAAACTTTCAACCGATTTGGCTTACCTAGTAACATTCTTCATTACAAGCGTTATCCTTCGACGCATTGCTTAATTTAGTGAATAACTAAGCTCTGTTATACATAGTTGATCAAAATGAAAGGCATTAAATTGAACAACATTTACTATAAGTAAGTTTCAGGCTACACCCCAATTTTAATTTTAACGTCTCTTGCAAGCCAGTATTCAGGTAAGTATGGAAGTCTAACAAAAACCCCACAACCTAATATTATACTAGCTTTTGCCCGCGGCTCCACCCACGAGGATGTCAGAAAATATCCCACGGAAACGTTCATGTGAACATAGGGCCGTCCAATATAACTGTGCAGGCCCAAATAGCTACGATATCTCGTTGCCCTATATGGTGGGCTTATTAAAGCTCTCAGTTTGCATGCTTTTTTCCGTCTTCATCTACAATCATCGTCATATTTCAGCCAACTTACGCAATACTTTAATGAATTACTCCTTCCATTGGTGAAAACATTGGTGTATAAAAATACTTTCGGTACTTTTTGACTTAATCACGTTCCCCATTAGTCCCCCACCGCGTCTATCTGTATGTTTATACAGATAGACGCGGTGGGGGACTTGGATTTATTAAAATTTGTTATGCCTGGGTGGAGCGCAAGGTAATGTCAGACTTCTACTGACTAAAAACGCACCCTGTTTCTTTAACTGCCCTTACGTTTCGGAGCCACAGTATCTCGTTAGAACATTACCGCAACCCCGGCAGGCCTTTGCCTGACGGCCCGATAGGGCTTTCCCTATCGGGCCGTCAGTGCAGCTAACTACTCATTGAGGCGCGCGTGGATCTCACCGCTCTCATCCCCAATATCACCCCCGTTAGGATTATTTTTTAAGACAAAAAGTAGCCCATGTTCTCAGGATGGTTTCTATAGATTTATGATATTTTTTACGAAATGTATGCAGTTTTGTGAATTTAAAAAACAATCCCGTAGCGGCTGGGGCGGGGCGTGAGGAAGAAAGTGATCTCTCCCTCACGCGTTTAGCCTCTTCCTTGGCTAGCATGACTGCTTCGCGATTTCTTCGGGAAACAGCCATGTCTGGTAAGCACCTGCGTCAGGCGGAAAGTGAGGCACGGCATGACGTCTCTCTAGCCACTCCTCAAAGAAGGAACTTACCACCGCAATTCCGAAATCGTAATCCGTTCAGTAGTTAAGGCGTAAAAAGTAACAGGCAGACAGAGTTACTTTAGAATTTGTAATATGACATAGTATAGATTTCCACTAGTTTGTATTTAATGGCAGTACTATCCAGACCTCGCTACTTGTAGATGCTTGTTTATGCTTGTTTATACGTGCACATTGCGCAAGTAAAACTAAACTTAATCAATAAGTTAGTAAACTACAAGTGTGTTTGTCTTTTCTCTCTTTTTTACTTTATGTTCTCTTTGTTTAGATTTCTCATCAAGCGACGAGGTAGTTGATAAAGTAGTTGATCAGTTACTTATTTCTGGTCTCGTAACCGCAAGCACAGAAGCAGACAGCTCCGGCATGACAGAGGACATCAACGTTATGGATATGAACAAAAATGAAAATGGGAGTACCATAAAAGAAGAAGAAAATGCAATTACTTGGACTGGAGATTTTAAGGAAGAAGAACAGGCTCTTGCAAACATAAAACACATTTTTGCGGCAGAAGAAAATATCACTCGATCTGAAGAGGAGAAAGATCCAAAAATAAAGGATGTAGGTGCTAGTACGAATGAGCCAGACGATGGTGGTGTGAGGGTGGATGCGACTAAAGTTGCAGAAGTCCCTTGCGTAATTAGAACCGATAGCCCTGGCGTGGTTGATGACGCAGTAATTGGGGAAGCTAGCGTAGTGAGCTTGATAAAAGAGGATATAGACATGACTGGAGCTAATAAATTAAAAAAAGGCTCTAATGCAGGAAGAGGCGAAGGTAGCCCAATGAGCGTAGTTGATGACGCAGTAAGTGGGGAATATATCGCAGTGGGGTTGGTCGCTGATGGAAGAGAAATGGTGGGAGACAATTCCAGCAGCAGTATAGATAGACCGTTGGTGGTGGATGCAGGAAGATATATGAACATCGATTATGCAATCTCTGACGCTGTCGCAGTAAGAGGGGATGGGGGGGTGCGCGAGGTAGATGGCACAATAAGTAGGGAAAATAACGCATTAAGTGTGATCTCTGGTGTGATTGTCTCAGGTACCAGCATCTATAATGAAGGCGTCGCTCCAGTGGTGATGGGGGCAGAACGTTCTATGAGTATTGATGACGCTATCTCTGACGCGTCAGACTTGCGCCAATCAGAATTTATAAATCAAATCAAAAACGAATTGGAAAGCACGGTCAAAACAGAATCTTCAGAATCTGAAGGAAATCTTCTAATGGATCCAACATTAATGGATATAGTTGAAGAAGAATTGTTGAAGGCTATTGATACCAACTGCGATGAGACCATTAGAGATAAGCCATGGCTGGAAGTCGCCCCAACACCTCAAGAGAACCAACAGTCACCGCGCTCACCTACCGACATAGCCGTTCACGCCGGTCCCTCGTGGGCCGAGACAAGTGAACCAGATTATATGATGTGGAACCGTCCTCATCACTGTAAGTAAAACAAATTGTCTGTAATAATTGCAAACGTAAATTTGTGTTTATCAAGAAACTAGGCTGTCATGTTAGATATGCTTTACACGCAAATACACAACACAAATACAAATGTACATTCTTTACATTCCCCCAGATAAAACTAGTGTATGATGGTTTACTTCAAATATAAAGCTTTATAAAATGAGTGCAATGGTGATCAATCACATCACCATTGAACTCATTTTCTCATTTTGATAAGCTTACCCAGCTGCCACTTTAAATCGGTATCTTGAACCATGTTTATCAGTTTCAATATTTAGGCCACATTATAACGGATGATTTAAGGTACAGTCGAGGTGTTGCAAGCAACACTTTAAAATAATATTTATTCTATAATAATAATCTTTATTCCCTAAAATCTGTCAACGCTCTTCGTGTTCAGTACAATAACGCATTCAGGTTGCTGTTAGGGCTGCCACGCTTCTGTAGCTCGTTAGGTATGTTCGCGGACGCGCACACTGTTTGTTTCGCTGCGATCAAATGCAAGCGAGCAGCGTCCTTGCTAAGCAGAGTGCGTGCCAGCACTTACAATCTCCTGTGTGTCATTGCCAGTAAATTAGACTGTCCCATTATTCACTTTTTGAATGAACTTTTATTTTTAATTTATTTTTAAATAGTGCAGTAGTAATTATTTATTACACTTATAATAATATTTGAATATTATATTATATATTATGGGAAAATCCTTTTTTGTTCTAATATCTATAACTAATATTTGAAGTGAACCAACAAACACTAGTTTGTAACTGAAAAACCGTTTTAACAAATTATTGTTTTTGGTCTAGGGATCCCCGGTCGCCACAACCTCGGCGGTGACGTCTCTATAGCCAGCGAGCTGGCTCGACAGACACGCCGCTGCGGACCTCGCCATGGAGACAGTAAGAATTAATCATTATTTTTTATTGCATCCATCACCATCTGCTTTGCCTTTTTCCAACTACGTCAGGGATGGCTTCTAGACTATTCGGATGCAGCTGAGTGTGTGACTAGTTGTAGCGTAAAACCGCTACGGTTAAAACTTCCTCCAATTCTAATCCAAACTTTTCAATATAAATTTTTTCTTCTTAGCTGTTATTCACATTTGAACAAGGAATCGTGAAAAAAATCCTCGGATGTTTTGCCTTTTGACGGCGTCATTACATTTTTGGGACCCGATATGTGATGGTCGACCTTATTTTTTGATTAATATCGAAATTATGAAGTGAAGTTTTTTTTTGTTGGTGTTAAGCCAATAAAAAATATAAAGTGTCCTAGCAAAAGGATAGTCTGTGGGTGATTTTCTGGTTAATTTGGTATGTATTGTCGCCTTTTTTCTTTTCGATCCATTTCGCACTAGTTTCATAATTAATCAAAGATTCAGCTTGCATCGGTGGTCTGAAGTTTCTTTTTGTTTAGATCCCGTTACAAGCCAATTTTTGGCTCCACCCTACGGGCAAGCGACGTCGGTTATCGACGACGGAGGTCGGGGCGCTCTCGCCCAATATCCGAGCACATCCTGTGCCTGAGACGTCCATCTCAAAGGCCTGAAGCGAGTACGAGGTAGATGCGGACTCCGCAGCGCTGTGGCTCCGTGATTTCTACGTTACTTCCCACAGTCGTGTTCAGCCGTCCAGGAATTACCGAGTTTTCGCAGCAAGAGTTCTATTTTAAATAGTGCACCTAATTTGTATATTTCTAATCTAAAAATTCTCACGTCAAAAACTCTTTCTAACCTAAGGCCTATCAAGACGCGTTGGATGCTCTTAGTGTTTTTGTAACTAAAATTACTAATATTGCGTATTCGCCTAGCTATAACCGATTGCAATCGATTTTTTGTTAGGTAAGTTAAAAATATTTTCATAATACTTTCGATAAGATTCTTTTTCTTTCCGCTAAGTTAACCCACGCCATCACTGAAAGGTTCCCAATAATAACTAATATTTAACTTTTTTATATTTTCTAATTAAGTACTTGTTTTCTATCTTTTTCCTTTTAATCAAAATTAAACGTGTTAAGTAGCGGTTTGTGTTTTACTGTGCACTTAATTTTATTTACGCTACAATATGGCGCCCGAATTAAAGTAAGTTTGCATATTAATTATTACTAAAATACCTATTTTTTTTTGTTATCTCGTGTGTGGTTGCTCTTGAGAGCAATCTTTAATTTTCATCTTTCTTGTTGTGAGTTTCAGGTTTTAGAATTGGTCAGATACCCGTACGGAAGTTAAAAGGACTACCTGTCTTGAATGTTTTCCCGATTCATACGACTGGACTACAGAATTGCTAACTGAATTTATGTTCTTTGCTAAATTGTGTGATGTTTGTGAAATTCAATTTTAAAGATTAACTTTGTAACTATACCCAATTTCCAATTCTTTTATTTTCTCCCAAAATATACGTATCTATCCCGAGTTTTATTTTATCCCAGTAGGTAGCGGTAGTTAGTTTCCCGTAGAGTGTGTTTGATGTGTGGATGGTTAGGCATCGTGACCAAAGGTAAGCTTTTTGAATGGTCGTGTGCTAGTGTCTACCTTTTTTATTTTTTAGCCCGACTGTTTGCTTTTCTGCTATTTGCTAGTATCTGTTTTTGTTGGATTCTTAGCCCAGCGGATTCCTTTGACGTTCATTTTGTTGTCTTCTTCCCGTATCGATATTACGGCACGATATCTAACGATTTCCTGCTAAGTCCCGCTCTCTTTCATTTAATCTATTTCTATTTTGTGTTTAAAAATGTCTGAAGAAGGTTCTATCGGTGAGACTCCTTTACACGAAAGTATTATTATTGCTAGACCTCCTCCCATTCCACCTAGGCCCACTCCGGGTACTAGTCGTTTTACACGTTTGATATCATTCATCGCAAAGGGTCGCAACACGTCGTTCCAGACGCTTTATCTAGAATGTACGCGAGTCCGGTTACATTCGATCAAGCACCTGACCATACCAATGATAGATGGTATAAAAAGGTGTATTTAGGGGCTCGCGACTCCCCTCAAACGTTTCCAGCTTACGCCATTCGGAACGGTGTTCTGTTAAGACGCATGCCAATCACTAACCCATTGTGCTCTGATCCTTGGCGCATAGTTTTACCCGTTGAAAAGGTTAAATCCGCTATATGGGAAGCTCATAATAATCCTCTCTCTATACATCCTGGAGTTTCAAAGACTTATTTTAAGCTCAAGGACAACTTTTACTGGCCAAATATGTTTCGAGATGTTTCTGAGACTTTAAGGCAATGTGAGGTTTGTAAAGCTTATAAGATCGCGAATTCCCAACCACGTGGTCATATGTGTTATCCAAAGGAAGTTTCTTTACCTTTACAAATGATTTCTATCGACGTTATTGGACCGCTTCCAATCGCTTATTATGGGTTCAAATACATTTTATCTATGGTCGATGTTTTTTCTAAATATGTTTGGTTAGTCCCCCTTAAAAGGATTGACGCCAATTCAGTTATAAAAGCTTTGGAATCTGAAATATTTTTTAACTTCGGAGTTCCACGGTCTATTCTCTGTGATAATGCTACCGTTTTTCGTAGTAATCAGTTTTTAAATTTTCTTAGATCGTTTCGCATTGAATCCCCTACGTATACCCCTTATTACACTCCACAAGCAAACACGGTTGAACGTTATAACCAAAGTGTCGTTACTTGTTTGAGCATATTGGTTGGCGAGAACCAAAGGAATTGGGCTAAATTGTTACCCAAGGTCAAACTTTACCTCAATTCATGTATTAATTTAGCCACAGGGTTTACGCCAAACTTTCTCATATTCGGTAGAGAAGTCTGTATGGATTCATCGCGTGCGAATATCCAGACTCTAAGCACTAATTTAGCTGAAAGTCGGGAACAACACGCGAGTAATCTGACTTCGCTCGCCGAGATTTACGCAAAAGTAGCGGACAATCTTTCTTCTGCTTTTCTCCGTAATTCACGAAATTACAATACGAACCGCACGGCTATTACACTCAATGCCGGCGACATTGTATGGAGGCGTAATTTTTCAAAATCGTCAGCTGCTGAATACTTTACAGGAAAGCTTGCTCCTCGTTTCATTAAATGTCGTGTGATCAGAGTCATCTCCATGACTACATATGTCCTACAAGACTGTGATTCTCATCATATTGGACAATATCATATAAAAGACATACTTAAATGAATTAATTTGTTCCATATTCTTAACTTAATCAGCATTACTTATGTTAGGCCATTAGTTTTCAATTAACGACACCTCTTTTATTATTTCGACCCTCATTCCTCCCTGGAGTTAATATTTATTCATAACCATTTCCTCTCATTAAGCGTCGTATTTTTGATTTTGATTTAAGGTCCACCCTCTTCAACTTAACCCTCTCTCTTTAACTTAACCTTCTAACTTATCCCTCTATAACTTAAGCTCTTGACTTTGAGTCGTGTTAGACTTTGAGTCGTGTTTCACTTTGAGTCGTGTTTGACTTTGAGTCGTGTTTGACTTTGAGTCGTGTTGGACTTTGTGTCGTGTCTCACTTCGAGTTATTATCTGACTTCGAGCTTTTGTGTTCGACTTCGAGTTTTGTTTGACTTCCTTTGAAGTTATTTTTAGGTTATTTCTTAATCTCAACTCTTATTTGTTTCGTCTTGAATATTGTTCTTTGTTCCTATATATTTAAGAATATTATTCTAGTTCTATCGTTTGTTTTTCTATTCTAATGTAGGTTTAGGAGACGCATCTGAAGCTCGCACTGTTAACGTCTAAACTGGAGGCCGGCTTTCAATTTTATTCAGTATCAGCTGCACTTCGATGTCGTTGATTTGATGTATTTAGTTTAGAGTTAGTTAGGCTAGTTTATTTAATTTGTATATATTATGGTTTTCACTCTTGGTTGATGCTATCCCTTTTGTGTTGTCAATCTGTTATTGTGTTTTCAATCTGTTATTGTGTTTTCAATCTGTTGTTGTGTTTTCAATCTGTTGTTGTGATGTCAATCTGTTATAGCGTTGTCACCCTCTCACTGGGTTGATACATTCACTTGGGTTGATCTCTCACCTTTCTTTTAGGGTTGTCAACCACCTTTCTTTTAGGGTTGTCAACCACCTTTCTTTTAGGGTTGTCAACCACCTTTCTTTTAGGGTTGTCAACCACCTTTTTTTTAGGGTTGTCACTCACCTTTCCTTTAGGGTTGCCACTCACCTTTAGGGTTGCTACTCTCATTTTTTTTTTTACTGGAAATGGGGTACTGTAGCGTAAAACCGCTACGGTTAAAACTTCCTCCAATTCTAATCCAAACTTTTCAATATAAATTTTTTCTTCTTAGCTGTTATTCACATTTGAACAAGGAATCGTGAAAAAAATCCTCGGATGTTTTGCCTTTTGACGGCGTCATTACATTTTTGGGACCCGATATGTGATGGTCGACCTTATTTTTTGATTAATATCGAAATTATGAAGTGAAGTTTTTTTTTGTTGGTGTTAAGCCAATAAAAAATATAAAGTGTCCTAGCAAAAGGATAGTCTGTGGGTGATTTTCTGGTTAATTTGGTATGTATTGTCGCCTTTTTTCTTTTCGATCCATTTCGCACTAGTTTCATAATTAATCAAAGATTCAGCTTGCATCGGTGGTCTGAAGTTTCTTTTTGTTTAGATCCCGTTACAAGCCAATTTTTGGCTCCACCCTACGGGCAAGCGACGTCGGTTATCGACGACGGAGGTCGGGGCGCTCTCGCCCAATATCCGAGCACATCCTGTGCCTGAGACGTCCATCTCAAAGGCCTGAAGCGAGTACGAGGTAGATGCGGACTCCGCAGCGCTGTGGCTCCGTGATTTCTACGTTACTTCCCACAGTCGTGTTCAGCCGTCCAGGAATTACCGAGTTTTCGCAGCAAGAGTTCTATTTTAAATAGTGCACCTAATTTGTATATTTCTAATCTAAAAATTCTCACGTCAAAAACTCTTTCTAACCTAAGGCCTATCAAGACGCGTTGGATGCTCTTAGTGTTTTTGTAACTAAAATTACTAATATTGCGTATTCGCCTAGCTATAACCGATTGCAATCGATTTTTTGTTAGGTAAGTTAAAAATATTTTCATAATACTTTCGATAAGATTCTTTTTCTTTCCGCTAAGTTAACCCACGCCATCACTGAAAGGTTCCCAATAATAACTAATATTTAACTTTTTTATATTTTCTAATTAAGTACTTGTTTTCTATCTTTTTCCTTTTAATCAAAATTAAACGTGTTAAGTAGCGGTTTGTGTTTTACTGTGCACTTAATTTTATTTACGCTACATAGTGTTTTACATGTAGCGAACACCTACCCGACCTCTAAAACCCAGCAGGGTAACACGATATCTCTTGGCAAGACTAGTGCTGGATGTTAGAAGATGTACAAATGACCGCCGTGACTACTGAGGCACGGAAGAATAACGATATTTTAAGATAGTCAGCCGTGCACGGAACAAATGTGGCAGGCGTCGCTTAAAGTTCGACTTATCCAGCTGTTATTATTTTGCCCTGTGGTTGTCTATATTTATATAGTAACAAGAAATAAAAATGCTTTTCCCCAGGACGCGAGTCTCAGCGTTTATCTCGTCATGCTCCGTATGTAATGGTAAGTACCAACAGAAAATAATATCAGTGCAACTGTCATAGTTTGCTATTTCCTTTAGTCAAAGTTAATTTTCAAATTGGAATTCATGCATTCCAATCCATTTTTTTCTTGCTCAGGACGCTTTTATTTCTTGGCACTTTTATACTGTCATGCATGGTGCTATAACTAGTAGGTATATACAAGATCCTTGGCTATAACCATAGATTACTAAAAAGTTACTTCGTAACAGATACTTCACTCTAATACAATAGCAAAAATACCTACGCTATAATAGCCTACAAAATCTTAATAATAATATCAGCTGTTTGCAGCGAGAAGAAATGTACCATAAGTACGCACACAGAGAGTAGAGATTGTATTGCCCGCCGCGCGACCCACGTGCGAGCGCGTCATCGAGTGAATGTGCTAGGGCTGTACCCACAGTCCAAAAAATTTTATACTGTAGTTGTACCTACGATGATATTGGTAATAAAACGAATGTTATAGAAAAACAATTATTTTTTATTTGTTGTTCAAATATGTTGCAGTTTAATAAAATGATAGATGCATTTTTTCCTTCCCTGAATTCCCAATAATTAAATTTTATAGTCGAAAATATCCGAAACCGCATAAATAATTTTAATAAATAAGTAATCAAAAGGGAAACAGGAGCAAAACGAAGAAAAATCAATTGTTATTAGGCCGATCCATTATGACGTTGTCAAAATTATTTAAAAAAGCTCAGGCAGGCGTGCGGTAGCCCACTGTCTGTTGTACCGAGGGCGATACGCGAAGCGGTAGGCATATAACTTGTGGTGGCCTTGAGCGAGTGAGGGACGCCTGCTATAACTCACAACAAAAGTGACGAAATGATAACCGACTTGTTTAGGTAGGGTTCCGCTTTTGGAGTTGTACCAACTAAATAACTAACTAAATACTACTAACTCAATTCAATTGATTTTTGATTTATTCGTATAGCAACGTTCCGTTTTACTCAGATATTCTAAATTATCTTTAACTAATAACCATTTTATTTTACACTAGCGACCCGCCCCGGCTACGCACGGGTGCAATGTTTATATTAAATACTAGCTTCCGCCCGCGACTTCGTCCGCGTGGAATAGTTACTTTGGGCTAGCGCTAACTTTAACCCGCGACTTCATTTATATAGGTGAGTAAGTACTGGGTCTTATCTTATATCACGTAGATTGTAGGTTATTCTCAAAAATATGTTCATTTGTTATATACTCATGTTATTTTAAAGTACTTCTGCGTACACTATATTTTTAGTTTTGTTTTTTTCCGGCAGAAGTAGATATTGATTTTCACCAGAACCAGATCTCGATAGGGCAACATATAGTTGCCCGTGCGAAAAACAGTCTTGGCGTAAATCTATTCCTACGTGCTTAAATGTTTGCCCCTGGGCCTTATTGATTGTTACCGCACGACGCTACGGCCAAAGCTATTTTCTCTTGAGACCTAACTTTAGCTAATATTAAATTAGTAACAAAAGTTTTGCCGGTTCCACCAGGGGCATCCAAAAAAAATATCTTCCCCTCATTTAAACGAACACTGTTCAAAACACAATTATAAGCAGTCAGCTGGTCATCTACTAACTTAGGTTCGTTTTCAGAAATATAATCACTTAATTTATTTACATCATACGGTTTCCGCAATGCTTCTTCCAACGGATCCATATTACTGTTTGAATTATTTCTATTCGATGCTGGAAGTCCAAAATCAGTTAAGGATTTATCACACATCTCATGAATCTTATCTTCAATCATCATAAGTCCTTCATTGTATATATCATCATTAAATTGTAATGTCATATCCTGACGATCATTACGATTTCTATTTAATATATCTTCACACAAATCATTGAGAAATTTACTCCATATCTCGAAGGGGTCAGATGGCTGACAAAATATGAGGATGATGGTAAATAATTCTCTTAACTTTGTGGCTGACTCTGATAAAACAGCGTCTGATAGAGTATTTTCCCAATGATCATCTCCTTCCAGTAAACCTAATCTCTTGCAAGCGCCTTGATATGTCTGTAAAATAATACCGTTGACGGTTCGAACATCTTCAAATGACCTTGGACCGCGAACATGTTGCAACAACATTCTCAAGTAAAAGCATTCAATTTGAGCCGGATGAACATTGTACACACGGCCCAAAGCTGTATCTTTTTTTACACCTGGGAATCCATCAACATCTTGCCCTCGTTTCCTTCTAGAAAATGTATTTCTTTCCCATGTGTAATATTGAGGTACTTCTTGATATAAAAGAGTTTTTGCAAATACATCTCTTCTGCACAGATCGAAAAACGCTGTAAGCGTTGTCGAAGGAGGATTATTGACCCGATCTTGGAGATTTTCATTATTAAAATAAATTCTTTGTCCGTTTTCCAAGTGAACTGCTAAATGAATAACTGCCGGGAAACGTTCATGAATAGAGAATTGGAAAATTCTCCAAAACGCTTCAGATGAACTAATATAGCGACCATTTAGATATTTTTCTACTTCATCGTTAATATTTTGTAAAGAAAATGTAGCTTGATCAGAACCTTTATGAATATATTTACAAATATATTTAATAGCTTTGACCGATTGACAAAATTCTACGTTGATATGCGCATTGAAACTTCGTGAAAGGACCGGATTATACGGAACCACCCACCTATTATCCACGCTCATATCTGTTCCTTTGACACGAACAATTCCCGTGTTTCCACCATTGTCTGGAGATCTGCGCCTGTAGGTTGGGTAACCGTCATCACCAGTTTGTGTTTCAGACATAAAAGACCTAGGGTACTTTTTAGAACAAATGTTTTCTTTCATACATGGTGACGTAGGGTTATGAAATCCACAGGGGCCATGTATCATATTTTTTATGATGATATTATGAAGCATGGGATCTTGTTGTTTGTCAGGTATTTCAGCCGATATTATGTCATCTATAGAATCCGGTTGTACTTTGTTTGCTAGCCATAATAAAATATGGGCGTGAGGTAAACCTCTTTTTTGCCATTCAACGCTGTAAACAAAAGCTTGAGTTGGTCCAAAGATATGTTTTTTAGTCAATAGGTCTATAATTTTCTTTAGTTTTAAATGGAATACTCTGGAAACCAAATCATGTCTATCGTATGATTTTTGATCGGGTAATAACTCATTTTTGATTTCTGACCATTCAGGGTTACATGTAAATGTAACAAAGAGATCAGGTCTTCCAAACTTTCTGACGTATGTCATGGCATCTTGACTTTTTTCGTTCATGTATCTTGGAGATCCTGTAAATGACGATGGCAATATAACATGCTGGCCAATATTAGAAGCATCTATATTGCCATCATTGATAACGGCATCTCTTAAATGGATGTAGTCTTCAGCCCTCAATTTTTTTTGATTTCTTTTAATGAAATCAAGCCTCTCTGATATCATTTTTGCCGCCATATCAACACAATATTGGTTAAATAATCCTTTAAAATAATGTAAGCTGTTAAAATCATCTATTCTCACCATGAGTCTAAAGGCATAAAACTGCATACATGATACAGTTTTAGATCTAGCAGCACCATTCTGTTGCGGAATATTTATGCAGTACCCGTCATTGCCAGACGGAAACAGTAAGGGATATTGAAGTGGGTCATAAGATCTGTGAAGCTCAGAAACTCGTTGAAGTTGACCATCTCTTGCATTCAACACAATATCTCGGGGACCTTTATCCTCGTCTATCAAGAGAACAGCTACTTCGTCTACTATTGGCACATTATATCGACCTCGATGATCGTTGGGAAGTTTTACATCAGCATGGATAATGAGTTTTAAATCACTCACTGGTCTATTTTCGAGATTGTATTTAAAACTTTGAATATACGTATTATTTTCGTGAAGATATTTTTGTAGTGCATCGATAAGATCAATTTGTAAGGACGGGTTTAAATTTGAACGCAAGGATACCTGATCTGCATGAGAAACAAAATATATTTGCAAAAACTCTGGTTGTGTACCTTCAGCCGGAAGTAAAATACCGATCAAATGATAAACTTGCCCTTGCACTTTAAATGTGGGCATAAAGTTCCCCTCTCGAATTTCTTTGGCTCCAAATGAAGTCATCTGAAAAAGTGTATTATAATGCCTTGAATGGTTCAAGAAATATTTTGATGAAGGATGTGATCCTGATATCAGTTGTTTTAAAACTGATGTTGGTTCGGGAATTTTAGGTATATTTATTTTGCCACCACTACAACACAGACCAGGAGCTTCAGCCTTCCATTTCTTTGCTTGGCATTTGTTGCATATTTTATCCATTCTACCAATATCAACATCATTTAGCACAAAATAGTCAAGGTTATAGTCATAAGCAAAAGCAGAATTCAATAAGTTGTGCTGCCTGCGAGTTCTATTCATTGTTGATCTTGCATTTTGTTGAGCTAATCGGTGGGAACGTTCAGCGCTTGTTTCCCGTTCTCGGTTCGCCAACATTCGGGAATTCTGTGCAGCCAATCGTTGCGAACGTTCAGCACTCGTTTCCCGTTCGCGGTTTGCTAAAGTTCGGGAATTTTGTGTGGCCGAACGTTGCGAACGTTCAGCGCTCGTTTCCCGTTCGCGGTTTGCTAAAGTTCGGGAATTTTGTGTGGCCAAACGTTGCGAACGTTCAGCGTTTGTTTCCCGTTCGCGGTTTGATAAAGTTCGGGAATTCTGTGCAGCCAAACGTTGCGAACGTTCAGCGCTCGTTTCCCGTTCGCGGTTTGCTAAAGTTCGGGAATTTTGTGTGGCCAAACGTTGCGAACGTTCAGCGCTCGTTTCCCGTTCGCGGTTTGCTAAAGTTCGGGAATTTTGTGTGGTCAAACGTTGCGAACGTTCAGCGCTCGTTTCCCGTTCGCGGTTTCCTAAAGTTCGGGAATTTTGTGTGGCCAAACGTTGCGAACGTTCAGCGTTTGTTTCCCGTTCGCGATTTGATAAAGTTCGGGAATTTTGTGTGGCCAAACGTTGGGAACGTTCAGCGTTTGTTTCCCGTTCGCGGTTTGATAAAGTTCGGGAATTCTGTGCGGCCAAACGTTGAGAACGTTCAGCACTTGATTCGCGTTGTCGATTCGCCAAAGTTCGAGAATTTTGTGAAGCCAAACGTTGTGTTCGTTCAACGCTTGTTTGTCTGGCGCGGTTTTGTTCATCGATTGCTCGTTGAGTAGCCAACCTGTGCTCATTTTCATCCTCTGTCTCATTGCTGCGCAGAAGTCGCAGCCGTTTTGCAGTGGCAGACTGCCGAGAAAGTTGAGATCTTTTTCTAGGCATTTTTTTTATTTATATGTATATAATATATTATTATTTATTATTTATGTAAGAATAATAAATAAATAATTATAAGAATATAAATAATTTGAAAACTAATTACTCAAAAATTAATTTTATACGATAAAATATCGCCTATCCACGGTAAAAGAATTACCCTAAAATAACAACACAAAATCAAATAATGTATCTATTTAGATAAGGAAATTAACAAAAATAAGTAAACTAAAACAAAACTTATCTAAAAAGTATTTATACGATAATATTCTGGAGAGAATAAATTTAAAAAGTAGTTCGCTGAGCACAACCGTTCCGTAAGGAGCCGACCACGCGTCTGAGCCGCGCGGCATGGTATCTTGCAGAGCTAACTGGGGCCACCGCCCTTCCCCCTCATGGTTGCCCGCCGGCTTTGCACATTGTGCGCGCAGTACCCGATCATCATTTTGCTGTGATGTTATTTTAAAACTGCGATAGCTCCTAAGATACTCATTTAAATCGAATGATGTAAAGGGCAATTTCGTTTTAAATTAAATACTTGTGATGAATAACGTATTTATTTGGATAAGGATTAATATCATGTTTATAAAAACACCTTCGTAAATAATGCATAATTTTAGAACAAATTGGTTAGCATAAAAAAGGTTATAGTGAGCTAACCTTATAAGATAGACATATGCTGTCGCGGAAGTTTTATAGAATTTTTAAAGAGGAATAATTCTGTCATACATGATTTTTGCGAAACTTTAACCGTTTACGAAGTGCACGCAGCGGAAGCTCTCAATAGGAATAAAAATCCCCCGATTTTGAAACATTCTTCATTGCTGCTCCGCTCCTATTGGTCTTAGAGTGATGATATATAGCCTATAGCCTTCCTCGATAAATGGGCTATCTAACACTGAAAGAATTTTTCAAATCGGAACCGTAGTTCCTGAGATTAGCGCGTTCAAGCAAACAAACAAACAAACAAACAAACTCTTCAGCTTTATAATATTAGTATAGATAGGCAGCGTTCGCGAGAATCGTTAACGTATGGCAGTTTTTTCGACGCCTTACTCCACAATTTTCACTACCACGAAAAATCCTATCTATTTTCCGGGATAAAATATAGCCTATACGGATTCGTAAGAATCCCTCTAAGTAATGGTAAAAGAAATTTTGAAATCGGTCCAGTAGTTTTTGAGCCTATTCAATACAAACATACAAAAATACAAAGGTTTCCTCTTTATAATATTATTATAGTATAGATAAATTAAAATATTAGGGATATTAGGACACCTTTTAAATTACACCTTTCTCTTTCACACACATATCTTCAAATTAATAAAATCCTCCAATTACGTAATCCTATATTTTCTTTAACGTATTTAATTTTAAACTTAAATGGTAACGAAACTTGCGTAAATGTCAAAGGTTTGAAAAAAGTCAAATATTTTGTCACATAATAAGTCAATAATTTCAAATAATTCAAAAAATTGAAGATATATGCATTAATATATTCTTATTTAATTGGTGTGTACCTTTTTTTTTTTTTTGGATGGGAAAATCATCAAATGACTTTTTCCGCTCTGGGTCAAGCGGAAGGGTGTGTCAGATTTCTACTGACTAAAAACCCACCCTGTTCCTTCAGCTGCCCTAAATTTCCGGGGCCGCGGTGTGTACCTAAGGATACTTATAAGTTATTGTGTGGATCACGAAACGATTATAATATGGAAGATAAAATTCAGGAGATGGCCATCAAATATTGTAAAAAAAGATTTTAATAAAGTATTGGATGTTGTAATTATATTGTTTTTAACCTACTTCAAAAAAAGGAGGAGGTTCTCAATTCGTCTTGAACTTTTTTTTTATGTATGTTACCTCATAAGTCGGAGACGGCTGGACCGATTTGGAAAATTCTTTTTGCGCTTGAAAGGGTATACTTTCTAGTTGGTTTCATTGTTACGAAATCAGGATCTGATGATGGAATCTTAGAGAAATCGAGGGAACTCTTCAAATATTATAGGCACACCTATAGCGTATTGGGTATTTCTTATAGTACCTTGAGCAGTTGCTTTTGAAAAGTACCATTTGGGGAAGTTGAACTGATGACGAAGACCACAGATGGCCACTGAAACTACTCAATAATAAGTATTTCGTGGATTGTGATTCGATTACTTGAGTACGAATGTTAAACACTTTATGCTCGTCACAATACATACAAGTATGGTGATGTAGAGCTGATGGTCAAGTACCAGGAGAACTCCTCAAAAATCAACGGCATCGGGAAAAGCAATATTTTGTAAAAGGTGATAAATTATTGACATTATGGCTTTTGTAACTAGATAAATTACAAACCGACCCATCAAAAAGCGTCAAAAAAAATTTTAACAAAAAATAGAACCGACTTACATATCTAAACACTTTTTGGTATGGAAGTCGGTTCTATTTTTTGTTATTTTTTTTTTGTTTCCTACATTGTTTTCAAATGATCATACAAGTAAAATAATAATATAGCGTTTAATTCAGACATCATAATTCATATCGTATTAATTAATTGTAACTTACAATCTAGTGTAAGTATGTATCAATATATTTACAAAATGTTTTATAATAATAATTATATTTTAAATGAACATAAATTACTAATTACTAAATAAAGAAGGAATTAAATAGGACAGCCTACTGCAGTAGTACCCTGATTTGTAAGTAGCTATATCTATATCCTTACTAATATTATAAATGCGAAAGTAACTCTGTCTGTCTGTGTGTTATGCAATTACGCCTAAACTACTGAACCGAATTTAATGAAATTTGGTATAGACATAGTCTAGAGCCTGAGAAAGGACATAGGCTGCTTTTTAATGCGAAATAAGGGCTGTAAGGGGTTGAAATAGGGGATGAATATTTGTATGAAAATTACGTCATTTTTAAAGCTAGAAGCTTGAAACTTATTTTTTAGACTTTTGATTAGAAAATTAATAAATATATACGACAAATATGACAATTAATAAATACGACATTGAAATTATGTATGAGTTTTATTTTCAAAACAATTCGCCTAAAAAATTAAAAATGCTACCGAAAGTCACTATTACGCGCGGACGAAGTCGCGGGCACAGCTAGTGCTATATATATATATACTAGCTTTTGCCCGCGACTTCGTTCGCGTAGGAGGGTTTTCCCGCATAATTCCCGATCCCGTGGGAATTCCAGGATAAAAACTATCCTATGTCCTTCCCAGGGTCCTAAACTATTCACATGCCAAATTTCATCTAAATCGGTTAAGCGGTTTAGGCGTGATTGCGTAACACACAGACAGACAGAGTTACTTTCGCATTTATAATATTAAAGTCCTTACTAATATTATAGGTATATATATGCTTCATCGATTGTTGTTTTTATTTGTTGCCAGAGGGCGCCCTGAAATATTCGAGTGACGGCTCTATCTCACTCAAGGATCTTCTACCTACAAGTTCCTTGATCTCACTATATAAAAATGTACTCTGTGCTGTCATGTGCTTTCATGTTATACACATGTCGGTATAAGAGTGCCAATAAATATTTTTGTTAGAATTTGGTTTGTCTTTTAATAATTCGGGTTGCCAATCAATTCGACAAGCCAAGATAATATTTTTTCAATGGTATCTATTGACAACATACAATTTGCAGCCTGTAAATAGAATTTTCATACTAGTAAAAATGTAAAGCACAGTTTACAGCAAAGAAATCAACGTTTTTTGCGAATCATCTTATACGAAATATTAATTCATCAGCGTGAGCGAGAAAATTCTGCAACGGCGGTACTGCGCAGGAGTCGGTCTGTTCGCTGCCGGGCACAAGGCTTCGAGTACGACTATCATGTCTCGCCCCAAGCCTACCCTGCTCTCTACCCCATCTATCAAAACCCTGCACCTGAAAGGATCCAATATCATGCCATACGTCAAATGCTCAATCCTATTGACCCACCCGAAAATTCACCGGAGATATTCACCCCCCGCCTCACAAGTCAATTTACTCCCCGAAGCCCACCGGTAGTGTATTCCCCTAGCAGTCCACCTACGTTGATTCCTATCTCATCGCCTCGCAGCACCCCTCGCATTGCACCATACTACACCGCTCGCAGCTCACCACAATTCACTCCACAAAGCCCTGGTGCGGCCCTTACAGATATCTTCGACTTATCCTACGTCAGTGATGAGCCGCAGCAGCCGCTGGACCTCTCCCTGCTTCCGAGTCAGATTCCTACTTTAATTCCGATATCGCAGGCGCCGAACGCGCGCCGCTCAGAGGTTCGTGCGCCTGTTCGCTCTACACCCCGCACGCACACCGTTACCTCGACCGTCAATACGTTAGTTTTCTACCCGTCAGACCTTTTACCACGTTTCACATCAAGTACTGACGATTCACACCAGACGTCGAACCGCATAGAGTTGTACACGAGCTGCTCTGATCATTTGCTGCAAATGTCCACAAGTAATCGACCAAGAACACCAGCTGACCCACTACCGGAGCACCTCCAGTACCAGACCTGGCCTGTAGACAATTTGACTAATACGGATCATACGGAAGAAGTAAAGACGACAGAAGGTGACTCTTGGTTTGAATCCATACAATTTCCCGATACTACATCAGCCCCCGGCCCGTCCCAGCCGTCCTCGTCCACTGCCCGCCCGCCACCTACTATCGTCATATTGCCGCTCGTGCCGTCCTCACCATCACCGGCGGCATCAACTACGACAACTTCTCCCTCACGCACTACGTGGTCCTAGGTAAGAACGTTTCATAGCATTTCATACACTCTGCTTCCTATAGTCGTTTTTACCCTTCAAATATTTGCGTTGTTTTTAAACTTCAATGTGTTGCAAACGTATGAATCACAAAAATCACACACCTATTTATTTAAGTCGTCTTGTATACATACTAACAAATGAAAATGAACAGTCTATTAGTCATATCAAAATAACAGTTTTATAGTGAATGTTTATGGACAAAGTACATGTACTAAACTCATTTATTCAATTACAATCGGTCTGTCTGTCTGTCTGTTTGCTCCGACTAATATAATGTAGCATTCAACTCAGTGGATTTCGACATTTTACTAAGTTTCCTCAAATCTATCAATTTCTCTCCTTCCACTTTAGCCTGGTTCGGTTCTTATCTTCGGGGACGTTCTCAGTGTGTTCGCCTGGAGGAGGCCTTCTCTGATTGGTGTAGCCTCACTGAGGGTGTTCCTCAGGGTAGCGTTCTCTCTCCTCTTCTTTTTTCAATTTTCATAAACTTGGTTACCAGAGTAATCTCCTCTAGTTTTCATCTCTACGCAGATGACTTGCAGCTTTAACGACATTTTACTGTAGCTGACGCGGGTTCTGCAATTGCTGCAATGAATCATGACCTGGCTTGCATCAGCGTTTGGGCTAAGTCATTTGGTTTGCAAATTAACCCAACTAAATCCCAGACCATAATCATTGGCAGCAGATTCGTTCGCAGTGCGGCTGTTGTTGCATCTCTGATGCCTTTATATCTCGATGATGTTCGTATTGACTATACCGAAACCACTAAAGATCTGGGTATAGTTATTGACTCCAATCTCTCGTGGCGTGCTCAGGTCAATTAGGTCAGCCGAAAGGTAAATTTTTCCTTTCATTCGCTGAAATGCCTTCAAAGTCTTCTTCCCTTGAAGACTAAAATTTCTTTGGCACAAACACTTATTCAGCCGATTATAGATTATGCCAATGCCTGCTATTTGGATGCTACCGAGGAGCTATTAAACAAGCTTGAGCGCTTGCAAAATCTGTGCATTCGCTTTGTTTTCGGTCTTCGAAAGTATGACCATGTTTCTCACCTTCGCAAGCAACTAAAGTGGCTCCCAATCCGTCTTCGCAGGAACACTAGGATTTTGTGTCTCCTCTTCAACATTCTATACAACCCGTCTTACCCTTCCTACCTGCGTGAGCGTTTTTCTTACGCTCGTTCTAGCGACGTACGGTACGTCGCTAGAACGAGCGTAAGAAAAACGCTCACGATCACACATTAAATACCTCCTTTAATCTCATGCCCATAAAACTAGCTCTTATTCCTTCTCTGTCCATGCTGTAAGATTGTGGAACTCACTTCCGCCTAGCATTCGTGATTTAAAAACTATCTCTATTCAAATGTCGATTAAAATAGCATTACCTTTCCTCTTAACTGTGTTAATTATTTATGTATATATTTATATTATATGTTTATATATTCTAACATTATGTATTTATTTAAGTATATGTTATTTTTATTGCATTGTAAGTATGTGTAAGTATATTTAATATTTTAGTTTTAGTTTTAGACTTCACATATTCATATTTATTTCTCTTCTTGTTCTCACACACTATTGTCTACTTCTCTTTTCGCAGGTCTGCTGGATGAAATTTCTTAAGAAATAAGCAGTACCTTTGTACTCAAATATTATAATTATGCTTATCTTAATGTATTTTACTGTGTGTACATAAATAATAAAATAAATAAATAAAAATACGTAATAATAAAGTAAGGCTACTTTTATTAAAGAAAGTGTTTTCTGCGTTTAAAATGAAAACCACCGATGTTGTGTGAATTGTACACATAAAACTTGATTTTATCATAGCTATCCCGCCAATATTTCTTACTTCTTTCTTTCGTTAAGGCAGAATTGGTCTGAAAATCAACTTCAAATTAGGAAAATATACTTGATTATATATATATCGATATACTCGATTATACGTTCATTCTGCGGAAAATTTGTTATCACTGTTGCCTTTAGTAAGAAACATTAGCTGGATAGCTAGTGTGAAATAAAGTTCATTGTCATAAACAACAGCTTCAATCATTCCGTTCCCAGAATACACTCTATCAAGGACGATCAGGAGCATGGAGTAAGCTGCCCCTAGCTGCGCAGCCCGCTTCACTGAATTGCGGGTCGAATAAAACCATGAAGTTTCTCCCGATATCGGAAGAGGCCATCTACGTGAGTGACGAGTGCTTTACCTCGCTATCGCCACACTCAGAAGCAGCTCACGACATGTCCCTCTCCCCCGCTCCCTTCAACGGTCTTCCTATTCAAACTATTATTATAGTTGTCTTAGGTCCTACCTACCTTCCCCCTCCAGCACATCAGCCAAAGTGAGAAGTTTATCTTTATTTGTTATTATTATTAATCAATTTAATTTATTAAGTTCAGCTATTGGTTGACTGTTTACTCCAAGTCTAGTCATGTATGTATAACCTAAAATGTCACATTTTCATTTTAGCTTGAAAATAGTTGCCTGATGAAGTATCACGACCCGTAACACTCACTTACGGGTCGTACAATTGAAAAGAAACTATCATCGGCATCAAACGAAGTCAATATCTTATACTGTAATAATGTTTTAATTAATCACATAAAGACACTTTTCAATTGGTCTTATTTCGAACCTCCTCTTCTAGAACACCGAATACACCAGATATGGCCCAGAAATGACAGCCGCGGCTCATAAGGATGAAGAAGAAAGCTTATGGCGTCTTCAGCTGATACTAGAGTACCGATCGGTGCGAACCTTTGCCTTCTGTATCTTATCTCCTCCTCAGTGGAGGAATTGCTCCATCAACTTCATTCGTCCACATGTTTTTACTCCATAACTTCAGGTAAAGATTAAACTGACATATTCTTGAATAGTAAACATAAACAAGTCACAAGAAAAGTTTATAAGTTATTTTTATTAATAATGCCTTATGTGTATCCTCTTGCTAGACCCTCCTCGTCATTAAGCATGTAGTTAGCAATTAAAAATAATACAAATACATATATAGAACTAAAAATAAATGAGCAACTTGAGAGCAAAAAATTCTTTCCCATTTCAAACATTAGTTAATTTTTAAATTAACATGTAGTTTAAATCCAGATGAAACATACTAACATTGGAAAAACGTTCTCAAAAAAATGAAGAAAAAATTATGTGCTAATTTCTATAGGATTTTGTATATTATGAACACAATCGACTGCTATTTATTACAATTTATGTTCAAAATATTAATGGGTACTTTAAAATAATTTTCATTGCCTACAGGACCACGAAACACGAACAAGAGTGACAAACAAAGAATTATGAAAAATCTCTACAAATCTACAGAAAACTTGTCAACCCAACGAAATATGTACCTATTGTTATATTTTTATTACCTTTAACAAAGATGTACGATTGTTAAAACAATCTCTACCATCTCAAAAACCTAGGATATGAATCTGAATATTATGACACATTATTAATTTTAAATACATATTAGATTGTAGCAGTAGATGTATATGAATATACATACAGATCTCTCCGGCACAACCCAGTCGAAGCGAGTTACTATAAAGATTGAAAGTAAGAAATATTGACGATATACATACAGATATTTTTTTTTCCATTGTAAATATTAACATTCATAATAGATGACAATCCGCGAGTTGACAGTATGTTTAAAAATTTAAAATAACTATTTAATTATGTAAATCTATTGATATGAAGTACAAAATAATACAAATGAAGAAAAGATTATTAATTATTTATTTTATTTTCCCTTGAGAGAAATGAGACTTTTTATCTGTGAGTCACGTGATTAGAAACACCAATCAGAAAACGAGACGTCATCGTTCAATATTTTGACAGCTGACTGGTTATCTTTAGTTGGTGCGTAAGACAAAATAAGAAATAACTAACTAACTGCTTGCACTGTCTGGACAGGTCCGCTCAAATTTGCGTGGTTATTTCCTCAAAAGAATACCAAAGACATGAACCTACATGCTTCTCATATACAAATAAGGTAAAGGCGCCAATGAAGGCCCGCTTAATTTCAAAACCTCGTAAAATCTTGCAGATAAGTAAAGTAAAGAAAAAACATAATGGAAGTTGTAATATATTTATTTGAGAAACAAAATATGTAAAATAGTAGTACAGCTTTTGGCATTTTAACACAAATGTAAACACTTTTTTGAAACTTGGTATTGGGCTATCTTGGGAGACTGGTCGCTGAAGATGGCCCGAAAAATATTAATGAAAATATAATCATTATAAACACTTAAACACTTTTAACATAAAACACCAAAATAAAAACACATCCTTCTCATAACATTATTCATAAAAGGTAAATAACCAACCAAAAATTTAAATGTGGGCTATCTTAAATCTATCAAAATAAAAATTAACTATAAAATAAAATAAAACTACTGAATAAAATAAAATGTAACTTTGAAATCAACTTTGAAAGTAACTTTTCAAAAATTAAGATAAATCAGTTCTTTTTCTGTTTATTTTTTTAAATGTCATTCGAATGGGTGGGCTATCTAAGGAATACTGAAAATTAACTTTGATATCAATCAAAATATACTTAATTAATTAAAACAAATTAGACGCTACTGTCTTTAATTGAGTGTGTACACTCCCAAAAAATTAATCTGAAAAGAATCTCAAAAGTGAATTTACTTAATAGCTTAATCAGAACTTTAATTGCCTAAAAAAAGGTACCTAATTCGAGATTTATTGCAATCCAACAGTTTCCGAAACATGCGCAGACAAACTTAAAAAAAAAAACAAACAAACAAACACAAAAATATACTAATACTACATTTCAGTAATCCTAGAAAGGTCTGGGCTATGTTGGGGAATTATATTATGGGCCATGATAGGATATTACACCCGGGTTGGGTATAGTCTCGTAAAAATACAAAAATGGAAATAAAATAATAACACTCACCAGTCATTCGCTGATAAATAGATTAAATGTGAATTTTCACAGTTTACAGCAAAGAGATTTGTTTTAAATTTGTTAATTTTCAAAAGAATTTAGATAATGGAGGTTATAAAACGTGCATCGTCTTGACATTACCGAGCAAACTGTCACCTGTCTTCAAAATGGCGATGCGCCGGTAATGAAACTGACTTGCACTATTGTCTTAGGTACTAGTAGCATAAACCAGCGAAATTTCAAATGTTTCGAATAATCATAAATGTATTTTTTTTAAAGTGGGCTATCCTAGGAGCTGGGCCATCTTCGGCGACACTACCTTACAAATTGTTTGGACTTTAAAAGAGACGTTGACGACAAACTCAGAGGGAGTTTGTTTCGGTGTTTCTTCTCAGAGTAGTCAGTTAGGAAATACCGGCCTCATCTAGCTAAACTAAACACGCAAAAAAACATGACGTGTAAAAGTGTTATTTATAACCAATTTACAAATAAATATTTCATTCCATTTCATAATTAACTCTCTCTCTTCTGGTTCATTTGTCTTATCGTCCTGTAATAGTCGTTCGATGAGTTCCTTTTTTTGTCTTTTTAAAAAAGCAGATAGATAGATATATTATTTATTGTACACCATAACAATAAAACATATATGGACTTAACAACTAAAAAGGGTGATACAATGGGCGGTCTTATCGCTAAAAGCGATCTTTTACAGACAACCTTTGGATGGATTTGACACAGAAGTTCTAACCAATTCTTGCGAATATCTCTTTTTAAAGGGACATGAATAAATAGTTTCGTTGGCGTTTTTATAGTAGTATTCCCACAACAAGGTACTGCACAGCACTGATAATAATTTTTCACGTTCATAATAGAGTAAAATATCATAAAATATCCGAAGTACATTTATGTGCCAAATGCCAGGAAAGTTGTTTTTTGAACGATGACGTCATACATAGTCACGTGACCACAATGCCACGATTTAGGCCATAGTTTTTTAATAAATTAAAAAATTACTTATATTTTAATTGAAAGGTTAAGTAATGAATAAAATATTATTTTACGAGTACACATGAAGCGCTTCGAAGCGTTTCAAGCAATTTTTACAAAGTTGTCAACTCGCGGATTGTAAAACAGTTATTTATATATTAGTATAACTATCCTAACTATCTATATCTTTACTATACATTATATTATATATGAGAATTATTAAGATAATAAACATAAACTGGCGATACAAACAGAAGAAGTACAGCTAGAAGAATAAAAAACTACACTTACAATACAATGTAAATATAATTCAAAATATATGGATTACACTCTATCCTTGTCTTTTACAAAACCTAATATTTTCGCTTGAATCTAATTAAGCAGAGACGCAAGCAGGAAAGTAAGTCATGGTAAAAATTAGGTTATAAGTTCAGCTACAAGAAAAATGTAGCATTAATTAAGTACGATACTCTCAAAAAATTACGGCGATAACTTTATCATCAACGGAAAAAGCAAAACTTCCCCAGGATAGCTTGAATTAAGCCAAGACAAGAAGCTATCGCAAATTATTTGAAACTTAAAATGATGATGATGAAAAACCACGAGACAATGACGAAGATATCAACAAAAGTATGGCAAAGACGTTTTCAAAACACATTTCTACCGTAAATAGTAAATACCGTGTGTATTGCAATGAGTAATCATATTCAACAAATAAGCTAAGAATGGACGATTGCCTCAAAAGAGTGGTGCGTGAGCGTGAGTTCGACAAATGTATGTGCGATTAACACTTATGCGACAAAACTGTACTGCAACTCACCATCGTTCGAATGTACGCTTGTGCAACACACTAAAGATCGACATCACGCTAGTGTGACAAACGATTGCGGGACAGTAGTTCGACACTACGGTAGTGCGATACTACGATAGTGCGACAGTACTGTAATTCGACAGTATGTTTGTGCAGTATTACAGTAGTTTGCATAGATATATTTTTTATATTTCTATGGTAGTTTGACTCTACCCAAATGCGACAAATGATTATGCGATATTGCCGTATGTAGATATTAAATGAAAAATAAGAAAGTCAGACAGTCGTAACAGCATCCTGAGAACGGTGAGTGAGAGTGTGTCCTCTCCGATTATGAAGCAGTTTGTGTGGAGAGTGATTGGTACTAACACTAGATAATAAGCTATTAGGTATAAATTACTAACATTTTATGGATATTGTGGTCCGAAATAAAAAGATTCTATTCTATACTGTTCTATTCTATTAACATCATCTACATAAATGCAAATGAATCGCCGAAATGTATAGTTGTAGTAGTGCTTGTTGTAGTAGTTGTGGTATTAGTAGCAGTTGTAGTTGTACTTGTTATTGTTTCTGAGGCGGTACGAAGTTCGACGTGAGAGCTAGTGTATAAATAAAACAAACTACCTACATGGCAATATAATCAAAACTATTTATGATACGAAAAAAAAACATATTAAACAAAAACGATTCGATTTGATTTAATTTGTTCTTCTTTATTTGTTGTTTTTTGTTCTTTTTGGTTCACTTGCTCTTTGACGTATAATATAACTTATTTATGTATTTTATTGTATTATATCATACATGTTTGTACTTATATCATTACATAAGTATGTATGTATAATTATATTATCTACTTAAGTTACATTTTGTGTATGTTAAGTATATACTTGAAGTAGGTACACTGACTTTCCCCTCCCCTCTTTGTTTTATTTTCTTAAAGTCCATCCAAAGGTTGTCTGGAAGATATCGTTCGTTATTAGCGATACGACCGCTATTGTAACCATATTGAGTAGTATTGTGAATCAGTGGTGTTTAAATTATTCGTGTGTAATATTTAAATTCTATCTATCTACATTTTCTAGTCCGTTGTTGTTTTTGTTCATTTAATACAAAAGTTTTATATACATTCCATTTTTTTGCGACCCAAAAGTGCATTCCATCAATGGTGCCAAATTTCGACACAGTTTTATGTAGTAGGTATCCCCATTTCAATGCTGGAAGCTACAGACCATAAGTGTGGTGGGAATTTTGGTGGTGTTTTATCAGCTTCACACCAGGTCCTACGGCTCGATTTTGTGTAAGTTCTTTCTTCTTTGGATGTAAGGCATATTGCCAAATAATCTTTTTATATTACCTAAACAAAGTGTAATGTAAAGGGTATATAAATACGAAGTGCACGGCTTCTTTGGATGATAACAAACGATATAGCAAGGGTTTTGTAATCCTATGTCTAGATGTGTGGAACTTATTAGGGTATTTCTCATTTTCAGAAAAATTAATTGTGACAGAGATTTTTTTCTTTAATAACAAAGGGCACGTGGACTTGATATATTTATCAAGATAGTGCTACCATGTCTGGTGAAGACTACATGAAAATATACTAAATTTATTTATCACATTATTATATATATTAAAAAATAATCGTCAAAATGTCTTTTCCGTGGATGTGACTGAAGCAAATTTACAGATATAATAAATTTTTTCCAGGCTTTAGCATGATCTTTCTAAAATATACGGATATTATCTTAAACTTTAATACATACTGACCCATATCAGCTTATAATTTAATATTCAATTAATAAAAAAAAAAATTAACAAAAAATAGAACCGACTTCCATATTAAAACACTACAAAGCCAAAAATAACTTTAATTTCGGTAGTCGGTGTTATTGGTTTTGGATTTTCTTTTTTTTTTCACACCGCCTTCCGAAATTAAAGTTATTTTTGGCTTTGTAGTGTTTTGATATGGAAGTCGGTTCTAGTTTTTATTAAAGTTTTTTTTCACGCTTTTTAGTGGGTCGGTTTGTCTAGTTACAAAAGCCATAATGTCAACAACTTATCACCTTTTACAAAATATTGCTTTTCCCGATGCACAGCCGTTAATTTTTGAGGAGTTCTCCTGGTACTTGACCATCAGCTCTACATCACCATACTCGTATGTATTGCGACGCGCATAAAGTGTTTAACATCCGTACTTAAGTAATCGAATCGCAATCCACGAAATACTTATTATTGAGTAGTTTCAGTGGCCATCTGTGGTCTTCATCATCAGTTCAACTTCCCCAAATGGTACTTTTCGAAAGCAACTGCTCAAGGTACCATAAGAAATACCCAAAACGCTATAGGTGTGCCTATAATATTTGAAGAGTTCCCTCGATTTCTCCAAGATTCCATCATCAGATCCTGATTTCGTAACAATGGGACCAACTAGAAAGTATACCCTTTCAAACGCATAAAGAATTTTCCAAATCGGTCCAGCCGTCTACGAGTTATGGAGGTAACATACATAAAAAAAATTTAAAAAAAGTTCAAGACGAATTGAGAACCTCCTTTTTTTGAAGTCGGTTAAAAAGACAACAAAATACCTAATTAAAATGTGACTTAAATTTTGGTCACTTCCAGGGACGAAGGTCACAATAACATTTAGCTAGAAAAAATACTGCATGTTTCCTAATTTATGTGAGCATTGATAAGCCGTCAACTGTCATAACCATAATGAGATATCAATTTCTTACTGGTTGCAATACGTTTGTCGTGAAAAAACAATAAGATTACCTAATTAAAACTTGTCAAGCATACGTGGTCACTTACTGTGGTTGTTTTGCCAAGTAAGAATATAATGTTAAATTTATTTACATTTGTTATGCTGTTTTGTAGGTTTGATGGTCAAATTACGATTGCCGAAATAGGTTGCAAAGACGAGATTGTTTGGGTTAGTTTTCCGTATTTGAACCAAAAAATGTCCTTTCCATGGATGTCACTTCCATTGATTACGTGGATATTTTTCCTCCATGGAAGTGACCACAGGTCCAGGGATGTGAACTTTAACGTGGTATATTCCAATTATTTTGTTTGTTTAATTACTGCCATATACAAACACAAAACACTTTTACATACAGATACATGTTTTACTTTTTAGATGGCGAGAAATAAAAGACCAAAGACAACAGAAGAAATTCTTAAACAATTTATATTTTTATTAATATTTTTATTAAGGCTAACCTCGACTTGTATGAAGCCAAAAGAGAAAAGATATCTTGCGTTATGCAGAAAAATGACACAAAAATACAGGTTAAATTAGTAGCCGAATTGACTCCAAGAAAACGACGTGCTTATCGACGTGAATGGCGAGAACGTAAAGCTAGAAGTAGATAGAATAAAAAACGTAATGAGCGACTACTACAAAGTTTGAGAGAGAATACTCCAGAGTCCATTACTGGTGACCAAAACGTAGCTAGCCCTGATTCTCAACAAAATGTTTCTTACCTCTCTCCAGCTTCATCGCCTGCTTCTTCGGTTTCAGCAGGTCGCTTGTTAATCTTGGATCGTCGTTCTCCAGAGAAGAATGTCTGACACCTTCTAGCTCTAGCTCTAATTTGAATAGGCAAAACGTAGCAGGTATTCATCTTGCCCGGAAACGACGTGAGGAGTCCAATTTAAAAATAAACACTCAGGCAACTGTAATCAAATCGCTAGAAAAAAAGGTTCATGCATTACGGGTATAATTGCTAAGGACCGATCATAAGATCGAAGAAAGTTGCTACTAAATAGATTATAAAAAAAAGCTGAAATAATTAAATTCAAAAATTATTGCCTTCTTAGAGCGTGATGACAACAGTAAGCAGTGTCCTGGAAAAAAGATGTAATCACAAATTAATAAAAACTTTTTACCAAAAAATTAAACCGACTCCCAAAAAAAACACTGCAAAGTGAAAAATAACTTTAATTTCGGTAGTCGGTGTGTTTAGTTTTGTATTTTCGTTTTTGGCACCGACTTCCGAAATTAAAGTTATTTTTCACTTTGCAGTGTTTTTTTGGAAGTCGGTTTAATTTTTTGGTAAAAGGTTTTTATTTCACTCTTTTTAGTTGGTCTATTTTTAATTTACCTAGTTACAAGAGCCTAAATGTCAACTACTTATAACCTTTTACAAAATATTGCTTTTCCCAATGCTGGGCCGTTAATTGTTGAGGAGTTCTCCTGGTACTTCACCATCAGCTCTACATCATCATATGCATTGTGACGAGCATAAAGTGCTTAACATCCATATTCAAGTAATCGAATCGCAATCCACTCAATACTTATTATTGACTAGTTTCGGCGGCCATCTGTGGTCTTCATCATCAGTTCCACTTCCTCAAATGGTACTTTTTGAGAGCAACTGCACAAGTTACTATAATAAATACCCAAAACGTCATAGGTGTGCCTATAATATTTGAAGAGTTCCCTCGATTTCTCCAAGATCTCATCATCAGATCCTGACGTTTATGAAAATGGGACCAATTTCGAAGTATACCCTTTCAATCAAAAAAAGAATTTTCCAAATCGGTTCAGCCGTCTTCGAGTAATCGATGATCATACATTAAAAAAAAATAAAAAAAAAATATACGCGTCGAATTGATAACCTCCTCTTTTTGTCGTCGAAAGAAAAACAAAAACGTTACTTGGGTCGATTTCAAATTTGGGGCCAAAAGCATATATTTTCATTTATTTCTCATGGCGTAGAATTTATCGTAACTAATATTATTTTAAATCATGTAGTCTTATGAGACGCCCAAACGCCAGTTACAACGAATCTTTTATGAGTGTAAATTAAAAAGATAGATCTAAAAGTAGTACCTATTTCTCATTAGTGTTAATGCTCCAAAGTCTTATTTTTTTCTTCATGTCTTTATAAAACGAAAACGCGTCGAGGAAAATCAAATTTTATCATGGTACTGTTTTGTATATACTTTAAAGATGAATAATTTGATATTAAAACCAATGCTGGATATAAAAAAATAAGTTTTTTTAGCTTTCTAAGACTGTTTGTTTTTAAACTATCATTTGTGTGACCGTATCCAAATGCACTGGTAAACAGAATTTGTCCCTGATATACCCTGCCCTTTACCCCGCGCGCATCCCGTGTGCTCAGTCGTGACCGAACGCGCGTAGTCGTCAGTTGTATGTGTCGTTATTTTAAGCGAAATTCGAAATATCAGGTAAGATTTTGACTTTTGTAACAAATTTATATCATTAGTGTTTTGTCACATATCGTGCTTAGTTAAATATGTATTTTGTTTTTGATTTGGCTGCCTAACAAACCATTCAGAACATATTTCGTTTCTAATGTACGGTATATTCTAGAAAGTTCCATTTACGAAATAAATTCGAATTACTACCAAAAGTCTCATTCGTGCCACTCTCATTTGTGTCGATTCACGAGTCACACGAATTATATTGAAAGTCACACTAATGATATATTTTTTTTACCTTTTAGATTAAGTATTTACATAATGGCGAAACCAAAAAAAAACAAAAAAGTGAGGAAGAATTAGAGAGACGTAGAATAGCTAGAAGACAAAAATATCAAACTATTAAAAAAAATCCTGAGTTATATGCTGCTGAGCAAGAAAAAAAAAGACAATATTACTTAAAAGCGAAGGAAAATAAAAAAATTAAAAGTATTAACGAAATGAGTCCACGCGAGCAAAGAATTCAAAGACGAAAATGGAAAGAGAGTGCCAAAAAGTTTTACGGAAAGAAAGTAAGTCAAAGAATAATAGAAAACGTTGCAGTAACTGAAGAAAGTTGTGTTATTAAGAACGTTAACTTGAATACAGATCCCTTAAACATAGAAAAACAAGAAATAAAAACCAAACTAAGTACGCGTGAACTAAAACTAATTAAAAAAGTCAAAACAATGAAAATGCAGCACGAAAAAGAGAAACGAAATTATATATTATTATTAGACAGATACAGGTTCAGGGTAAATTATTTAAAAAGAAAAATATCTACACTAACAAGTCAAATAAATAATGAATCAGAAAATACTAAAAATGAAGACAAGAAACAATTATTTGATAGACTTATAAGTGCTGAAATAACACGGAAATATGTCACAACTGAAACAGGAAAGACAAACGCGTTATCACTGACTTAATCGATAAAAAGCAGTTTAAAAATTTAAGGTTGCTACTGACCTTCGCAAAGTTCATCTCCGAGAACGATTTAAGAAAAATGCACGAAATAACATCAACGTTCAACAATTAGTAGAAAAGTTTTACGAAGACGACATTAACAGTCGCATTACTCCAGGCAAGAAACAATATAAGAAGAAACATGGAACCGTCAAACAAGTCAGATATCTTTTATATTCTATGAAAAACTTACACAAGAAATTTTTGGCTGAAAATACTAAGATTAAAATTAGTTACACGACTTTTACAAGACTCAGACCATTTTGGGTCTCTCTTCCAACTGACGACCGTGATACGTGTGCCTGCTTGTTGCACACAAATTTTAATTAATTGGTAGCGGCTCTTAACAAGAACAATATTCTTCATGTAAAAGATAGTCAGAATTTGATAAAGGAAATCTGTTGTGATAAATATAGCCTAGATTGTCTTAATCGCAAATGCGCTACATGTAAAGATAAAACAGTACCATATAAAGAATTCCAAAATGATAAAGAAATACAGTACATGGTATGGGAAAGAGATACAAAGAAAATAGATACTAAAGAAATAAAAATAGTCAGGAAGAAAGCAAAGAGATCTGATCCACGTAGCCTGATAATTGAACTGGAAAATATGCTGCCAAAACTTTTATCACACACGAGTAACATTGTCAACCAGTACGCTACTATTAAATGTTTGAAAGAAGCTCTAACTATCAAAGAAGCCTTGATCCATATGGATTTTTCTGAAAATTTTTCTTATAAATATGCGGAAGAAGTACAAAGCATGCACTTTGGTGGCAGCCGTGGTCAAGTATCACTTCATACAGCGGTGGTTTATTTAAAAAATGATTCCAATGCTACTCAAGCCTACTCTATTTGTACAGCCAGTGAATGCACCCGTCACGATGCAGCGGCAGTGTGGGCTCATCTAAATTATTTAGTTAAATTTGTGTTTAACAGATCATCACAAATTAATCGCATTCACATTTTAACAGATAGTCCCTCTAGCCAGTATAGAAATAAATATATATTTTATATTATAACCCAATTAAGGAATGACTTCCCAGAATTAAATCTTGTCACATGGAATTACCAAGAAGCTGGGCATGGCAAAGGTGCTCCTGATGGCATTGGAGCAGTGATCAAAAGGACTGCGGATTATGAATTAAGGTGTCATCAGGATGTCGGAGACTGATGCCTTTGTTAACATCATTCGAAGAAATATAAAAAACGTAGAAATGGGTATTATTAAGGAACACGAAATTAAATTAAAGGAATTAATGTTGCCTAAAGATATTGCTACTTTCAAGGGGACTATGACAGTTCATCAGGTATATTTTGTACAAAACAAATAATAAAAAAATTACTGATGTTATCCGTACAAAATATAATAATAATAGTTATTTTTTTCTTTCAGGTCGTTTGGGCTTCCGATTCAGCTTATCTAGAATTTAGAAAACAGAGCTGTTTTGAATGTTTAAATGTCGCTTGTAAACATGGCAAACATATGATATTTTTTTAAATGTATAATACTCCCATTGAATCTACAATGGAAAATGTAAAGGTCATCCCGGAAAACAAAATAATTAAGGTACTTAGTGATGTTACCATTCGCTATGCCAATACTGATCCAATAATATATGACAGCGTGCCATCAACTACAAGTCTCCGCAGTGTTCGACACTCCTGGACCAACAAATCTTTTATAAATAATCATACAAAAGCGACAGGGCATGAAAAAGAATTCCTTGAATTTTTAAAGAAATGTGAAGATGATGATGATGATTCCTTATCAGAGTGATTAATTAAGTAGATATTTATAATATGGATATTGTTATTGTATTCGCAATGATTAGCGTTAACGAATCTTGAAGACTGAAATCAGAAATGTATACCATTGATTAGCTTAGTTGACTAAGTTATTGTTTTGTAATTAAGTTTAAAATAATTAATATCTGTAGTACGATGGCCAGCACAACAACCTACCCCAATCTGTCAAAGTTTCCTAATGGAATTGGACACTTTTTACACTGTTGCAGTAAATTGAAAATCTTTCAAAGTTTGACAGTAGGTTGAGGGTAGGTTGATGCGCTGGCCACGGCACCTGCTGACCTGCTACTAATAGTGTTAATTAATAATATTTTATGTTTTCTTGATTATTTAGTAACGTAGAAATAAAAAATATACTTTCATTAGTGTAACCAGAGATATCATTAGTAAATCACAAAATATCATTAGAGAAATTATGTGGCTCATTCGTGTCACTCAAAAAGTTGTAATTTGCCTGTTATTGGAAGAAATTAAAGGTTTGTTTGATTAACATGTGTTTTTTTAACTAATGAACGCACCTAGATATTTAAAGATTTAAATTTTAAATATTTTTTAAATATCATGCAATTCACACTTTTTTGGCCCCAAATTTGAAATCGACCCACTTGTGTGATACACTTAAGAGGGTGTCGAGCCTACGAGACGCGCGGAAAATAGGTATTTACTGCAGCGGGCTAGTCGTGTGCGTTGTCACACACACAATGACAAGTTCGCTCGAGGCCCGCTTGCCGTTGCACGACGAAGTTTGCTAACTTTGCATTTTTTAATTTTTTGTCGTTATGTTGAATAAACTTGAAAAACGAATATTAATTATTTAGATGGTTTTATTTATCACACTAATATTATAAAGGCGAAAGTTTGTGAATGAATGTGTCTGTTTGCATGTTTGTTACTTCTTCACGCTCAAACGGCTGGATGGATCTAAATGAAGCAAGTAGGTACGTAAATAAATCACAAAAATAAATTTAATAAATTATACCTATTATATAAAAATTAACGTTTGTTTTTACTGTAGTAATACATTATCCGTTCCCTCACTATTCATCCTATTGCAATAAAACTTTGATTTTATATATTAAACTCCTCAGATTTTTTTTTAAAGAATACTAGCAATGTGGGTACATTTCACATTACTAGCAATCTTGTTAACCCCTTCAACTAAGCTAAATATGCTTGTGTCTAGAGTGGGTTCACGTCAATAGTGTAATGGGTGGGGTTCGAACCTGCGACCTCTCGATCACAAGTCCGACACCTTATCCATTAGGCTATTGACGCTTCGAAACTGGGTAAGTAGCAAGTTAGGGTAGATGGGTATGCAGTACTTATTTGAATAATAAAACCAGTATGAAATAAAAAAAAATATAATTATGTAATGTCATAATAAAACCAGACTGAAATAAGTTTTGTTTATTAAAATTTCATTTAGTGCTCGTTTAAATTCTGATGTACTGTCATATTTTTAATAACATTCGGTACTTTATTATATATACGTGGGGCCATACCAAAAAAACATTTTTTCATTAATGCTGTCTAGCGAACTTACTTCGCAGAAAATATAAGCGTAATTTATTTCATAACAATATATGTATCAAGTGTAACTTAATTTAAAAGAAAATAAATAAATAAAAGAAATCTATAAATCTAATGTTATATTGCTTATTATAACATTTTACAAAAATAGGCTAAGTGCGAGTCAGACTCGCCCATGAAGGGTTCCGTAGTAACTAATAGAATAAAATAGCTGTGACATACGGACGGACGGACAGACAGACAGACAGACAGACGGACAGACATGACGAAACTATAAGGGTTCCGTTTTTTGCCATTGGCAACTGAACTCTAAAAAACGAGTAATTTCTTAAAATATATATTTTTAATTTTGATACACTACACAAATCACAGTATAGTAAGAAAATAAAAAATGACAAAAAGATACTATACTTTGTAAGAAATAAAAAAGACAATAAAACTTATTTCGAATTTTGAAAATACAATCGTAGAAATATCAATGCATCCAAGGTTTGACTTCCAAGCCTGCTTCGTTTATTACCAACATAAGCAGCAGCTGAAAACGCTCGTTTAGGTTTTACACTGGTTGGAGGAATAGACAATAGATACTTATATGCTGTTTCTTAGTGATATCCACTAATTCCTCCATTTTCAAACAGGCTTATTTCACGTCTAATACTATATTTTGCCAACCCCGATTAATTTTGTATTTGTACTTCACGATCTGGGGATTTCATACTCTTATCAATTTCCAGCTATAACTTTTCCTTTAGTGTCAATTGGGGTTGGGATTGGGAGGTTTGTGGCCTTAACTCATCATCTGTTTGTGATCCTGATCTTCCTTCTTCTTCTTCCGTGTCATCTCGACTTTTAAGTTTTTTAACAATACACTTTATTTGCTTCCAAACTAAAGCCTGTGTAGAAACTGGAAATAAGTCATGCCATTCCAAATCCGATAATAACTGATTTTCATCATCTTTTCATGGATTTTGTAATTAATTCAACACACCAGTCAAATCATCACTTCGTCGTTGCTTCATACGTTCCACTAAGGATGTTTTAATTTTTTTTGCGAGTGTCAGCACTTGCCAAAAAATGATTATGCTAGATAGCTGTTTTATAAGAAATTTCAAATCGGAATCAGCTGTGCATAAATTAGCATCTCGCCGACAGATTGCTTCTACTGTCAATTTAATTGGGGTCAGCACATCAACAATTTTATTTACCAATTCAAAATCAACTTCTTCCAAACGAATTGGATGATTGAGATCTATAAGAGCTTTTTGAATGAAGGTTTTTAAAAGATAAAATCGCTCCAGCATTGTTAAAAGACTATTCCACCTGGTTTTACAGTCCAAAAGAAGTGACAGCTCTTTTCCATGTTCAATTTTCATTTATTTTTGAAGTACTGTTTCATTTTTCAATGGTGATCTTTTGAAATACACTCTACAACTTTGCGGATTTTCTTTATCAGCTCATTAATGTTTTCATCTTGTGTTAACTCTGGTATGTGTTATAGCGCAAGGTCATTTTGTGACATTAAGATTAAGTCTGATTCTGGACTGTCTAAGTCTTCTAAATGTTCATCATCATGGATGTCGTCCATATGATCAACAGCCACAGGTGGTTCATTTATAGTATCATCTGAGGTAGAGCTGTCTTGCAAATAATTATGTTTTTCATAAAGCCAGTATCCAGGGAAATATCAAATATACTTAGACGCTCTTTCAATATACGAAGACAATTTTCAGCCATACTTTCATACTTCCATAAATAGGAACAAGTCCTAAATTCCAATTTTTTTTATATGAATGAACGTTGACAGCCATGTATGGTTTATTGGATGTTGAAGTCCACTTGTCGAAAAAAAGACTAAATCTTTCACCTGCACTTTTCAAATGTTTCAATTCTGCAGTTACTTGCTTTCTGATTTTTTCACTGTAATTCATGACACGTTTTTGAATGGTGACGGCTGACTTTGGTAAATCCGTGTATTTTGAAAGACAAATTTTCCAAAAAGAAAATCCAGCAGTGGCCCATTCATTAAATTTAGATTTATTACTCATTTGAATTTTTTTAACTGGACATTCCTTACTAAATTCGTGGCATAGTGAAGAAAATAATATCCTGTAATTTTCATTGGGGTCATGGGAGTCAAAATTGGCCATTGAAAGATTACTTAACATGTTATCATTAAACACATTAATTTCTTTTTAGTTAGTGGCCTAAGCTTAATAGTCTTATTTAATTGCCGCTTTTTAACCAACTCAAAGGATACTAGTTGACCTGTATGGTCAGACCTAACTCCACTAATTTGAGACGAGTATTTTATGGCATAATTAGTATAAATATTATCTATGCATTGAGCTGATGTTGCTGTTATTCTTGTTGCTTCCTTGTATGTGCATTTTAAGTTAAATGAACCAAACAATGAAGTAAGCTTGCAGTGTTCAGGTGAATTTACTAACAAATCAATATTTAGGTGACCACAAACGAAAACTAATTTATTATCTCTTATAAGCTTAGGTACTTAAAATTTCTCCCATTATCATTAAGAATGATGACAAGTTTGATGCTGGTGGTCTACACAAACACTTAAGAAAGTTTGGCCTTCAACTTCTGTACATGCTACCTCACACAAGCAATCAACAGAGCAAGCGGTGATATATTTTTGTTCCTTATATCTAAGAGAATTACTACGTAATATTAAAGTACCACCTTCTACTGAGGACCTGTTGTATGCACTAGTAACAGAAAAATATTACTTTTAAACAACATTCTATCTGGTTTTAGCCAGGTTTCACAAAAACATAAGATATCTATATCATATTTATCTATTAACATTTCCTCATCTAATACTTTGCCGGAGAAACGATTTATATTCTGATGATATAGTAAAATTGTGTTATTATAACTCTCCTTTGTCACATCTAAGTGTTTAAACAATTAATTTCAGTATTATTAGATACCCTAGATAATACTGAATAGTCACTTAACCTAGGATCAGTTAAATTGTTAATAACCCAGTGTAAATTGTAAGCTAACAAAGTAGCCAATGAACTTTCGTCGTAAATTCTAAAATGAATGTCAGGATTGCAATCGGTATGCCCAAAAACCTATTACACGATGTTTGATGCAATATTTTGCAATCGACCACGTTTGCTGAGCAAGCGATATAATGCGGTCGCATTAAGTTCGCCGCGAGCTTAGTGTATTTCGAACAGCAACCGGGTGCACTCATTTTCATCATTTAGCGATAATTTTAGCCCTTACGTTACTTTGTTAATTATACTTAGCAATAAACCCTTGAAGGTTATCAGTGTATTTAACTTAGTAGACACACACGATATCCATATTGAATGTTGGAGAAAAAGTTGCATCCACCAAGGATGCAACTTTTTCTCCAACATTCAATATGGATATCGTATGTGTTTTAAATTGGATTTCAAAATGAAAGCCAGATTTGCAATCACCACCCCCAAAAACCCATTACACGATACCCATATCGAATGTGTGAGAAAAAGTTGCATCCGCCATTTTGGATTTTAAAATGAATGCCAGATTTGCAATCACCACCCCCAAAAACCCATTACACGGTACCCATATCAAATGTTTGAGAAAGTTGCATCCGCCATCTAGGATTTTAAAATGAATGCCAGATTTGCAATCACCACCCCCAAAAACCCATTACACGATACCCATATCGCATGTTTGAGAAAAAGTTGCATCCGCCATCTTGGATTTTAAAATGAATGCCAGATTTGCAATCACCACCCCCAAAAACCCATTACACGATACCTATATCAAATGTTTGAGAAAAAGTTGCATCTGCCATCTTGGATTTTAAAATGAATGCCAGATTTGCAATCACCACCCCCAAAAACCCATATCGAATGTTTGAGAAAAAGTTGCATCCGCCATCTTGGATTTTAAAATGAATGTCAAATTTGCAATCACCACCCCCAAAAACCCATTACACGGTACCCATATCGAATTTGTGAGAAAAAGTTGCATACGCCATCTTGAATTTAAAAATAAATTCCAGATTTGCAATCACCACCACCAAAAACCCATTACACGATACACATATCGAATGTTTGAAAAAAGTCTTCATCATCACTTTCACTTCCTCAAATGGTGCTTTTCGGGAGCAACTGCACAAGGTACTATTAGAAATACCCAAAGCGCTATAGGTGTGCCTATAATATTTAAAGAGTTCCCTCGCTTTCTCCAGGATCCCATCATCAGATCCTGATTTCATAACAATGGAACCAACTAGAAAGTATACCCTTTCAAACGAAAAAAAAATTCCAAATCGTTCCAGCCGTCTTCGAGTTTGAGGTTACATACATAAAAAAAAATTTAAGACGAACTGAGAACCTTCTCCTTTTTTTTGAAGTCGGTTAAAAAGCAATAATAACATCACAAAATAGAAATACGTACTTTTTATGAGAATGGCTTTTTTCTTTCGAAAATTTGCGCCAACTTTCTTCTAATAATATTTTTTTTACATTTTCCCATATTAAAACAAATATTGAAAAAAAAAATGTTAGGTAAAGAAATATATATTGAACAATAAAAAGTACTTGTTGGGTATGCATAATAAATCGTACTCAAAAAAACAAAAAATATGACTTATGTTATTCAACGGATTGCTGCAATACATACGTACACAATAGATCGCGAATTATCGTTACCGGCGAAACGCTCCACGATGAGACGTGACCTCTCTCTGAGCTCCCGTGGACGACTGAATTTTCGACAGGTGTACGTTGCGTATGGTTCAAAATAGCGCGCAAATTAGAAGAAAAAATTAAAATTAAAACAACCAAGCGACATTTTTGAAATGTTAAAGCTGTAAATGATAGTATGATAATTAGAGAATAATATGAATTGAAGTTTATGAAAAAATTCAACGGTTTACTATCAAAATTCAGCGACGCACGAGCATGTTTTGTAAGGATTTTTGTCCAACTTTATGTATTTTTGTTTAATAAACTATAAAATATTTTTAAATTTTGCCGACTATGTTTGCTAACACATTTATTCTAGTGTTCATTACATATTTTTGTATGGTAATTAACGTACTATTATAGGTTATATTCCTTTAGTTGTGAAGACCGTTTTGAGTTATTTTACTCGGCGCAGGCTTAAGAGTCTCCATAGCAAATTCTAGATCGAAAACAGAAAAACTGAGTCTTGCAACGTTTTGCCGGATGGACTTTTTGGATCGTTTCTCGTCAAGTTGCTGAAAGGGATACATGTTTATGTGTTACAAATGAAAATATGCATCTTCACTCCTCGTTGCCCAACAGTTTTGTGGAATTTTCCAACCCATTGCTGCAGGAAGAAATATATGATAGAGATAGCGAAGAACAGAACAGAATAAGGAACCGGATGGTGAAACCAAAGAACAGGATAATGTGGTACTTGATAGTGAGATTGCAGAACAGGAGGATAAGGAACTAGACAGTGAGATTGAAGAACTGGATAGAGAACTTGATGATGAGACTGAAGAACAAGAAGATATTGAGCTTAATAGTGAGACTGGAGAACAGGAGGATAGGGAACTTGGTAATCAGACTGAAGAACAAGAAGATAACGAGCTTGATAGTGAGGAAGATAAGGAACGCGATAGTAAGTCTGAAAAGAGGAGGATGAGGATCTTTTGACAGTGAGAGCGATGATGACCTCGAAATATTTGAATTAAGAAATATTTCTAAAGTTATAAAATAACTTGAAGGTTTTAATATTATTATAATATTAAGATTTTATTGAGACTGAAATTAGAAAGTGCCATAAGTACAATTTTTTTATCTCTTTACCAGTTACTTTTAAAAATATATAATATATATATATATTTATTTATTCATCAGACAAAAATATCCATACATTTGTTAGTAGGTGCTCTTAAATTAATGTTAGTATCTTAACTTAAAATTAACACACAGCGCATTACAAAATTATTTTAAATAGAATTAATCATTATAATAAATCATTATAATATGTTTCATATTTTATTACAAAATATTGTTGATACCATAATTCCTTAGATAAAATATGTAATTCAGGTTAAAGTTAAAAATTCAAAGCAATTAAATCTGATTTTCCAAACATTTGTTTTATTTAATAAATTCAATGTATTAATTATTAATTAATTATTGTATTTATACACATCATATTTTCCTTGGTTAAAATCAATTTTGTAACTTTATCTTTTATATAAAATATATAGAATGTCACGTCCATGATTTAAAGTCATTTCCATGGTTTAAAAAAATGTATAATAAGTCACTTCCCTGGATTCAGTGTCACTACCGTGGCCATTCGAAATTTAATTGGGTATTTCTAGTAAAACTAAAGAGTTGTAAGCTTGGTACATATTTTTTTATAGTAGACTATGACCTAAATTATTGATATTTACAGCTATTTCACGAAAAGTTGATCAAAACATTTTTTTTTGTTTTCGTCACCAGCAGTGAGAGACCGAATTTTTCAAATTAAGAAGAACGAAGAGAATTATCGTTTTATTGGCAAGTGACGTGGAAAGTGATGACCCTCATAATGCTGTGACACGTTTGATATTATTGGTATTCTAGAAACATACGAAACCAACAATTTGGGTTCAATTCTGTGAGTCACTTATTTTGAGCTGAAACTTTGCATAGAGACTCCATACCAGACGTTGTCTTTAGTCCTTTTGGATAGATATGGGGTTTCCGTTACACGTTGTATATTGCCAATGGGTCTCCCTTGTTTGACCGAAAGGAATTAGACAAATTTTCACTTCCAAAAAAAATTTTCGCTTAATTTCATTTGCCAAATTATTACTTAGCAAAACATCTATTCACAAAACATTGTAACGCAAACCTAATGTTTGGGAAATGAACGTTTAAACTATAACTTGTTTACCAACTAGTACTTTTAACATTTTTTATTTAGTCAAATATTTCAGTTGGAATAACAGTTTTTACGCAAAATCAAATCAGCCAAATCTTTTTCTATTAATGCAAGTCGTTTCTGGCACTCGCCGGCCGCTGCCGCGGCACTGGTCGCTTCGCTCGCTCGGCTCGTGCGTAAGAGGTCATAGTTTTAACCTAACCTAACCTACCCATTTTGTTTTTGTCATCTTTTCGGCAAAACGGCAGGATTGCCGACCTTATTTTTTTTACATTTTGCCATAACAAATTATTTGACCAAACGTTTACTGTCTAAAGATTGTTTACTGTAACAAATAATTTGATTAAAGACCAAATGCCTAAATGACATTATCCTTGATAATATTCTGCCAAGTCACAATTTGACCGGGCACGCCGCAATTGCGGCGGTAAGACGCCTCTTTGAGGAGTGGCTAGATCGGCGTCAAGGCGTCCTGACCTACCGCATGACGCAGGTCCTCACCGGACACGGAAGTTTCGGGAGGTACCTGTGTCTGATGAGGAAGAAAGAAACGCCTGGGTGTCACCACTGCGAGGATCGCCCTGAGGACACAGTAGAGCATACGATGCAAGACTGCCCCGCTTGGGCAGAGCACCGACGTGTCCTCACGGCGGCGATAGGCGGAGACCTCTCGCGCCCGGCATTGGTCGAGGCCGTGCTGCGGGGCGAGACGGAGTGGGAAGCGGTCGCCTCCTTTTTTGAAGCAGTCATGCTATCGAAGGAGGAGGCGGGCCGCGTGAGGGAGAGGATAGCGTCCTCCCTCCAGCCCAGCCGCAGTGGTAGACGCCCACGGCGTCGGACGTCGGCCGACGATCTCCGGCCACCGTAAGAGCGGGCATGCGGACAGCGAGTAAAGGGCAACTCGCTGTCCGACCATGGACCATGCCCGGGTCGACGGCGCGTTGTGTTCCACGCGCGCCTCAAAGAGCGTCAGCAAGATGACGAGGCCCCCCCCTGTAGAGGGCCGAAACCTGCCGGGGTCGTGGGACTTATCTCATTACCGTGACCCCGGAACGTAAAGGGCTATTGAAGGAATACCGTGGATTTTAGTCAGTACAAGTCTGACAGTCCCTCCGGCCCTGCCCGGGGTGGGAGGACTCATCTGATGATTTTACCACGAAAAGATAAAAAAAAGAAATAAAAGGAACAATTTGACCAAATGAAAATGTGCGTACTAAAATCATTCCAAACATTGCATTGGTATAAAAAAAGGTTGCTAAAATTTGTTTGGGTAGTGAAATTTTGACAAAATCTTTTCGGCAAAACGGCAGGATCCCATTGCCAATATACCTACCTAAGTAAAAAATATATTCAAAATTTTTTTGTTCATTGCAAATAGGGCAAAATATACATTTGTAATGTTTCTGTAATTAGAAGAAAATCATAAAATGTTCACACGGAAATTTCAAATTATATTGTTAAAAGTGCTACCAAGTTTTATAACCCGTAATCGAATCCGGGAACATTACCAAGAGTTTGTAACTAACTGAGCCATCAAGGTCATCATATATACATACATATGTTTATGAACACAAATGAGTCTTCATGTCGTACTAGTGTGATATCGATCTTCAGTGTGTTGCACAAGCACCGCACAAGCGTGCATTCGAACTATGGTGAGTAGCAGTACAGTTTTGTCGCTTAAGCGTTAAACGCACATCCATTTGTCGAGCTCGAGTAGTACACTCGCCTCAAAATGGTTTATGCACCAAATATGCGTAAATTTTTCTTGGATCACAAGAAAAAGATAGTGCACCTTAAGGTCCTACCATAAGGTGCACTATCTTTTTCTTGTGATCCAAGGGCCTATGGTTCCCGTAATGATAGCCCGCTTTATAACTTCCTGATTTCCTTTCCCTTATAAGGCTTCCTATTTATTTAAAAAATCCTCACATCGAACTTAACTCCTTTCAAGATACAACAGGCATATAAAACTCGGAAGCACTGTAGAAAAGGGTGTGAAAGTTAAACAATTATCATAAAAGAACAACAGAGAAACAATAACATCTTAAATTTTCACGACGCTACATAAAAAGTAAAGAATTTAGCGAATAAGTACAAATAAATGAAAACCACTATACCCGGACTTTCAATTCGATGCAGTAAGCTGACATAAGCTAATGTCACTTACTAAAATAATGATACCTTGATGGATTCAATCAATCGAATAATAAATGAGCAATTTTTTATCGTGAGAAATATAAATAAATGATAAAATGTATACTATTACATTTTATTTTGAAATAGTAACTAGATTTTATTACAAATAAATCTATTTTTATTAAAAATATTCAAATCTAACCAGACAAGATAGAAGCCACTCTTTAGGAAATTGTTCAATGTGATGAATATTTTAATCAATTGCGCGAGATAGCTATTAAAAAGATTGCTCCGCACCACCGCGATCTAATAAACACCGGTGGAATGGGTACAGGTACAGGGGCGAATTACAAAATATAAAAATGTTATCATGATCTATTCGGTTTATTTTTCACGCCCCTTTATTTTATTATTAAAAAAAAATTGTTTACATCGTTATTCGATTTTATTCCTGAATCGATTAATTTAGTTACATCACAATTTCGTAGTCGTCATTATCTGACAACTCAGAAAGTGTTAGTCTACTGCATCGAATTAAAAGTACGGGTATAATAAAGTCTTGGTTTAAACCACCCGTATTATCACGTTTCAATAGCATGAAATTGGTGATTATACAAAAACTGTTCCAGATGTTGCTTCCAATAACGTTCTGAGGATTACCACAGACACATGAAAAGAGTAACTATGGAGTTTCTTACCGGTTCTTCTCCATAGAAAACGACCAATTACGAACCGTGCACTAACTTCTGACGTTTTGTAAGTGCCCATGTAGGCCTATGTGAAATAAAATATTTTGAGTTTGAGAGTTTGACAACTAAGAACAAAGCGAAGATAGCACTAATATGAAGAATAGAGTAACATTTTGAATACACTGACAATTATCTATCGCTTGGGAAGAGATGTAAATATGTCTCACTAAAAGGCTGGAATAAAAAACCAGTAACTCCGCCATAGTCGGTCCTAAGCCCGTTTGAGAAAGGAGGAAGGATGGCTTGTCCAAAAATACCAAAATTCATAATAGGCTACTTCAGTAGGTGTTTTTTAATTATTTTTTTCCTTATGAGCCCACTCTTGCCAACAACCCTGCCATGCCTTTTATATGGTTTCGTAACCATTGAGGTGGGGCTTACTGGACTAATTTATACATGATATTTTTTATTAATGCACCTGATACAAATCTCATCAAAAGTATATTAAATAAAAAATGGATGAACGTTATTTTGAGTATTTTTTAAAATTTCTAATAATTACAACACTCATAAAAAAAAACCGCATCATAATCGGTTCACCCGTTTAGAAGCTACGGTGACACAGACAGACACATAGCAGTCAAACCTAATGGCTAGGTGTCAGACTTGTCACGGTGGAGCATACAGTGGAGGTGTGCCCCGCTTGGGTGGAGCCGTGTTCTCGTGGAGGCGATCGGCGGCGGCGACCTCTCGCGTCCGGCCTTGGTTCAGGTCATGGTGCGGGGCGAAGGGGAATGGGATGCAATCGCCTCCTTCTGCAAAACAGTCATGCTAGGGAAGGAGGAGGCTGAACGCGTGAGGGAGAAACAAATTCCTTCCTCAAGCCCCAGCCGTCACGGGAGACGCCCCGGGCGTCGGGGATCGCGAGCCGATCTCCGGCCACCGTAGACGCGGGCCCGCGGACGGCGAGCAGGAGTAGCTCAGTGTCCGGTAAGGACCAGGCCCGAATCGGCGGCGCGCCATGTTCCACGCGCGCTTCAAAGAGCTGTCAGCAGCATTGACGGGGCCCGATAGGGCTATTGCCTTACGGGGTTGCGGGATTGTTCTAACGAGATACCGCGGCCCCGAAACACAAAAGCAACTGAAGGAGCAGGGTGGGTTTTTAGTCAGTAGAAGTCTGACACTCCGCTCTACCTACAGCGGGAGGGGTCATTTGATGATTTTCCCAACAAGAAAAAGAAGGTGTCAGACTTGTGGTCAAGAGGTCGCGGGTTCAACCCCCACCCATCACACTATTGCCGTGAACCCACTCCAGACACAAGCATATTTAGCTTAGTTGGAGGGGTTAACAAGATTGCTAGTAATGTGAATTTACCCACAATGCTAGTTCTCTTTAAAAAAAAAAAGAAACTTATGTCATCCCTCTTTTTGCGTCGCTCATTAAATGTTCATTAATAAAAACAGATGAATAAAAAAGAGTTACTTACAAGAAAAGAACTCAATGAGTATCAAACATTTCTTCAACAACACTGTAAATGGGAAAAGTGCCTAGAACACTGGTAGCATTGCCACGTTGAACGGCAATGCTGATATACTTTGACTGACAAAGAGGTCAGCCCAGTTCGAAAGTTTTACTAATCGGGTACCGAACGAAAAACTCAATGCGCAGTCGGACTCCATGGGCCTGATATCTCATCCCCAAATTACTCCCTAAACTTGTTAAATTATGTTTTGACAAGCTTGAATACGAAGACAGTACTGTACAGTACAAAATTTTTAACGATTCACAAAATGGTTTCCGGAAAAATCGCTCTACAGTTTTGGCAGTATATAAATTTATTCAGGAAGCCATTGATATAATTAATAAGAAAAAATACGCTGTAGGGATACTATTAGATACGACGAAGGCTTATGATAAAGTACAATATAACATCCTGCTTAATAAGTTACAAGGGATAGGGATCCGCGGAAAAGCTCATGAATGGTTTAAATCATATTTAGAAGATAGAGAACACCAAGTAGAGATTGAGTACTATAATGAACATAAAAAGCTAATAGAATATATACGATCGGACAGCAATAAAATTTGCGCCTCAATCCCCCAAGGGAGTGTTATTGGATGTCTTTTATTTATCATTTATATAAATGACCTCCCAAAAATTATAAAAGAGTCATGTGTTCTGTTCGCTGACGATATCTCAGTACTGACTTCATGTCAAAACAATATTAATTTAACAGAAACACTTACACGCACTTTAAACAAAATAATAACTTGGATGAACGAGCACAACCTAGAGCTAAACTTCAATAAAACTAAAATCATGTCCTTTCACCCACGTCAAAAAGCTCCTTTGGATATAAAATTTATTTACAACGACACAACAATTGAAACTGTACAAGAATTCTCGCTACTCGGTTTATCCATAGACACAAATTTGAATTGGAAATCCCATTTAAAAAAAAAATTAGGTCAAAATTGACAAAATTTGCATATGCTCTTCGCGAAATTAAAAAAACGACGAATCTTCATACTGCTCTAGTTACGTATTACGCCTATGCATACTCATGGTTAAGGTATGGCATAATACTATGGGGAAACAGTAGGTACACACGCATCAACACTTTTTACACTCCAAAAACGACTCATCAGGATAGATACTAGTAAATATAGAAAACACAGACAGCTGCAAACCCCACTTCCAAGAACACAGTGTTAACACTTCCCTGTATATATATTTTGGAAATGTGCAAGTTTGTTAGACACAACCAACACCTATTCACTACACGAGAAAACATACAAACTCGCTATACATTACGACACAAAAATAGGCTTAATTTACCTGGTGGTTCTAAGCTGAAAATACTACAAGCACATTAGTTATGTCAGTAAAAGTCTACAATAAATTACCCGATATACTTAAAAATGTACAAAAAAACAATATATTTATATATAAATTAAAACAATTTCTAATCAATAAGTGTTATTATGATATAAATGAATATTTTAATGATAAATTAATTAACACGTTCGTTGCATTACGAGATCTATCAGAGGACTTTTGTATTGTGCGTTGAACATAATCGTGTTGTTTCACTCCTTGCGGGAGTATCTAACGTGTAAAGTTCTTTAAGTATAAGCAGGACAAATATACATATTTGCTTCCTACTTAAAGCTGAATTCAAGGACATTAAAAAAGAAATTAGAGATGGATTAGGTCCCTAACGCACTGTACTGTAATTATTATAATTCCTTGCGTTAGGAGATATGTCGGTACTCGTGAAATCATAAGCCTCGTAGACGCAAGAGATGGAGGGTGGGCGGCGCGGGCGCTGCGTGACTCGTTTTAGTGTTGTCCTAGTATCGACGTGGGAAGTCGCGCGCACGTTTTGGAAATAACAGTCGCGTATATACTACGTATTGGTTATTTTTGATAAACAATGAGTGCTTTTAAAAGAAAAATGATTAAAAAATCTATTTATTTTGGTGAGGTTTCTAACAAAAAATCAACGCCGGATTATACTGCTGAATCATTCAGTAAAATAAACATTTTGGAAAATGTTCAAATTTGCTCCCCATTGGCTAATAATGACAGTGATTCTGATTATTAAATATTTGACGTACCTAAAAAGAAAACGATGAACCTTTCTACTTTGGAGCATACGCTGTTAAGTAATGAAAATATATATATATATGTATATCAGCCCATGTATTGGAAATGGAAAACGATTTAGTGTGCTTCGGAATACGATATAAAGTCCAAAAAATAGTAACAATAATACCACATTATTGATGACGAATACTACACCGGCTATACCTACTGATCCTATGACACCTACTCGTAGATTTTGTGGTACTGTTTCTCGTAACCATAGTGGTTTATCTACTCCTAACTCGTGCACTCAAATGCTAACAGAATCATCCAACACAAATGCTAAAACTTCTCCTGCCTCGTTGAATGCTTTATGTACATCAAGCAGGTGCTCGTCTTTGAATAATATTTCATGTTCGTGCTTATTTATTAGAATTTAATGAGAGCAGTATGCAAAAATGGATTAAAACAACTATAAACGAAAGAAGAACCACAGGTAATGAAAAACAGTTTGCGTAATTAATAAAACTTTTTGAATCGATAACCGAGATATTATTTTATTCCCATCACTACTTACTAGACATATTGAACTATCGTCGGTTGCGGTACGAGATACTGTCGATATCAAATATTTTTTTGGTATTTGTAGTTTATTCAAATGTCATAACTGCGTGCGAACCTAGCAAAATATAAAGCAATAGGCTATCTTTCACCCCCAAAAACTTCAAAATATATGTCATTGTTTTTTTGGAAGATATAAATTATTTTCAAAACTGTATCTTTAGGAGACTGATTAGGTCTCAAACGCACGAAAGGGTAGGTTTGTTTCGAGATCTTTTAGGTCTCCAAAGCACCAGTTGAAAGTTTTTTGAAAATGATGGCGCAGGGAACGTGTTAAATAAATAAAATATAGTATTGTAATAAATGTATAAAATAGTAAGTAGTTAAAGTAATATTTAATAGTAATGGGCACTGGAGCAGTTAGCAACTGACCGTAATTTTCTCAGAAAAATTATCTTCAGCGATGAGGCCCATTTCTGGATGAATGGGTAAGTAAACAAACAAAAATGTCGAATTTGGGACGATACCAATCCACATGAGATCCATGAGCGTCCAATGCATCCCGAAAAGCCAACATAACCTATGCCATAGGTCGAATTCAGCCTGATTTATGCGCAAAAGTCATGGAAAATTGGATATCTCGCATGCAGTCCACCCAGAGAAGCCGTGGCGGACACTCGAATGATGTCATATTCCACACATAATGGCATCACTACATCTTTCAAATAAATAAATAATTTCGATAATATCTCACACACACTTTGTTTTATTTAAATTAAAAGATAGGACACGCTTAATGAAAGACCCTGTACATACCGAGTGCACGGCTTCTTTGGATGATAACAAACGATATGGCAAAGGTTTTCTAATCCTACGTCTACATGTGTGGAGCATATTAGAAATTTCAATACATTGATACCAGAGGCCGAATTTTTCAAATTAAGAACAACGAATAGAATTATCGTTTTATTGGCAAGTTACGTGGAAAGTGATGACCCTCATCGTGCTGTGACACGTTTGTTTTAACTGGTATTCAAGAAACATATGAAACCAATAATTTGGGTTACTTATTTTGAGCTGAAACTTTGCATAGATACTCCATACCAGATGTTGTCTTCCGTCCTTTTGGATAGATATGGGGTTTCCGTTACACGTTGTATATACCAAAACCTTATCTCGATTCGTTTAGCAGGATATTCGATTAACCTTATCCATACTGACTAATTATTCTCTCAATAATCTCTCAATATTAATTATTATCTGGTTAATGTAGTTTCCGCTGTACTATAAATTCTATAATCTAAAATCTTTAAGCTCCTTGAAGAGTTGAAGTGACCTACACACATGACACACGACACCCTACTGACATGTGCAACGACGACAAACGGCGTGAAGATGTCTATAACAACCAGCCAACCAATTATATGCATCCTTTCATCATGAGCCTAGTCATAATTAAAACAGATTTCCAAGCGACCATTATTTTAAATGTAAAAACAATTGAAGGTACGCTCTGGTTAAAAATAAAATCATGGGTTAGTGTGCAAAATAATGTATTGGAGGTCCAGTAAAGAAATATCGTCTTGGCTATGTCACATCCACAAAAGTATCTTCAAATGTTGAGTACCCTTTCCGAGACCAACCGAGGATAACCGAGGTAAACATTACGTACTTAATAAGCCGTTGTCTTTTATAACGGCTAAAATAATATTAATGCAACAGTCTTACCAAGGGGGATAGTGCTACCCCTTTACCCAGTTACTGCGTTACGAAAACCAAATAGGCAGTCGGCCGACGTAACGTAGATAGGTGCGAGCTTTTTACATATACATGGCAAGTCTACCCAAACTTAAGTGAAAAAATCTGTTGTCTGTAAAGTCGGTTTACTGACGATAGTTGAACGTGACAACGTCATAAGAAAATACTGATGGAATGGTTGCATTTTTCAAAAGAATTTTTTTATTTTACATCACTATTACTCCACTTCTCATGACAATGGAAGAATCCCTACACAGTGACGTCATCTCTTACCGTTTTATGATAGCCTAGTACTTGACTCGTTGATTCATACATAAATGTCAACTTGTAGATCCAATTTGATTTGCTTTGGAACGCCTCAGAGCGATGGAACGCCTCAGAGCAAATATAATTATGTATCATCTATGCTCAGAGCGAGGTAACGCCGCCGCATGAGTCATGTATTTTCGTGCGTGCAGCCAGCTTCAGCGAATTATAAGACGTTGTCACGTCAAAAAGGCCCTAAGGACAAAGGTAAGGAAGGATGGTTATTCAATCGAACATTATACGTATTTCTATGTATATTGTAGCAGAGAACGGTTTTCAATTATTCCTAGTTATACTTACCTAGTATTAAATGGTCTGCATTAATTTATCAGGAATAAAACACTAAATTATAAAATATGTTCTCATAAATATGAGGGAAAAAAAACTATCCAATATTTATAAGGCCGTGCGCGCACTGCGTTGCGTTTTGGAAACACAAAGTTTGTGAAGTATGGAGTGTCATAGAAGTGCGCGCACTGCGGTGGAATAAACGCGTGCGGTAGAGTCACCAGTGGCCCCTCGCTGCAAAATTGCGGTGAGTCTACAGCAAATATTTTGTATCGCATAGGAATGGATGTAATACCGCGCACTGCGGTGAAAAAAATGCACGTTTTGTCTGATAATGTTGCCATACGTACAGATTTTTTTGTATTTATACATATTTTTGATGTATGATACAGATAGCACTCGATACAGATTTTTATAAAAATTTCACACTGTATTGATAGATAGATAGATAGAATAAATATACTTTATTGTACACCAAAATTTAAACACACCTATTTAACAATATTGCTTATTATATGGTAACAATGGCGACCTTATCGCTGAAAGCGATATCTTCCAGACAACCTTAGGAAGGACTTTAAAAACTTTAATTAAAGTGGGGAGGGCAAAATTAGTGTACTTATTACTCATAAAAACAGAGAAAAAAATAATTATTAAAATATTAAAATTAATATACCTATATGTATATATCAGATAACTGTTACAACTAAAACAGAACTTAGCAAAATAAATTACCTAGATACCGCATTTATTACGTTACACACACCATTGTACGAATCTATTCTTTATGGTTATTTTTTATTAGAAACGTTCATTTAAACATTCTAATTAAGTATATGCATTATAGAGAAAATTCCATATTTTGTGATGATGCCGCCAATAAAACGATTTTCAAGCTCTTACATTGCAAGTACTACGTCAATAGATACCTATGTTAAAATAATGTACTACGGAAATGTGTATATCATAAAAAGGCCTACAAAAAAGTCCGCGATAGCATATATCTATCTCATATGGTTGACTCACAGTAACCATTTTTATCTCTAAATAATTAATTTCAAATATTACTCTATTTGTAAAAGGTAATTTCTCCTAATAAATACTATTCTTTATCCAAATAAGTATATTATTTACCTTGGTCATTTAATGTAGATCAAAAATTGTCCTTTACTTTTTCATTTAAATGTTTAGAAGTTATCACAGATTTAAAATTACGCAGCCAAGAAATTCATTGCAGCGAAACGGCTGGCACAAGACTGATTCAAGATGAAACTTTTTTATATAAATATTTTAAATTAAATGATAGCTAATCGCACTTTTTGTAAGGACGTACCATCACTGTCGAAGAAAACAATTGTTAAGGACCCCGTGTAAAGGCAGGCCAGGGGCCATACCATGACGTGTTAAAGCGATAGTCGTTCGAGCGAGAAAGAGAGATGGAGCTATATAGCGTGCATAGCTTCATCCCTCTTTCTCGGTCGAACGACTCTCGCTTTAACACGTCATGGTATGGCCCCAGGCCGCTAGTATATAGGTATTGTTCGTAAATGTAAACTAGATAAGGCCGGTTTATCCCTGAGAAAAAGTTTTTTGGATAAGAACGTATATATCTGACGAAAACTTAGTAAGTTGGTTTGTAACGTAATAAATGCGGTATCTAGGTAATTTATTTTGCCAAGTTCTGTCTTTAGTTGTAACAGTTAATTTTATCAATACAGTGTAAAAGTTGTATAATGGTGAACGCAGACCTAGCCGCACCGCAGTCTCTACAGTCCCCGCAGTCATCGCTTTTTGTTAATGGCCTCGCACATCTAACCGCGCCGCAGTCTCTACAGTCGTTCCCGTCAGTGTTGCCAGATTTTTGAAAGCATTATCTGTACCGAAGATTCAAAAAATCTGTATAAAATCTGTATTTGGTATTGGTATTTTGCTCTTTTGTGTATTTTTATCTGTAGGTGCTATAATAGGGAATAAGCAAGTAATTATTTATACGAGAATAAGTAATTTTATTATAAACCGTTGACAGAGATTCTCTGTCTACTTTATAACTCTGGCAACACTGCGCGCCGTGGATGCGAATGAAGTCATCCGCGCTGCGTGCGTATGACGTCATCAGCTGCGGCTAGGGGAGTTCGGTCGTTTCAGGGACTGCGGCGACTGCGGCGCGGGTAGGTGTGCGAGGTTGCTTAGAACTTCATATAAAGAATTCGAATGCAAAGACTGCGGCGCGTGCGGTGCGGCTAGGTCTGCGTTCACCATAAAAATCTGTATCGAGTGCTAATCTGAATCACACATCGAAAATATGTATAAATACGAAGAAATCTGTATGTATGGCAACATTGACAGACAAAAGATGCGTTTTTCTCGCCGCAGTGCGCGCACCTGAGATTGCGGTTATTCTACCGGTGCGGTAGAATTACCGCAATTGCGGCCACCGCAAGGCAGTGCGCGCACGGCCTAAATAAACTTGGCGAGATGAAGGGAAAAGTTGAGTACAAATATATATTATTATATATGACTCCGTACACATAAATTTGGCAGTTAATACAATCTGCCAAATTATGTGTACGAAGGCATACAATATATCATTATCTTTGCAGAGTTTATAACTATTAAGGATTGGCGTACCATTTCTCTTTTGCATATATCGCTATAAGTCTAGCTTGGTCAACTAATCTCTATCATAATGCTTAGTGAATAATAAGTTTAAAAATCAAGTGAGAATTGCTAGAAGTGGAAGACACCTCACCTAAAGCCATTCCAACATGCCTGCCATACGTAACCAAAAGTACGTAGTTACTGATATACCTATCTAAAGATAATTATGTTTTAATATATTTAAATAACAGCGTTTTTCGTAAATAAATACGAGTGCACTCTCAAATGTGCAAAGGCACCCTCTCTACTCAAGACCTAGTGGCCGACTGGCGCAAAGAGTATGATAAGCCGGCTCTACACGTTGGCCAACACAGTGGCGAATGTAGTGGCCAATGACTATTCGCCAACGTGTAGAGGGGGTGTTTGTGCACCCAACATGCACAAACACGCCGTCTACACGTTGGCCAATATGCATTGGCCACTACATTCGCCACTGTGTTGGCCAACGTGTAGAGCCGGCTTAAAACCTAGACTGGCGCATCGGGATCAAAATTGCCCTCGTAAACTCTTCAAAACTTGCTAATTCTATTTGTATACCTACTCACCCTCTTTTATCAAAGGTGTAGACTTGAAATCGATACCGACATTTTTATCGTTTGTTATTTCTTTTTTTTACTAAATCTTTTGATTATCTGCAAAGTTTTGAAGCAGTTTCTCTCGTAAAGTTATCCTGTAGCGGACTGCGCGGAGACATAACCTCCGTAGTCGAAGCCTCGCGGTAGACTGATGAGTTCAAGGCCCCTAAAGTAAACGTAAAATTTTGTCTCACCCCACCAAGATAAGGGGTGTGAGGATTATAGTTGCAAAACTTCTGAATAATTCCGAATAATTCCGGAATACTTCGGGGAAAGTTTCTTTAAATGGGAATTATTCAAAATGATAAATTCATTTGAATCATTCTGATTTAAAGAAACTTTTAATTATTTATTAAGATTTCAACTTTTTTTGCTGAAAAATCGTATTTTGCATCGATCGTCGATCTCTGTGCGCCGGCCGTTGCCGCCGCGCTGGCACCGCGACGCGCGCACCCGACTGCCACCGGCCACGAGTCGTGCGCAGGGTTGGATTTATGTATGTTGAAAAAGATAGTACAAACAAATGAAAAGGATAGTATTTATAAAAAAAATATAGTACACTTTCATTTTTTTTTTAATTTAACATATAATAGTCATTAAAATCAACATCCGTTAAGGCAAAATTCTCAGTAGGAATAAAATCAGTAAAATTCCCACTTTTGTTACCGCTTTTGATAACGTCACAAGACAATAAAATGGCATTTTAAATATAAATTATTATAGTACAAAATCTAACCCTGGGAAAGAGAGAAGTGTACTTCGGAAGATAATCAGGGAATCTCCGGTCATCAACACAGAAAACCTTGAAAGATCAGAATTCGGTCAGAATATTCATAATTATGACATAAAACTTAGCATTCGGGAGCAAACTTTAAATTATAGTATGTTAACGTACTATCCTTAGATGTGGATAGTATATAGTACAAAGGGCGAAATTATAGTATAAATACTATAATTATAGTACAAAATCCAACCCTGGTCGTGCGTGCAGGCGATGGCGGTGCAGGGTGCGGTAAGAGGGAGGGGATGCTGCTCCCCGGAGAAGTTTTCACCCGCGCGAGAAAGATTCGTACCCCGCAATCGAATGTTTCCGAATATTTCGCCCGAATAATTCAATGGGAATAAATGTGTTTGCTTGTTGTGTGGTGGGTGAGTTAATTATTGTTCACTGCGAGAGTACGTATGTACGCTACGAGAGTAAAATATAAATGTTTATTTTATTATAAATGGGATTGATTAAGTATATGTTGATATTTTTATAGGTAGATTTATTACCCTGCGATTAACAGGATTTTTATTCTTTTGTTTTTAGGTAGGTACTATCGGCCAAAGATACGCATACTCACTTATGAAAATATTTCTGCGGAAGCGCAGCTAGTGACAAACCACATCCCTTCCTGTTTTCGCCCAATTAGAAATAATATGCATTTCATATTTTTTAATAATATGCATTTTTTACATACAGGGCGTGTAACATTATATTAATACTTACTATTACGAACACTACTAAAATACGCTTCGTGCATCCTATTGGTCAAAATACATGCATTAGGCGATCGAGTTGTAAGTCGTGCTATGCAATTATAGCCTTAAATGTCAGTTGTGAAATAAAAAAACCAGGCCAAGCATATTTGATTTGCTATTTGAAAAAGGGTTACCTATGTTTTTGGTTAGTTTGTATGTAGCTCTGTACGCATCGCGAGTATTCGCGAGTCGCATAGGTAGGTATTAATCATTACCTACCTACTTAACGCGTATAATAGCCCAGTCAATAAAAGCAAATAAAGGCAAACCTTGCAAGCAAACACGTTTTGATGCGGTTTTCAGAAAAGTATTTGTTCTTACCAAGGAACTTGTAACTAAACTGGAATGCGGACGCGAAGCTCAAATCCGTTCCGAAGAGTATACCCTCGAAGGACCTAGCTATCTCTTTCTAGTAGTGTGTATATCAATTCGTGATAAACGTAAGGACAATTTTATTTGATGCAATAGTTGCAGGTTTTTTTAAGACACTTATTATTAACCTTACAAATGATATATTTCTGTTACCGCTATAACAAAAAATACTAAAAATTAATTAAAATAAATATTCAAGGGAGACTCCCATACAACAGTTGTGATTTTTTTGGCGCTTTTTATAGGTAATGGTTCCGTACCATTCATTACCTACCTATAAAAATACCCTTCATGCGTGAGTCCGACTCGTACTTGGCCGGTTTTTTTTTCTTAACAACCTATTAAATAGAAAGAAAGAAATAAATTCTATTATAAATACAAAGGTCTGTGTCGGTCTGTTACGCTTTCACGGTTAAACCACAGAGCCGCTATCAAAAAAAATTGGCATGGAGATAGTTTAAAACCCTGGGATCTATATAGGGTTCTTTCTATCTCAGATTTTTGAATAGTTGCTCGGTAGCGCGATATAACAGAATTCCACGTGGGCGAAAAGCTAGTTCTCAATATATATCTGAGGAACTTATATTGAGCGCGCTAATTTCTATAATAAACCCTTCCTTATGCGGGCTAAATGCAAAATTGGTTTTGTTAAGCAGACTTTATTGCGTTGAATTATAAACTTTCAAAGTGGTTAAGAACCGTGATACAAATACAATTATTGCAGATACAGAATTAATAACAGAATCAATAGCTGGCAATTCTTCGAAGGCTTGGCCTTGATAGGCAGTGGTATAGACGTCCAAATAAACGTGCATTAATTGGTAATCTACGTTTATTCGACACTTCTACGGTCAGAACCAGTAGACTAAAAATAAAATGAATTGAAAATGATGCAATCTATACTAATATTATACAGCGGAAAAGCTTGTTTGTTTGCTTGAACGCGCTAATCTTCGAAAGTACTGAGTGGATTTGGATGCAATTTGGTATGGAAGTAGCTTGAAGCTTGAGGAAGGTTATAGGCTACTTTTTACGCGACTGCAAAAAAGGAGAGTTAATTTTTTACCGTGACAGAATCCACGGGAGCAAAGCCCCGCGTTAGTACTAGTGTTTATATATAATTAAAACTACTAAAACCCTTCATGAAAAACGATGATTATAAATAGAAAGAATAACAGAAGAGATATAATTTATTTATGTATATATTTATTTAGGTTAACCTACAATTGTTTACACTATACATTTGTATGAAACAGTCATATTACATTTATAAGTGTAACAATTAATTACAGGCTAACACCACATGTGCTATTTAAGGTTAGAAATCAATATTATTATCAAACATAATTCTAAATATAAAGGAGGCAGATCGAATGACAATTATAAGGTTATTATTATTAGGTTGGTTCTATATTTTCTAGTTCTTCATATGTTGCAGCTGCAGGTTTGTTACAAGATTGGCTTGACACACAACCCTAAAAAATGTATTACACTATTATTAGTTAAAAGTATGGAAATAATCTTTAAATTATGAATTATTATTATTATTTGTCGAAATTAACTAACTGTAGTGGATAAGAGTTAAGTAATTAAGTTATAAGTAATTATTAATATAATAAACTACACTTGTAAGCAAGTTTGCGTAGCTGAGTTTTTGGCCAAAATGATATAAAATATTTTTGCCATCAATTTGCTAAGCAAAAGTAAATAAATCAACTAAAATGTCGACTTTTATGCTTATTAATTTGACTCCTTTTATAACTTTCACTTACCAGGTCTTTGAATGTGCCCAGTACAGGTTGTATATTCTTTTCTTTAGTGGGTTTCAATATTATAGTACTTAAAACATTTATTTATTTCGCTTTAACAGGAATCTAAAATAATAATAGACTGATGAGAACAATATTTTAGTATTTATGGTTAAGATAGATTCAAAATGAAAATTCATCTTGCGCGTAGCAAGATGAATTTTCATATTCTATTCATATTCTATTTCGAAACGGTGATCTTCATGTCATTTGTAAAGATTTAAAACCTACTTTAGGGAAAATGGATGGAATTGCATCATTTGATCTTGTTTCGAAATGCAATATTTCTTCGGGCTTGAAATGGCGGCTACAAATTTTGGAACCGTTTCTGACCTTTTTCTGTGTAGAACACTGAGCCACCGGTCTCGATCATCATTTATAGGAAAGCGTAAAATAACAAAAAATAATAAATAATGAGATGATAGAAAAAAAAAAACGACGGGTTGCACTCCGGGAGTGCCGGCAGAAGTGAAAACTTGAATATTAACGTTGTGAATTTTTGATATTTTGGAATGTTTAGGGAATAATTTTGCACGAATTGCTTTAATTATCAGTATAAAAGTACTATCATTTATGTGGTAGAATACAATATTTATTTATTGCGCTGTCGTACACAAACATGACAATTTATATTACATTAAAAAGTTTATCACTTAGACTCTCCGTCCGGCTTACGAATTCTCGATCAGGTTACGTGTCCTGACGCGAGTATAACATTTTTTACCCATTACAAAAAAGTGCACAACGCCGCTAAACAAGTTTTCACTTCAATAATAAATAAGAAGAATAAAGAGAAGAACATCCACTTTTACAATGAAAACATAGTCACCCTAAATGCAATTTGTAAACAAAGTCACAAAACTTACTTAAAAAAGGAAATTCCAGACCCGGGGTACCCTTCACTCTTGCGATTAACCACAAAACACGTTCTTACCATGGTTAAAGTATCTTGCACTTTAATATTACGAAAACTCACAAAATTAAATATATTGCAAATTTACAAACATACAGATGTCAAGTAAACGTCAGACAGCAACGTAGTAATTGCCATGTATAGTATAATATATCACTACTAATTGTTACAAATTCCATTTTTTTTTGTTTTAAACATCTTGTGATTGCATGGTAAAATAACTTTAATTTTCATTAATATGCATACAGTAATAATGGCAATTCATTTTAAAGATAGAATTCCAAAGAAGTTTAAAACTAGGTGTTATTACTACAACAGACAGGTCGAAAAAATTACCATTGAAATAAATATTTTTAATCTGACACACAGAAGAAAGGGACACAATCCACACACGGCACTGTCTCGCTCGGAACGAATAGTTCCTTCAGTTTTATGCGTGCAAGTTTATACTCTATTGTTTAACAGCTAAGAAAGACTTTCTGTATTCTTTGAATCATTCGTAAGCAATCCAGTTAGTAGGTAGAAGATCCTTGGTTCTTACCTACTTAGGAGCAGGTTTTGGTATATTAACAGACTTCAAAGGTCGATTTCCCTGTTTTTTTTTTGACAGTTGAAATATTCCCAAAGTTTCGGAATATTTCAGAATACTTCCGAAGTATTCGACGGGAATGATTCGGAATGTTTCCCGCCAGCATCTATAGTGAGGATTAAAGTCTGGTTGTGTCTGTTAACGTAGTAACTTTCATTCATGATTTTCGATGAATGAAAATGTTGAGCATATTCAACAGCAAAGACTCTGTTCAACAGTCACGATCGTGTATTTGGAGTATGGAAAGTGCCTATACAAATGCGAACTTAGAGAAGATCGGTGGATAATTAGTGAGTAAAATAGTTTAGCGGAAAAATATAAATACCTGGGTACTAGTGATATAAAGTGCTAAGAAATAAATAAATACTTTTATTTCGGATAAAATCCATTTGGTTTGTATTCAAACAACTTAGGCAAAGTCAAATCCATTTACTTGCTTTAAATGTGATACAAAAGATGATAGAAAGATAATAGTGCAATGACACATTTCGCCATAAATTAACATGCAAATATTAAACAATCATAGGGTGCTATAAATCTTAACTATAACTGACTGAACACAATAATATTTAAAAACCTTGAAATAAGGGGTTCCTTATAGGTACTTAAAAATAGAATATAAAAACATAACAAAGATGTCCAAAATATTGTTACGCAAGTCGTTTAGCTTTCTGTCGAAGTTTCTCGACGTACTTACGTCGAGAAACTTCGACAGAAAGCTAGAATGTTCGAGACACTAGCGCCCTCTAGCGGCGAGTAGCAGTACTGTGTATCTCGAGTAGCTTCCTGGAATATTCTAGGCAGTATAAATAGTGAGTCGATTTTATAAGAATGTTCTAGAACTCATATACCGGGGTATAAATAGCTCGCAGAGGAACGCAGATGGCAGTCTTATTACGAGGCCAATACGCGATATAATCGAAGCTTTACTAGTGAATTTCAGTGCGATTTAAGTGTTAAGTTTTTATTTTGTGTTTAATTAATTAAAGTGTTAATTTTGGTTTGATTGGCGTTAATTGTTTCTATCCCGAATCCCAGCTCGTAACAATATCCTGAAACAGCCAGATTATACAATTGTAATAAATCTACCAATTATTTCTATAATGGTACGACCCGTACCACTGACAAGAACCTTTTCTGAAAAACTTAGTCATAGAATAAAAACTGTGAGAGATGAACTATTTCTTTAAAACTATGCAGTTTTCCGTAGGATAGATCTTTAGTAAATTTTGGTATAGAATTATAAATAAGTGGGGCCATATAACCAGAGCTGTGCTTGAATTTATTTTATTTTATTTATTCAAGCGTAGGCAATTTCAATTGATGTTGTGTAACTTTTAGTTTATTGTTATTTTAAAAAGTTCGTAGATTTAAAAGCTTAAATAAGTTAAGATTTTTTTTATTTGGCTATTTCAAATATATAAATACTGGGAACTGTGCGTAGGTTATTGGAATTTAAATAATGGTTTGTAAGAATCAGTCCAGTCTGTATTAAAAATTGTGCGAATGCATTTTTTTGAACTAATACCTCTCTAGGAAACTAGTATTAGTAGTTGTTAAATAGATCTACACGTGTATGCTTTAAAAATTGTTACAGCAAACTATACCTTAACCTGAAATTGTTTTCTTTTGAAATTAAAAGCCAAATCATTCTGATATCTCGCAAAACATTATTTTGCTGCAGAGTTATTTTATAATTGTGATATCTCCTAAGATATGTATTGAAATTAATTAATGTAAAGGGCAATTTTGTTTATGGTTAGATAGATAGTCATAATAAGAATAAACGAATATTTATTTTGATAAGGATTAATACAATGCTTATAAAAACACATACCCAAATAAAAAATATTACTAGAAAGAAGAGGAATTATTCAGTCGTATACGATTTATGCGTAATTATAACCATTTAGACAGTGCATCAAGTATAAAGTAATAGATTTATAAAGTAAGAGATTCTAATGATTGCAGCGTGATTTTATATACCCTATGTTCTCGCTTATAAAGTTCAGTAGTTTTATAGTTTATCCATAAAAAACAAATCGTTATTATATTAGTGTAGAATCGTGCGTAGGTAGGTACAATGTCATAAATATCTCAAGGAACCTTCAAATTAGCTCTAGTTCAAGGAACTTTTTGGATATCGCCGCACAGCTGGTTTTTTTTTTTCATTCACAATACTTCTTTACTTTGATTTTGTCCAAAAGGTGTAAAATAAGTATTGTAAATAAATAAATAAACAAGAAGTTAATTACTTTATTGTGATACAAACACCCACCCACTGAAAACTCAAATAAATAAAAGACATGAACAACATGATTTAAATAATAATTTTGCATCTACGATTCTTTTGTACTTTACCCTTTATAAATATTTTGGTGTGAACAAGACTAAACCTCGGGCTATCGAGGTTTAGTATAAGGTTATAACATAAGGTTCACTGAATACCAAGCGACCGAAGTTTATCCTCCCGTGACAGATCCTGTCGGCGAAGCGCCTTGTATCGCACCTCTGCACCAAAATACTCCACTGTACATATGATCCCAGTATTACCCTTTAGATCCTTAATATTTTTCATAATAGAACGCAGTTCCGCAAATGTTGGAATTTCTCGAGCGAAGATTTGTGCATCGTTCAATCCGGCCTCCGTAAACAATTCACTGTTCTGAGTTTCATAGAGGACGAAATAGTCATTGTTTATTAACACCGCAACCTTGCGGCTTCTATATTTCATAGCACCACATCTGCAGGAGACGTTTAAAGTAGGTGCCACGTCCCCGGCAGACTCCACCGTCACCACAGGGAACAGCAGATGCTCAGCACGCTGCCCCGGCAGATTGAACACCAACATCGTCGTATTCTTGCCGTCCGCACAGGCACATTGTATATTGTTAGCATCTTTATCGATAGACACTCGCATACAGGTTGGAACATACGTGGTCACAGGGTAAAACGCCACCGGCACCCAGCTACCATATAGTTCTTCCACACTCCCAGCGTCCACAACAACAAGAACCAAAAACACGAAAATTTTCCACATTTTAAGTCTTTAATCTTCATGTTCCTACTGATTCATCCTTGCGAATCGCTTGTCTTTATAGTAACTACTATCGTATTATGTGGCTAACCTTTGGCATTTCACAGATAAGCCATTTTGCATTGTTATATTATTCCTTAATAAGACATTTGCAGTGATACTTGGTCTAATCGTATACATTTATTTATTAAGAAAAACTTTAACCTGTTTGACTGTGTTTTAATATTGAGAGGACGTAGGTAATGTATTTCTAATAATATGAAGCAGGCTTCCTATAATAAAATGACTTTTGTAAATTGCAATACCAAGAATTATATAAGGCCGCACATTTATAAGCATTTCCTTATTTTAAATGTTATGTTGTGTGGACGAAATATGTATGTCTGTAACTCGAATGCCCCAAATATAGTCTGTATTTTTCCGAGGAAGATGCGTGAAATTTAGATTTGAATTCGTTCTAGATTTTGTAGCTGTTTCTTAGTTAATTCTATATATAACAGATAGATCAACTTAATCAAGAATTGGTAGAAGAAGGGAGTGAGAGTGCGCAGTTAAAGTGATGGTTAGAAAAAATTGTGCAGATATCGTAAAGCTCTCGCAAGGGCTTACAACTTGTCGCTATTTTTAAGTTTAAACCATGAACCCTGTGGAACACACCTCTTGCAGATATAATGACCCATGACGTGAATGAAACTTTTAGGCTTTTACGATGGTCTCAAAGGTATCCATTCGCAATCTTTGGAGAAATTATGTTAAACGACCTGTGTATGTCGAGTGCATGGAAGGAGCCTCCCCGAGCAGCGTAATCCATTTATTACTTTTTGAAAAGTACCCCTAAAAGTCGATATCTGAGGAGTTAAAGTTTGTATGAAAGAATCTTATTATTCGTAATCACTTTTAGATAAAAAGTGATTACGAATAATGGCCGAAGTCAATAATGAAAGATCTCATCATTAGTTTTATAAAGAACACCATACATAAACGTTTTAGGGGTTGCAAAATATTGTATGGAAGAATCTTATTCTTTTGGTCAAGCGTATACTCGATCTTTATAGGGTTTCATACTATTAGATTAGTTTAAAGAAAATTCCGTGCGTCTCGTGTATTATTTTTATTTTTATTTATATCACTTATAACTCTTGCAATGTTTCAACGTACACTAAAATATTCTGATACTTAGAGAACTATACTACACTCTTCGCTGGTTCTAATAAGAATGCCGAGTCAGCCTCTCGTATAGCCTTTTTATAACTTCTGTCATCACGCCTTCTACCGCGTTTTACGAGAATAATCATTTAACAACTAGTCTCAACTATTTGAATTGAATCGAGTTTAACAAAATATATTTCAATTTTAAAATTAAAACTAACAATACAAACTGGCCAAGTCTATAATACTCTTGGAAATAAAGTTGATTTATTTCCAAGAATATAATAATAATGGAGGTTTCCTTTATAACTTGAACGAGGACATAAATTGAACCCCTGATGGGATAATTTGAAAAAAAAAACCTTTTTTATGGTCATATTAATGTTTAATTCCTTAATGTATAAAGCCCCTATTTCTTCATTTCCAGAAATCTACAACTTGGTTTAAAACATTAATTACGTACTTTTTATTTCAATATATTGTTGCTTTGGAATTATTTGGATGAGGCAACAGGCAGGAACTAGTTAGATAATGCACAATTGGGTTACTTTATAGGAGATTGGCCTTCCTTTACACGAGTTTTGTGTGCTATCAATAACTTTATCATCTAGTGGATAGATCGTAGGCATTTTTGGCATAAATACAGATGACGCGATGATCTAAGTTAAGGCTTAAGCTACCTTTCGACAGGCCCGTTGGTCTACTGGTCAGTGGCCCTCACTGCTATGCACAAGGTCGTGGATTCGATTCCTACCCAGGACAAATGTTTGTGTGATGAGCACGATCATTTATTCTTTGTCTGGGTGTAATTTATCTATAATATGTATGTATTTAGAAATATATATGTATGTTTATCAGTTGTCTAGTACTCATAGCACAAGCTCTGCTTAGTTTGGGACTAGATGGCGTGGTGGGAAAGTTGTGGAATATTATTATTATTATTAAACTTTCATCCCCTATTTCAACCCCTTACAGCAACCTTTACTTAAACTAGGTTTTAATTTTCAGGAAATCAATCTGTTGCTTTCACCCTCCTACACTAAAATTACGTCGTCGGAGGATACTATCTACAATGAAGACGTACCTACAATACCTTTTTCTGAAACCCACTAACAGTAGCGACCATGCTAAAGGCTGGCTTAGTGATAACGGTTATCCTAATCGTTTCAAATTGAGTAACACTATCTGAGTTCTCGTAACCCTTGTTAAAAATAAACTTTACAATACAACAATCATAACAGTTTTAATCAATTCAAAGTCAACTATCGGTACTTAATAAGACATTGTGGTCAAAAGTCATAACCTTTTTTTGAAATTAGCATTTTCAAAAACCGGTTATGTACTCGTAAAAAAATATTTTTTATCGCAAGTGCGCTTATCATTTTTGGAAGTCATATATTAAATTTTTTTCGTCTGTTTGTTACAGAGAGTATTCAAATCAGTGGTTTGTTACTACAGATCATAAATTACCAAAATAATGTAACAATGTAAATGGCTAGGCAAATGTAATATCAAATCAAACTATTTAACTAATACTATCTACTATAACTATAAACTATCTAACCCAAAATTATATTAAGTATGCCTTATTTTTTAAGGTTCTTTATTTCATGATTATATAATGATTACATTTGATTATTACGTTGCATATTAGACGTTAAACGTCATGTGAACCATAGAATGTTGGTTGAGTTAACCTGACTAAATATGTATGATAATGTACATAATGTTATCATACCTACAAATATTTAAAATGAACTGATCAGATTTGGAGTGGTAGCGATATGTAAAAAAATAAGTTATTTCATCAGCATAATGTTGATAGGTAGGAAACAGCGAGTCATGATTCTTAGACCCTGTGGTCTATTAAAAACAAGGTTTAATCCGAAATAATTAATATTTTGGAACGAAGAACACTGCTCTCATTTAGACTGATCTGACGAAATAATAGTTGTTTTGAACCTTCTTTCAAAATAAATATCACGTTTAACGCGAGAGGAGTCGTAGGCCTAACTCGTACTTTTTTATTATAATTATTAATACCGCGACCCCGGGGTTAATGCTATAAATTTTTAGGTCTACCCAAATTATAATGAGTCACAAAAACAAGTCGTGTACGTCAATTTAATTTTAATTGTCGAGATAAAATAAGTAGGTAATTAGATATAAACAGCTTGATTAGTAACTACCTACTGGAATATATTATTTGTATATAGGTTCTGTAGTCAATCACGAGATACAGTGGTCATGTACCCCCAATCAAAGGGATTGGCTGTAGAATGCATGAATTGACTTCGTTTGGACCATAAGGTCGTTGGAGGTGGATCTGGATATTTACAATATATCTACTATAATTAATATTATTTTAAAGAGAACTAGTAATGTGGGTTTTTACCCAACTAAGCTAAATATGCTTGTGTCTAGAGTGGGTTCACGGCAATAATGTAATAATTTCTTAAGGCCGTGCGCGCTCTTGCCTTGCGTTTTGGAAACGCATAATCTGTGAAGTAAGTTTTATACAAGTGCGCGCACTGCGGTGGAATAAACGCATGCGGTAAAGTCAACGTTGGTCTCTCGCTGCAAAATTGCGGGGGATCTACCGCAAATATTTTTGTATGTCTGGCGTTTCTCCGGTGATAAATCATAATAAAATAATGATATTTATTTTACAAATCACTACATAATATAAAACAAAGTCGCTCTGCGCCTCTGTCTGTCTGTATCTAAGTTTTCTTCTTTCAAACCACGCAACAGTCAATCATTATTCTACCGCATCGGTAGAATAAACGCACCGCGTTCCACCGCAAGGCAGTGCGCGCACGGTCAAGTTATATGGATGGATGCGGTTATGGATGATTGTTGTTCAATCACGCCAAAATGACTGCACCGTCCTGAATGAAATATGGCACAGAGATAGATTAAAGTTTGGAATAGCACATAGGCAAATTTTTATCCCAGGATAATGAGAAATATGTGCCTATTTAATATAAATAATATTAAATAAATTGTTTATTGTTCCAAAATCTTTGTTTTATACGGCTATAATATGGGCATAACATCTGAACTATAATCAGTATTATGACGTTCCCATTGCTGGTACAGAAATATCCTTTTTCCCAGATGGGGATGTCTCATACCTTCAAATATTTTGAAGGTTCTGGGTAATGGCGATTCCCTTGCAATATATTTTTCACCATTTTGAGAACCAAATTTTAATCACCATGATTATATAAATAACGCAGTGATGTGTTTACGCACATGCAAAGGTTACAAGATTGGAACCGCATCCCCCATCACTGTTCTTCTTAATTAGTCACTATATTTTAATGAGCTCCTTCTTATCACTTTTTTCGATTGTTCATACGATATAGATAATCATCATCTTGAAATATGAACACGCGCTTTTACAAAAACTTCTTACCAAAAAATTAAACCGTCTTCTAAAAACACTGCAAAGTGAAAAATAACTTTAATTTCGGTAGTCGGTGTCTTTAATTTTGTATTTTCGTTTTCAAACAAAAAAGAATTGTTCCAAATCGGTTCAGCCGTCTTCGAGTAATCAGTGATCAACTGATCACACATAAAAAAAAATATACGCGTCGTCTTGATAACCTCCTCCATTTTTTTTTGGTTCGTTAAAAATAGGTACCATTTTTAGTTACTTACAAAGTGAACAGTTAATTCAACAATACTACAAGTATAATATGAAAATAAGAGCAAAACAATTCTATTATTATTATTCTTAACAGTATAAAACATAAACACTGGAAAAATCTTTTCAGTGTCAACGTGTTTTCAACACTCAAATACTGTATTTTGTTCACACATCTGTCTGTGTCAGGTTCGGAATCCAGTGTAGGTACTTCACACAAGTGGTTTTTCATCCATTTCATATAGGCCTACCTACGGCTCCCTAGGTCCATAGCACATGAGTAGGTAAACGGAACAGAGTACAACCGCGCGAATCGGTTACTACAAACACGCGGGGTATGAGTGCGTGACCACAGGCCACTTGTCGCGTACGCGGCGAGACTGGAAAAAAAATTGGCCAAGTGCGAGTCAGACTCGCCCATGAAGGGTTCCGCAGTAACTATAATAATATAATATAATATGTATATTTATTTGAAAAAAAAATACTTAAAAAATCTTAAAACTAGCTTATTTACATTTTTTACAAGTACGCCCAGTAACTTTATTTTTCATAGTGTTTGTATTAGGGCTTTCATCCCGGGAATCTCGGTCTCAAAAATTTCGAGAGTCTCGACGATTTATTAGTATTTTCGAGACTCGAGACTAACACTTTCGGTCACGGGAATAACGAGACTTTTGAGACTTCAGTAACACAAAAACTTTATTAAATAATTTATTAAACCAATAGTCAATTTTTATTATGGATATTATAGCAATGGCAGCACGGTCGAGCATAGAGCTTAGTATTATCTATGGAGGCTGAATAACCTTATTGACAAATAACACAGATTTTGTCTACATATTATAAATGTAAATTGCTGTGCCCGAAAGGGTCTATGTGAGCTACTACTTATATAAAGATCTTGTTAACACATAATTATGATTGCAATAAAGATTGAATTATGGAACTATTCTGATTAAATCAATTGGTCAAGAGTGGGCCCTTCAGTAATAAAAAAAATTGAAAGGGGTTCGAACTTTTTTGTATGAAGACTGGCATGCATGTCGACCCACCACCATTTTGTTTTTTTTTTTAGAAATCGTGTCGCATGCTGAAAGTGGCATGTATGTAACAAAAAATATATCAGTAACATGCTACCCCAAAATGTCACATTACCGAGATATTTGAAGGTAAATATCGACATATGACTACAAGGACAATCATTAAAAGTACACTTATTACGTGTATATAAGCATCAGATTGTACCAAAATCGTTCCCAAGTTAATGGGTAATGTTTATAGAAAGAGAGTAGGTACATTACACGCTACTAGGAGCACGAGAATACTATTAAAAATAATTATTTATCCACTAAATCGCATCGTAATGAAACGCATTCAACATGTCACTATCGTGTGGCGGATCATGTGACATGTTACTCAGCTTGAAAACGTTTTTCAGTAGTAGTTAAACAAAAGGCAAAAGGTATGTCATTGACGTTAACATTTATTAAGAAGTGACATTTTAAAAGATTTATAATATATCTAACACGTATCATAAATACTACTATACTACATAATCCATAAATTCAGCAGGAGGTCGGATAGGGGTTCTTGATGCCGAGCCTAATCCATGTACAAAAGAAAGACGTACCAAAACACTTATTATTCATTTTATAATACGGTGGAATGAAAGACAGCCTACACGCGCGTGTGGTATTGTTTGACTTGCGTTTTATTGCGATGCGATGCGATTTAGTAGGCAAATATTTAATTATAGGAGCGGTTTTGTCGTACTGCTAGACTAATAAGCTAAATACTAACATGCGTATGGACTCGCAATGAGTCTATTTTTAATGATTTTCGTTGAAGTTATATGTCGATGTTTACCTTCAAACGTTTACGTGACACTTTGGGGTACCGTGTAGTAACACGACAGTCCAGTAGGATATTTTATGTTCCTCTAGCCATGAACTTTCATCATGCACCGCGATTAAAAAAATACAAAATGGTGACGTCGATACGCCAGATAGGTTCTATCTCCTTTCATTGTGAAAGCGCGAAGTGGTACTATGTAGTATCCCTCTAGCGTACAAGCAGAAAGAGCTTTTTCTAATGTGGGTTACTTTTGTAACAAAATTAGGGTTAAATGCCCTTAGTTTTTTACGTGCCCACTACAAAACTGAAAAAAAAAACTCTAACAAATGTTTTTTTTTTATTTGCGTTTGTTTGTGAACGTAACTACTTGATCAAAATATCTTGATTTGAATCTCTAATTGCATAGCTTATAAATAAGAAATCTAGTTTTGAAATAGTCTCGAAAGTCTCGTTTTTCTCGGGAATTTCGAGACTACACCTAGTCACGTTTTATTTTTCCCGGGACTCAGTAATGCATCGAGACTGAAAGCCCTAGTTTGTATGTATTACAAAGTTATATTTGCGGTTTTAGAAAATGTGCTGTATCTCAAAAACTGCTGACCCGATCTCGTTGAAACCAACTTTGGTTGAAAGATAACATTAAGATCTACACACATATATTTTTTTAGACTTTTCGCTCTATTATTATAGAAGTTAGAGGGGACGACGACACATTTTACAACTTTGGAAGCGTATACCTTTTGAACGATTAACTTTATGAAAAAGTGGTCTTAGAAACCGCAATATCATTTTTAAAAACCTGTCTATAAATATCACACACGCATAGAATTCATGGAAAAAAAAATATTTTCAGTTTTAGTTCCATGTATGGATTGTATGGGAAGCCCCCTTTATTTTAATTTTTTTTTTCTTAAAATCGGAAAGCGGTTTACAGAATACATCTACCTACCAAGTTTCACATGTATAGTCCTAATAATTTCGCAATAAAATGGCTGTGACATACGGACGGACGGACGGACAGACAGACAGACAGACGAACAGACATGACGAAACTATAAGGGTTCCGTTATTTGCCATTCGGCTACGGAACCCTAAAAACCGGTTTACGTTGGCACAGGCAGTGGACAATCGCAGGATCAGTGCGACGCACGTTGTTTATTTTGTTAGTTTCAAGTAGGCTTGTTCATACTCGGTCACTGACAGGAACGCTCCGAACTAGTACAATTGTTCAAATGTACTAGTTCGGCCTTCTAGTACTATTAGTTCATTTTAGTTCATCAATAATTAAGACATCAGTCAGACGTAATGGAATACCTGCATATTTGATTTTCCTTCATACTTTGCAGGCTTAGGACTATCATTTTAATTATGATACATTTTAAATAATTTGAATATCATTTAAATAAATAATATCGAATGAATTATTAAAATGGCGTACTTAAAAATCAAATATTTACAGTGATCTTCATTTTTATATACATAATTTCTTTTTTACAATCTGTTACAATCCACACGAAACAAAACCAAGCATAATCAACATAAACTTGAACTTATATTGTTGAACCAATGACGTTGAGTAACTTCACTTAACAAAGTTAAAATCTATACTTATAATAAATCTGTAGAGGTCAATTCTGTACATGAAATATATTTACAAAATAACTATCAGGGGGTGATTAGGGATCGATACTGATGCCAAAAATGCAATCAGTAAAATTTTTGTCTGTCTGTCTGTCTGTCTGTCTGTCTGTCTGTCTGTCTGTATAACCGTTATAGAAACAAAAACTACTCGACGGATTTTAACGAAACTTGGTACAATTATTTTTCATACTCCTGAGCTGGTTATAGTATACTTTTCATCACGCTACAATCAATAGGAGCAGAGCAGTGAAGGCAAATGTTGGGAAAACGGGAGAAGTTACTCCATTTTTTAAGCTTCCGTCGCGAGTGCAACCTTAATGGTTAAAGCTACACAGAAACCATTTATGACGGAAATATTCTCCTTAAAATTATATAAAAAATATCCCACGATAGCATATATCTATCTTTTATGGTTGACTCATAATAACACGTGTAACTCCCGATAGCTTAGCAGTTCGAAGCTTTCTGATTATTATTCTGCTCCGAAATTTAAAACCACCACAACTTTGCAATGGAACTCGGCTAAAAGTAACCCAGTTGCAACAAAATATAATCGAGGCTCAAATTTTAACAGGTTGCGGTGCAGGAGAAACCGTCTTTATTCCCAGAATTCCCATAATACCAAATAATTTTCCATTCCAATTTAAAAGAACGCAATTCCCAGTATCGGTGTGTTATGCAATGACAATTAATAAGGCTCAAGGGCAGACTTCGTGTTGCTGGAGTAGATCTCGGTGTCAGTTGTTTCTCGCATGGTCAGTTGTACGTCGCTCTTTCCCGGTTAGCAGTTCTAGAAATCTTTATGTTTACGTGCCGGACGGGTCAACATAGTTTACCCGGAAGCTTTGCGCTGAAGTATTTTCGTTCTATAGGTACTTAAGCCTCATATGAACGTGATCTAAATAATATTACCGATACATTAACTTAATAACACACAAGGAGTTACACGCTGACGGAGTCGCGGGCACAGCTATTAACAATAATATTGTGCGGTTCGGTATTGCGATATTTTTCAACAGTATTATAGATTGACGTATTATATTTCCCTACTAAATTACGAAAGTTAATCTGTCTGTTACATCTAAATCACTGAACCGTGAGGAAAGACATAGGCTACTTTTTTTTACGAAAAACGACGGAAACGTGGACGAAGTCGTGGGCAACAGCTACCTATACTAATAATATAAGGCTGAAGAGTTTGTTTGTTTCTTTGAACGCGATAATCTCAGGAACTACTGGTTCGAATTGAAAAAATATTTTTTAATTAAATAGTCAATTTATAGAGAAAGGCTATAGGCTATATATCATTACGCTAAGGCCAATAGGAGCGCCAATGAAGAATGCTTCAAAATCGGGGTTAAATTTAACGTTAGCCCAAAGTAACTATTCCACGCAGACGAAGTCGCGGGCAAAAGCTAGTAACAAATAAAAACATCGAAAACAATTACTATCAAAGAGCCATAGAACGTCCGGGCCATAGATTATGCACATAAATGACCGGGCACAGTTTCTCGTTCTCCAGGTCATCGTAGTTCGTACATCACTTATTCGTTCAGTCGTTCTTACTCGGCTCTCGCGTCTGGATGTCGCTAGGATTGGTGATTAGTTCACTGTACTAGATGACCGATTTGAGCGACAGGAACAGAATAGTTCGTTCTAGTTCACATGACGGAATTGCGTCCTAACAGTACATAGTACATGTACTACACAAGCCTAGTTTCAAGCAGTTGCAAGTTTGAATACTTTAATAAAAACATGGTATTTTAATATTAATAATGGTGGTTTATTGTACTGTGTGTATGAATAATACTAGAAGAAATAAAACCATATCATACTTTAACTATCCCAAGGAGTACAATAGGTAAGTAGGTAAATATTGGATTATTAATTTTCATGGAAGCCAATTTCAACCGGCTCCTTCTTTCCGTGGTGTAACCAGGCAAAGGTGAGACGGTACTTCACACCGGAACAGCCGCTCAACGTCTATCAAGCGCAAGTTCGGTCGTGTATGGAGTACTGCTCTCATTTCTGGGACGGATCTGCCAAATACCAGCTTGATACACTTGAGTCTATAGAGAAACGGGCCAAAAGGCTCATCGGCAACGAGAAACTGGTCGAGACAAGGCTCCAGAGCCTAGAACATCGGCGACGTGTTGCAAGCCTGTCAGTTTTCTATCGGTTAAATTTCGGGGAGTGTACGATGGAATTGCACAGTCTTATTCCGCCAAGCCCGTTCCATCATCGGACTACAAGACAAACGGCGATGCGCCATCGTTACATGGTGGACATCTCACCCATACGCACGAAACCTTTTGGGAATACATTCATTGTGCGTACGGCTAAGGAGTGGAATTCCCTGCCGGAGTCTGTGTTTCCTGATATTTATAACCTGGGAGTCTTTAAGTCAAGAGTAAATAGGTTACTTCTAGGCAAGCTTGCTTCATATCTACGACCACATCATCGCTTAAAATCAGGTGAGATTATGGTCAAACGCAAGCCTATCAACTATAAAAAATTACCTACCTCTATTTTATTATGATCACTTTTTTAATAAGAAGAGTATACTACATGGTGTGTTTTTACCTTTGTATTGTTATTACAAGCTTTTACTAAACATTTGCAGGTACGTGGGTGGGTTGGTATGTAGTAGGTATGAGTGTTAAGTTCATTTTTTTTCTCTTTATTGAGGGCTTTATCCCTTTGCGATAACGTCGCTCTGTTCGCTAAACTAAGTACAATCACTAAAAAAATGAAACTGATTACCTAATTATAATATAGCATGATAAACCTGGTACAGCATCCTGGCTTGCTCCGATACTGGACAAGCCAAGATACTGTTGCAAAACCCGACATCGAACAATTTTGATGCGCCTAAAGTGTCCACTCTCACGTCTTCGTTCCGAACACATTCTATTAAGCTATGTTGAACATCTTCTACAACATTACAATCTGTGCAATTAGGGGAAGCAATTTTCTTCATCTGAAAGCCAAATTTATTAGATGGAATGTGTCCAGAACGAAGTCTTAAAGCAGTGGTTAGGGTACTTAGTTTTAAGAAAATTTGGTCTATCCATATGTTATTGCTAGCTTAGCTAATAGGTCCACTTGACCGTTTTTTTATATTTATGTGGGAGGTGATCCACTGCAAAATCACTGTTTTAGATTTAGAAGCAATTTTATAAATTGAGTTCAAGATCTTATAGGCAATCGGTGTGTCTCGTTACATGGACGAGGCGCATTGAGCCAAATGTTGGAGGGCGCTTTTGGAATCTGTTAAAATAAAAAAATTTCGTGATTTATAGAATTTGCATAGGAAATGGCTTCGGCTATGGCTATCAATTCCACGTGCATAATAGAAATATTGGACTCAATTGTAAACCTAACAGAAGTATTTTCCTGTGGATCCAAAACAGCTGCCCCGCTCCCTACCTTAGTAATAGATCCATCCGTAAAAAGTTTGTAATATTGTAAATATTGCTCATTAAGAAATTTGATACAAAATTGGTTCAGATAGTTACTATCGTATTGATGCTTAGGTTTATTATTTTAAATTGTCTATAGAATATAAGTTTTTAAGCTAACATGCTCACTAATAGTATCATTAGAACTAAAACGGGACATTTACCATGTGTCTGTTCATAAACTTCCACCCGCAATTACTTCAGTTCATCCGTGATCATGGCGCTTGCAACAGTGCCGAAATATCGGAAACTCAAAACGAAAAATATACATGGTATATATCCCGTTTTAAGTTCTAATGATACTGTCTATAGAATATTTAATAGCTTCCCGAATATTTATACCACTAATCCATAGTTCTAGAGAAAACATTTCTAGTAATTTAACAGAGTGAATTGAGACAGTTTTAAAAGAATTATGCACTGAAACTAATAACGATTGTTTATTGTTTCTGAAATTTGGATTACTATTAGACATAGAATTGACAAGAGTAATTGTGTCATTATCCTGAAATGATTTAGACTTCAGATAAAATTGTCTCGCTATGTATCTTCTACGAATAAACAAAGGAGATAAACTGAGTTCACTCTCCATCATAAGGATGGGAGTACTTCTTATAAAACCACCAATAATCCTAAGAGCTAGATTCTGAATCTTATCTAATTTATATAAGTTGCACTTATAACTAGAATCATATAAAAAGCTTGCGTAATCCAATCTACTTCGTATAATACTGATGTATAAATCCAGTGATGAATCCCCCAATCTGAACCCGCCAAAATAAGAATATTCATGAATTTTGATACTTTTGTGACTGTCTCATTAATATGTTTTCTCCACCTTAGTGACTGGTCCAACCACAGCCCCAAATATTTTACATTATTTACGATAGTTAGAGGACAACTATTAACTGTAAGTGATAAAGGTTAATTACAACGATCTTTCTTAAAATTACACACCATGGTCTTGTTACTTGATATTTCTAAACCTAAATTCTTAACTAAATGTTCAATTATTGCAAGTAAGATTTAAACCACTTCCCGATGTCAGATTGAGCTGTAACTTCAGTGACAATGCAATAGATATAACCTGATGCTAGGATTGTGTCCACACTAGGAAACTCTTCAATGGGTAGTAGCACGGTGAATGGAAAAAGAAATGGTCACATATTATAAAAAAGTTTTATAATCAAGATTAACTTCGACAAATATGATTAGCAACCAAACTAAATGATTTTCACATCAACCCTAATAATTTGTAGAAAATGCGGGTGAAACTAGCTACTCAGGTCTTAAGTCGCACTGTCGCATCAGCTATTATACTTACGTAGACCTAAATCTTATTGACGTTGCCGCAAGAGATACCGCTGTTTTTATAAATGACGTTAATAACTTGTTTGATATATTAAATTCGAGTACATTTCGATCTCCTAATAAATTTAAAAGAGCTTTCCGTGGATATAATTATTATCAAATTGACTTATTGCAGGAAATGTTGTCATTCTTTAAAAACCTAAACTTAATAAGAATCGATGGGCAGAAAGACGTTACTAATATTATGAATTTTAAAATAAAACAAATTAAAAATTTTTTTTGTTTAATTTGTCTTCATTTCATTCATTCGTCTTCACCAATTGTGACAACCCTACCAAAATAGGTAACAATTTTGCACGTTCTTAAGAAGCTTTGCCTCTGTTCCATTTACCTACTCATGATTGTGTCCATAGTGCACTCTAATACCTACTATGGACTTCGAAGCCTTCCAACTTATATTCGGAGGAAGTACCCTCCAAAAATAAGTTGGAAGGCTTCGTATGGAAGCTGTGATACAAAAAGACCGCACTTTCTGCTGTTGGTTTTTATAAACACAGCTCAGCCTGAAGCTTCGTGTGTTGTTTTTGCTGACGATACAAACGTAATCATTGGAGCGCATGATTTAAATGAATTATCCTCTAAAGTAAATAAAACTCTATAAAATCTTTCTGAATGGTTTACAGCTAATAATTTAATAATGAATGCAAATATAACAAATATAATGCTATTTAAAACAACATCACGTAACACTGACACTGTAGATGTGAAATTAAATGGAGAAAAAATTGGATTGGTAAATAAGGTAAAATTCTTAGGTGTAAATATTGATTCAGGTATAAACTGGAAACAAGAGCTTGCGGCTATTGATTCCTCTATATCCTCAGCATGTTATGCACTTAGAAGCCTCAGAGATGAAATAGACTTAAAGCTACTTAAAGAATGTTATCATGCTTTGGTGGAATCCAGGTTAAGATACAGCATCATGTTTTGGGGTAATAGTTATAACTATAACTGCCAAAGAGCATTCATCCTTCAGAAGCGTGCCATCAGAACTATTGTTAAAATTTCACAGCGTGATTCATGCAAAGAATACTTTAAGAAATTAGGTATTCTTACAGTTCCAAGTTTGTATATACTAGTTCTGCTAAGCAAGTTTGCAAAATATATAAATCAATACGAATCACAAAAAGAAAGAGAACTTAGAGAGAACACGCGAAGGAAAGTTATTAAAAATAAAATGGTGCCCAAATTTAACATAGCAAAGCATTGTTCACGCTACCAAGCTGTCGAGTTATACAATAGGTTACCTGGTGATCTAAAAACTTTAGTCTATAACACTAATTTATTCAAGGCCAAACTGAAAGCCTTCCTATTAGAAAAGTGTTTATATTCTGTGTCCGATTTTATGTCGAACGATTCCAAATAACTTGGGTATGAATTATTTGATATGGTATTAACAATTTATTTATTTGACATTTGTTTTGGTAGGCATTTAATTTAATTGACACTTGTTTTAATTGTGATTTTATTTTATTGACATTTTATTTAATTGACATTTCATTTAATTTGACATTTTTAATTTGATATTTGATTGAATTTTAATTCTCATTTAATTCACACAACGTGGAATAGGTTTTTGGTTGGACAGTTAGACACGTGAACGGTAATCTAATTGACATTTAATTGAATGTGTTTGTACATTTTTACATTTTAGTGACATTTAATAAGCATTTAATTTCTAGTTTCGTTTGTAGAACCTGGAATAGACGTGGTTGATTTTTTGAGCTTTTTATGGTTCGACATATAAACAATGATTTGAATGACTTTTAATTTAATTTGATTGACATTTCATTTACATCTAATTACATTCAGTTGAAATTTAGGTAACGTCTAATTCTCATTTTAATTGCGTGAAATGGAATAGACATGGTTGTTGAGTTTTATTTTTTATGGTTTGATATGTGACAGGTTCTTGATATATAACTTTTTCTTGTATTGATATGTAATTGTAAAATTCGAACACAATGTAAATTGTTAAATGAATAAATAAATGAAATGGTGCCTATGTACAAGTGATAGTATCGAATGACAGTTAATTTAAAAGAAAACTAAATGTAAATCATTTAATCCTTCCAAGTTTTAAAATGCCTGGAAAATAAATATTAAAAGAATGCATATATTTAAACGATCTGAAACTACCAAACTACATAGTTAATTATTACAAATTTCTGGGACATAGGTATTCTCCACTAGAACTGTTATAGATGACGCCAAATAACTTGGCAAGGTTTTGGCGTAGTGGGGGTAAGTTCGCGCATCGTGCACTTAGTGGAAGAAAAAAGTAGTCACTTTTACTGCTTGCCATTATTCCATGGTTATTGCCATCATTTATTTTTAATCATATCTGTTCAGATGAATATTAAAGAAAGAAGAGGAATTCATTCGTTAATTCGGTATTATAAATAAAATAGATATAATACATAAATACATTTAAAAGTGAAAAAAATGTATTTAAAACAAACATTAAAAAAAAATTAACAAAAAATAGAACCGACTTCCATATCAAAACACTACAAAGCCAAAAATAACTTTAATTTCGGTAGTCGGTGTTATTGGTCTTGGATTTTCATTTTTTTTACACCGCCTTCCGAAATTAAAGTTATTTTTAGCTTTGTAGTGTTTTGATATGGAAGTCGGTTCTATTTTTTGTTAAAAATTTTTTTTTCATGCTTTTTAGTGAGTCAGTTTGTAATTTATCTAGTTACAAAAGCCATAATGTCAACAACTTATCACCTTTTACAAAATATTGCTTTTCCCGATGCATAGCCGTTAATTTTTGAGGAGTTCTCCTGGTACTTGACCATCAGCTCTACATCACCATACTCATATGTATTGTGACGAGCAAAAAGTGTTTAACATCCGTACTCGTAATCGAATCACAATCCACGAAATACTTAGATATTATTGAGTAGTTTCAGTGGCCATCTGTGGTCTTCATCATCAGTTCCACTTCATCTTTCTGATTACAATGCTAGGACCAAATACCGTTTTACGCAGACTATTAAAACGTCAGACTGAACAGTTAGACACTATAGTTAAGGAAGTTTGAAATTCCGAATTCGTCACTGTCTTTAGGCCGTGCGCGCACTGCGTTGCGTTTTGGAAACGCAAAATTTGTGAAGTATGGAGTGTCATAGAAGTGCGCGCACTGCGGTCAGTCTACCGGTGCGGTAGAACTACCGGAATTGCGGCCACCGCAAGGCAGTGCGCGCACGGCCTTAGGCCGTGCGCGCACTGCGTTGCGTTTTGGAAACGCAAAATCTGTGAAGTATGGAGTGTCATAGAAGTGCGCGCACTGCGGTGGAATAAACGCGTGCGGTAGAGTCACCGGTGGCCCCGGTCATTCTACCGGTGCGGTAGAACTACCGCAATTGCGGCCACCGCAAGGCAGTACACCGTACAGTAGGACACCGGGAAAAAAGAAGAATAAAAGGGGTAGCAGTTTTATTAACTAATTGTGACGACGAGAACATATTATTTTTAACCGACTTCAAAAAAAGGAGGTTTACAATTCGTCTTGAACTTTTTTTTTTATGTATGTTACCTCATAACTCGGAGACGGCTGGACCGATTTGAAAAATTCTTTTTGCGTTTGAATGGGTATACCTTCTGGTTGGTCTCATTGTTACGAAATCAGGATCTGATGATGGGATTCTGGAGAAATTGAGGAAACTCCTCAAATATTATAGGCACACCTATAGCGTTTTGGGTATTTCTTATAGTACCTTGAGTAGTTGCTTCTGAAAAGTACCATTTGGGGAAGTTAAACTGATGATGAATATCACAGATGGCCACTGAAACTCCTCAATAATAAGTATTTCGTGGATTGCGATTCGATTACTTGAGTACGGATGTTAAACACTTAGCTGATGATCAAGTACCAGAACTCCTCAAAAATTAACGGCTATGCATCGGGAAAAGCAATATTTTGTAAAAGGTGATAAGTTGTTGACGTTATGGCTTTTATAACTAGATATATTACAAACCGACTTACTAAAAAGCGTGAAAAAATTTTTTTTTGCAAAAAATAGAACCGACTTCCATATCAAAACACTACAAAGCCAAAAATAACTTTAATTTCGGAAGGCGGTGTGAAAAAAAAACCAATTACACCGACTTCCGAAATTAAAGTTATTTTTGGCTTTGTAGTGTTTTGATATGGAAGTCGGTTCTATTTTTGTTAATTTTTTTTTTAATGTTTGTTTTAAATACATTTTTTCACTTTTAAATGTATTTATGTATTATATCTATTTTAATAGTCTTACTCGTTGAAAAGATATTTGATAAAATCAGTAAATCTTTTCTCCTATAAAATTTTTATTTTTCGATTACCGAGTTATAGCTTGGGAGGGTCGATTTGCAAATTCGTTTATGGTCCTACACTTTGCAGACGTGATGCGCTCTAGTTACTTACTAGTTACTGATATATTCAGGTATTAAGTTATCAGCCGCCACGGGAGACGACCCGGGCATCGGAGATCGCTAGCTGATGTCCGGCCACCGTAGGCGCAAGCTTGCAGGCAGCGAGCAGGTGTAGCTCACCGTCCAGTAAGGACCAGGCCCGGGTCGCTGGCGCGTGGTGTTTCACGCGCGCCTCAAGGGAGAGAAGAGAGCCGTCAGCAGCATTGACGGGGCCCGACAAGGCCATTGCATAGTTGCAGGGATGTTCTAATGAGATTCCGCGGCCCCGGAACGCAAGGGAAGCTGAAGGAACAGGGTGGATTTTCGATCGGTAGAAGTCTGAAGTCCCGATCGTTCCAGCCAGAGCGGAAGGTCTCATTAGAAAGAAAGAAATAAACAAGGTAACTACTAAGTTATGGCTTCCTACACTAAAGCAACTCAAAAATATTAGTGATGCCTTTTGGATGACGAAACAACCTAAGATTAATTTATGTATCAGCCAATGAATATACTGTAAACAACTAATTTAAAAAGTCCGACCGATTACATCAATGAAAACGGAACCTTTAAGTTCCGTTTTCATTGATGTAATCATCAAATAATAATAATATACCAAAAGGGATAAGGAATACCTATAAATCATTTACACACATTATATGAACATTACAACAGACTGAATTGATATATAGGTACTAATATTATATAATGGAGATATTTGTTTGAAAGTTTGTATGTAGGGGCCCTACATACAAACTTTCAAACAAACAGTAGGGCTAAACCTTTGTAACTAATGATACAATTATTATTGTAAAATTTTATTCATCGGTAATAAGGTGCATTATTTGTGAGGGTTATTAAAATTATATCGATATCCAAGCGGACGACGTCGCCGGCGAAGTAAGTTTCTGTCCTTGTAAACGAATATCGGCAGTGAATGGCCAAGTGGAAGGCAAACTGGAGTATTATCTAGTAACAATGATTAAAAATTTTAATTAGTGGGCCACCTAGGTCCTGGACCCAGCCCAGGAGGGGGGTCATGACCCCATGACCCTCCCCTGGATCCACCCTTGGTGACTTGACTACGATTATGTGACCTCCCCTGGCACCAAAGCTGGATCTGCCCTTGGGTGTTAGCCTAATGGGGGAGATGGGGGAATTGGGAGTCACTTAAGGAAAACTCGTTATTGTATTCACTAATGATCAGTCTTATAATTTGTTCACATTTACTTATCTTTAAAAACTAATCAGGAATCGAGTTATATAAGTCTTTTTTGGCTATCATTGCCATAAACGTAATTATAATTAAAAAAACAGAAAAGTAGTTTTGACTCCAATTACCCAGTCCACGGGGGAATACGAGTCAGAATTATAAAACGAATAAAGTAACAAAATTATCCTCTCTTTTGACAAAATAATAAGAATTAACAAAATCAAAAGTTAGAAATGATAACCCAATGGAATAATAACAAAGAATAGTAAATAAATCGAGTTAAATGCAAAAATCACAGTGGTAGACTTTTTTCTGGTTGAGAAAATCATCGAATGACTTCTCCCGTTCTGGGTGGAGCGGAAGGGAGTGTCAGACTTCTACTGACTAAAAACCCACCCTGTTCCTTCAGCTGCCCTTAAGTTCCGGGGCCGCGGAATCTCGTTAGAACATTTCCGCAACCCCGGCAGGCCTTATGGGGCCTCGTCACTGGTGCTGACAGCTCTTTGAGGTGCGCGTGGAACACGACGCGCCACCGACCCAGCGATAGAGACCTGGATCATCACAACCTGTATATGCCTCATGGGCCCATCCAGCTCAGAGACGGCAACAGTACCAGATTTCTCTCAGTTTTCCCTCTACGAGGTATATCGTGCAAACAGACTGATCACCCTCTTTCTGGGAGTTTTGCGGGATTTCAATATTTTCTAAGTCACTATCAATCACCACTCTCATCATAAGGAACCTGTTCATCAGCCGACTCTTCAGATGACCTAGACTTACTTAAATAAGTTCTTTTTTTACTTCTTTTATCTTCTTGGTAACTTTCCCTCCTGTATGCTTTTATTTTTCCTTTCACTTCCTAGCTTTTTCTAAAATTACCGTTTTCAGAGGTGTGCCAGTTAGATTTAGAGGTTTGAATATATTTTTCTTTATCTTTGTAATGTGCTGGAAGCAATACCACTTTCCTTGGCAACTTTGCGTATTGAAACGCCTTGTCTAATACATACAGCAGCTGCCTACAGGTCACCTGCAGTCCAACTCGCTTTAGAGGTCTTTCTTGTCCAGTTCCTTGGCATCTGAAATATACAAAAAAGTTTTATCATAATGAATGTTGAAGCGGGGAATGGGGGTCAATTGACTCTCATTACCCCAATGGCGGTTTGTTTGCTAGATTTGAATTATTATACAAAAAATCTAATAACTTGCATTAATAAATTTAAGTTTAGTTCCAGTACTACGCTTTGAGATTATTTTATACGCATAATCTATACTAATATTATAAAGCGGAAAAGTTTGTTTGTTTTTTTGCTTGAACGCGCTAATCTTCGAAAGTACTGGGTGGATTTGGATGCAATTTGGTATGAAAGTAGCTTGAAGCTTGAGGAAGGTTATAGGCTACTTTTTACGCGACTGCAAAAAGGAGAGTTATGTTTTTACCGTGATAGAATCCACGGGAGCGAAGCCCCGCGTGAGTATTAGTTAACAAATATAGATAGATACTCACGTTTTCGATCGAAATTCCGGAAATTTTACAACGGCCCCTCTCCTGTGACACCTGTGTCGCTCCCGGTGATGCGAGCGTGACTGGTGGGCCTGGCGCAGGGTTGGATTTATGTATGTTGAAAAAGATAGTACAAACAAATGAAAAGGATAGTATTTATAAAAAAAATATAGTAGGTACTTTCATTTTTTTTTTAATTTAATATGTAATAGTCATTAAAATCAACACTCGTTAAGGCAAAATGTACTCCTCTTCTAAGTTTATCAGTTCTTGAATATTACTATTAGTTCAATCTTCATCCTTGGCATTTAATCTCATCAACATATCCTCAGTAGGAATAAAATAAGTAAAATTCCCACTTTTCCTGCCGCTTTTGATAGCGTCACAAGACAATAAAATGGCATTTTAAATACAAATTATTATAGTACAAAATCTAACCCTGGGAAAGAGAGAAGTGTACTTCGGAAGATAATCGGGGAATCCCCGGTCATCGACACAGAAAACCTTGAAAGATCGGAATTCGGTCGGAATATTCATAAATTATGACGTAAAATTAAGCATATCAGCATATGCATATATCTTCAGATTAGTTTTCTTTTCTTGGCCTTGAGAAGTGGAACGACGTGTCAGACTTCTACTGACTAAAAACCCACCCTGTTCCCTTCAAGCTGCCCTTAAGTTCCGGGGCCACGTTATTTCATTAGAACATTCCCGCAACCCCGGCAGGCACTGGCCCTATGAGGTCCCGTCACTGGTGCTGACAGCTCTTAGAGGCGCGCGTGGAACACGACGCGCCGCCGACCAGGACCTTACCAGACAGTGAGCTATCAATGCTCGCCGTCCGCAAGCCCACGACTACGGTGGCCGGAGATTGGCTCACGATCCCTGACGCCCGGTGCGTCTCCCGCGATTGCTGGAGTCAATGTTACCAACGTGCATTACCTTTACGGAAAATATCTATTGTTAACTTGATAGGTAATAATTCATATAGCTTACAAATATCGATTCGATATTAATCGATTTTTTTTTCACTTTCCCGTCTCTACGAATTACAGAAGAGCACCAAACGTCACGAAACTTAAATCTGTCAAACACGACTGCCATGGCTGCCCTAAAAGAAGGGTTAACTGAATAAAAATCTTCCCAAATAATAATTTATCACAGCTCTATCCGTCTCCAAATAATTTTTTGAGTATTTTTATGATTATCGCTATTATTTTTTTTATTTATCTACGTGGTGTACTAATGGTAGCCCAAAATGAAACATCTCCTTTAATCCTAAATACATAAAACATAAATAAATGATAAATAAATACATTTTTTTAATTTAAATGCTATCTACTTTAATTATAATAGTCCCCTTACATATTTATGCTGAATCTGTTCATGTTTTTTAAATATTGTTACGAAAACAAATCATTTAAGTACTCAGTTTCATTTCACCAAGTTGCGAGTTAACTTGGTGAAACAGTTACGTGAATATCAAGTCAAGTTAACTCGAATTGTGTTTATTCCGAGTTGGCACATCACTAACTTATTTGGCCTTTAGCGACATCTGTGTAGGTATCTAGTAATGTCTAGTAAGATTATCTAATACTGTATAACGCCATCTGTACAATCGACTTGACAGACCGACCAACCAATGACATTGACAGTTGATTTACCTGCCAGTGTGAAAAATTAATTTTTTACGTGGAAATAGAACCAACAGATTTTATGATTTTACTAGTACCTACATATACAATAAAATAAGAGAGGTTTATAAATTATTGGATTTATCCCTATTTTATTGGATTTTCTAACATTACTCTTAAGCTCTTTCCAGAAGGTGTCACCGCACAAATAAAAGGACTTTTTTTTAAATTGGTAGCAGACATACTAAGTATTTTTTTGCTCTAAAAGATAAATACAATTTCGACCCCAAGGAAGAAAATTAAAGGAAAAATACAAGTTACAAGTTATGCAGATTTCACGGCTCTCTCACATAATATACTAGCACTTACCTTATATAATACTAGTACTCACGCGGGGCTACGCTCCCGTGGATTCTATCACGGTAAAAACATAACTCTCCTTTTTCGCAGTCGCGTAAAAAGTCTGTAACCTTCCTCAAGCTTCAAGCTACTTCCATACCAAATTGCATCCAAATCCACCCAGTACTTTCGAAGATTAGCGCGTTCAAGCAAATAAACAAACAAACTTTTCCGCTTTATAATATTAGTATAGATACTAGCTGTCGCGCAGGGCTTCTCTCCCGTGGACTTTATCACGATAAGAACATAGCCCTCATTTTTATTTAGCCTATAACATTCCATACCAAATTTGACGCAAATCCACCCAGTAAGTACTGTTGAATATTAGCGCGTTCAAACAAACCCTTTTTTGCTTTGTAATATTAGTATACATAGTTATTATGTATCTCAGTATGTGCTCCGCTTAGCACATACTAAGAGAAGTACATGAAATCACGAGTTTGGTCCTAGGTGTCATTTGTAGATCTTTGACAACCTCAACAAAGATAAGCCAGAAAATTATCAGACATTAGGGTATTGTGTTGACTCATTGAGACAGGAAAAGTATAGGTATCCAAGTCAGTGTGTTGACTTGTTACCAGTACCAGTAGCAAGTTTACACAACATCCCTTGTCTCTTGTCATCCAGAATGAGGTCGAATACGCATTCACTCCAAGTGAACTGACATGACACAGACGCCAAAAGAAGTTTGTACAATTTGTATGATAAACACAGAGTGCTGCGTCCGGTGAAAGGGTCGATAGCGACTTACTGAGTTGCATGTTCAATAGAATTTGCAACCACCCCACAAGTAACATGTTTTGTGACACACCCAGTAGAATTAAAAGCTAAGGTGCAAAGGGTAGTATTCAATAACCATGTCCAACCAGAATGCACGTTTATTTATTCATTTCCAGAAAAAAAAAACACAATTGTATAAGCTGTTACAAAGTTCCAAATAATGTCTTTGGCGACAGTGGTACAAACATTCGAAGGGATAATAAAAATCACCAGGTTAAAGAGTTGCAAAAAATCTTTGTGCGTAATTTAAGGTATAAAATAAATGTTAAATGGTAAGTATACAATGGAGAACAATGCAAGTGCGGTTACTGAGCCCAGCGACGAGTGCGCAGAGGCGAGTCGCCCAAGAGCACCCGCATTGCAGACATGCTTATACAATCAAGGATTACAAATAACAAACGTTTGTTCATAAAACTGAGTTTAATCTACTTGTATACTTATTTATTTAATGACTACATTTTTTAAATTGTAAAATTATACCTTCATTTATGTAACTAAAAGAATATTCCGAACTATTTTCTATACGTACATGAAATCATTGATCGAAATATTTTTGATTCCTAACCGACTAATATTATGAATGGATCCATTCGCATCTCATAAAACAACATTAAAGGCTAAATAAGGAAATCATTTAACGTAAAATTAAATAACAAAAATATATGTACAATTTAGCAATAAATAATTACAAAATAATAATAGTAAATAATGGAATCTAATAAAGACGAACATATTTTTATAATTATTATTTTAAGTAATAATCGTTCTGAACGTTATACTGGAATGGAAAATAAAAGACAAAATATTTTCATTAAATCTGTTGAAGGTGTGATAATAACACGCCATTGAGAATTACACATACAATGTATTATAATTATTACTATTTCTTATTCATTGAGATCTAACATTGAATAGACACAAAACAGATGTGTTGAGTAAGCATTATATCTGCCTCACACTGCGAATATACGAAGAATGAACAACGAAACGATTGTCCTAGGTGACAAGCTTGCTAGACATCCATATTGATTGAAACTTCGGGAAAATACCAATAGACAACAAGATTTTAAAAATGTCAGTAGCGTTACAACTTGGAGAGGCGGTCCCTGATCCTAGCAAGAATCGCGGCTATTACTATCATTATTCGTACAATGGAATACAGGAAACTATTACGAACAACTCAAATGCCCTCAGGATCTAGGAGCTCATAAAACAAAAGAAAGTAAGTGACCTTTTACGTTTTAGAACATTTAAATAAACCACATTAACAAATCAAAATCGTCAGCGAGAACATTTAGCGCCAAAATATAGTCAACGATAAAATGAACTGAAAATCTAACGTTAACACTTTAAATGCAATACATTTTACTTGCAATAATCGCTAATACTAAGTATATTATCGTAATACATAATTTAACATACACACTAGCATTAGAAATCATTTGATTCACAATAATCACAACAATGTAATTGTGTTACGGAAAAATTACGAACGTATCGTCTGTCCTTTAATAATTTCTACTAAGTCAACGTTCCAGCTATTCGGACGAGCGCCGTGTTCTGATTCTACATGACTTTATCTCTACGCCGTAATATCTACTAACTATTGCAGCTTCCTCGATACATTACTCTCCGAAGCAGTAAGCATACACCAATCTTTTTCAGATATGGTACCTTGCTTATCTCAGTATTGAACACTGTCATCATGATGGCTTTTCGTCAAGGCCGTATGCTCACTGCTACACTACTTAACAGGTGATCATTAGAAAATCTTTTAGATTTCTCACCAAATATGGCAAATCAGAACACTTCACAACAACTTCTCTCCAAGGCCTGGAGTAACACAAGAAATATAGCCTCATGCAGACCATGAGAAAATCGTTCAAAAATGGCTTTAATTTTTAACAGTCAATTTATAAGATTTAAATATATTTATAATAGATTTAGATATAAACTATAATAATAAACTAATGGTATATGTGTACCCATATTCAAATAATTTTCGTCAGGAGCCATCGTGCGGCGAACGATAGCATGTTCGATGTTAGCACTACGAGTTGCAGTCTACGTAGATCGTGTAGGTGGCGCTATTATGCAACGATGTCATTCAGACTAGTAACGCCCGCTATCACCGGTAGATTGTGCAATGCGTACGTCACACACTAGAATAAGTTTGTAAACTAAGTTTTAAACTTTTGCTAACTCGTAATTAGTCAAAATTCTAACGTCAACTTAAAAATTAATACGCCAGGCCTTACGAAAACTACTCTACGCACTTCATAAGTAAGTATTACAGAATCAAAACACTAGCACAGGCCCGCGACCGACATTGTCGCGCGTCGGCCATACGGTCCAACCGACCGGTGAAGCAAACTTGGTACAATGTCAAATTAGAGTCAGTTACGTGTGAGTATAAGGGACAAAGGTAAAACAATCTAAGTTCAGACTTACATCAGTCTAGTTGCGACTTTGGATCGTAATATAAAGTCGCAACAACAACTTACAAATAATTCGCGCTTGCAGTCTTTAGAAGTTTAGATCTTCCGTTTCGTTATTAGATAAACACGAAGGGAGATAAACGAAAAGTCGTAGTCGGGGGTTCACTGACTCGATCGTGTGTTTAGGCCGTATACAGAAAAAAAAAGCTGGTAGCCGGCGTCGATCTGTCCGCGCTTATCGGCGCTGGTCCATCATGGTAACAGTTATATAAAGCAAGAACGAGCAAAATGTCGTATTCATCGGACGATGATTTAGTTTTTTAGAAATTGAGCGGCGCCAGCGTTCACCAGCGAGTGTTGAAGATGTCGGAACTTGTCGGCGACGTTCGGCGCTTGTTCGTGTAAATGCGTGCGCCGGTTACCTGGGTGGACCGGTTCCTATAAGCGCTGGTAGGCTGCCAGCTTTCTTTCTGTATATGGCTTTAGTGATCGGGGGCTTTGGGGCGAGCTCGGGTGGGTGGGCGGCGCGTAGGTCGCCGACCGCCTGTGTGCGCGGCCTACATGTTGTAGGCTATGTAGATGGCGTCGATCTGGTCGGAGAGAAAGCCGTCTCGCAGGTGCATGCGTTGTTTCTCGCCGCGCGAGTTGATGGGCACCACTCCGGGGTCCACGACCACCACGACGCCCACGATGAGGTGGTGCTCCTCGAGCACTGTGTTGGTCACCAGCGGCACTAAGTTGAGCGCCTCGCTGTCGTTTCCGTCCAGCTCCACTACTACTACCAGCAGGTTTGTCCACGTGAATACGGCGCTGGAAAGTAAACAATACTATATGTTAGAAATAAAAAAATTGGCGAAGTGCGAGTCAGACTCGCCCATGAAAGTTGCATGAGGGTTGCGTTTTGTGCCATTCGGCTACGGAATCCTAATAAAAGAGTTATTCTTTTATCAAATACTAAATTATATTAACTACTAGCAGTCGCGAGAGCGTGAATAATGTGTAGGTGTTAATTTAAAACGTAAAAATACAAAATTAATAAAATAAAACATATATATTTTTAATAACATAATTACAGGTATTCGTAAATTCGATTCAGATGATAAACCTATCAGTAATGTCGTCGACTATATGGCCCATATAACACATGAAAAGAAAACAAACAGTAACTCGGTATTCATTGTGTACAAGCAGGCGGGACCTAATCGAACATAATTATATATATTTATAAAAATGGCATGGGTCCCTCTTGCTTGTCACTATTTTAAATCAGTCAGGATTTTTATTACCTTTTTATTTTTAGTTTTTTTGTTTAAATATGTTAAAGCTTTCACAGATTATTTAATTCTTGCTAGGAATTGAATTTATACAAATAAATCACATATTTATAACATATAGGTATTTAGCATAATGGGAGGGTTCAACAAGATTGCTAATAATGTGAATTATACCCACAGTCCCAGTTCTTTTTATAAAAAAAGACCTATTCAATGATATCCCACTTGATATAGTTTTCAGATTTTGTCATAATTAACTGTCATATCTCTAGTGACACTCGCATTGTCAAGACGAATTGAAAGTGAGAATTATTCAAATCGGCTCACGCGTTTAGCCTGTCTAACGCCACATAGGTACAAACATACAGACTGTGAAATTCATTACCCTCCTTTGCGTCGTGCAGTCGGGTAAAAAGTTACGATTCAACAAACCAATATCGTAGGTATAACACTGCACAATGAGTATAAGGGACAAGCGGGTAACATTATTTCTAAACTTGACATTTGCATGTGTCAATTCTGTCTCTGAGATTACAAAATAGGGTATAGTTCAAGATTAGCCCAAGTAACCAAAAGGATGACAGATGGAAAAAGATAATTTGTGTTTTAGTATCATGTAAATAACGACAAATACTTGAAAAAAAAAAGTTATTTTGAAATAACATGTATACATACACTAGTTTTATTTATATGCAGTACTAGACCATGACTTCGTTCGCATGGGAAGGTTTTGCCGCGTAAATCCCGATCCCGTGGGAATGCTGGGTGTAAAATAGCCTATACTATGTGTTATTCCAGCAATTCAACTATCTACATACCAAATTTAATTGAGATCCGTTTAGTCTTTTTTGTGTGTAATGTGTAACAAACATCCATCTATTCATACATCCTCACAAACTTTCGCATTTTTTTTTATTTTTGTTGATCGTATGTTCGCGTTTGACCACCATCTCACCTGACGGCAAGTGATGATGTCGGCGCAGATGGAGCACGCTTGCCTAAAAGTAACCTATTCACTCTTGACTTAAAGACTCCCAGGTTGTAGCGATCAGGAAACACAGACTCCGGCAGGGAATTCCACTCTTTAGCCGTACGCACAATGAAAGTATTCCCAAAATATCATAAAAGATGATATTTTTAACACGTTGAACGCGAACGCGGTCAGTGCTGACCGACAGTGAGCTTTCCCTTTAGGCCAAGCAAAAATCACAGTTATATCCAGATTTAGACCAAATGTTTTTTTAATTAATGGTTTGACGGGAAGCCAACCTCAAAAAAATAATATAAAATTAGATACTTATATCTAATGTCCAAATGTTTGTTTTCTTTAACAAAAGTCAACTTTAGTCATTAATTAATTAATTATGGAGATATTAAACGCCGGGCAGCACTGACCGACGCGGCCCGAACGGCAAGTTTAGTTGTCGGTCATCACTGACCGACGCGGCCCGAACGGCAAGTTTAGTTGTCGGTCATCACTGACCGACGCGGCCCGAACGGCAAGTTTAGTTGTCGGTCATCACTGACCGACGCGGCCTGAACGGGGAGATGCATTTTTTTTCTTGGCGTTCAACGTGTTAAGAAGAAGTAAGACAAAAAAAATGTTTACCATTCAGCGATCTTCTTGTGGCACCTCATGACCGAGTTCTCGATGTCAATGGGATGGTAGCGCATGCCGCGCAGCATGATGGTCTCGTCGAGCGCGCCCACCACGAACACGGCGTCGTGAGTGTCGTGCGCGTCGCCGCCGAGCGACAGGCTGCCGCACGCCGACGCCAGCGACTCCGTGTCGCTGTCGCGCGCCACCAGCGACGAGTCGTCCGACAAGTGGCTCGTCGTGCTGATCTCCGTGCGCCGCAGGAAGCCCAGGTACCCGGTGCGCGCGTACACCTCCCCAGTGTTACCGGTCACCAGCTGAGCGCTGAAGTGGTCAGCGTAGTCGCTCTCGTCACCGTATATCGTGAAGTATCCGCTCGCATTGTGCGGCGACTGCACCCATATCTCGCCCAGATGCGAATCCCCGCATTGTCCTTTAGTCTCCGGATTAGCCGTGATCACTTTCACTCCAGGGAGCAATTTGCCGGACTCCATAAGGCAGAGTGAGTGTGGGCTGCCTCGCTCCACGAGGGAGACGCGGTCGTTTCTGAGCGCACGAAGGTCCACGTACACGGTGGAGGGCTCAGGACTAGACGCGCCCTGCAGGCAGATGGCGATGTTCACGCGGCAGCCGAACGACGTCGACACGGCGCGTGGACTGAGCCCCAGCGCAGAGAATAGTTTGGAGAAGGAATTAGTCAAGTTGATACGTGGTCGCTCTTCTGCCACGACCACACACGTCCTCACGCATGCCAGGCTAATGCCTTTAGCTTTGAGCTGATTGACTGAGCTGCCCAATCCTTTGGTGCATAACTCCATGACACCGTATGAGCAGAATGTGTCCCGTACTTTGTATTGTGACACGGCACTAAGCCACAGGCCTGGGTTAATCTCGACTTCGGAAGGTGGGATGAGTATGGAGTGATGTCCGGAGTAAATGCTGCTTAGGCACCAGAGCGCAAAACCAAGGCCGCAATAAGGGTCGAGGCAGAGCGCGATGTGGCGCGAGGGGTATAGCTCGCACGCGATTTTCATTGATCGGCACAGCGACGTGACGGCCGCGTGCGACATCTTGATGCCGGCGAGCATGCCCGTCGTGGATACGCTAAAGTCCAAGTAGGCGAGCATCTCGGCGGTGGGCGCGCGGTACAGGATGGGGAGTTTCTTCTTGGGCATGTCATCGGTATCGAGTGTCAGCGGCCAGGCCTTGCTGTCGAGGACGTTGCTGGCTTCCTTAGAACGCAGCAGCTTTATCACAGATTGGTTGGAGAGGACCAGCGTGGCCTTGCTGACGTCGACGATCATGCGCACGGTGGGCAGCGTGGTGTGCAGGTTCTGCGGGTGAGGGGGACGGATGGTCACGGGCACCGCACCGACGTACAGACACCCATAGAAAGCGCAAATGAGATCAAGCCCGGGCGGGAATATAAGCGCCACGTGGTCGCCGGTGTTGACGCGACCCTTCTCCAGCAGCAGGTTGCCGATCCTCTCGGCCTTTTTGTGCAGTTCGGCGCAGGTCAGGATCTTGGACACAGTGCCCTTCGAGTTGAGCAACGTGAATATCACATGGTCCGAAGTACTCATTGCACGCCAACGCAATATTTGAGATATGAACTGGTACTGGAATGCGAAAAAGTCAAATGTTATCATCATATTTAAAACAAGTATAATAAGATCAAGACTAAAATGTGCACGTTTTACCTTTCTGGCAGCATCGGAATCGTCAGTGTATCCCATGTCGCGCCCCTGAGCGGACGCCAGTCGGTTGCCCTGCACTAAGTTGCCCACTATCACAGAAGCAGGGCCCACATCTAAACACATCACAACAATAAATTTAATAAAAGATAAGCTCAACCCTCTATTATTGGCGTTTACAAAATGGAAATCGCTTGGGAAATAGTAACTCTTAAAAAAATATAAAACATTTTACAGCGCATCAAAAACACAACAGTTTGCAGAAGCCAATAAACACAGCTTAAAATACTTGTGCTCTATAACTCATACTTTCACATATAAAAATCGCTTGCGGCAGATAGACTCGCTTCATAAATGAAACGGTGAACATTTTACTTCTCCGATACTTTTAACTATTTTTTGTATAGGTATTTCTAGCCCCAGGGAGTGTTGTGTTTGGGCGTAGTGCTCTACTGTGCTATACAAAAGGCATAATCAAAGTAAATTTTGACTAAAACAGATAATCAGATAATATTAACATAGCACAGCATCGCTCGCCACTGCAGTCTCATAGCCTCTGAATCAACGCAAAAGTACAGGGTCCGGCATAAAAAACTCCCCGATTACAAAGTAACGTGCAGCGGACAGTAGAAGGAGCAGAGTGGTGGGGGGCGCGTCGTTAAGTAGCTGCCTACGTGCCGTTTTCAGTGTACGCCATGGCGTGGTCTGGTGAACATCGTGCCTTCGTAGTGGAAGATTTTATTCGAAATGGCGAATCGCCTATTAATACTCAACGTGCTTTTCGCGTTCGCTTTGCGCTCGGACGACGGGACCCTGTTCCCGATAAGAAAACAATTTATTCTTGGGTTGCTAACTTTCGTGAGACAGGTTCCGCATTAAAAAGGAAACCACCTGGACGACCACGGACTGCAACAGGCCCCGGAAATGTTGATGCAGTTAGAGCTTCAGTTCAACAATCTCCTCGACGATCCGCTAAAAAGCATGCGGCAGCATTACGGATATCTGATCGAAGTGTGAGAAGAATCTTGCATCGAGATCTTAAAATGCATCCTTACAAAATTGTAACTACGCAGGAACTGAGTGAACGAGACTGTGGTGTCCGTGTAAGTTTGTGCCAAGACCTTCTTCGGAACATTCGTCCCAACGATATTGTGATTTTTTCTGATGAAGCACACTTTCACCTTGCCGGAACAGTGAACAGCCAAAATTGCAGGTACTGGTGTGAACACAATCCCCAAGAATTTCATCAACGACCACTTCATAGCCCTAAAGTAACAGTATGGTGTGCTGTTTACAATTCCGGAGTGATCGGTCCTTACTTTTTCGAAGAAAATGACAGGAATTTAACCGTCAACAGTGAACGCTATTGTGCCATGCTCCGCGACTTTCTCCAACCGCAACTAAGGGAGCTTTTTGGTGAAATAGAGAACGTGTGGTTCCAGCAAGATGGTGCTACAGCCCACACAGCGCGGCAGTCACTGGCATTGGTGAAGGAAATGTTTCCTGGACATGTGATCTCGTTGCGTGGAGACGTTGGCTGGCCCCCACGGTCGCCGGACTTAACGCCCTGTGATTTCTTTCTTTGGGGCTATTTAAAAGCAAAAGTTTATGAACAACGTCCACAATCTTTACGAGCCCTGAAAGAAGCAATTACACAAGAGGTTGAAGCTATTCCACCTGAAATGACTCAAAGAGTAATGAATAACTTCAGGGAAAGACTCAATCAGTGTGTCGACAGTGCAGGAAGCCATTTAAGGGATGTTTTATTTAAAAAGTAAGACAATAAGAGTATTTTCTAAAATGGCATAATATGTACTTTTATTTAGTATAAATAAAATTGTTCTACCTTATTTGGTTTTGTTTTTATTAGCTTTCCTTAAAGGGGAGGTTTTTCTGCCGGACCCTGTATGAGTAGGGCTCTACAAGAGTATCAGTATAAACTTTATAAAACAATAATGTTTAGTTTAATATCAAGATTTTGTACTTATGTTTGATGATGAACTGCATCAATATTTGCATGCCTAAATGGTAGAATATACAAGGATTCTTATGTAACTGTAACACCTTATTGGAAATACCTACATTCTGAGCAAATAAATTAACATTCTATTCTAACATTAGCAACTGCATAATTCGCAATATAGCTGCAAAGTTTACCAGCACACTTCGGTGTCGTGACGAGTGATAAACCAATTATTACTACTTTTTCTTACGAAAACAAATTTTGGCTAGCATTACGTCAAAAGGCGTTAACAAAACATATATTTACTACTAAATATAATAAATAGAACGACTAACATAAATCATTCATAAACAAAAAAAAATTTCGCAAATGCTGTTAATAGAAATACCAATTTAGACTGCATGAGGCCTCATGTAACCAATTTTCAAAATAAACATTAGAAATAAGTCGCAAATGCACAAATAATGACATAGAAAACAATTGAATACGAGGGTCACAATGTAAAGGAGGGAAAGCTTACCAGAATGTATCTCCCTTGGTTTGGGCAGGTTAGTGACGCAAGTGTGTGGGCACATCAGTACGTTCGCTGGATGCAACGTGCCCTCGAGAAAGCGACGCTTGCACTCGCTGAGGTGAATGCCTCCCAGAGGAGTCTTAGGCAGATAGTTTGGCTGGACCAGAGCCAGGCAGTAGATGCCGACCTGGTGGATAGAGTCCACCGCTTGAAGCACGCGCGACATCCATTGGAATGACTGGAAGAGGAAAGACAATAGGTCACCTTTAGATGTATTGTTGTTGTCGGTTATCATGCAATGAAAAGTGAAAACAAGACTAATTTAAATACTGATATTATAAAGAGGTAAAATTTATTTTTAGTTTGGGGGTAACATTCGGAACTCCTGATCCAATTCTACAAACAAATACCATTGGTTTGAGATTAGGCCCCACTTGAAGTAAGGCGCTTTATTTGTGAGTTCTATAGGCTAAATTATTTTCCAAATCCACACAGTTGAAGTTGCGGGCGAGGTGCTAGTTATTTCTGTTTTCTCCAGAATATTTTTCCGTTTATATTTTGGTTTTCAGTGTGCAAATCAACTAAACATAAAACAGCCTAGCTATAGCAAAAGGGAAAGCTACATTGCGTTAAACTAAATAATTTATTTAGAGCTTGTATATAAACACGGCAATATTCGTTTAAATTCGGAATCGGAAATTATTATTGCCATCTCTATCCACGCTCATATAAAAAATGAGACAACTATTCAGTGAGTCCACGAATGCGTCAGTCGCGATCTAGACTCGACGCAGACTGCACGCTCCGCTCTCACAAAGTTTATAGAAGCGTTCCAATTACGTCACTGACATCCCGAATGTTTTAGAATCAACATTATTACTTTATAACGTTTTTTAAATGTAAGTGTGTAGTTACAAAACTATTACTTTTCAGTTCTTTTATGAACCACAGTGTATTTTTTAACCGCAAGTATGGCTGGTATTTTCGGTCCTAAAATAGTCAGTTTCCTCATGATGTTTTCTTTCGCCGTTTTGAGGACTGGTGACGATGAAAATTACACAAAGTCTACATGTGTTCGAACCTACGACTTATAACTTGTAAGTCGTGCCTCTAAACAAAGGGCATCACTACTATTACTGCACAGAACATTTAAGTATAAGTTCCTTGTTTCAGATGGCTCAAAAGATTTGGAACTTAACAGCGATCAATGGAGATAATTAAAGAGTATTATTGTTTTTAAGCTGTAGAATGGAGAGACAGCATCCTGACCCGGATTAACTGTTCGTTAATACTGTTGTTCAGTAAAAAAAGTGCAGACAATGTTTTGTTAACAATATTCAATTAATATTGTACAGAATACCATGTTAAGATTAGCTCGTTCTTGTTTGTAATATCCGTGTTTAGATTAACAGTTTCGTTTAACCCGGCGCCTGCTAGGTTGGGTCATAATGACCCGTGATGTTTTTAAATGCGGATATTTAAGAAAATTATAGTGTAACGTCACCACGCTTCTCAGTAGCTGCAGTTAGTGCCCCGCCTCCCTCGGTTCTTATGTCAACAAAGACGGTGTGCTCCTGCATAGGAAGATAGACGCGGTCAAACAATAACAAGGTGATGACCCAACTATACATTCGATGATACCATTTCGTGCCAATTACGTTGAGTTCATTATTTGATTATTTAGTGTATTTATTTGTACCGACATTACGTATATTACATTATATTTTGTTATTTTTAGGTTATATTCGAATAAGATAAAGAGGAACGCGAAAGGCGAAAAAATTCTGTCAATATAAAGCGACTCGAAAGAAAATTCTTCGGAAAACGAGGAAGATCCCGTTAGCGAGCGTTCTCAACAGAGTGATAAGCAAGCAACGAGCAAGAGTCATCAGACAATGATGATGATGATGTACCTTTGAGTGTCATCCAACGTCACATGTATTCCTCCGTACGAAGACAGAAAAACTACCCATACCTATCAAAGATGCAACAAATTTATCTGCCCTGAATATATAATTTTTTCTGTGGCGGTTGCGTAGATGACGGTGCTAATAGTAATTAACCCTAAGATTCCTTATAATTTTTACATATACTTTCTTAAAGATCTCACATTTGTAATTCCAAAAAGTTAAAAATAAGTGATAATTAGTAATTTTTTTTGTTTTGCTATTAATAAGTTTCTAGAAGTTGAATTTTTTGTTGTAAATTTTATACTGACTTCTTAAATACATAAAAAGATCTTTATATAACTTATTTTTTTTATTTTACACCAAAATATTATAATTTAAGAACTATTTTCTTCAAGTTAAACACAAATTTACTCTAAATATCATTGAAATGGTAAAAATCAGGAACGGTTTAAAATCCGGGTAATTATGACCCACCATGCAGTTGTTGTACCTATTTTCTACCATGCTGACGCCGGGTTAAACAATTTATTTAAGTATCATAATTCTAAACATAACCTTTTGGATATATCATTTTTTTACCCTATTATGGCAGCTTCAACCGTAGATTTCATTGGATTTTCTAGTCAACCAACAAGATACGTTATCATATAATTTGTTATAACTTTGGTTGGATCGTCCAGTATACAGGTAAAAATTTATTGAGATTTAAAACATTAATTTGAAAAACACTGCTAAATCTAGCTATGTACATAAAAAAAAAACAAAATAGACTTAGCTTCTATATAAATAATTGTTACAACAATGTCACAGTTTTCTTGAAAAACAGAAAACACCACGCCTCCCACGCACATGAATGATGCTCGTTAAATAGAGGAGCCATGATTTTGTTATGATTTTTTTTTTGCAGGAAAGTGGACCTTATGAAGGAAAAAAGAAAAGAAAAGATCTAATAAGAACACAACATACACGTACCTCCTCTTCTCCGCAGTCTGGGCGCTGCTCTGCCACGATGCAGATCCTCTCATCACGCAGGACCCTCACGGAGAAGACGGCAATGCGGCCCCGGTATATGAACTTCATCGGTTCCACGGCCAGTACGGTGGCTATGATGTCGTCCATGTTGTGCTTCCGGCCAGTCACTGTCATCAGACCGTCGCGAGAACCGCATACGAACACCAGACCTGATTTGGAATCGGAGCTTATTTAGATGCTGATTTATGATGTTACTAACTATTGGCCGCGGCTTCACTCGCATGTGAAGGCAAAATTGCAATTTTTTTTAATAAGTTTTAGTTTTTATAAGTGTCATTTTGTTTATATATTACTGTAACACTTTTACGATCTTTAACAAAGCACTTCTTCTAAATGTATCTGGACAATTAATTACAACAAATATACAAAATTATGTACTAAAATACAAACTACAATAAAGCATCAAAAAATTCATCCTCAACGCTGTCGGCTGGCAACGTACCTAAGATACTGGCGGCATTGCCTCGTTGTATGGCAATGCTTAGCCGTTGACCAAAGAAATAGCCAGCCCTTGGGTCGCGGGAAGCGTCAACGAGCCTTTTCGATATTTCTTTAAAAAGGCTGTGAGCACACGGGCCCCATGGTCCGAGAGTTTCGACCCCAAACGGCTCGAAAATTATTACTGTAAAGTTTCATCTAAATGCTTTCAGTAGTTTTTGCGTGAAAGAGTAACAAACATTCATCCATCCCAACGAATTAGGAATTCCTGATTCGTTGATCCATCCTCACAAACTTTCGCTTTTATAATATCTGTAAGATTAGTAGGAGTGAATATTTGCTGTTATCGTGACGTCATGTGACTTTAAAGAATAGTATTCAAATATGTAACTTAATAGCTTGCCGCTGTTTAGCTTTAACTAAATCTTTACTACTCTGCTACTCTTTTCTATCTTTCAATTATCGGCGGCACGGCTGTGAATGCTAGCCATCTCTACATAATTTATTACACAAGTTAGCATGCACAAACCACAAGGAAGTAATTGTGTTCGTCTAACAATTGCCCCCGCCTCCGACATCACCTAACAATCAGTTGGCTTGACGAACAATTGAAAGCTAATTAGGTACAAGTAAAAGTTATGGAGGCAATTAGCAATTAAGAACTCGCTTCAGGTATAATCAGGCGCAGATTCTGTGTTGATGACCTGTGGTAAGTAACGTGTGTAACGAGAAACACGTAGTTTAGAAATGAGGTACTACTTTTTAGGGTTCCGTAGTCGAAGGAATCCGTATAGTTTCACCATGTCCTTCTATGCGTCCGTCTGTCCGCACCTTAGCTCAGAAACTTTTGATTCTATAACGCTGAAATTTTTAATTGTAATTGTAAGATGGCCCGACACGCACTTGGTTGGTTTTTATTGTAGGTCTCTTAGCGCTTAACGTGATTGATAGGAATCTATTTGAATGCTCAATGATACAATCGTCAGCAAGATTATGAATCCAAATGAAAGTAAATTACTCTGATCTGCGCAAAATATGAAATAACTGCAATTCCATTTATTCAGTAAATATTTCAAAATACCACAACGTTAAAACAGAAATTCCCTTCAAATAGAAATTATTTGATGTTGACGCACAAACATGAAGATGCATTCGTATAATTAGAATCATATTGCTCTTAAAAAGCAATTTCAGGCGTCGCATAAAATAGACAGTCAAAACGAAAACCGTTTCAAATGAGTTTATTTGTGTTTTAGTATCGTGTAAATAAAAAAAGCACTTGAGAAAACAGTTATTTTGAAATCACAGACGGGCGTTTCAATTTTATTTATATGTATAGTTCCGCTATTTGCAAATATATTGCCAAACTACAGGAGGGACAAACATTTTACAAAAGAAGTGTTGTCTTTCACTACGAATAATAGTGATGAAATATTCTGAAGGGAAAACTCACTGTTGAGTGAGTTTTCCCTTCAAAATATTAGCTCATAGACTGTAATATAGAATATATTAAGTAAACTCACCGCCAGGTCCCAAGAAACCGAGTAATCCACTTCTCACGTAGTGTTCTTCTCCAATCGGTTCTCCATCAGCATCGAGTGGTCGAACACGGAACACGGTGTTAGTGAGACCGGGGAGGCCCCAATATCCAGACCCGGTGGCTCCGGACAGCACACAGATCTCGCCAACCTCATCCGTCTTGCAAAGATACGCGGGCCCCTCCATTTTCACGACCACAATCACGCCTGTACGAAATAAGATACATGAGTATCGCGCTGTTTAGTTGAAAAGTAACATCTCGCTATTACGACTCATTTGTTATTCAAATTGATACTTTCTTAAGCTTGCGACTGCACCATTCTATTGAATTCTTTATAGGCTCGTGCTTGACCATCTCACTTGATGGTAGGTGATGATTGTTCGAAGACGAAGCACACTTAAGTAGAAGTAACCTTTTTACTACACCCAGATTAAAGCTATCAGGAAACATACTCCTGGCAGGGAATTCCACTTCTTGGCTGTACTCATAATGAAAGTATTCTCACAATATTTTGTGCGTATGGGTGGGATGTCGACCATGTAACGATGGCGCATCGCCGTCAAGTACGAATAGTACAACCTGCTCGAAATTAAGGATATTGTTGTTGCTGTGTATATTCCACGCAACAAGGATGCATAGCATTTAGGCATTGTGGCAAAGAAACAATCGACATGTACTATCGACTAAACTTCCGCATGCTCACCTTTAAGGCTATAATCACATAGCACGTCTCACAACTCGATCGCCTAATGCATGTATTTTGACCAATAGGATGCACGAAGCGTATTTTAGTAGTGTTCGTAATAGTAAATATTAATATAATGTTACACTTCCTGTGCTCACAAAATGCGTATTGTCTCTAATTTGGCGAAACCAGGAAGGGATGTGGTTTGTCACTAGCTGCGCTTCCACAGAAATATTTTCTTAAGTGGGCATGCGTATCTTTGGTCGATAGTACTTCCGCGAACATCCCCAGTAGCGTAGTAGAGATAGACTCAACAGTACCCTGAATGCGTTGATGTATTACACAAATATACAAAGTTAGATTAAAATCGAAACAGATAACGAGAACCGCAACATCACAATATTGCGGTTTAATTGTTTAAATTCTCTGTTACAAATACATATGAGTATATTGCGTTTACAACTCGGCTTTTATGTCTAAAATTAGTATTGACAGTAAGAAAATATAGTTTATTATCCAAATATAGGACATTTTTTCTCTAGATCAATTATCACTTTAGTTATAAACGAAATAAGAATTGATACTTACGACATTTAGTTTCGAACCAGAATATGGTAAAAGAGCGCACGCGATATTCAACTTTATTACTGCTGCGTTAGCGTTTAGCACACAACGGCAGTTTCGAAACCATACATGGTGAAAGAGCGCACGCGATATTCAACTTAATTACTGCTGAGTTAGCGTTTAGTATGCAACGGCCTAACCGGGGTGGATGGGGGCGGAGCTTGTGTGAAAATTATTTTGCACTGCCTGGTCTTAATTGATGCTGTGATGTATGTGAACTGAGACGGGGACTGTGAATGATTCACGCGCGGGATTGTGTGAGCCCAGTAATTCTTTCTTAGCTACCTCCAGGAATCTCATCTCATCTCATCAATCATTTCAGTAAAATAAACTTTAGGGAGCAAATGGTATTGAGATCAAGTATGGTTTTTGTTTCGAATAGTAGTCGTGATCTGCTCGATTTCTGCTTCAACTAATTGTGGAACGCAAATATGGATAAAACTAAATAGTCATATTTTGATTTGTTCCTCTGACTTTCTTGCAAGCCTTTAAGATGTTATAAATATTTAAACCTAGCTACTGCCCGCAGCATCGCTCGCACGCAAGATCTTTTTGATTATCACACTAGTAGTTTTAACTATTATTCTCGCAATTTCTTCTGCATAAGAACCTTCGTCATGCTTTAACGAAAATATGGTTCTCGAGTTTTGAGCTTAGCAACATATTCACGATTCAGTTTTATTTATATGGATAGACACATATTATAAATCATGTGATTCAATTTTGGTCATGTATTGTGTGATTGTTTTAAGTATAATTTTAAGTGAACAGTCCAATAAAAACTTTTTTGCAAAAAATAAAACCGACTTCCATATCAAAACACTACAAAGCCAAAAATAATTTTAATTTCGGTAGTCGGTGTTATTGGTTTTGTATTTTCTTTTTTTTTTCACACCGCCTTCCGAAATTAAAATTATTTTTAGCTTTGTAGTGTTTTGATATGGAAGTCGGTTTTATTTTTTGCAAAAAAGTTTTTTTTTTATGTGCTTTTTAGTGGGTCAGTGAATTTTCCAAATCGGTTCGTAAATGACGGAGTTATGCGCGAACAAAAAACGCAATGCACAGTAAACGAAAAGATCATCAATGTAAATATTTTTTTTAGACTTTTGTTGAATTTTCAGAAACGGCTTTTCCGATTTCGATAAAATTTTCATGGGACCATTTGGGAAGTATACCCTTTCTAACAAGATAAGAATTTTTCAAATCGGTTGGCAAGCGACGGAGTTACCCGCGGACAAACATAAAAAAAAATACAAACATCCGAATTGAGAACCTTCTCCTTTTTTAGAAGTCGGTTAAAAATACCGGAAACACGAAACAATAAATAAATACGGTAAATAACTCTAAGTTCTAACGAGTGCTGAAAAAGTAGATTGTTTTAAAATTATGTAAAACACAGTTTTGTAAAGCGTCAATAGCCGGTTAAGGTGACGGAGTTGTGATCGAGAGGTCGCAGGTTCGAACCCCACCCATTACACTATTGCCGTGAACCCACTCCAGACACCAGCATATTTAGCTTAGTTGGAAGGGTTAATAAAATTAGTAGTAATGTGAATTCAAACTACATTGCTAGTAGTACTCTTTACAAAAAAAAAATACGTTAGAAAAAATCAAATGAAAGACTTACAAGACGGCATAACTTGTCCGCAGTCCTGTAGAGTTAGGGACGTGAGCGAGTTCTCTGCGTCAACTCGGACCACTCCGTAGGACAGGCCGGACATAGAGAGTACCCCTCGGCCGGCCGAAGCGCCGCCGCGACCCGCGCGTCTCACGCACACCGTGAGGGACTCACTGCTGCAAGCGCAAGGGCAGATCGCGTCGCCGCGGACACCTAGCAAGGAAACAACACTATTCAATCTGACCACAAAAAAAAACATGTTACAGAATGGAATCACGCGTTATTTTTTTTTATTACGAATGCTGATGGTAAGTGCAAGATGAGGTCTGCGATAGAACGAGTGAGCCCAGAAGATGCCTGTACTCTCTTGCTTTAAAGGCTGACAGGTCGTATAATAATATGTCATATGTTGCAATTAATATACCTGAATTATATAAATTGATTGATTGATATGGTACTTGACTGAAATACCTACTAAACTGAAATAAATACTAATAAATAAACTGAAATAAATACTAGAAAAATATCTAGTGACAATCCCGCCAAAAACTGATCTCTTGATTTCTTACCAGTTCTTCTGCGTTTTATTAGTGCAACGCATGCATGTAAACTCAAAAATAAATAATTTTTGAGTTTGATCACTACGCAAAAAATATACAAAAGTTACAGGACTTAAATTCAAACTAAGACAAAATTTTATCAGTGCAGTTTTCAGATAATGAAGCTCAATTATTGGTGTGCAATAAAGATTATTCTATCTCTTTTTAAAACATTTTGTTAAACAATTCTAGTACCTACCTTTGCTCTGGAATACCGATAAGAACTGGTCGCAAGATGACAGCGACCACGGGTTAGCTCCGTCGGCGACTAACAGCATTCGCAGCGAGCTCAGTGAGATTTCCTTGTGATCCCGCGTGGCCAGTAGACCCCAGTGCAAGTCACGGGACTTCACTATCGCGACCGATGCCCTGTGTGGCCGAAAAAACAAACAAATAAAAAAAAAAATATAAACTTAATTTCATAGAAAGTTATTGTACATGGAACATTGCCAAAACTCAGGGTTTTTATATTGTTTGTAATCTTTGTTATCATTTTTATTTTTTAGTGTTGACAATAAAAATATTTCTTCTATCTTTCTTGATTTTTACATAATGGGTTTGTACCAGTCTCTTCACTCATTTGGGTGAAGTTCTGTTCTCTAGTTAGGTTCCTTAATAACCTCTATTTTCTCGTTCCCTAAGAAACATGTAACTATAAATAGAATAGATAAGATTCTGATTAAAAATGTTGATATTTTAACTATATATTTTAGCATAAGCAGCTTCCATATAGAATACAAAAGAATGTAAATCGTTACTCGTATTAGACCCTGATATAATATGTTTCACTGTTTCTTTTTTTACCTTTGTGTATTGATGTAGGTTATTAAAAGTGTTGTGATAACTCACAGACGGTTTAGTTTGGTTATTATATTACTGAATAATATTTTCACACTAGGAGAAAGATGAATAAATTCGTTTTTATAGGCATATCAAATTAACTACAACCATGAAAGACTTTACAAAACACGTCTCTATTTAAATGTTTAAAAGTAAGCAAGTAAAACTAGTACAAAAGAATACTAGTACAGACAGTGGGCAGTCTAGACTTCACTATAGCTGTAGATATACATGTGTAATCGATTCGATGAAAGTTCATTAAGGGTTTCTCGCAATAGCACAAACGTTTCTTCCAGAACTTTTAATTACGTTATTGACTAGAAGACACTATTTTTTGAGCACGGCAAAGTTTTACTTGATGGCTATGAATAAAAGCTCCGAGGCTCGAGGCTTAAGGTAAAGTAACAGCTTGCCTAAGTCGGACCGTGATTCCTATTTGTACATCTTAGACAGTCGTTATTGGTAGTCAGAAGAAAAAAAAAATTGTCCTAGTGCGAGTCAGACTCGCCCATGAAGGGTTCCGTAGTAACTAGTAAAAAATATCTTACAAATTTCTTAAAACTAACTTAAGTATTTACATTTTTTACAACTACGCCCAATAACTTTGTTTTTCATAGTGTTTGTATGAATTACAAAGTTATGTTTGTGGTTTTATAAAATATGCTGTATCTCAAAAACTACTGACCCGATTTCGTTCAAACCAACTTTGGTTGAAAGTTTACATTAAGATCTACAGACATCTATATTTTTTAGATTTTTCACTCCATTATTATAGAAGTTAGAAGGGGGGGGACACACATTTTACCACTTTGGAAGCTTATATCTTTTAAACGATTGACTTAATGAGAAAGTGGTTAAAGAAACGCCTATGTCATTTTTAAAGACTTGCCTATAGATACCACACACGTATAGGTTTCGTGAAATAAAAATATTTTCAGTTTTAGTTCCATGTATGGGGAGCCCCCTTTATTTTAAATATTTCTTATTTTTTTTTCTTAAAATCGGAAAGCGGTTCAGAGAATACATCTACCTACCAAGTTTCACATGTATAGTCCTAATAGTTTCGGAATAAAATGGCTGTGACATACGGACGGTCGGACAGACAGACAGACGGACAGACATGTCCAAACTATAAGGGTTCCGTTTTTTGCCATTCGGCTACGGAACCCTAAAAAATCAAGAAACTGACCTGTACTTGGTGATCATATGCATCCAGGATGCGGGGCTGACTTTCATAAGCGCGTACGGTATGAAGATGACGTGCATCCCGTTGAGCACGCTCGCTAGAACGGCATGCCACAGCCCGGTCTCGCGCTTGAAGTCCAACACACACACCATGTGCTCCCCTTCGGTGTAATTGCACGCCACGGATAGCATACGGCTGTGAGCCAGCATGGAAGCCCTGTGGAAATATAATCTTTATAGCCACAATCTTGATCCAATCTATACTAATATCATAAAGCGGAAAAGTTTGTTTGTTTGTTTGAACGCGGTAATCTTTAAAAGTGCTGGGTGGATTTAGATGAAATTTGCAATGAAAGTAACGTGAAGCTTAAGGAAAGCTACTTTTTACCTCACTGCAAAAAGGGAAAGTTTTGTTTTATCGTGATTAAGTCAACGGGAGCGAAGATACATAAAAATATTTATTATGCAACCAGCTTACTATAAAATATACATAAACATGAAAACAGAATGGAAATTGATTAAAAAACTAGCCAGTTATATCAATTTTAAACGAATACAACTGTCTTTCTCGCGAAAACGCTTTTATCTAAAACGGTTGTATCAGCGTTATAATAGTATTTGATGTCAGTCTATGTCGGACTTCTCGTTCTAATTATCAACTTTAAAGCTTTATAACGTCAATGATGACGATATTAAAAAGAATATTTCATAATCGCTCACAAGATCTAGTCAGTTATTTATTAAGCAAATGAAAAATAACAAGACACCTTTTCAACTGATCCAGCTGAAACTCAGTTATAGTTTCATTAGAATAAAATTAAATTCTTTGACTAGCGAGCTAGACCAATGGCAGGGTAACTACAAAAATATAGATTATTAATATTGTCAAAGAAAGTATACGACAAAATAATAGATGTAGGTCTAAGTAAAAAGGTTAAGGGCCTATACTACCTCAAATGGCTCAGCATGATCCTCCGTTATGTCGAAAATACTTCAGCAATAATTTTGAAATAAATATATCGTAAAGTTGAGGATTAATTTTAGGTACTATGTTTGACGAAAACACGATTCCATAAAATTTTCTTGATAGAAAAAAAATCCAAAGTTACCTCCAAACCGAACAATAAACCGATGGTATTCCGAAATAACTTCAGATTAGATAATGAAACTTTGCATATTAATGGAACTAACTATAAAGCAGGCCTTATGTTATTTCCTTTTTTTTTAACTACCATTATATTCACCGTAAAAAGAAATAAACTAAATTATCGGTGTCTTAGTTTTTTCTCTGCCACCCTGTCTCGCTTGCTCGCGTGACCGCGGGTGTGCGAGCGAGATAAAGAGTGAGAAGCGCTGTGATAGTATAGGCCCTTAACAGGAAGTTCTGGGTTTCGGGTAGGTTCTAACAAGATACCGCGGCCCTGGAATCCAAAGGCAACTGAAGGAACAGAGCGGGGTTTTAGTCGGTAGAAGTCTGACACTCCTTTCCACTAAATAAGGAGAAGTCATTTAATGAGTTTCATCTCAAAAAAACAGAACACAAAGCTTTGAAGTTAAAGAAACAAGTTTCATTAATAAATAGTAACGATAGCTGCTAAGCTCTAAGAAAGCAATGAGAAGAAAACGTTACACGTTAACGTTACGTATACATATTAAAAAACCTTACCATATTAAATTGAAAAATTACCAAGACCGTATTTATCTAGGATAAAAATATTACGAAGTATCAAGGAGCCAGGATACTATGTTAACTATTCAGTCGTCCCATTATTCGCACTTAAGCGCTTGCAAATAAGTAAGGATCGATAAGCTAGGACTTATAAATAGCTTTATATTTTTTTAAGTGAGAAGATTTAACTGTTTTAATTAACGAACGATTTCGCAATAATCACTTGACAGGAATTCCAAGAATTAAGCATGAAAAAAATGATTTACACAATAAAAAATTAACAATATTATAAATGCGGAAGTGTATCTGTCTCTCTTTTACACTTTAACGGCTAAACGGCTGAACTGATTATGCCTAAATTTAGCATAGATATACTCACAGTTGAGGGCCAGGAGTCAATATATGCACCAGGTATAACATACTTTTTATTACAAAAAAAATCATTTGCGGAGCTGAAAAATCCATGCGCACGTCTTTGGTAACAGCTAGTTTAGTATAATTATTTAAAGTGAGAGCTAACGGGGTTCTATGGGTTGATGGTGATCACCCGAGTGGTTTTACTGAGGTAAGAATCCTACACTCCCTAGTCTCCGCCTCATTAGTCCAGACAAAAAAGTTTCGGTCAACCAAATACCCAAATCATTTGTTCTTTCTTCACTTACCACGATTCCAATTGAAAACATACAAAATTAAATGAGTTACTTACTGTGCTGCATTTTACAGCTAGCAGCTTTGTAGAACATTTTATGATTTTATTTAAGAACCAGCTGCTGCCCGCAACTTAGTTTGCGTGGGAGGGTTTCTCGCGTAAATTCCGATCCTGTGTTCCGGACCTATATAAAAAGGAGCCTATGTGTTATTTCAGGATTTCAACTATCTACTTACCTAATTTCATTAAAATCCATCCAGTAGGTAGTCTGTAGACTTGACCGTGTTACCGTTTATTAACCCACCTCATTTGTATAAAATTTTAATGTACAGACACACTTTTTTCTGTTTTTAACAGACTTCAAAAAAAGGAGGTTTACAATTATTCGTCTTGAACTCTTTTTTTTATGTATGTTAGCTCATAACTCGGAGATGGCTGGACCGATTTGAAAAATTCTTTTTTTGTTTGAAAGGGTTTACTTTCTAGTTGGTCCCATTGTCGTCACGTTTGGATCTGATGATGGAATCATGGAGAAATCGAGGGAACTCTTCAAATATTATAGGCACACCTATAGCGTTTTGAGTATTTCTTATAGTAACTTTTGCAGTTGCTCTCGATAAGCACCATTTGAGGAAGTAGAACTGATGATGAAGACCCTAGATGGCCACCGAAACTACTCAATAATAAGTATTTCGTGGATTGCGATTAGATTACTTGAATATGGATGTTAAGCTCTTTATGCTCGTCACAATGCATGTGGTGAAGTAGAATTGATGGTGATGTACCAGAAGAACTCCTCAAAAATTAACGGCTCTGCACCGGGAAAAGCAATATTTTGTAAAAGGTGATAAGTAGTTGACATTTTGGCTTTGGTAACGAGATAAATTACAAACCGACCCACTAAAAAGCGTGAAAAAAAACTTTTTAGCAAAAAATAGAACCGACTTCCGTATAAAAACACTACAAAGGCAAAAATAACTTTAATTTCGGAAGGCGGTGTCTTTAATTTTGTATATATTTTCGTTTTTGACACCGCCTTCCGAAATTAAAGTTATTTTTGCCTTTGTAGTGTTTTTATATGGAAGTCGGTTCCATTTTATGCTAAAAAGTTTTTTATTATATGTATAGATATATATATAGATTTCATAGATCAATCATGATTTTTATACGTTCATTTTTTGTGGGAAATCCATTTACGTGATTACTGGCTTTGACGCGGTGATACGCCATCAATTGTTATCGTTGTTATGTATTATTTTGACTCGCGTGATAAAGGGCGGCCGCTGCACTTTCAATTATAAAGGCTTTGATTGGAAACCATGAAAGGGTTGGTAAACAAAACAGAGTTTATTTTTTTGTTTATTTTCTCCTTAATTATACCAATTCCCGCTACTTTGTTCGTGTGGGAGATTTTTCAAGTGGGTGAAATTTCGGAATAATAGGAAGATAAGAATAACACGATAAAAGTAGCTTTATATTGCCCTATAACCTCAAATATATATACCAGTGAAAATCCCATTAAAATCGGTTCAGCCGTTCGTGTAAATATCGATAAATAGCTTTAATTAAGCTCTTGATAAAACCAAGTTATTTTGAATACACAGACAGACACTTCAATGTTATTCATAATTATGTTATGTAGTATGAATGTATAGATAGTCGAACACATTGTGTTAATACACATATATGTGTCATTCATGGGAGATTGGTTTCGAATTCAGTTTTGTACACTGAACCCTTTGCTGCACTGAAGCAGTGCACTCAAACGCGAATCGAATATTTGACGTTCAAGAACTGATCACATAATTGTTAATATCCTCGGATCCTTGTACAGTACGTGAGCTGTGAGAGCATCAAAATGAAGATTGGAAGAGCACGAGTGCGACAAAACGTTTCAGCAATAAACGTAAGTGAAACTAAACGAATATTCAACTGCACTAAAGTGCAGAACAGTGCGGGAGCGACTCGACGAAGCATGGCATCGCCTTTTCTCTTTAAATCTGTCATAATATTCTTTTTATTAAAGCCGCTTGTGGTGTCGCAAAGAAGGATCGGCGTTTTGCTTTCCCTAAGCACACGAATAGTTTCAGACTCATCTTATTGTGTAGTGAGTGAACTTTTGATATTTTGTAACATTAAAGGAATGGTTTTGGTTACTTTTGACTTATGATTCATACTATTTCATTTCGATATATTGCATCTCCAGCTAAAAATTTAATTACGTAATTTCGATGGGAGAGATATACATTTTAAAGAGGTACTCGTGGGTTATATTGTGAAAAGGTGGTACAAAATAATCAGGATATTTAGTGTGAATTCATTAAATATGATCATTTATTTAGAACGGTAACTATACGTCGCCTGACATTTCGATGGCGGCAGTCAGTACATGACTCGGACGTGTCGTGTTACTTCGCAGTTCCTATAGGATGCGGACTGCGGTGAAGTTGATTTGTTCAATATCCTGAATACAATACCATGGCTCGAGCTTCCACGCAGGTTTTATTTAATAAACATTGTTGTGCCTGACATACTTTATAACATACCATTGAATAGAAGCTGCACAACGTTATTGGATTTTGGATGAACTATGAGTAACTTGAAAGTGGCTTAAAAGCGTTCCTATATGCATCGTTCTTATTTTATTATGAGTTACACGTTTGATGCAAATAACTTTGATAAAGATTAAAGTTTGAGTATTATATCTACCATTTTACATGTTCCTCAATATTTTCAGCATCAAGTAATATGTAGAGAAATATTTTCCACTTTTAGCTTCTTTGGCGGAGTTATAAAGTTGTAGAATAATTTGCTGTTGCACTAAAGTCGGAGTATCAGGGAACTCTAATATCTATTTGTTTGTAGTATTTGTGCAATGTTTCGTCTCAATGGATCTTTCTTTAAATTTTTATATAGCTGTACCTACTTGGAATGTAATTAATCTTCTTACCATTAAGTCTGTACATTTGCGTACAATTTTAAACTCATTTATTATTAGTAGTTTCAAACTAAATTAAGTGATTCTAATCAAATGTATGAGATTCTATCCGATTGAAAAGCTGCCGACTTTCTTAATTCTTTAGTTAGTTAGTAAAAATAAAATCAGTCATACCCAACCAATTGATCTATAATTTTGTATGCACGTTGATTGGATGAAAATGCAATATATCACTCTAAATGAAAAATGGCGGACTACCAAAGATTGCGGATCTATTATTATTATTTCCATATGAGTATGAGCTATATCAGTTTAGCTAGAATACATATAAGTACTTTATTGTACACCAAAATATAAACTCATCTTTATCAATATTGCCTAACCTACTATAATATTGACTACAATGGCGGTCTTATCGCGATATCTTCTAGACAATCATTGGATGGACTTTACGAATTTAAAATAATGTTGGGAGATATTGAGAGTACAACACATACTCGTAAATAGGTATATATATGAATAATATGTGTTTTTTAATGTGATAAGTGAAAACGAGGTATTGTTAATGTGAGGCTCTAACAATGATACTTTTTTCTACTCATAAATGTTATGTTCCTAAGTACACGCTAGTATAATACAGCCACCATAAGAGTGACGAGAGTCATCTGGTACCCACACAGCTTAATTTGCGTGTGACCACAAGCTTGTTACGTATGCAAGACAATGACAATGATGACTAACGCACTTTCGCAACTAAGCTATTCGTCAGCCAACAACTTATTCAAATACTATGCAAATTGTGGACCTTACAAGAAAAGTGAAGACTAACGTAACAGTCCTGTCTATACTCAAAATTAACTCAAGTTAATGAGTTACATTATTCAGTGTAATTTTTAACGATGGTGTCCCCAATTTATGGCACAGGCAGCGTCAATCCAATTACAGATTGGTGTTAATACGAGAGAACCGCATCGTTGCGAACAAAAAAGCTTTTCTATATGTGATATTTTCAATTTTATTAATTTTCGGTACACCGGTGTTTGGTGTATGAAAATATTTCGTATTTTTGAATTGTTGTATCTACATTTTGTTTGTTTACTCGTCGATGTTTATTTTAGAGAGATGTATCCATGAAATTGGTTTTACAACATTCCAGCAATTGGCTTTGTTATTTATCGGTTTGAATAGTTGTTTTAAAAAGCGGTAAATATTATATTATGATTATGTTGAAGCATATCTTTGTTTTTTTTTTCAGTACGGATGAGTCCGAACTTGACTTCGATATCGCCTGATGGTAAGCGATAGATGAGGTCTACGATGTGACGAGCGAGCCCAGAAGATGCCTATTTACTTTTGCTTTAAAGGCTGAAAGGTCATAAGTGGCACGGAACACAGAAGCCGCCAGAGAATTCCACAACTTGGCTGTGCGCACAATTAATGTGGAAGAGAAGCGCTTGGTACGACGAGACGGTATATCAACCAAGTGTGTGTTTTTATATTGTATATGTAATTGTTCCATATCTCCTACGATACGGCAAAACCGATTTGGATTTCACTTGATTTCTGGGTGGTTTGAAAACATAGTTGGTCCGCTAGGTGACTCGTTGGCTTTTCCGGTCAGGACCACGTCCGCTGGGTCCGCTAGTACCTATAATTTTAATTCCATGTTTGGTGTGCGGTGCATTTACGGGGCTACCATCATGCATCAGTGACTAGGCTAACAATATTGATAATATGAGAACTCAATGGACTCGACTAGAAAAGGACTGGTGGTAGTTAGTACCCGCTTGTTTACACTTAAGTAAAATAAAGTCGTAGGTAATATAAGCTCATACACGCTACTCGTACTAAATGCACGTATATTGGTTCAGAAGCTGCGGTTATAGGCTTGAGAATAGTTTGATAAAGGACGTCCAGCTGAGATTATTGAGCGCACTTTATCTAGATGCCATCGATCGGGGCACGAGGAGTGAATGAAACGGCGGGAGTTATCGCCACCGGAATGTCTGAGAGCTCACGTTAGCAGGAATGTACTGCTATCCCACAATTCCATGGTACTTAAATGTTTGCTTGGTTATCTGTATTTTAAAATACGGATTCCACACAATGTTGTTCTAAATAAAAATCATTATTAAAATATTACAGTCTGCCTCCTTGGTCTAGTGGTCGCAAGCGTGATTGCTGAGCATTAGTTCTCAGCTTCAATTCCTGCGTGGAGTATTGCAGCCACTTGTGGGATGGCTCTGCAAAATACCAACTTGCTGCACTGGACTCGATCGAGCGCAGAGCTAAAAGGCTTATAGGCGACGAGGTGCTATCGGGCAAGCTTCATAGTCTGGCTCATCGGCGAACCGTTGCTTGCCTGTCGGTTTTCTATAGATGTGTACTTCGGGGAGTGTGCGCGGGCGCTTCATGACCTGATTCCTCCATCTCCATTTCACTACCGGTCTACCAGACGCACGGCTGGGTACCACCCACACTTGGTTGATATACCGTCTTGTCGTACGAAGCGCTTCTCCTCCACATTTATTGTGCGCACAGCCAAGCTGTGGAATTCTCTGGCGGCTTCTGTGTTCCCTGGCACTTATGACCTTTCAGCCTTTAAAGCAGGATTAAATAGACATCTTCTGGGCTCGCTCGTCACATCGTAGACCTCATCTATCGCTTACCATCAGGCGAGTACGAGGTCAAGGGCGGGCTCAACCGTAATAAAAAAAAAAAAAGCTATTAGGTTTTTTTCAGTAGGAGCCTGGAGTGTGGAAATTGACATTGTGATAGGCCCGTACCACGGAAAGCAGGCTAAGTCGGGTACAGTAGTCAGAAAATCTGACACTGGTCAGGCTAAGGGGTATCGTGTTACCCAGTTTTTGGGTTTTGAAGGTCAGATAGGCAGTCGTCCTATGTAAAACACTAATACCTACTCAGCTGCATCTGGTTAAGACCGCCTAACATACTTGGGAAAAGACTAAGCACATGGTGAAAGAATTCGCCGTGCATATCTATACTAATATTATAAAGAGGAAACCTTTGTATTTTTGTATTTTTGTATGTTTGTATTGAATAGGCTCAAAAACTACTGGACCGATTTCAAAATTTCTTTTACCATTACTTAGAGGGATTCTTCCGAATCCGTATAGGTTATATTTTATCCCGGAAAGTAGATAGGATTTTTCGTAGTAGTGAAAATTGTGGAGTAAGGCGTCGAAAAAACTGCCGTACGTTAACGATTCTCGCGAACGCTGCCTAAATGGTTAGAGATGTATGGTTGACTTCTATAGAAAAGTTGTAGAACTCAATAATGCCTACAAAAAAGAGAGCTTAAAAAATAAATGTCCACCCGTGCGAAGCCGGGGCAGGTCGCTAGTTTATAATACAGTGAAAACGTAGGTCAGTCCGGAACGAGTCCTAATAGTTACGCCAGCGTTTTTTGAGCCTGCCTCGGTTACGACGCTCGTCTTCAGGTATCAATTGTGTAAATATTGCACATCTGTCGTGATCCATTCCAGAAATGTGACCCACCCAGTTCCATTACAGCAAACAACTCTGATTAAGGCGTTGCGCACTCAATTGATGAGTTTAATGTTTCAAATGCGTCGTTCTTTAGCGAACTTTGAGTTTAAGACCAATAAACATCGACGATATTAATAGCAGTCAATACCATAGCATAAATTGTTTCCTATGCACCGAATATTTATGACCCATTATAGAGATGCCTTACAGTGCACTAACGCTGACGCACGGAACGTTTTATTAAGACTTAGCGAGCCGAATGCGCAGTGCATTTTATTGGGCTCTATTCGCGCGCTTCGTGCGCTAAACACACACGAGCCTCACGTTTATTGGTATTTTCCATCCACCCTTAAACTAGTCCGCCCTTAACTACAAATAGAAGCACAATGAAAATGGGAAAAGTGCAGCAGTATAAACAAAGCTACGGTACTTTGTTAGCGGAAATGCGTTTGAAATGGTAATGTATTTATTTTTCGTTCGACTGATTTAAATTATGTTAGGCCGGTGGGCTTAATACGAGGTTGAAATACTTTTTTCGGTTTCGAAATCTATCGCTTTGTTTCTTTCACATGCACCAAACTTGTAGATGAGTGTGAAAGAGACAAAGCGATAGTTTTCAAAAAGTATGTCAAACTCATATTAAGACCCCAGTATACGGACAAGCTGAAACGAGGACGCGTTAAAGAATATTTAAGTGTTCCTTTAGCCCCCGGTCCTAGTATGCGACTGACCCCTTTGCCTCTACAGCGCGGAGGATTTTCATGAAGAATTCCGCCTCGAACAACATTGCAGAAAGTATGTGGGCAACGTGGAAAGCTCTATAGTCCAAGATCCCAGGGCCACCAGACCTTCGTTATTTTCGAAGTAACGAAATTTATGGAACGGATACTCTTATTTGAGCTTAAGAGTTTGCATACTCACAAGCTTGGCTAGGCGGCCCATTCATAGGTAGCAAGCAGGAAAGGTAGACAGACAGAAACATAACTTACTTTTGTTAAATTCGAAGAACAGATTTTTATAATAATGTTACACGGAATATTATTAAAAATATATATTTTATATTGCCAGACTATTTCTGTGGGCGGTGACTTCTCTTAGACGCTTTAAATCTCATAAAAGAATATGAAACTTTCCTTTTATTCGAAGTCTTCTATTTTATGTAGGTATAGTTTTTAGGGGACTATTTTAATATCTTTTGTGACAGCCGGACCAATCCCAAAGGCCAAACATACCCCCAAACTCAATCAAAGTTTTTTTTTTGGTAGGGTCACTCGTAGTTCAGCACACTAAGGCTGGTTACTACTTTACCGGACGATCCTGTGGTGGCCTCTAAATTTAAAGCCAGTTTTGTAGCCAGGGCTTACAAAACTAATATTTACATTTAAACAACCGTACGCTAAGGGCACTCCCTGTGGAGTACGGGCCTCGGCATAGCGGGGTCGTTGGTGAAGGGCAGCAAAGGGTCAGGCTGGGTCATATTATTTAATGAGGTTATTTATTGCTATTGGCTCAGCATCGCGGGCTGGCTCATTTGGCAAAGGTCGGGGAGGGTAGACGTTACAAGTACGCGGACGTCGCGATGGGCCTCGTCGGCGAGGCCGGAATACGGAACGCGTATTGAGTATGTGTTTTTTAAGAGTGCTAGTTTCCCTACTGCTCTCTTGTCGGATTGTGGTGGGATCGTCGGGTTCGTCTAGGAGGAGACGCGGACGACGAACCCGGGAAAATTTTTGAGGGTGTGTATCGGGCGGCCGATACAGTCAGGGGGACAATCAAAGTTCCGCACATCATCTATTCTATATATAGATGCTTACCAAGATTCCATGCTTTCACAGGGTGTGACTACAACCAAGCAGGGTTGTAGTCATACACTCACACCCTGTATTTAAGAGAAAATAAGGAAGGTCTGGTGGCTCTGAGATCGTACTCTAATACGTTCGCTCGTCATGTTGTCATTGCACGAAAGGTTATTGAGCGCCCAAATACAACTAAAAATTATTTATCATTAAATAGTCTTTTCACCTGTTAATAGGAATCGTCATGGATGTCCTCCGCCTTGGGTAGACGGAGCGGTCTGTCAGACTTCTACTGGCTAAAAACGCAAGATGTTTCTCTTGGTCACTTCTTGCTGGGGTGGGATTCTCCACAATCAACCTGTTAATTCTTAGTGTAACCTTACCTGGTGACTATGACACCCATAGCTGATCCGTCAGCAGCCGAGGTGTGCTCGATGTGGGCAGGACTATCTTCCGCGGGGCGGGGCGGAGGGATCCAGTCGCGCGGGGGACGAGGTAGCTTCTCAGTCGACACCCATTGTAGAGACGGCCAACCGCGGAATGATACTACGTCACCAGAAGATGTCTTTGGCAGTCCTGGTTGAAATAAGTATTGATTACTCAAGAGCTCATTTTTGAAGTTCTTCAAATAGGTCAGGTACTCAGAACTTACTATACATGACCCTAAAAAGTAGTATGTATAACCCGCCTATAACGTTCTACCACCTCTTTTTTATAACAGTGCCTTGATCCGCCTTACGGGTCTAGTCTGGGTTAGTAAATGTCACATGTCTTAGGATTTAAAGGTTCTCAAACATGCTGGTTTCCTCACGATGTTTTCTACCACGGTTTTGGAAATAGTGATGATGATAAACAATTACATTAAGCAACATGCCTGCTTGGCTTTGACTTACAACTCTTAAGTCATGTCAGTAACAACTGGCCACCTTTGGTCGTTACTTTGCGCAATCGTAAACTAAAGAAAGGGAATATGTAAGGATCTTATTAATAGTTTCTGGCAAGCCCTAAAAGAATTAAGACATTTATGTACATGATATATACCAAGATAAGTATTGCTAAATATTCTTTGAAACGGTCAGAAACGGTAAATATGTTCCCAGATTTAATAAAGCCTTCATCGCAAACTATAATTATGCAATAAAAGTACAGGGTGTCATTTTTACAGATTTTAGTCGGTTCGATTCCCGGGTATGCCAAGCGAAAATTTTAAAATCTTTGAATGCAGTTTTCTTTCTATTCAAAAATAAAGGAACGTTTTCTTTGAGTAATTTTTCTATCTACAGTATTAAGAGTACTTTCCCTTCAGGTGGCATTACAAAATTCCACCATGTAGGTATATAAGCTGGGTGGCCACCACCCAGCTCGCATCAGAGAAGTGATATATAGCATCGAAAAATTCGTTCGCATTGCTGGGAACAGCAAGTGTCTTACTGTCAATACTGGCAGCATTGTCACGCTTTTTGGCAATGCCGATTATTTGGCCGCAGAAAAGTCCATCTCTCGTACATACTTATGTAAAGTAGTTTCGTAGTCATTGTATAAATTTAATAAGAGTATCAAAAAAGTAAAGAAATATTGGACAGTATTTTCAATACAATCCAATTATTTTGGTTCATCGAACTGCAGTGCTATCGAAAAACGTGTAATAATATATCAGTTCCCACATAATCGTTAAGGTGTGCGGATTAACACCTTCATTATTAATAAGTACAACATTCCGTAATGGAAATACCTAGCTCCAACTCTCAGTGGGTAATTTGCTAAGCGGATTACAAACGTGAAAAGTTACAGCACGCAATGCACAGCTTCGAATTCCGGGTAAATTGTGACGACCACCCCGAATATTCAAGCCAGACATAAAAGGAAGAGAACAATGCTTCGGGTCGAGCTACGATGACAACCTTACTATGCAGTTTAGTTGTGACGACTTGACAGTGCGACTTGATTCAGTATTACGCAAACATTGCCAACCGTTATTAAATATAATATGCTTAATGGTACAACTTTCAATATAAATAAGTTTACAAAAAACTAACTAGTAAGTTAGTCTTAACGCACAGTGCAATGTCTTACAGTCAACCTTTGGATAGCCATAAAATAAACAGATAGACAGAGCATTTATAATATTAGTACGGATTTCTGCAAGCGTCTGGAAGACTTTTATTTAATCTTCGTGACGGATTTCTCGGTGGTCGGATTACCTCTGTACGATCGTTGTATGAATAGTGCAGCGCTTCTGCAGCGGCGTCGCGTCGCGTACAAGGATTTAAACGATTCCTTATTTAAACTAAGCGACAGCGTCTAGCGTCGGTCCGCCTTTGCCGCTTGAATTTATACGAAAGCATTGAATCGGTAGAATCGACTGTAAGTGGTGATACTGAGTTAAGGCATTCGTTATTTTGTGAACATTTAGTATGCTGCTTTGTTTTAAACCCAACAATTGAGTGGACGAAACTGAGCACAGCATTTTGCAAGTGTGAGATGTTTGTCTTTAGAATAGAAAATGTATTATATTTGTTATGTATTTTATCTATCGAACTGACATCTTTCTCTTGCGGAATGGTTTTTAAAGAAAGTGTCCGTTTCAACAACTTAATAAATTACCAAAGGTGTCGTTTCTAACTATATGAATAAAATGAATCGTCAAAATGTATATAATAACGTGGATACTTTCGGAAGGACAAGGTTTGTATTCAAGAAAATGATAGAAAATTAGCACAGAATCTAAATACGAACGCTGACGAAGTCGCGGGTAGTAACTAGTATTACAATTTGATTGGTACTAAAATAGGTCTAATGTGAGGAAATGAAATCCAATATTTTCAATAAACGTCAAACAGCTCTGCAAAATATACAATTGAAGTTTTATCTAAACGTTTTCCTATGTCTAAAAATAACGAGATTATTTAACTGAGAGCTGTCAATAGCCAGCTAATTGTTTTGCCGCCATTACAATATATTGGCTTTATTTTCTGGTTTCAATAAAATACAATCTCGTAAATGAATCAATATAATCCACAAACAAATATTGCTACCATTTTAATGTACTTCAATTTATTTACGACAGTACAGGGTGGATTTAGACTAAATTTGGTATGAAGGTGTAAAAATTTTTCCGTTATTCGTTATAGGCTACTTTTTACCCGACTGCAAAATATAGGGTTGTGTTTTTATCGTAATAGTTTAAAATATTTTAATGCTACTAATATTACCAAATCTCAAAACTTATCCTACTAAGATTCTTATTTTATTCTCTTCTTATTCGTTAGAAAATGTACTTAAAAACGGAACCTTTGTACAACGACTCTGTCGTCCGTCTCCGCCTGTTTCCCAACCGGTCGATCTGGTAGAAGTATGCGGGGAGGCATCAAGTTTAAATTATATAATATCAAAAAAACTTCAATCCCGTGGACTTTAAAAATATTTTTTTTAATGAGTGCAATAAGAAAATAATTCGGCCTATTACGTTACCACTGCTCGGGCACAGACCTCCTCCCTATGAGAGGGAATGCGCCGTTATCCATCACCGGGCCCAGTAGGTTGGTGGATGTCACATGTCTTCGAATTTTAGGTCCTAGAATATTCCGGTTTCCTCACGATGCTTTTCAGACTTTGTGAAGTCATGAGGAACTACACATGACCGGTTTTAGTACTAATACTATTAAACGAGCCACCGTTGAATATGCATACGTTAGCGATTCAATTCCAAAACTATGCCACCACATAAAAATGTTTACCTTTCAAACAGTTGTCTGATGTGAGCGCGTACTGAATGCTACAAGAGCCGAGGAGAAAGCCAACTTGCTGCAATCCTGCGTCGCGGCGAGTCAGAGGCACCTCAATGGGCACCGGCACTATGCCCGCCTGAAGGCACCCGTAGAAGGCGCACATAAAGTTGATAGGATCGTTGTTAGGGTACACCAACGCTACACGGTCCCCAGGCTTGATGGAGTTATCCCCAGTCAGAGGTCCACCACTACTGGTCTTTGAGGTGAACGTTTTGTTCAGCAGAGCATGAGCGATTTTGAGCGATCGACTGAGTAGTTTTCCTGCGAGGAAAAGAAAATTCTTAGGATTAAAATTTCTGTAGAGCTCTAAGTGGTAAATATATAAACAATACGGGAAAAATTATACTAATAGCATCCTGGTAGCCCTTTGTAATTAATTCATCGTACTAAAATGATGGCAACAATACAACAATGAATTGAGTTACCATTGTATGCATACCATAAAAATATAATTAACAGTACTTGCCATAATTGAGCGAGTTGCTGAGTTTTCCGTTCGGGTCTAGGACCGTGGCTACGTTGGCTTTGAAGGATGCAGTGCCGTATCGCTGGAGAGCTGCCTCAAGGTTGCGGGGCAGCCCTGCGGGGACCACCAGCTGTTCGCCGACGGCGGGTGTCATGGTGCCGCCCTCTGGCTTCGGGGCATTAGGGTCTTTCGGATTGGCCGCCAGCTCGAGTTCTATATCGTCGTCCTCGTAGAATTCCGGTAGAGGTCGGCGTTTTGGTCGCTTCAGCGTATTAAGCAGTTGTTGTATCTTTGCTGACACCTATTTGGAATAAAATACTTATCAGTAGAGTGAGTACTGCGAGAGCAATTTGGTGTAATAATTAACGAACTAGAAATTACTTTTAAAATCCCAATATATGATTGGTAGCTTTTTGAAACGATAGACACTTCAATGGCAACTACCGTGACTAAATGACATTACTTTCCTAGAAAATAAAACGAATTTTCTCTTAAAACTTTCTACTAACAAGACTGTCTAGACTGAGCTCACAGCAACTGAATGTTTTACTGACGCTGAGATCCATACGTTACTATATTTACAAACAAATCCGTAAATATGCACGACTAATCGATAAATACGAATAGTAATAATATGTATCAAGCATACATATTATGCTCGATTCTCTTACATGAAGCCTGTTGTGAGCGTTTTGCGAGCCAAAACAGATAACCTGGGTTCCAGCAAAGAGGGCAGTTACCACAAATGTGTTAGGTGGGAACCGATGTCGATGGTCACTTGACAAACCCACGGACAACCTTTGATTGTTATAAAACCCTGTTTTGTTGACACGCTCGATGACGCTACGTGTAATGCATATTGCACGCGTACATACATACTAGAGATGCGCCGAATGTTCGGCCGAATATTCGTATTCGGTACATTCGGCATATTTTTTCATGTTCGTATTCGGCCGAATATTCTATTGATTTGCCGAATAATTACCGAATCTTTAAATTATTGTTATATTTAAAAAAAAAGGAACATTTCATGAAACAGTAAGGTTAACTAATTACTAAATAAGTGTGGTTTATTTCGAAAGTTGTACATAGTTTTTTTTTAATGAAAAAAAACCAACCAAATGTAGTTTTTTTATACCAATTATTTATGAAACAAAATAAAAAAGATTAACTTTAACAATCAATTTCAATAAAATTTTAATCAAATAAAAATATGCTTTTTTTAAAAAAACGTTATACTTAAATTTAATTTCTATGAACAAGTATTTTCAGAAAATATTTTTTAGAATATAATCTAATCAATACTATCTTTACGAACCTACAAAAGTATTAAAATATGTATGTAATCAAATTATTATTTTTTAAAATAAATGTCTTTATCAGAATTGAACCGAATAATTCGGCCGAATATTCGGTTTATAACCTACAAAAGTATTAAAATATGTATGTAATCAAATTATTATTTTTTAAAATAAATGTCTTTATCAGAATTGAACCAAATAATTCGTCCGAATATTCGGTTCTGTACATTTTGGACCAAATATTCGTATTCGGTTGAACCTACATTCGGCGCATCTTTAATACATACATATATTTATAATAAATTGTAATGGCCCAATGATACTAAGTTGGGTATCTTCATATTTTCGATGGTATCGCGCGCAGTTACAATGTGTCACCGAGTCAGCACGTGAACTCTACGGATTATAAAGGATTACATAATCGATGCACTTAATGACCCACTATTTATCGGTAGTGATTTTTAAGCCGTAAATCCTACTCGCGTTTGACTTCCATACACCTGTTCCTTAAGCCAATTTAGGCTACTTAGATAGCCGTGTTCAGTAAACAATACCTAATCATCCGCATGAACTAAGTATGTAGTGCCATATTATATCCGAATACAAACGGCTTATTAACACAATTTTTTGATACAGATTGCTACAGATAATTCTTTTATTATAGCCTACAGGAAGCTTCAACATTGTGGTAGATAATAAGAAAATTAGAAGAATAAAATGAACAGAAAAATAACCTGGTGTTGTTACAACAAGAGTTGCATCAAGAATAAGATATTATCGTGAGCATTCATTTGCTGAGCATGCCCTCAGGGAGGTCTTAACACGAAAATAGAAACTTTCTGCACTATTAGTATAATCTATTGATGTTATACATTTGGTTTTTGCATGTTGTGTATATCGCATTGTACACTATGTTTATTACATTTTTTTAAATATGAGATTCGTAGTAATGTGGGTAGAATTCACATTACTAGCAATCCAGTTTACCCCTCTAACTAAGCTAAATATGCTTGTGTCTGGGGTGGGTTCCCGGCTAGTGTAATGGGTGGGGTTAGAACCCGCGACCTCTCGATCACAAGTCATTACCTCACCTCTTCTGGGCTCGCTCGTCCCATCTTAGACCTCGTGTGCCACCAGGCAAGATCGAGGTCAAGAGTGAGCTCATCAGTAGTAACAAAAAACCTCAGTCATTAGGGTATTGACGCTTATATATTGCATACATTATTAGGACAGTGTAACAATTGTAGAAACGCCAATAATAATAAATAAATAAACCATAAACAGACAAAACGGACTTTAACAATAAAAACAAAAAAAAAGACACTTGTATTACTTACGCTTACCTTCCATCGGCCGGTGCCAGTGCCTGTGTCCTCGGGCTGCGCGTAACACTGCACTCGGTCTGCGACTAGGGCTCCTCCACGGCGAGCGCCTGATGAAGCATGAGTCACATCAGGCTGGATGTCTGATAACAAACTCCGAGTTACTAAAGCTCGCCTACTAGCTGAGCCAAGGACAGACTCCAGACACCGTGAAGCGACACACAATTTCTTTAGTAAAACAACGAATTTCTGTAGCCTGTGTGTGAGAAACGCACAGATAGTCTAGCGAACGAATGTCATGTGAGGGGTATTTCTTAGCTCTGTAATGACTGTCTGCTTTCTACATCATTATGGAGCTCTCATGCTATACAGCCTCGACGACCCCGGGTGGCTAGGAACATTCCCAATCGCTGATGAGTATATCGTACGTACACGAGGCCTCGCAAGCATATTTATTCAAAAACTATTTAAATGGTTAGTCGCCAAATATCAGAATCAGACAATTAGGACTCAATATCAACAACTTATATATTCGTCTTATTTTAGGATCCATCCGACTATATATCCATCTTATTTTAGGTTAAGAGTACGTGACTATTCGTGACTATACGTGAATAATCCACAAGACTATTGATTGAGGGGTGTGTGAAATTTTTTCATCAAATAAATAGCTTTCTTCGTTTACTCGGATATTTATTTAGGTTAGCCAACACTTGTTTACACAAAACATATACATTGGATATGAAATTAATAAAAGGCTAACACCATAATAATATGCACTAAATTATTGTTTTAGTTATTACATTATGATGTTAGGATTAGACGGGATGATTTTAATTATTCAATTGTATTGGACATAATTTAAAAAAAATGATAAATAAACGTTACAGTAATAAAAAAATAACATTTAAAGTCTTAAAACAACATTCAGTAGCGTAGCACCAGATACTTTCAGATGCTGTCGTAATATATATATTATCAGTTAGGTCACAACTGTTTATAATTTTACATAACCAACTAGAATTGTTCTACGCAAAGGGTACCCTTTGCGTAGAACAATTATAGCGGTGTCATAGGATTTCCCGGATATCGGGATAGGGCAAGAAACGTAATGAGACTTGATAATTTAAGGCAGTCAGTTTTATTTCTAATTAATTTATAGAGGATCATCAGGACATCAAAAGCTTCTTAAGTTGATAAGGATTGCATATTAAAATATTTCAGTCCAGTTATATAGGACAGCAGCTGTTTACGCTTTCCTTCAGAAAATGCGAGATGCCACAAAAACCAATTTGAACTCTACCCAAAAGTAACTTATATTTAGTACGTGTAAAAAGCCGATCTACGCAATTACAGCTAACATGTTAAGACACTCTTAGGATTCCGCATTATAGACTATACCAGAAGCGATGATATCAATACCTTTTCGGTCCATATTTACGGTTTATCGTTGACAATCCATTAAACGAGAGGGTTCGTACCAAGGACGATAACTTTTTAAACATTCAACAAATATTGATCGTAAAACGCTGATTGGATATGAAAGCACCACCAGTTTTTTAGTATTATAAATGCAAAGTAATGTCTACTTACTAACATAATGGATTTATGGTGTCCGAATTAATTCAGTAAATAAATTAAATGTATCTCAGTCTGTCTGTTTGTTTGTTCCATATTGATATATAAACCACCTAACCGATTTTGATGAAATTTTTTACACAGATATTTTACTTAGATCTTCAAGAAGAAACTTTGCTCGCATTAAAAGCCACGAGCAGAAGCTAGTTGCACAGAAGATAATTCCACTGCAACTTTGTGTCGAATTACATGAGTCCATCGTATTTCACAGTCCACGAGAGAATATTTCAATGATAATTGATCAAAGCGATGTTACACCCGCATTACTATCAGACATCAACTAATTGTATTATACACTCATGTTGAGAATGTGCTCATCGATCTGCCGGTGGCAGCTGTATGGATTAAATACGTCGATGAGCGCCGGCGCCCTAATCAATGGCGTTAATCCATAAAATTTTAAAGCTATGCAAGTGCAGGGAAAAACAGAAGGTAAGCAGAGATTTAATGAAATCACGTTTCATTAAGTCAGGTCCGGGCACCTGTCAAACGATTACGTTTTTTTAAGATCTGTCAAATTTACGTAAATGCCGTATTTCGATCTTAGAGAAGACGACGTCAGTGACCCTCAGAAACCGTCATTATTATCGCTTACATCCATCTTAGCGACATAATGAAAAGCTTAAAGCACTGTTAGTTCAATTTTCTCTTGCACTGTACTCGATCTTTTATACGACAGTGAAAGCAATTATAAGAATCACAGAAAAATTGCAAAGAAAAAAGGTCAATCAACTTCTCTTGTTAACTTATCAATGTTTGATAAGTCATATTTTTACGCAAGTATCAATCTGTATCGGGTAATCAAAACGTAGTACGAGCCATTTCCTTGGATCTAAGGTGGAAGCCTGAAAGTGCTGGAAGTTTATCCCCCACCATGTTTCTTTTAATTCTTCGCACTTGTTTAGCCTCCTAGTTGAATAGGCACTTGATTTTCATTCAAATACTTGCGATGGTACTGACCGCTTTCAATATGAACACATGTATGGCATTTCATCAAAAGACTGGCTAAGTCTATATATAATACTAGCAGTTGCTCGCGACTTCGTTCGCGTGGGAAGTTTTTTTCGCGTAAATTCCGATCCCGTGGGAATTTCACAAAATCCCGTCTTAGCGAGCATCTACGTACTAAAAGGAACCCCCATGCAAAATTTAAGAGCCCTACTACTTGTAGATTCTGAGAATTCTTGATTAATCAGTGATTAGTATTTCGCTTTTATATACAACGTGTAACGGAAACCCCATAACTATCCAAAAGGGCTGAAGACAACATCTGGTATGGAGTCTCTATGCACAGTTTCAGCTCAAAATAAGTGCCTGAAAGAATTGATACCAAATTATCGGTTTCATATGTTTCTTGAATACCAATCATAACAAACGTGTCACAGCACTACGAGGGTCGATAACTTTCCACGTCACTTGTCAATAACACGGTGATTCTCTTCTTTCTTCTTAATTTGAAAATTCTGCCTCTGGTATCAATGTATTGAAATTTCTATTATGCTTCACACATGTAGACATAGGATTATAAAACCCTTGCCATATCGTTTATTATCATCCAAAGAAACCGTGCACTTGGTATGTATATACCCTTTAAATTACACGTTGTATATAGATTAATGGCATTTATTTATCATAAACACTGTATTGGTAGACGTATTTATTAGAATTAATAATTCCGCGAAATAGCTTGGTAGTAGACAATAATACCAACTGGCCCATTTGCTTACATGTGACATCCGAAGCGAATGAGGTGACATATAATGATTCGGTAGATCAAAGAGCAGATGATCCATATTAGTCTCGTAACGATAGGCACCGTATGGAGAATGCTGGTATATTAACGTAACGTTAGACACCCTATCTTTACCGATTTACATTCGATTAGGGAGTTACTTAACCTAATTTACAAGCTTAGTAGGTTAATTAAGTCGTATTAGTTTAACTTAACACCTAAGCTGCACACTAATGGCGGTCCTTTGTCATGTCCTGGCCAATTACTGTCCATTTCAGGTTTCCTGGAAGTGATCGCGGAGTGCGATAAGGCAGCCCATTGTATTTCGTTTTATGATATGTACACTAAAGACCTATACTTAATATCATAAAGCGGAAAAGTTTGTTTATACGCGCTTATCTTCGAAACTACCATTATTTTGTTATGTAAGTAGTTCGAAGCATGAGGAAGGTTATAGGCTTCTTTTTACCCGACTGTAAAAGAAGGAGGGTTATTTTTTATCGTAATAAAGTTCAGAGGAGCGAAGTCCCGCGCGAATACTAGTATAATATAAATGAAGCCTGTCCATCAGCTTATACCATTATAAGCAGAAGTATGTTTTGGTCTCAATTACAGATAGTATATTTATTTGTTACTAGCTTGTGCCAGCGACTTCGCCCGCGTGGGAAGTTTTTCCCATGTAAATCCCGATCCCGTGGGAATTTCGCAAAATCCTTTCTTAGCGTATGCCTACGTCATAATATCTACCTGCATGGCAAATTTCAGCCCGATCCGTCTAGTGGTTTGGGCTGTGCGTTGATAGATCACTATGTTAGTCAGTCAGTCACCTTTGAGTTATATATATTTAGATTTCAATATTGACAAGCTACATAGATATTTAATTAAAATAATGTCTTTTCCCTATCCAAATAATTCCTTTGAAGTCACAATATTCCTCAACTTTGACAAATGGGAAAAATATGTCTAGCTAGTCAGGCAAGTACTTACAAATATAGACGTGTAGAAGTTACCAAATGAACTTTACGTCGATTTTCGGGACTCTCAAGTTTATAGTTAATTAACACAACACTATTTTCGCTCTGTTTATAAGCACCAGCACAAAACAACAGCACCTCTTTTAAAAATATACTTTGACAAATGATGGTTTCCCCTAAAATAATAAAAGACGGGAATGAGAATGAACGTTTACCGATCACGTCTTTTCCTGCACTGGCGGTTTATAATTTATTTAACACTAATAAAGTGACGTAAGCTGCCTGTGCCTCGCGTGCGTGGTCTTCGTTGAAAAATATTCAATCGTCTCTATTCACTCCATGAGTTTAATAAAATATGATTCATAACATAACAAACAACTCAAAAGAAGCCTGAGTCACTGATGTCATTCATAGCTATTTTTTAGAAATGTAAATAACGTATTGAAATGTAATTAACTTGCAGATAGTATTTTTCATTTTAAGTTCATTCCAATTGCAACACAGAATAAAGTAACTTTAGAACAAAACAAAAATAAACCTAAAACCGAACTAGAACACAAAAGTCGCACTTAATTATTATGGAATTTTAATTTTATTTAAGTGCTGTGATGTGCGGCTTTAAAACGTATTTAATTCGTATGTTTTAATATTACCAACTTATACGCAAAAATGCATGCAAGGGTTATCCCATGCTTACTATACATAATAATAGTAACTAGCTTATGCTTACGATTATTCGTAAGCATAAGCTAGTTACTATATAACTACTTTCTTTTTTAACGTGGTAAAATTATCAAATAAGTCCTCCCACCCCGGGCAGGGTGGGAGGGACTGTCAGACTTTTACTCACTAAAATCCACGGTGTTCCTTCAATAACCCTTTACGTACCGGGGTCACGGTAATGGGATAAGTCCCACGACCCCGGCAGGCTTCGGCCCTCTACAGGGGGGGCCTCGTCATATTGCTGACGCTCTTTAAGGCGCGCGTGGAACACAACGCGCCGTCGACCCGGGCATGGTCCATGGTCGGACAGCGAGTTGCCCTTTACTCGCACGTCTTGCACCGTATGTTCTACTGTGTCCTCAGGGCGACCCTCGGAGTGGTGACACCCAGGCGTTTCATCCTTTCCCATCAGACACAGGTACCTCCCGAAACTTTCGTGTCCAGTGAGGACCCGTGTCATGCGGTAGGTCAGGACGCCGTGACGCTGATCTAGCCACTCCTCAAAGAGGGGTCTTACCGCCGCAATTGCGGCGTGCCCGACTATATAACTACTACGTTACTAATATTCATATTTCATAAGATACCCAAAATCTCCACGATTTATCTAAATTAATGACTTCCTGGGGACGCTATTAGTCTGATGTTTACATTATAATAATCGGACGATGAAAAAGCTTTCAAGTTTTCCTCATTTCTAATATTATGATAAGCCATTTAGATGTTACTAGCGACCTGCCCCGGATTCGCTCGGATGTAATGTACTAATAATGAATGTTACAAACCCTTCATCAAAATTGCATTAAAATCCGTTGCGTAGTTTAAACGATCTAAGCGTACAGATAGCGGGAGCGACTTTGTTTTATACTATGTAAAGGTGACTGATCAAATAAAAATTACGTACAAACATCATAATCCTTATCTATCCCGCAGTTGGATAAACAGCATTGTATCCAAACCTTTTGTTTACTAATAGAAAATTTTATTCACTTATTTATGCTATTTAACTTTATGCAACACAAAAAAAACAAAGGTAAACTTCATGCATTAGGCATTCCCCATCAGACAACAATCATTTATTTATTATAAGTCTCAGAAGATGAACATAAACTTTGACAAGTAATTGTATTAAATGGTTTACTTCCTGCACAAGATAAATTGGGCCAAAACCCGTAATTAGCACGAAAATAGAAACTTGAAAAAAATTAGCTACGTCAATTATTTTAGTCACAAACATTGTTACGCTGGAGGTAGGCACGCGGCCCACTTTTATAACGTAATCTGAAGGGCTCATAATAATCAGATAACATCTGATTGGCGGCTGATGAGCGGAAAACAAAAGCGATACGGCTGCAAGCTTTACTAATACTCGGAGCCTCATAGGGCCATTGCCAGCTGGGTTTGCGGGAATTTTCTAACGAGATACTTTTTTTTTAATTTAAAATAGGTTCGCGTTTGACCACCATCTCACCTGATGGTAAGTGATGATGTGGTCGAAGATGGAGCACGCTTACCTAAAAGTAACCTATTCACTCTTGACTTAAAGACTCCTAGGTTATAGCTATCGGGAAACACAGACTCCGGCAGGGAATTCCACTCCTTAGCCGTACGGATAATGAAGGTGTTCCCAAAACGTTTTGTGCGTATGGGTGGGATGTCCACCATGTAACGATGGCGCTTCGCCGTTTGTCTCGTAGTCCGATGATGGAACGGGCTTGGTGGAATTAGATTGTGTAATTCCATCGCACACTCCCCGAAATGTAACCGATAGAAAACCGATAGACTTGCAACTCGTCGTCGATGTTCAAGGCTCTGGAGCTTTGACTCGACCAGTGCATCGTTGCCAATGAGTCTCTTGGCCCGCTTCTCGATTGAGTCAAGCGCGTCCAGTTGGTATTTAGCAGATCCATCCCAAAGATGAGAGCAGTACTCCATACACGACCGAACCTGGGCTTGATAGAGATTGAGCAACTGTTCGGGTGTGAAGTACCGTCTCACCTTAGCTAGGATTCCCAACTTTTTTGATGCTAGTTGAGCCTTAGCCTCGATAAACGGGCCAAAATTGAGGAAAGAAGTTTGTGTTACCCCCAGAAGCTCGATAATGTCGGTTATCGGCACGGTTACACCTCGGAAAGTAGGAGCCGGTTCGAATTGGCTCCTTTTTGCGGAGAAGAGACACGCCTGGGTCTTAGCTGCATTAAATTTGACCAGGTTGGCATCGCCCCATTCGGAGACATCCTTCAAGACTGCGGCCTTGAACGCAAGGGCAGCTGAAGTCAGTAGAAGTCTGATACCTCTGCTCCACCCAGAGCAGGAGAAGTCATTCGATGATTTTCCCACCCAAAAAGCTTTACTAATGCTACTCTAGCACAAAATAGTCAAATTAACACAGACAGTGAGTACAAATTGGAAGGTAAAGGCATATTAGCGTTTCACAACAAGTTAGCAAGCGACGTCAAAGTTGCAGTCAGGAAGAATCTATTTTAAAACAGTATTAAGTTAACAACAGCAGAATCAGTCCAACTCTCTCGGCTTTTACTAAAATGGACTATGTAAACCAGTTTAGTTTAGTTCAGACGATGGCAGAATGCAGTATTTTTTAACTCATGATTCACACATAGAACTGATTGCTTTATTGCTTTTGCTCTCTATGAAATTTTCATTTATGCGAAGAACTGAAATGGTGATTCATTATAGACTACGACTAGAGACCCGGCCCGGCTTCTCACGGGGTCCTTTGAACAATTGCAAAAAGTGCGTTCAGCTATCATTTAATCCTTACTAATATTATAAATGCGAAAGTAACTCTGTCTGTGTGTTACGCAATCACGCCTAAAGTACTAAACCGATTTTAATGAAATTCGGTACGGACAAAGTCTAGAGCCTGAGAAAGGACAGGCAGCTTTTTAATGCGAAAAAAGGACTGTAAGGGGTTGAAATAGGGGATGAAAAATTGTATGGAAATTACCCCATTTTTAAAGCTAGAAGCTTGAAACTTATTTTTTAGACTTTTGATTAGATATTAATAAATACGACATTCAAATTATGTATGAGTTTTATTTTCAAAATAATTAGCCTAAAAAATTAATAATTTAATAGTTTAAAAAGTACTAGAAAAACACGCTTTTATAAACGCACGTAAAAACAAAATAATGTTAAGTAAACCGATAAAGAATTTTCTTCAGGTTTGTTATAACCTTGAAACCTGATCGTGTTCAAAATCTATTACGTGGCCTTTCTCATAAGTGCAAACACGACTATGATACGATATTCCATCATAGAATGCCAGTGCCTATCTTCCGCCTTCATCATCAGTCCTTGAAACCTAATCGTGGTCAAAGTTCATTACAAGACTTTTCTAAGAAATCCAAAACAGCTATGATACGATTTTCCATCGTGAAGTTCCAGTTCATATCTTCCGGCTCCATCATCAGATCAGTTCGACAGTACCATATTATTGTATTGCCATCAGAACTACATACAGTTGCCAATTTTCATTACGCTACGACCCTTGGAAGATGGTTAAATTAGTTACCTTAGATTCCATTACATAGTTACATACAGGTCGACCTAATAAAAGCGTGTTAAAAATGCTAACGCGGACGAAGACGCGGGTACAGCTAGTTTCAAATACATTTACAAAAGTTTCATCTTGAATCAGACTAAACCAAAATTTTGATCTACATTAAATGGCCCAGGTAACTAATATACTTATTTGGATAACGATTAATATTGACAAGGAGAAATTAGCTTTTGCAAATAAAGTACATAATATTTTAAAATTAATTATTTAGAGATAAAAAAGGTTACTGTGAGTCAACCTTAGGAGATAATTATATAAAGATTTGTAGGCCGTTTTATGATATACATTTCCGTCGTATATTATTTTGATGAATCACATATAGGCTAAGCCAGCGCTAAGCAATGGAAACGCTCAAAAATAGTTTTTTTGACGACTTCATCACAAAATATGGAATTTTCTCTAAGAATATATTGTACTAGCGACCCGCCCCGGCTTCGCACGGGTGGACATTTATTTTCTATAGAAGTCAACCATACATCTCTAACCATTTAGGCAGCGTTCGCGAGAATCGTTAACGTACGGCAGTTTTTTCGACGCCTTACTCCACAATTTTCACTACCACGAAAAATCCTATCTATTTTCCCGGATAAAATATAGCCTACACGGATTCGGAAGAGTCCCTCTAAGTAATGGTAAAAGAAATTTTGAAATCGGTCTAGTGGTTTTTGAGCCTATTCAATACAAACATACAAAAATACAAATGTTTCCTCTTTATAATATTAGTATAGATGTATAAACCTTCAAGAATAAATTGTTTAAATAACAGTGAAAACTGCATCAAATCCGTTGCGTGGTTTAAAGGAAGAAAGCTTTGAAACAGACAGACAGAGGGTGTGATACATAAAAGATATCAAGATCGGTAACAAAGTAGTGGGAAAAATCGCACAAACAAGCTAAGAAGAGAGAGCTCTCGTCTCGTTACTTATGGTTGGACGACTGAAACTCGAGTATATTCAAAAGTGCAAATAATGTTGGCACATTATTTGTGATGAACACGTCTGTAATGAAGCCTTAGAAGTAACAGCTTTATCAACTATTACTTATAAGGCTTTATTTCTAATTGAGTGGAAGTAGAAAATGTTTTCTGGAAAAATCAACATTTCTTCGGAATATACCCATGTGTAACGCTCGAACGCCTTATCAACTAGAATGACTGGTTTGTTACCAAGGTACCTTTGAGTGATCTTTCTTTAAATATTTTACCATTTTCAATCAAAGTCGAAGTACTTACAACTTGTGATTTTTATCATTTGTGTTACTTTCTTCTTAATACTCATTCAAAGTAAATAAAAAAAAGTTCGGAATCATAAACACAGATATGATATAATATTAATGAATTATTAAGGGAACCAATTTTTGAGAGCCGTAGGTAATAACTAATTAATTTGGTACTCCGCAGCCCGGTATTATACTTAAGGTAATTAACATGATGAAATCCTTTTGACTAGCAAGCAGTTGCATTCGAAGTCAAACTATTGTGAAAATACTCCAATATTAAAGATTTTATCTTCCATTCTGTATCATTGAAATATATAAAACCACAGAACAGATAATATAAAACCAAAATTAAGTTAAGTAAAAAACCAAAACGACCCAATAATTATTGTATACTATCTAACAAAGCCACCAGGGGTTAAAACATTGCTAGGATCCTTGAAAAGCTGCGAAGTACTATTTCAAAGTTGTACTCACAAGCAGGTAAATGTGTAAGCTCGGACAAATCAATCTCAGTGCGTTCACGTAGCTCAGTGCGCTCTCGCATCTCAGTCCTTTCCCTGGGCACGTGCTTCTTCTCCCGGAGATGATGGGGTTGTGGCAGTGGGTGGGGGTGTGCACGGGGGTGGGGGGCAGCGGGCCGGCGTGCTGGTGGCGACCCCAGCTCAGGTGGTGGGGGAAGCTCTGTATCTCCGGCGCATGAGTCTTCGTCAGATGATGAGGCTATGACAGGATAAACATACAATGTAGTGAATTCATGGTGGATCTTTGTAAGCTACATACATAGGCTTTGATTATCTCTCTTAAATATAATTATGTATCGTCGCTTTCACACTTAAACAAGGTTAGCTGTAATACCCTGGCGTTAAATATGTTTTAAAAGAGAAACGGAAACTTTACTTTGTTTACAAAGGGTCTAAGCTCAAATCTATACTAATATTATAAAGCTGAAGAGTTTGTTTGTTTGTTCGTTTGCTTGAACGCGCTAATCTTCGAAAGTACTGGGTGGATTTGGATGCAATTTGGTATGGAAGTAGCTTGAAGCTTGAGGAAGGCTATAGGCTACTTTTTACGCGACTGCAAAAAAGAAGAGTTATGCTTTTACCGTGATAGAATCCACGGGAGCGAAGCCCCGCGTGAGTACTAGTCCATAATAATAGCAGTACGTCGTACCTAAAGCGCTTCGTTAGTGGAAAATGCGTCTATAGAATCGGCAGAATTCAGTAACGAAGTCTGCTGAGTTCCTCGTCAGAGCTCAGCCGGAACAAACAGAATACACCGAAAACGTTCGAGTACCTATATTAAAGCTGAATAACGCAGGGTTGTACACTTATTGCAAAAAAAATATACACGAAGTAAGTGGATATGTGAACAGCAGCAGATCTTATTCAAAAAGAAATGTATGTATTTTTATGTGATTGATTAGAAAATGTAATTGTTTAATTATGACCCGTCACTGGAATAAACTCACACATGTCACGCAATCATTAACCGTGTATTAAAAACCGCTTTATAATTATTTACGGCACATATACCAAACGGTTTACTGGGAGAATCATGCTTACTTACTAATTATCTCCTAATAATGTGCACCAGGAAATGGTGTTTGATATATTGAAAGCCAATCTCTCTAGTCGCTACAATGGGTGTTCTGAGAAACTGTCTATTACAAGTTTGTTAAGCAAGCTTACCTTGTGGTTCAATACTTCAGGGCAATATTAAAGACGTTCAAAGGTAGGTTACAAGTAGTTGCAATTACTTTATGCTCTGTCTATGAAGACAAATCAATTCAATTTCAGTATTCATGGAAGCCGAGTGAGTGTTTGTTCATTATAAAAGCCAAGTGTGAGTCGGACTCACCCATGAAGGGTTCCGTAGTAGCAAGCTTAAGACTACGGATGTACATTATATTGGGAGTAGAAAGTAAAATCTGACTGGATGTTTGTGTTATAACTTTGATCGATGACACAAAAAAATTCTTTGTTTTCATAGTGTTTGTAAAATGCGGTTTTTGAAAATGTAGACTACCTCGTTTAAACCAATATTCGTTGAAAGTGTTATTTCGGATCTGCAGCATATTTTTTTTAGATTTCGCACTCTCTTATTTTAAAAGTTAGAGGCACAGACATTTCACCACTTTGGAAGTGTCAGTCATGATCACAGAAAATTTTTGAAACGATCAAAAATGGTTTGAGGAACCTCAATGTATTTACACTATTTATATACAGGCACATATAGGTTTAATGATTTTTGTAGGTTCCATGTATGGGTTTCCTTATATATTTTTTGTATAAAAATCGTGAAGCGGTTCACAGACCGGCCTAATAAGTTTCAACTGTGTAGTCCTGATAGTTTCGTAATAAACTGGCTGTAATATAAGTACGAACAGGCAGACAGACATGACAAGTCTATAGAGGTTTCTTTTTTTGGCATTCGGCTACGGAACCCTGAAAAGAGGTTTATTTGATAATTGGCTCTGTTATTTTTAAGTTATTTTATTACAACCATTTCCTCGGACATAATCCTACATGTTACGCCGCCTACGGGAATTAGGTGTCTGGGTAGTAACCCTAGGCGGTGTAGCACTTCCACAGATTAATTTATTACGTAGGTGTTATTAAAAGAACACATTTTTTAATTTTCCTACAATTTCCATTAGAGGAAGCTTTTATTCGTCATTTGATGGACTGTCTAAGTTTTAGTAGTTCCTTTGATGTTCTAGTGAAAACATATAAGAAGTATTTGAAAACTGAATAGTTTTCTTACGTAATAAGTTTGGAACATAGATAATCTTGCCTAAGCAAATTATGATTCTATGCATCCAGGCCAAACTGATGCAGCTGAGTACGTGTTTTCTATAAAACGACTTCCACAAACTAGTAGCTGGGTAACGCGATACTCCTCGGCAAGAAGGGATTTTGAAAGGGCATCAATTATAAAATCGATGACATAGGTGATAAGAGAATAATGACATCTCACAAAAGTGAAAACCTGACCAAGAAAATCTCAAAATATTATGAAACTCGAACTCTGAGATTCATTTCTGATTAGTTATTTTACATTTTATTATGTCAATTAGTCTATACTGTCCTCTCATACCAAAAAATAAATAAAAAATTGTATCTATTATGCAAAGATTGTGAAAATCAAGATTTTTTTTTAAAAGAGTAACCGTGGAGTTTCTTGCCGGTTCTTCTCCATAGGAAACGACCAATTTCGAACCGTGCACTAACTTCTGACGTTTTATGAGTGCCCATTTAGGCCTATGTAAAATAAACAATTTTGATTTGATTTGATTTGAAATGCGGACTGAACCAATGTAACTATGGAAGCGCAAAGGCAAAGGACGAATCCGTTATGAGTTTGTAACACAAACGTTTCATGACGTGAGGATCGTTTTTGCATACAAAGCTAATAAACTGGATCGGAGTAAAAAGACGTGAAATATAATTACATCGCGGATCAAAAGGCAGCGCAGCACTGCCTGTGAAATCACCTTCGTTTATCAGTTGGATGTTGTTTTTGCAATCAGTGTAACGATCTTCTTCGTTCATCTGTTTTCATGAGTAATTAACCTGGTTGCGCTACGGTCCACACGTCACCTAATGAGGGTTAATATGATTTGCTTTTTTTTTCACTAGCCTTATTCGCCTTGGAGGTTTTTCTCGCGTAAATGATGATGCAGCAGGAGTTACGGCTAAAAAGCACATAGCACTAGATTAAATTATTTTCTTGATCTTATCAATAAAATGAAGGGTGCGCCGCGCCGCCGTGGTGCAATTACAGTCTTGAAGCAATGATGATAAAACCAATATTCACTAATGTGTGTAAATAAAAATAAGGAGGTAACATCGCGGTAACAACATGGCGGGCAACCCATGACTTATTTTATCTCAAATTGTAAGAGCGTTTATATATGTTTGACACCATTCGTACTATAATTACTATCATAAAACTCTTCATTAAACCTAGTTTGGAATGATAATAAAATTATTTTCTTTTATATTCCCGACAAAATAATATTCTGGATGAAGTGTGTATTTTTGTAGGCACAGCAGAAGAATTTGCTGTTCTAGGAAACACATTTGTTTTTATTATCAGCTAGAAAACTTGTTTTGAGAAAAAACAAAACGACATGGAGTTAATAGTAAAGTTATATAAGACTAGCGACCCGCCCCGGCTTCGCACGGGTGCATGTTTATATTAAATATACTATAGAATGTCTTTATATACATCGTTGACAGCCTTTTTGTCATTCGACATACATGTTCTCTTTAGTAATTACTCTTGAAAGTGCGACACATAATTTACCATGGGAAAAACATTCAACGCTCAAATCTAAGCAACATAGGCACGCGCGCCGTGCCTCCGCCGGTACCGCGCCGCAACCGGTATGTCCTTGCATTTTAAATCTGTAATATCTCCGAAACTATTTATTTAAATTACATTCTGTAAAAGGCAATATTGTTTTATATTAAGGGCCACTTGCAGCAACACTTAAAATCGAGTTTTTAGTACCGTAAATCTCGATTTAAAGTGTTGCTGCAAGTGGCCCTAGATGCACAATGTATTTATGGTACTTAAGCAAAGCAAGCGCAAAAAAATGTGTTTATTTGCGACAACACATTAGAAACCTCAAAAATTATCAGTGTTCCTCTACTATATTATGCATGTTATATACTATTATATTATATTATATTATATTATATTATATACATGTAAAAACCTTCCTATTGAATCACTCTTTCTATTGAAAGAAACTGCATCAAAATCCGTTGCGTAGTTTTAAAGATTTAAGCATACATAGGGACAGACACAGGGAAGCGACTTTGCTTTATACTATGTTAAGATAAGAAGATAGAAACTTCGAGGTGTACTATACTTAAATCCATGTTTTAATTTAGATTTCTACTGTCGAGATGTGTTTCGTCATCGTCCTACCCCAATTATGATTATAAAGTCTATGAAATTATCACATTCGGTGACCAAGAAGACAACGCACACCATAAAAAAATTCACGCTCAATATTTTCTAAATTCTAGTATAATCCTGAAAGAAACCGCGTGAATGTGCTCCACATGCGACGCTAAGCCGTTTAGCTCCGGTGACCGCGCTGAATTTTTTCCTCGTAAACCGAAAAACTGCGGTTTAAAGCTCTGCCCTGTTGAACTTTAGTGGTGTGCTCATACGAGCGTAAGCACATGCTTAGCTAGCGGTCAATAAAATGTTAGACTAGCTTGTCCATTGTTGAGTATGTTAAAGAGAGTAATTTATTTCGAAGGAATACCTGTTTGAATCTAAGCAGTAGTGGTCTTACGCAGACACGATTTCCGAGTTGTATAGTTCGTAGGTTTGAACCCAAGTAGGGATATTACTTTGTGTAATTTTCGTCATCACCACTGCTCTCGAAACGGTGGATATGCAAAATCCACTAACACACACACGCACTTTGCCCGCTTGGTGGATTACGGTCCATTCTCACACTTATAGAGAGGAGTCCTATGTCCTACGTCATAAGTTATGTTTATGTTTGAATCAGTGCCATTTACTAACTAGTTTTGCTGTATACCAATATTATTACAGTCACTAAATAAGCACAGCAAAAATTGCACTCGCAGACACTTCTGCGAGTGCACTAAGCACAGCACACACTACGAGAATTCGATTTGGCCAAATGTATTTTCATTTGATTGCTGCTAAAACTACCCACAAACTCAATCGAAACATTGTACACCAGGGTACTATCTTCTACTATCTAGAACAGACATTGATAAAACCGTTTACGATGGACTAACGGTGAATCATTCGGAAGCGATTGATATGCCAATCGTTTGTTTAATTTTAAATCCGTGTAGATTTTCTTCGTTTGACTAAAAAACTCTTCTTTTTGATACTGGTGTTTAGCATGACTTGGTCTGGACCTAATAAATGCAATAAACTATATAGAATTCCTACTATGAAATCTATTTTTAGGAACATAGCGACTAATGAATTGCGAGTAAAGTATTTATAAAAATTATTAACAGAGTTGATTGTTGTGGGATTGAAGAACCAAATAAACGGATGAACTGATTGTGGTAAAAGTTATAAGTATGTGAAGGATTTGGATGATAACATGACGGTTAATAGGAAAACATTAAGAAAGTTAATATTTTGCGCCGACCCCGAAACATTGGCAAAGGTAACTAAATTAAAGGTAACGAGCAATACTGTTTTAAGAGTTGAAGTTGTATACTTACAGAGGTCATGTCTCTCTCTGTCTGGGCTCTTGGCCATCATGGAGGTCCTCTTCGAAGGCATGGGCAGCGAGGGTTTTGGTCTGTTCTGCATCTCCGCCAGCGCTTGTTGCACAGCCTCCTGTCTCACTTCTGCAAAACAAATCCACGTTAGAATACTTTTTCGAGAGATAAATATATTCGAAACATTACGCATGCCGTCTATAGTTTATAAGAATTTTGATTTTACCACAGTTTTTATAGCTGATAATAATAATTCAAAAATGTATTTGGAATGTACAACGAATAACATAATTCACCTTAGCGCAAATTCATAAATAAATAAGTAGGTACTTCAGGTGTCCAAAATGTTATGATTTATGTGGAAAATCCAATTACGATTTCCAAAAATGTTAAACTGATTTCAATTATAACCGCAATGTAAACCAAAATAATTCAGCATGGTAAAAAACTGGGTGCTGTTTTATCACCCTTAGTTTCTGAACATCAAAATCATAGCAACTTCATTGTATAAAAAAAATGGGCGGGTAGGTATTCCTTGTACTTAGTTTCATTGTAACTTGGTTTAAAAATCAATTAATGTAAGATCAATGTTTATAAAATAATTGTGGTATAAACATTACAAGGCTGAAGAACAATCATAGGCGAAATAAACAAAATTCAAGTTTCCATAACTGATTTATTTCCTTACGAAAACTCTCGCACTGATAGTGGTTCACAAAATGTCGTTTCATATCTGAAAGGGCAATGAAAACACGAAGTTCTAATCAGCCGGGAGTTCTAAATTTCAGAAAATTCGTTACTGAAATCTACTGGTCGAAAGCAACGATTCTATTGGTCGATTAAATCCTTACACCACCTTTGATTGTATTCGCCTTTGGTTTATCTTATCTATATCTGACATCAAACACATAAAAAGCACAGACATGAATTAAGCTTCTGGAACTTGTTTAATAGGGAAGGTTACGTGTCGAAGTTTTTAGGTTACTTTAGAATCTGAAAATGATATTCGACACGTAAACTTATTAATAAACCTTCTTTCATGCAAAGAATGATCGTAAACGTCATGCAAATGAAGGATTAGTGCAAAATATTAGACCAAAGATGGATGCGACGACTACCGTGATGAAATTACACAAACGACGGTGAAGGCAGACTGACAATAGTCGCGAATGAGAAGCGATCAATCGCTTCTCATTCGCCACTATTGTCCGTCAATACCCTCTGACTATGTACAATCATATATACCAGAACACCGTTATGCCCCATGCATCGCAGTATAACATGATCTAGTCATGTTTGTACCACAGGCACCCATCTACGAAATAATTAATCTTAAAATAATACAAGGGGAAGAAGAAAGTAAGTATAGACATTTTAACAACATATTTAAAAAATATAATTATAATTAGTGTACATTACACAGTTTTACAGAAAACAAATCCTAATAGCATAAAATTACATTACATTACACTTCCATATGCATACAAAAAGAAACATTGATCAGTAATTGACCTATTAATAGTGGGGTGAATATAGGACGAGTCTAGATCAAGTGCAACGAATTTAGTTCCAGAATATGATTGAGCAATTTGTCTACAGAAGGCTATTGGTCAATGGTCCTTGCAAAATGTAACAGGGTGACGTCCCAATCAAGTGCGATAAATTGGCTTACAGAACGGACAGGACCCGATGTTACTTCTTATTATGTAATAGGTACTATTAAGAGTAACCTTAGAAGATCCTATCCGGATTTTCATGCTCGGCAGACTATCTATTTACAATAATAATGAAAAAAAAAGCAGAACATGTTTACAAGATCTTTGTACATAAAACTAAAAGCACAACTACAGAAACATTCAAAACATACATATCTGCACACTTATGGCAGAGTTCAGTGGTTATGAAGACGGTACATACAGTATGCAAGCTCGGGTACTCTCGTAATTTCTCATAATTTGCGTAACCTCGATGTGCATAGAAACAGTGTCAAATTAATAACAGGCGTTCGCGTTTATGAGTCGTGCCAATAACACTGGCCGCTTCAAGTTAAAAACGACAGCGTTCTACTGCCTGAAAAAATGCGATCTTAATAACACTAGAGTGCACTAGATGTTACAAGCAGGAAATTCTAAGTAAATTAATACGTGAAGCAAAAGCTTTGTATACCGTTTTACAAAAATTACGCGGACGAAATAATATGCAATTTTGCGCAGTTAAATTTGATAAGAAGAAGGAGTGCAGAAAGCTAATAATGTATATAATAATACAATACAAATTCATGATGTTAATAGAAATGACATACACACTACCATATGTTTGACTCTATTTTTATAGTCAAACTGAGAAAAATTATTATTATAAAGACGTTATAGTCTATAACAAAATATATATATACCTTAATAACGTTTAAAACTTAAAGGATTTGTAGTCGTATTTCGACTCATAGGCGACCGCTAGCTCTAAGATAAAAATATTAATTGACATGAAAACGATAAAATTCCAAGTAAATTTCGGTTTAAGTGCTCTAATTGCACTTAAACCAAATTATTCACGGAGTGCAGGGTATAAATAAGCCCAAAGTAGAATCGACATCGCCACGCTCGCTCCTGTGTGCACAATTAGGATTGACATGTCTGAGGAGTTGGCGCTTTTATTGTGTCTTGCAGTCAATTTATGCATCAACCATTGCATTAAGGAGAGAAAGCAAGTTAAAAGTGCTGAGACAGTCCATTACTTAGGCCTGCGTGTGCGACACCTCGCTAAATACAATTAGCGCTAAACATAACTAAAAGATAATTGAATTTCTGTCAAACGTCTGAAGTTGACTAAGCGTTTTATCTCCAGTGCTAATTGTTTTTGGTGAGGTGTCATGCAACAAGCTAAATATAGACTAGAGTGGATGCTAAAGAATGTACTCTCTTTTGAATTGATTTTCGTTGGAACACTGGAGTTTCGAATGAAGTATTTGTTATATCAATACTAGAGTGGTTAAGATATTGAACGAGAATCGGAATCTGATTAATGTTGCAGTATAGCATGAATAAGCAATATTGGTACATTTGGTACAAGTGGCGCCCCGTCTACGGTCCACGCTATCGCTTGCATGCCATGACTTGAGGTAGCTATGAACGCCACTCAAGGTCGGCTGCGACTCCAACATGCCAGTTTTTGTTTGCTGCACATCCTCTCTATTATACGCTTTCGGATAACTATGTAACAATGAGATATAATAATGAATATTCATGTATGTAGGTATAGTGGTTTTTTACGCTTGACATGTTGTTACGTCATTTTGAAGGTTTTTGTTAATGAGTTTTATGAAGGCTTTATTTTTCCAGAACGGTAAGCCGAGCTAAGATGGAAATGAATTTAATATCAGAAATTATTAACGTGCATGTAAATTAACTGATGATGCCTATACTTAAAATGATTAGCACTGTTTGTGCTTAATTATAGAGAAAATGAGTAATTCCGTAACACTTTAGCGCAAGCGAAATAAAATAGGAAAACAAATTCCTCCGTACAATAGATATAGATTGAAGACAGTAAACAATTTAGTTTATTTTGTATTCCTTTCAAGCTGAAGAAATTTCTTTCTTAATTTGATTCATGTCTCGTGCAAAACAAAGAAATCCTGGGTTTGTTTCAAATAAACGCAAATTGTTATTTATTTAAGCTTCTTTGTAATCTTTACAGAGTGTAAAAATACAAGGACATTTTATTTTTGAGGTTATTATAGAGCATTTTAGTGTAGTGTCTTTTCTAAAATTGAAACGTAGCGTCAGTCATCATCGTAATAATTCACGTATCCACATTGTTCTGACAGTTGGTTCACAGCAGATTCACTGGAGCGTAAAGTGAATTTAACTATGTTTACGAATATGCAAACTATAAACATATCATACTCATCTGTTTATTCATATATCTACTTTAAAGGTCAACGTTTATGGTTAATTTATGATTGTTATGAGTTGGTTATTCTTATGCTAGCAGTCTGGTAGGAGGTGGGTTGTATTCATAGTCGGCGAGTTTAAGTATCGCTTGTTGCGAGATGGTAGTGACGTCAGATGAGTCACCCACCGCGCCCGTATTGTTGGAGGCTGCTGGGCGGTAGACGTGCCCGTATTGTGAGCACGTCGCAGGCACTTGCAACTAGCATGACAATTTTTAAAACCTTCCCTGCGTTTTCGTAGAAACTAGTTCAAAAATATTATTCAAAATATTTCTATAGAACATTTGAAGTGTATTTGTGATAACGTACTAGGAAGAACAATCGTGCTGTATTTGAAAAGGTCGAATGAAATCTGTATTCTGTGTAATTGTTTGCATAATAGCAGCCTTGACGAAGCTACAATCGAGTAAATTTTGATCATTATAGTAAATTATCGGCCAGGAAATTTATTTATGCTAATGAGCCTGTTTCCGCAGATTGGACACTTTCGACAGACTGTGAAAGGAAGCATAAACCTAGTTTTAATTTCACTTACTTATCTAATAAATGTAGAAGCTAGGAATAGACGCACGTATGGGTAATGAAATTAAAATTATTTAGATTATATGTAAGAGACTGCCCTATGCCATTGTATTCCACTGCCCATTGTGCCTACACTAGTTTTATTATTTTTATCCGTAATAACTATTGTAAGCACTAAAATATATAACGAATAAATGAATCTTACTAATATTATAAATGCGAAAGTTTGTGATTGATGATGAATGTTCCCCTTTCAGGCAAAAACTACGGAACGGATATGAATAAGTAGATAGTTGACATCCCAGAATAATGCACAAGCTACTTTTTATCCCGGACTTCTCACGGAATCAGTACATCAGTGAGGCGGCAGATGCGGCCCAGCAGCGGTACCCTTCAGCTCAGCTCGTGTTGCTGGAGGACTTTAATGCCCATCACCAGGAGTGGCTCTTCCCATACCAGTGCACGGACCATGCTGGGCGAGAAATGCACAATCTTGCACTTGCATTAAATCTCACTCAGCTGGTCCAGGGAGCAACGAGGGTGCCGGATGTTGAGTCGCACACAGCCAATTGCTTGGACCTTCTGCTGACTACAGATCCAGAAAGCTATTCGGTAACGATATCCTCACCGTTAGGTAGTTCCGACCACTGTCTGGTGAAGTCTGTATCCGTCTACTCTCCGCCCGATCTCTGCCTTAAAGGCACTCGGCGGGTTTGGCGATACAAGTCAGCGGATTGGGATGGCATGCGATCTTTCTTCGCATGTTATCCTTGGCAGCCTACTTGCTTTTCTTCAAATGATCCATCGTCGTGCGCAGACGCCGTGGCAGATGTTTTGCGACTGGGGATGCGTTCTCTGACCTAACAATGTCCGGCAAAGCTCGACCTTGGTTTGGCGCCGAATGTGATCGCGCTGAAGCGCTTAAACACGCGGCGTACCTAGCATGGGTCGATGCTCGAAACTGCAAAGCAAATGACGTGGATCAGAAGAAGAGAGCCTTCAACAGGGCTGCCAAGTCCAGCAAGAAGGTTTTGCGGAGGTCTCGGTTTGACCACGTTAGCCGAATTGGGAACAAACTCGCTTCATACCCTGCTGGAAGCAAAGCGTTTTGGTCCCTGGCAAAGTCGGTTGAATCGAACTTCTGTCGCCCCTCACTACCACCACTGCTCAAACCTGACGGGTCTCTGGCTCACTCCGCTGACGAAAAAGCAAACTTGTTTGCCGCTCTCTTCGCGGAGTCTTCACGTCTGGATAGTAGTGGCGCTCACCCTCCTGATGCTCCTATTGGATGCGAGACGTGTATGTCGGACATTCGCATCCATCAGAAGGACGTCCGTAGAGTGCTGCGTAATCTTGACGTGAACAAAGCTAGTGGCCCCGACGGGATACCAGCAATTGTTCTTAGAACTTGTGCGCCTGAATTGTCTCCAATCTTGACACGCCTGTTTCGCCTTTCGCTAGAGACTGGAAAGGTGTCGAAAGCATGGAAGCTGGCTAACGTACAGCCTGTACCCAAAAAGGGCAGTCGTGCTGACCCTGCCAACTACAGGCCTATTTCAGTCACGTCCATACTCTGTAAGAGTATGGAGCGTGTACTTAATAGTAAGCTCCTGGCATACCTAGAAGCCAACGACATCCTCAGTGACCGGCAATACGGCTTTCGCAAAAACCGGTCAACTGGGGATCTTCTAGCGTATGCCATTCATATCTGGAGTGAGGCCATTGAGAGGCAAAGGGAAGCACTTGCTGTTTCCCTTGACATCTCCAAGGCTTTTGACTGGGTCTGGCACGATAGCCTTATTGCTAAGCTTCCGTCTTTCGGTTTACCCACTCAACTTTGCGTTTGGATTGAAGACTTCCTGAGGGATCGGTCCATTCGAGTGGTCATTGATGGCTGCTCGTCTGGCCAATTGGCAATTAATGCCGGAGTCCCTCAGGGGTCTGTTCTCTCAGCAACTTTATTCTTGCTGCACATTAACGATCTGCTAATGCCCGGTACCTTTGGGTATGCAGACGACAGCACAGTTTCTGAGAGATATGTGTCCAGCGCGCGAGCTGGTCGGGTCACAGATCCAGTCTTTCCGTGAGGACATGGTCGGGCGCTTGAACTTGACCTTGAAGGCTGCCTCCGAATGGGGCGATGCCAACCTGGTCAAGTCTAATGCAGCTAATGAGACACGCCTGGGGTGTCTCTTCTCCGCAAAAAGGAGCCAATTCGAACCGGCTCCTACTTTCCGAGGTGTAACCGTGCCGATAACCGACCGTATCGAGCTTCTGGGGGTAACACTAACTTCTAACCTTCATTTTGGCCCGTTTATCGAGGCTAAGGCTCAACTAGCATCAAAAAAGTTGGGAATCCTAGCAAAGGTGAGACGGTACTTCACACCCGAACAGTTGCTCAATCTCTATCAAGCCCAGGTTCGGTCGTGTATGGAGTACTGCTCTCATCTTTGGGATGGATCTGCTAAATACCAACTGGACGCGCTTGAGTCTATCGAGAAGGGGGCAAGAGACTCATTGGCAACGATGCACTGGTCGAGTTAAAGCTCCAGAGCCTTGAACATCGACGACGAGTTGCAAGTCTATCGGTTTTCTATCGGTTACATTTCGGGTAGTGTGCGATGGAATTACACAATCTAATTCCACCAAGCCCGTTCCATCATCGGACTACGAGACAAACGGCGAAGCGCCATCGTTACATGGTGGACATCCCACCCATACGCACAAAACGTTTTGGGAATACCTTCATTGTGCGTACGGCTAAGGAGTGGAATTCCCTGCCGGAGTCTGTGTTTCCCGATAGCTATAACCTAGGAGTCTTTAAGTCAAGAGTGAATAGGTTACTTTTAGGTAAGCGTGCTCCATCTTCGACCACATCATCACTTACCATCAGGTGAGATGGTGGTCAAACGTGAACCTATTTTAAATATAAAAAAAAGAATCCGGATTTACGCAAGAACCCCCCCCCCCCCCCACTGTGAACGAAGTCGCGGAAAAAAGCTAGTAAATGATAAGCATGATATGTGTTCCGTCCGACGAGAATATCTGAACGCACCCTTTTTGGTATCTATGGTCTTTGATTTGACCTTTACATAGGTAACTTGACACTTGATATATAACCTTTTGCTTCCTGTTAGAAAAAAGTCCACCGTTTGGGAGATTGATTTTATTGATTGTAATTGGAAATCGAATTGAATCTCAGGTGCTATTAACGGATTGATCGTGATTAGTGATTAATTGAAATCTAGAATCCCGAATTGAGTGGGAACCTGGGATATTTTGAACAATAACGCCGTATTGAAGTCAGACTGACTGACACGCGAATATTGTTGACTTGTAATTGCATGAATCTAGTGTGAATTGGTGCTAAAATACGGCCCGTGAATTGGTGATAGTTAGCTGCTCCAATCTGGTGCGAAGTTTGTGCTACATCCCGGCCTGGACCACGCTGTGGACGCTTGCGTCTTTTGTGACCGCCGTGACACCACTTGACACCATTACACATTCAAATATACTTACACACACACCACGGACGTGATCAGAACAGATCGTCGCTTGTCGTCTCCAGCTTTGGGTAAGTGTGCCTATTGTTTGCAAAGCAACGTTAAAGCTCCACGTACCGTGGACAGTTCGGCCATCCAGTACCGTTGCGCTGCTTGTAGGAATTAAATTAAACTAACTAACTATTAAATTAAGGAACTGAATTTAATATGTTTCTTGCATCATTTATATATATAATGCATATTAAATATATAAAATGTGCGAGAGAGTGGAAGGTCTTGGGAGAGAGCTTTACAAAAAAGAGCAAGTATAATGGATAAATAACAATGGGCTCCATACTTATATCCTTCGGATTAAATTCGTATTTTTTGGACAAAGTAATCATGATTTAAATGAAATTTTCAAGACACCTCAAAACTTAAACCAAATAGTAAATTCACTGTTCTATACTGCTTCAAATACAATTTGCAATATTATACTGACAGAATACGTTATCATGATAGTTGAGGATGATAACAGTACGCTACTATCTAGGAATGCATTGTTGCATTTGAAGTACCATTATCAGCTGTTCTTCAGAGCAATTTGTTAATGAAATCTTAACACATTAAGTTATTCTATGCAGCGTGAACATAGAGTGCCCCGATAGACACCGGAATCTAGTGTACGAAGTATGAATGAAATATTGATATATTATTTTGCTTAAATTTGCGTAAATTGCTATTAATTAAGAACTTGGTTACCTGCCTATCTATATCTATATATCTATACTATTATAAAGAGGTAAAATTTGTAAGTTTGTATGTAGGGGGTAATCTCTGAAACTACAGAACCGATTTTGAAAATTCTTTCGCTTCCATGTAGCTGCATTATCCCTGAGTGCTATAGGCTATAAATTATCTGTATATCATGCATATTAGCCGAGCTATTATAATCTTTGTCAAGCAAGTCGGAAAATTGTACCTCTAAAAAACTTTTTACCAAAAAATTGAACCGACTCCCAAAAACACTGCAGTGAAAAATAACTTTAATTTCGGTAGTCGGTGTCTTCAGTTTTGTATTTTCGTTTTTGGCACCGACTTCCGAAATTAAAGTTATTTTTCACTTTGCAGTGTTTTTGGGAGTCGGTTCAATTTTTTGGTAAAAAGTTATTATTTCACTCTTTTCGGTTGGTCGATTTTTAATTTACCTAGTTAAAAGAGCCTAAATGTCAACTACTTATAACCTTTTACAAAATATTGCTTTTCCCAATGCTGGGCCGTTAATTGTTGAGGAGTTCTCCTGGTACTTCACCATCAGCTCTACATCACCATATGCATTGTGACGAACATAAAGTGCTTAACATCCATATTCGAGTAATCGAATCGCAATCCACGAAATACTTATTATTGAGTAGGTTCGGCGGCCATCTGTGGTCTTCATCATCAGTTCCACTTCCCCAAATGGTACTTTTTGAGAGCAACTGCACAAGTTACTATAAGAAATACCCAAAACGCCATAAGTGTGCCTATAATATTTGAAGAGTTCCCTCGATTTCTCCAGGATCCCATCATCAGATCCTGACCTGGTGACAATGGGACGAATTTCGAAGTATAGCCCTTCAAACAAAAAAAGAATTTTCCAAATAGGTTCAGCCGTCTTCGAATAATCGGTGATCATACATTAAAAAAATATATATATATATATATATACGCGTCGAATTGATAACCTCCTCTTTTGGTCGTCGGTTGAAAATAGAATTATTTGCATGCGCTGCCTAAACAGTTGCATAAAACTGAAAACAATGTATGGCAATCTGGTCCGTCTTAAATAATTATATTTTATTTTTTAGCAGATATAGGAGGATTTATGTAAAAAAATAGCTTTTTCAACATACTTACGTTTCAGTTTCATTGGAGCAGCAGTCGGTATGTTTAATTCGCAAAAATGGGCCCCTTGGACAGTTATTACAGAATACGTCGCTGATAATGTGAGATGAATGCACAATGAGCCATAGAGCTCATGTTGAAGCAGTGGATCGAACGCTTAAGGACTTGAGAAATTCAGTTGCTATCATGGGTGGTGTCACCTTTGTGTTTGCTGGTGACTTTCGGCAGACACTTCCCGTCATCACAAAAGGGACCCGTGCGGACATCATAAAGGCGTGTCTTAAATCGTCACCTCTTTGGAGTATGGTCCAAACTTTAAACTTACGAACTAATATGAGAGCCCACCTAATCGGAAATACAGATAACGATTTTCCACAACAGCTACTCAAAGTTGGAGAAGGGTCTTTTTCTTCTCAAACCTTGGGCACTAACGTTGCGGAAATCGTTATAAATGAGACTGTAGGCCGAATAGTTCTCAATTTGCAGCAACTCATAGATGTAGTTTATTCAGACCTTGAATATTTATTAGACAGAGACATTCATTGGCTTTGTTCAAGGGTTATCGTCTCACCAAGAAACGATACAGTCAATGAAATCAATAACCTAATTTTACAAAAAGTCCCCGGTCAATTCAAAATTTACAAGTCCATTGATACAGTGTGCAATGTCGAGGATGTAGTCCATTATCCGCAAGAATTTTTGAATTCCTTGAATCCATCTGGCCTGCCACCTCACGAACTGCTCTTGAAAACTGGATCGCCTATTATGCTTTTAAGGAATTTAAGCCCGCCCAACCAGTGTAATGGCACAAGGCTACTAATTAAAGATTTAAAAGATAACTTAATTGTGGCGACTATTCTCATCGGGCCAGAAGCTGGCCAGTTGGCGCACATCCCGAGAATTCCAATGATTCCTACGGACCTGCCTATACCGTTTAAGCGACTCCAGTTTCCCATAAAAACATCTTTTGCTCTGACTATAAACAAGTCCCAAGGATAAACTTTCTCTTTAGTTGGCATTGACTTACGAAAAGAATGTTTTTCCCATGGGCAAATCCCGCCAGTTCTTTAGGCACATTACCAGTGGACAGCGATGCGCACGAATTTCTGGATGCCATATTTTAGTTTATTTTTAGATGTATATATGTAGTTTAGGGTTTATATTTAAGTGTTTAAAGTGTTAAAAATTTAATGTTAAAAACTAATAAATATAAGCCAATGGGCAATTATATGTTGCTCTATCACGAGTTGGATCATCTGAAAAGCAGATTATTTTGTTACCGGAAAATAAAACAACCTCAAATATTGTATACAGAGAAGCTTTAAATTAAACAGGGCTCTTACTTAAATTTTATGTTATTAAATATTACCTACGTTTATATTGTTATGTGTATAGTTACGGTATAAAAACACTCTATTAAATCTATCTATCCAGCGGGATATATTGAAATAATTTTCCTACATTACCTTTGAGTCTCCTGTCCAGCCGTGGGACATTAAAGAGCTGAAAGCTATTAGATTAGTATTGTATTTCATTCGAAAAAAAAAACACCGCCTGTAAAAATTGCACGCGGACGAAGTCATATGCGAAATCTTTCATATTTAAAATGGTATTGTAAATCTATATCCCATAAAAACAATACTTGTCAAAAAACCAAGTCTCGCAACTCAGTTCTTCTACCGTAAAAAGTTGTGAGATCCATGTAATACCAAGTCGATTATTCGATTATTCAGTCCCTACTTAAGGGACCTTCTGTCTTAAGTTGTTATATGTATTATCTAACCTAACAACATCTTATAGTGACCATATCAATATTAAAAATCTTTAACGTTTTAAATAAATAGATTGACTCGGCCATCGCATGAAAACACAATATATCTCACAAGTAATACATACATATAAAAAAAATAAAATAAAATAATAAATATTTATTTCAGATATACGGAATCCATAGAATGTTAGTACAGTAGGAACTTAAAATAAGTGTTAGTAAGAAAAATAAAGAATACAAGAAAACTATTATTATTTTAACATATGGGTCGTGACCCAGTGTTGGACGTACCGCGTGTCCAACCTATCCGCTATAACGGCCAGGATGCTGTTGGTGCTGGCGCGCAGCCTGCAGAGCGCTGCGGCGTATCGCTTGCGGAGCACGGCATGGAAGCCGTCTACGTGTGCGTCCGCGAACATACCCGACGCACTGCACCAGCGCGGCAGCCCCAACAACGCCCTGAACGCGTTGTTGTACTGGACGCGCAGAGCGCTAAAGGATCGTTGCGTATAATTAGCCCACAGGCTGCACGTGTAAAGCGATGTGCAGTGTGCTCTAAATAATGTTAATTTTACATTCGCAGCACAACGCTTGAACCTGTGAGCTATCATATTTGCCCTGATCGATAGCGCCCTACGCTCCCTGTCCATGTCCTCGTCATCTCGCAGGTGTTCAGTGACCATGTGCCCAAGATATTTAAAGCGGGTGACTACCTTCATAGGTATTCCGTTTAAAGTAACGGGAGGGACCTGCTCTGGAGACTTGGTACCCGCCTTAAATATCATGAGCTCACTTTTAACAACATTATATTTGAGGCCATGCTTAGCCGCGTACATTTCACACATATTTACTAATTTCCTAAGGCCGCCGATTGTTGGGCTCAGCAAAACCATGTCGTCCACGTAACTAAGATTGTTCACACATACATTGTCTACATGGCAGCCGACATGCGTACTGCTGAGCTCAACGATCAGCGCATTCATGTATAGATTAAACATTAGTGGGGATGACAGTCCACCTTGTCTCACTCCACATTGTAATCCATATGGATCTGATAACTTGCCGGCCCACTTAACATAGTTAATTTGACTATTGTACCAAAATTTTAGGATAGCAATAGTCTCACGAGGTAAATTGGTGTTTTTGAGCTTATCCCAGAGTTTGTTATAATTGACAAGGTCAAACGCCTTTGACAGGTCTAAAAAACAGGCATAAATAGGCGTTTTTCTGCTAGTATAATACTCAATAGTGTGCTTCAGGGCCAGTATAGCGCTCTCTGTAGAAAGTCCGGCGCGAAAACCAAATTGTGCATCATGTAGATGGATACATTCCGCCAACTGGGCCTCAAGTACACTATCTAATATTTTGCAACGACTGTAGCAAGCGAGATCGGTCTGTAATTCGATTTCAGCGAACTATCCCCTGTCTTGTTCTTCAATATGGGAGTAACAATTGTTTTAGTTAGTTCACTGGGTAGGTAGGAGTGTCCAATGCACAAATTAAAAAAACATTGACAAAAGCCTAGCGATGTGTGGCCCAGCATTTTGCAAATGCTCAACGCTGAGCCCATCATGCCCCGGTGATTTCCCACCTTTCATATTCCTGATAATCTTTCTTATGTCCTGAGCACTAATTTTAGATACTACGTTTTCATCAACGGGGTCCTCGTCCATCATCGCATCACAAACTCCTAAAGGGGATTCTACAGTGAAGTGATCTTTAAACATGTTAGCAATCATCTTCGTGTCCGTGACACCCTCGATGCTCACAGGAAGGCCAGGCCTCAGATTCAGTTTATTGGTTTGTTTCCAAAATTCACGAAACTTATTATTTGAATGCAGTGTCGCTAGCTGATCCATTTTTATCTGTTCCTGGTGTTGCTGGCACCATTTAAGCTTAGTTTTGAAAACCTTTCGGCTATGACACATTGCTTCATGAATTAATCCGGCTTTAGGTTTACCCCACTGCAACCATTTCTGAAAATCAAGCCTGGCCACCCTATGTGCTTCTGCAACATACTTGTTCCACCCCATAATTTGCTTATTCTTACCACTAGTACCTATCCTACAGCTGGACTCGGAAGCTTTACTAAGTGATAAGACAATGTCATTATATAATTTATCTAATATTTGCCTGTGTTCGACAACATTACTATGTTTATCCCCGCAGTCTCGTAACTCCATTGGAAAGTCAATTTGTCTCAACAATTTATTACAAAGGTTTGTATACATACCAATTTGTTCTGGCTTCCTTTCACCCCAGGTCACTTTACTTTTAGGAACAGCTTGACTCACACTTTTAGATTTAATTGTTCCCATATTACATTTAACAGACACAGGATAGTGGTCAGACCAGTAAACGTTATAATCAACCCAGCTATCTAAAACAGAGGGCCATGCTGCACTAGTAACAATGATGTGGTCTAACCAGCGCTGACAGCCATGAGCTTCACTAACAAAAGTATGCGTATCAGAGATAAATTACATTGTTTTTGCGATTGCCAAGCCAATGACGTAACAACTTAAGACAGAAGGTCCCTTAAGTAGGGACTGAATAATCGAATAATCGACTTGGTATTACATGGATCTCGCAACTTTTTACGGTAGAAGAACTGAGTTGCGGGACTTGGTTTTTTGACAAGTATTGTTTTTTATGGGATCTCATTTCTTTTTGTAGATAGTACTACTTTTTTCCTTTCACCTTCTACTTTTTGTATACCAATAACAAATTTTCTTAAAGCCCTCTCTCTGGCTTTTTTATTCCGTTGACCATTTTACAAGTTACCTTTGAACATAATTATATCTAGATACCTATCTACACATATTATTCCATTATATTATACATAATTATATACAGGTACGCTGATTAATTAACTGTAAATATACCTTTGTAATCCCATATAAATATACGGGATTACAAAGTTATTTATGCAGTTGATGTATCTAGAAAACTGGACCGAAATTGAAAAATATTTTAGTTTTTCCTTGATTCATACACTAAACACTAATTGTATTCTAAATTTGAAGCTTCTATGACTGCTAGAAGTGCCTTAGACTTTTGATGATCGGTCAGTCAGTGAGTGACAAAATTAAGGAACTTTGACTCGTTATAATTCTTAAACTACTGGTTCAAATTGAATGAAATTTGAAATATACCGTGTTTTTACAATGCCTGCTTGGTTACTGAAAATTCGGGCTTCTAGTCTTATCTACAACGAAGTTATACGGGGTCGAAAATGGCCTGAATTGCTTCGAGAAAAGTATGGTACGGCCGTGCCGCTTTTTGCTCGACTTGGCGGGGGCACTGCCGTGCCCCCAGATCTATTCTAAAGCCGGGTCCGCTGAGCCAATTTTCTAAGAAAACATGTTATCAAAACATGTTAGTAAAACCGCCAGTCCGCTGCGCCTATTGTTGTAATGTTTTTGTTTAATTTCAAAAATGAGTTCCGACGAAGAAAACGTGGAAGCTGTTATAGCAATAGTAGATTTAGTTGACATTTGAATGTGGCAATTCTGTCTCTGAGATTAAAAAATAGGGATAGTGAGCGCGAACACAAAATGCGTCACTTTCCCCCTCCCCGCAGGCGAACGCGGGGGATGTTAAGCTTTGGTTTCCTAGGATAGCGGTGCCGTCATATAGCGGCCGTAATACAGCGGTGAATGACGTTACTAGAACGTTGTCTATGTAAACAAAATGGCGCGGTTTCCTAGAGAGCGGTAACTGACACTGTAACGTCAAAAAGCGGTGCCGCCATTTGCATGACGGCCGTCTTGTCGGTGTCAGATGGTTTCGTGAACGTTTCATTGATAGCGATGAAGCAGACTGTGTTAAAACGGCCGTGGAACTTTCCACATGTCGTCACCGTAAAGACGGCCGCCTTTTTGCGTCCGTAATATTACGGCCGCTATATGACGGCACCGCTTTCCTAGGAAACCAAAGCTTTATCCGTTCGTCTCGGCAAACAAGTTATTGTGTTTTTGCTAACAAAACTGTTAGGCCACGCCTATATTCTGTTAGCAAACAATGTTATACTGTTTGCAAACACGAAAACACGTCCCAGCGGACCCGGCTTAATATTATAAATGCGACAGTTTGGATGGATGTTTGTTATTGAATCACGCTATAACGGGTGAACGGATTTGAAAGAAATTTGGCACACAGTCCACAGTCCTGGAATAAAACATAGGATACTATTTATCCCGGGGACGGGATCCCGTGGAATATTTTCGACTTCTGCGCGGACGAAGTCGCGGGCAGAAGCTAGTATTCTCATAAAGGTAGATAACAAAGTTATGATTTTATGGAAGGTTTCACTATATTCGTAAAGTCAGCCCTGTAAATATCTTGGTTATACTTGTAGCATGTATCACATAATAGTAATTTGCAATAATTTAGAATATTAATAATAAGGAAAGCAAGATATCGGAAGGATATCTGGAACTTTCTTAAAAAGTTCTAAGAGCATCATTTGCAAGTGTCATTCCCTCATTGCAGTAATGGAAGACACGTGCGCGGCGGTGGTGGCACTAGCACGTTGATCACACTCACCGCAGTGTACACCTGCCCTTCTCTTGGCAACCGCACTGTGGTCAACTCACTGTTGTTTATCACTACTTCTAATGTGTCAGTTTTTTTGTCGCGACCCTGCAAAATTCTTATCTGAATTGTGGTAGGTTGGAATTTCAAATGCAGCCGTTTTGAGTTTTATTTTCTGCATTAAGTTTATATGTAGTATAAGTAGAGTAGAGTTATAAGTAGTAAAAAGAATTATTTATTTACATTTCTGTTAAATTAACTTTGTTATTTAAAAATGTTAAGGTTTTAGTTTTCATTTCTACTTTGAGTAGAAATATTTCTCATAACGAGTAACATTTTCACCAAGTAAGGACGTGGTAGTACAAGTAAGAACGGTTGCAGTCGTAAAAACATGTCTTCATACAATTCTCTTCTGTCTATTGTTTGTCTTCGTTGCGTGCATCTGAACATCACTATAAAACACGCAGGAATAATATTTATTGTTTGATGCGCATTCATTCGTGGACGTTACTTTCGTTTGTCTGCAGATAACCGTACCTAGCAGCTAAATTCGCACATGTGTAGAACATTTGTCCGTTGAATGTAATTTCGTTGTAAATTCTACTCAATCGTGATGTTTTAAAGTTGTTTATCCTGGTTGAGGGCTGCGGGAGGAAGTGGCATGTTTCTTTGTTCCACCGTTTGCTCCAGATGTTAAAGACGTTGGCTGTGCCAGAGGTCGCCAGGCGGACAACTGACATGATGAAAGTGGGGGAATACATAGTTATTAGTGAAAACTTGTAATTGGCCATATTGTATTTATAATCCTTGTTATTTTCTCTGTCTAGCTGTAAGTTTTCCAAACATAATAAAATAAATAAAATAAAATAAATAATACTACAAAGAGTCACAACGAGTTGACTAAAAGCCTTAAAGCTTCTTTCTAAAACCAAACTTAGCTGAACAGTGCTCTCATTTAGTTATTGGTCCAATTAAAATAGTACATCAGTTAATTTGAATTATAAGATTGGACAAACATCGTCAAATATTTTTAATTACTCTAAGTCCTATATTGCAACTATCTCCCTACAATTTTAGCACTTTTATACCACATTCAAAGAAACTGGCGACATACCTCAAATTTTAACTTTGAAATAGAACTGAACTGCGGTAGAAACGAAAACTTTGTCACAAGCAAAGCGCATTAAATGAATACGTTACTCCTGGAGACACTGTAGAAACTACTCGTACAATATCAAAAGGAGTCTCAAAAGACGTAGCCGACCATAGCTACATGCACGTCACGGTTTATTCCCGAAAGGTAACATGTTAAAGTTGTTTGTCTAGAATAACTAGAGCATAAATTTATATGCATCTGTTAAATTTTGTCACATTCGGCATACTACAGAACACGGTAACTACGAGCAAAGGACATGAAATACTAAATAAATTGTTTTATCTTGAAATCCAGTCCGTAGTTAGTTGACTAAACAACGCATACCTTGCATTTTAGATTCGAGCAAAATATTGAACAAAGTAGTTGGTGTCGTCTAGACCGAAGTTATTCTTATTCCGAGTTTTAGTTTGCCCGTACCTGCTGCGTTTTTCTTCACACAGAGCTATGTGGTATTTCACGATCGAAACTCACTGCTGGTAGATTCATTATCTGCTTCGTCTTAACTATGTTGGGATCGATTTCAATTCTGACCGGATGGAGCTAAGTACTAGGTGTTGCACGGATGAAACGTTATATCTTAGGAGACAGATGAGGTGAGCACCCACAGACCGACGCGACGCCAGCCAGCGTTGCACGCACATTGTAGAACGACCCGTGCGATACCAAGATACCAAGTCCATGGAATATGGAAATACTTGGTATCGGAAATACTTGGGATATCTATGTATTCTTAGATCAAATCCGTGTTGTGTTTGTTCTGTGTGAGACTCGAAGCTGTAGTTTCTTTTTTGTAAAGGTGTACGGAATACCACTAGAACGGGGCAATTTTGTGTAATTCTTTACTTGTACTTAGTACTGTAGTTAATTTTAGCGTTTATGTACGATTGTACGTAGGTGGTAACCATCCAGGGTTAATTGTGAGCTATTCATTAGGACAAATGGTTGTCACATTGATATACTCTTGTTGTGTCAGTAGAGGCAATCACTATAATTGGTCTCTATCATGCAACTATTTCGGTGACTGTGATGTATGGTTTGAGTGTATCTCAGAATTAAGGCGCAGCCAAAACTACGTATGATTGCAAGGTTTATCGATTATTGTGTCACTCAATATAGCATAGCATAATTACAATATCACTAGCATAAACCAGCTTACCTAATTCCCGACTTAAATAAAAACTACCAAATAATTGAAGTACTATCAGATGGATCAAATAACTTTATAATTGTACGTATCAGTCAGATTTGTAATCATCCAATGACCCACCTTGTTCCTTCAGTTATCCTTGCATTCCGGGGCCGCGTACTTCGATAGAACATTCCCCCAACCCCGGTATTACAACGGAACATGTAAGGGTGATTGGGTAAAAAAACCACAAACGGTAGATACCTTTCTCTCCGCTTAATGACGAGCAATTCGGACTAGTTTTGACATAAAAGGATTTATGAATGATAATGTGTCAATTGTGTCAAAGCTCCGCTTTCCTGTAAAGGATTTTCGAAAATTCAAATTAGGTAAAGTCCGCCGCTCATGACCAGGTTTTAAGATATTTTTATTTATTGAAATATGTTCGCGTAAACATCTGGGGCATACAGGGGAGAAAACAACTTACAACGTCTTCGTTGTCTGGCATAAAAAGCTTTGACCTCCATTGCATGTGTCATTTTAATCTTAAATTCGAGATTTTTACATGAAATGTTTGGACAGGTTGGCTTGTACTATTTATTTTTATTCTACATATCTTATATATAAAAATTAATTGCTGTTCGTTAGTCTCGCTAAAACTCGAGAACGGCTTCACCGATTTCACTAATTCTTTTTGTATTATGTTCCCTCTAATACTTCCCTGTATTAGAGGGAACATAATACAAAAAGAATTTTGAGGTTTAAAAGATGAGAAAATATGGATACTAAAAAAAATAGCGGTACGAAGTTCGGCGGGTCAGCTAGTCATTCATAAAAAAGATATTTATAGGCATTCACGAGAATCTTGTTATATTTAAGTGATATGGTGGACATGTAGGTACCAAATCAAACAGATTCCATAATGAGTTTCATGTTTGATTTCAAAAAATACAAACGTATGAGATACAAGTTAAAAGTATTGCAGTGTTTCGAGTAAATAAATATTAACTGTTGCAAAACAATACAGTAAAATATTTATTTAATATATAATATAAATATATATTAAATATTGGAATATTTTTTTCACTGACAATCGAATGAATGAGCGAGTGTCCTAATTCGTAATAAAACTGGTTTGTTTTCTGTTTTCATGTGATAACACAATTCATCATAATTATACAAATATCATAGTTTAGGTTTTCACTATAAGATTTTATTTTTGGAAGAAAATAAATAATTTTCATATCCTATTCATATCATTTTAGTTAAGCGTACTTCATATTCGACCTCATTATCATCGCTTACCATCAGGTGCGATGGTAGACAAACTACAATCAATACAAAAAAGGTGAACTCAAGTTTTTAGAATTCTCAGTTCTCACCTTACGATGTTATATTTAATACCGTAAAACCGTTTAGTTTCTTCTATGGAAAGAGTTGTAAAGAATTCAGAAGTTTATGTATGAAGAACTTGTAAAATTTATGAAATCAACTATACATACCTATATTGTTACATTATTATTATATATATCTGTAGGTGAAAGGTGAAGGGCCTTAAGTCACATTTTATAAAGTATTCAGTAGAGCTCATTAAAGATGTCCATACCCGAAATTTGACATTAAAATCGACAGAGTATAAAAAGTAATTATCGTATCATTGTCGAATAAAAAGTATGATTATGATGGGTACTTAAGCTATTATATTGAGATATTTTTTTAACAAATATAGTTCCTTAAGGCTGTATTATCGGACTTAAGGTTCTTTAACTTTGAAGCTTTACTAGACATCTTATAGTATGACGGTACTTAAGTCTCTCCTGTATCAATAATGTATAGTAAATTTTATTATTTTATAAGTTAGGTACGATAAAACATCATAGAAATATATATTAAAAAGTTTTAATGACATTAAAAATGAAATAACATTATTCATAATATGTTTTATTTAATAAAAATAAAAATATCTTTGTATTTTAAAATCTTTAATAAAATAAATGAAATTAAACAAAACACTTAATGTTATTCTGGTAAGTCACATGCTGTACCCTCGTGGGCTAATTTATTATAAAAATTATGAAAAATGGGTGGAATCCATTGCAGAGCTTTCTGTGAATCCTGAAATTTTTTAGTGCTTATAAGTTAGTGGCCTAATCGAATAGGCTGCAATATAGGCATGGCAAAGTCTTGTAGGGATCTCCTTCTATTTCTTATTAAGAATAAAGTTGCTGAGAGAACCGACCCCTGAGGGACTCCGGCATTAATTGCCAATTGGCCAGATGAGCAGCTATCAATGACCACTCGAATGGACCGATCTCTCAGGAAGTCTTCAATCCAAACGCAAAGTTGGGTGGGTAAACCGAAAGAATGTAGCTTAGCAATAAGGCTATCGTGTCAGAGGCCTTAGAGATGTCAAGGGAGACAGCAAGTGCTTCCCCGTGCTTCTCGATGGCCTCACTCCAGATATGAATAGCATACGCTAGAAGATCCCCAGTAGACCGGTTTTTTCGAAAGCCGTATTGTCGGTCACTGAGGATGTCGTTGGCTTTTAGGTATGCCAGGAGCTTACTATTGAGTACACGCTCCATACTCTTACAGAGTATGGACGTGACTGAAATAGGTCTGTAGTTGGCCGGGTCAGCACGACTGCCTTTTTTGGGCACAGGCTGCACGTTAGCCAGCTTCCGTGCTTTCGGCACCTTTCCAGTCTCAAGCGAAAGGCGAAACAAGCGCGTCAAAATTAGAGACAGTTCAGGCGCACAAGTTCTAACAACAATTGCTGGTATCCCGTCGGGGCCACTAACTTTGTTCACGTCAAGATTACGCAGCACTCTACGGACGTCCTTCTGATGGATGCGAATGTCCGACATACACGTCCCGCATCCAATAGGAGCAACAGGAGGGTGAGCGCCACTACTATCTAGACGTGAAGACTCCGCAAAAAGAGCGGCAAACAAGTTTGCTTTTTCCTCAGCGGAGTGGGCCAGAGACCCGTCAGGTTTAAGCAGTGGTGGTAGTGAGGGGTGACAGAAGTTCGATTCGACCGACTTTGCCAGGGACCAAAAAGCTTTGCTGCCAGCAGGGTATGAAGCAAGTTTGTTCCCGATTCGGCTAACGTGGTCAAACCGAGGCCTCCGCAAAACCTTTTTACAGAACTTGGCAGCCCTGTTGAAAGCTCTCTTCTTCTTAATCACGTCATTTGCTTTGCAGTTTCGAGCATCGACCCATGCTAGGTACGCCGCGTGTTAAAGCGCTACAGCGCGATCACATTCGGCGCCAAACCAAGCTTTCGATCGAGCTTTGCCGGACATTGTTAGGTCATAGAACGGAATGTAGTACTTCATTCTCTGTCGCAAAATATCCGCCACGGCGGCTGCGCACGACGATGAATCATTTGAAGGGAAGCAAGTAGGCTGCCAAAGATAACATGCAAAGAAAGATCACATGCCATCCCAATCCGCTGACTTGTATCGCCATATCCGCCGTTTGCCATTAAGGCTGGGATCGGGCGGGTAGTAGACGGATACAGACTTCACCAGACAGTGGTCGGAACTACCTAACGGTGAAGATGTCGTTACCGAGTAGCGGTCTGAATCTGTAGTCAGCAGAAGGTCCAAGCAATTGGCTGTGTGCGACTCAACATCCAGCACTCTCGTTGCTCCCTGGACCAGCTGAGTGAGATTTAATGCAAGCGCAAGATTGTGCATCTCTCGCCCAGCATTACCCGTGGACTGGTACGGGAAGAGCCACTCCTGGTGATGGGCATTAAAGTCCCCCAGTAACACGAACTGAGCTGAAGGGTACTGCTGCTGGGCCGCATCTGCCGCCTCACTGATGTACTGTGTGAGCCTGGTTGTCTCCTGATCTCCACTGTGCGAGCGGTAGACACAGGCATAAATAATTTTGTCCATGCCCGTGTCCACCAGAGCCCAAAACGTCGAGAACCTGGAGTCCTCAAGGTTACGGAGGCGCCGATAGCAGATGTCGTCGCGGGCGTACATGCATACACCCGCACGTGGTTTGAAATTGTGCTCTAAGGTGAACCCTGGGTCTGAAAGATACGACACGTCTGACGGACTTCTGATCTGCGTCTCCGAAAGCAACAAAAGTGCAGGTTTTTCAGTCTCGAGGAAGTGGTGGACTGCAACGAGATTTGCAGACCCTGGATATTGCTGAGGTGTACTTTGAGAAACAGGGGTTGCAGCCGCGAGTACGTCTTCGAGTACGTCTAGTATTGCACGAAACACAAATCAAACTAAACGAAGGGAAAGCATGGCTGGGGGCGCGGCGGGACTCGTAGGTACGATGCACCCGCGCAAATCTAACCTGCGAGCGTAATGATAAAGAACAGTAAGTCCCACATACGATCGTTTAACATTTATCTATATTTATTGTTTAAATAGTGAACAATATTAAGTAACCATACGATAATTTACTTTTTCACGTCTAGGGACTTAATGTTATTTATAATTTTACATCTCCGAAATTAGCGGCTCTAGGAATTTATGGCTTTTACCATTTGATCAATTGGGGTATTCTGAATAAGTATCATTTAAAATATAAAAATGTCAAAAATGGACTTAAGGCCATTTAGCTTTCACCTACAGATATATACATGCAATTATAATAAATATTTACCTACATAAAGTGTTAGGTACTTGTCCATCATTGTGGGATGGCCTAAGGAACATAGTAAAATTGAAAGGAATAAGATATATTTAATATTAATACAAATTGACTTGTGGTGGACAGATTATTCAATTCTGAATTGCCTTCAAGTTACTATTCGTAGAGTAACTTCGGGTAATATGGCACATCATAAGCCTTTTTGAAAATAAAATATGAAATTTTTGAAATCAAACATTCTTTATTGGTTAAATCAGTCCTTTGAACATAATAGTAATCAAACATTATAAATTTAAGGTTATTCACTTCTAAACATAACATGCACTTTTTTTTGCATCTTGAAGAATTTTAAGAATTTAACCGTAGTAGGACAATATGGCCTAGGGCTGTGTTCCTTTAAGCAGATGTAGAGCAACAATTTCCCGTTTCCCTTTTTGACTCAGAACCTGGGGTATTTGAGATGGAACAACACTTATGCCAGTCTCATCTATATTGCATATTTTCCATCAAACAATAGAGATTGAAGAAATGATCAAATGAAGTTCCTACTGGAGTGCGAAAAGATAGCTCCGGATAAAACATAACGCACTGTAACAGCAAGCTGGTACACTGAACACTGCCTGCAGCCGCTTTTCAATAAACTGAAAGGGTTGCGCCCAAACAGTCATTTGCGTACGTGGTTCCTGCATCACGACAATGCTCCGGCTCACCGTGCTCAGAAAACTGTTAATTTTATCAAGTCATCGGGTATCACACTTATGGAACATCCCCCGTATAGTCCAGATTTGGCACCGAGTGATTTTGCATAGTTTCCATATGCCAAAAAACTACTAAAAGGTCGCAAGTTTTCAACTGATACGGAACTTCTGGATGCTTGGGAAGAAATCTGCGCTACAATATCCGAGGTCAAATGGAAGGAGTGATTCGACGACTGGTTTGAACGTATGAGGAAATGCATAAGCTGTGATGGAGATTATTTTGAAAATAAAAAAAAAATACTAATAGTGTAACGACAATAATTATTGAGTAACCTACGTATTACGCGGATCACCGTCATTGGTATTAATGTTTCGCTTGCACGTGATCTCTCTGCTAATTCCACACCTTGGCTAGAGCATACAGCAAGGGACAGCCGCAACGTAATTCAATATCGGTTGTCCACATTGCTCGTTCAAGTTTATCAAGATTGAATTGATGCACTGGATCATGCGTAAAGGCAATCACGGAGACGTGTTAGGCTCAGAGCTCATCTAATTAGGGCGGTTCGTTAGCCAGGTATGAAGGTTTTTAAACAGCCTATTTTAACCGTGATTCTTTTGATATTCATTATTAGGTGATATTGGAAGTAATAATCCAAAAAAAAAAAACAATATTTTAATACATATTTGGTTTACTGCATTATAGTGTGGAAAAGACCCGTGCCCTGCAGTAGTATAGTATAGTACAAGACAGACCAGTACCGGTCAGATAAAAATGCACTTTAACGAAATCAACTAAAACTAAATTTAGTCATTGAATGTAGAAACTTTATTTAATCATTCAATTACCAATACATATAAAAGTTCACTTTGAATTATCAAATGTAGTTTGGTAGCGGAGGGACTATTGAGGGATATGGTTTCTGTACTTTCTTTGTTCCGTACTATCCTACTGATAGTAGTACGGTCTGCTTGGCAGACGACGAAGTATGTAACAGAGCTTCCTAAATTAACAAGTTCTCTGTATGCGCGGGAACAGTGGACTCTTTAGTCTCAAAGGAGCGCAATGAGAACTTACGAACGAACAGTTGAATGAATAATACACACACGAATGGTTGCAGACTGCTAGGATTCTCTTTATAAGTGACGATCCACTTAAAAGCTCAGGTCGGAAACTAATGGACAGTAATTAGATTAAATTTTGTTCCTTTGGGTAACTAATTAGCCTTTTTCATGTATTCACCGATAGGTTACCTTATTTCCGAGTAGCAAAATAAATATTTTAGCCTTGCACAAGCGCCAAAGATGAACAGAAACCAAATTGATTATTTATACAGAGACTGCCGTGGAAACCCAACGACATAAATTTTATTCACGTAACCCTTGCCTCGCCTTTATTACGTGTCAAAAGCTTAAATTAAATTAGCGATTAAGGGTTTATTTCATAATGCTACCGCAAAACTAATTGCGGTGGTACATAGCGGCAGTTGCAATCGTAAAATAATATTCCTGGTCATTACGAAATTAATGCGTGTGATATTAAAGTGACATAACTATGTGACTTACCTAATGCTTACCTATTCGGTACACTTACATAGCTGTCGTGTCAATCATTGTTAGGATTATAGCCCTGTAAAAAAAAACAATCAGAACTAGCACGGACTTTATCTGATCTTGTTACGTCACTTCACCTTAATCAGGCGTGTGCCAATATTTATAAAAGAAAAGAAATATTCGCAAAGATCATAATAAATTCTGAAAATTTTGTGATATCGACTATACACTGCCTTTAGAACGCAGTAGGTATAAAAAGCAGGTAAAACTTACTTAATATAATACCAAAAGCTCCCCAACGTGAAATTCTCATACGTGCAACTTCACCGTCTTCGCTAAAGCAGAATAAATGAGAAAGCTGAACAACAACAGTATGAATGCAGGGGCATACCAATTATCTGGTAGGCACGTAAAAATACAGTGAAGTAGTGCATTCCTTTAGCCGGGCGATGCAGTTTCCTGAGTAATGGATGCAAGTTATGAGCACCCACAATGGAGAAAGATATAACTACGCGATTACCGCGTTGAACTGTGCTCCGCCTCGATTTTCGAATAAAGCTAACGTCGCTAAAAGCTCTGCACGACTTTTACCTCTATGAATTGACTCAGCATTATAAAATATTAAGTTTTGCTGCATTTTTGCGCCGAATGGGTCACGAGATAGTTGATAATGAATATAGGTTTGAACTCCAACTTTGTCAGCTTTACGTGCTTAACAGAAAACTCTTTTTTTTATTTTTATTTAGAATAGGTTCGCGTTTGACCACCATCTCACCTGATGGTAAGTGATGATGTGGTCGAAGATGGAGCACGCTTACCTAAAAGTAACCTATTCACTCTTGACTTAAAGACTCCTAGGTTATAGCTATCGGGAAACACAGACTCCGGCAGGGAATTCCACTCCTTAGCCGTACGCACAATGAAGGTATTCCCAAAACGTTTGGTGCGTATGGGTGGGATGTCCACCATGTAAAGATGGCGCTTCGCCGTTTGTCTCGTAGTCCGAGACAAACGGACGTCTTTTTTTATTATTATTGTTAGGCTTAGGTTTGACCACCATCTCACCTGATGTTAAGCAAGGATGTGGTCTAAGATGAAGCACGCTTGCCTAGAAGTAACTTATTTACGATGAGTCATCATTAATGGCTCCTGTTCGACGCGTGTATCACTATTGGATACATCGGATTGGGTTATGCATTTAAGCATGCGAGGTTTATTTGTTAAACTAAATTATTCGAATGGTGCTGCTCGTTGCCTCAATGAATCTATTTTGAATTTGAAAACTGAATATCAGTGCTTTACAAATACCTATTTTTAACCGACTTCAAAAAAAGGAGGAGGTTCTCAATTAGTCTTGAATTTTTTTTTTTATGTATGTTACCTCATTACTCGCAGATGGCTACACCGATTTGGAAAATTCTTTTTTTGTTTGAAAGGGTATACTTTCTAGTTGGTCCCATTGTCGTCATGTTTGGATCTGATGATGGGATCATGGAGAAATCGAGGGAACACTTCAAATATTATAGACACACCTATAGCGTTTTGGGTATTTCTTATAGTACCTTGTGCAGTTGCTCTCGAAAAGCTCCATTTGGGGAAGTGGAACTGATGATGAAGATCCCTGATGGCCACCGAAACTACTCAATAATAAGTATTTCGTGGATTGCTATTAGATTACTTGAATATAGATGTTAAGCACTTTATGCTCGTCACAATGCACATGGTGAAGTAGAGCTGATGGTGATGTAACAGGAGAACTATACCACCCTTAAATGAAATAAATTATTACTTATTATTTGGTTATTATGAGCTATTTAGTGCATCTCAATTATTTCTCAAATTACGTGGCACCTAACGCGGAATACAAATTGCCGATTTCGGGAAAGCGGTTGTGTAATCATGGCCTGCCGGAAAATCCTTTGACTTCAAAATTTTAGGATTGCTTGCGGTTTCTCTGCCCATATATATATATATATATATATATATATTTTTAGGTAGGGCCACTCGTAGATCAGCTCAGTAAGGCTGTGCGTCTACTTAACCGGTCTGTGCTAATGCTGATGGCTATGCGGACAGCATATATATATGGCTATCTAGCCATCAGCCAACGGATGGATTGTGTGACAGACGATACCTGGGCGACGCGGGGACATGACGAACAGAGGAAAAAAATAGGAAAGACAAACAAATTCACAACTTCTAAAGACAAGATGAAGATAAAAAAAATTTTAGCAAAAAATAGAACCGACTTCCATATATATTGTTTATTTTTTTAAATTGTTTATATTTGACATAATTATATGATTTGTGTAACAATGCTAACAGAGTATTATTTGAAATGGTATGTGTAACTTATTTTATTTTGATTAGTTTGTGCTGTATAGTAATAATGCCTACCTGTATTTTTTTTTTTATGTTTGTGTGTATTTTAGAGCGATAATTTCAACACAATGTTAAAATTGTTTATGAAATAAATAAATGAAATGAAATCAAAACACTACAAAGCCAAAATTAACTTTAATTTCGGAAGTCGGTGTTATTGGTTTTGGATTTTCTATTTTTTTTCACACCGCTTTCCGAAATTGAAGTTATTTTTGGCTTTGTAATGTTTTGATATGGAAGTCGGTTATATGTTTTGCTAAAAAAACTTTTTTCTTGCTTTTTAGTGGGTCGGTTTATAATTTATCTAGTTACAAAAGCCATAATGTCAACAACTTATCACCTTTTACAAAATATTGCTTTTCCCGATGCATAGCCGTTAATTTTTGAGTTCTCCTGGTACTTGACCATCAGCTCTACATCACCATGTATTGTGACGAGCATAAAGTGTTTAACATCCGTACTCAAGTAACCGAATCGCAATCCACGAAGAACTTATTATTGAGGAGTTTCAGTGGCCATCTGTGGTCTTCAGCATCAGTTCAACTTCCCCAAATGGTAGTTTTCGGAAGCAACTGCTCAAGGTACTATAAGAAATACACAAAACGCTATAGGTGTGCCTATAATATTTGAAGAGTTCCCTCGATTTCTCCATGATCCCATCATCAGACCCTGATTTCGTAACAATGGGACCAACTAGAAAGTATACCCATTCAAACGCAAAAAGAATTTTTCAAATCGGTCCAACCGTCTCCGAGTTATGAGGTAACTTACATAAAAATAAAATAAAAAAGAGTTCAAGACGAATTGAGAACCTCCTTTTTTGAAGTCAGTTAAAAATAGAAAGCAAGAGCAAGCTTTCAAACAAACGTGCAAGACATCGTTCCAAAAACGTTTTTAGAATATGAAATTATGAAAACTAAAATTAGAGCATGATAAATATCTTAACATGACCTTCCACAAAACTAGGGCATCAAATATAGTAATTAGGCCTGCGCATACCAAAGTGGAGCACATTATACCTAGGTCTGTATCCTACACTTAAAAACGCAGAAATATATTAAGAAAAACTGCAATTAACAGAAACTTTATTAGCTCTAATTTAGTTTTGAAAGTTTTAAACAATGTCAAACTTCAATGATAAATGGTTGATGATATTATTACCGACCGCATTGAGGTTAGCATTATTTGAGGTTTAGTATCACCAGAATTTTGCTTTGCTACTACTTGAAGTAAGTCTAAAGTACAGTTTAGTACAATGAACATTTGTGCTGAATCTTCTTTTCTTAAGTTTATTCAAAACGTGTACTTTACAAGTAGTAATAGTTATCCAGACGTCAAGCGAAAGCTATCTTATTCCTTGACGAAGCCAGTGAATGAATCATGGTAGGCGTGGTGGTTACGTCAATACCGTTCAACCTACGGACATATGGAGCTACATAATATGTATTTCATTCAGTTATAGACTTGTTGCTAGAAATGCAATACAAAATGTAGCATACAAAGACCATTCCGCAGAACTTCAGACATACTGAAAAATTCACGCGGTAAATATCAGTGCAGTTACTGCACTGGTTTTATTTAGCCCACAGTTTAGGTCGGTTTCGATCGGCTATGTTCGGAATTTGCCGGCCATAATCGGATTTTAAGTAGCGCCGCACACCTTCCATTCGAGGGCTATTGAAATTGCAATATCGTTTAATTAATGACAGGGCTCATATACCGCGGGCTATTTAGGTGTTTTAGCTATTGTCATAATCCATTATCAACATTAGTAACAAACAAAATAATCTGACATGTTATGCTTGTGATTTTAAGGCCGTGCGCGCACTGCCTTGCGGTGGTCGCAATTGCGGTAGTTCTACCGCACCGGTAGAATAACCGCAATCTCAGGTGCGCGCACTGCGGCGAGAAAAACGCACCTTTTGTCTGACAATGTTGCCATACATACAGATTTCTTCGTATTTATACATATTTTCGGTGTGTGATTCAGATTAGCACTCGATACAGATTTTTATACAAATTTCAAACTGTATTGATAAAATTAACTGTTACAACTAAAGACAGAACTTGGTAAAATAAATTACCTAGATACCGCATTTATTACGTTACACACACCATTGTATGATTCTATCCTTTATAATTATTTTTAATTTTTTATAAACATCATTATTTTGCTGTACTCGGGAAATCCGTCAAAGATTATTGTGTGCTATCCAAAGCTCTCCTCTCGCATTCGTAGTGTCGCACATACGTAAAATACGTAAATAATTAATATCTTACGTACAAACTTTTATTTAATTTAATATTAATCTAAAAACCCAGAGTGATGCAAAAATTGTCATTCCGGCTATTGGAGCTAGATATTACAAAGCAACTTACTAAGTTTTCGTAAAATATATACGTTCTTATCCAAAAAAGTTTTTTTTTAGGGAAAAACCGGCCTTATCTAGTTTACATTTACGAAAAATACCTATGTATGTACTAGCGGCCTGGCCTGGCTTTGCACGGGGTCCTTGACAATTGTTTTCTTCAACAAACGACGTCATTACAAAAACTACGTTTAGCTATCATTTAATTTAAAATATATATATAAAAAAGTTTCTTCTTGAATCAGACCTGTGCCAGCCGTTTCGCTGCAATGAATTTCTTGGCTGCATAATTTTAAATCTGTGACAACTTCGAAACATTTAAATGAAAAAAGTAAAGGGCAATTTTTGATCTACATTAAATGACCAAGATAAATAATATACTTATTTGGATAAAGATTAGTATTTATTAGGAGAAATTACCTTTTGCAAATAGAGTAATATTTGAAATTAATTATTTAGAGATAAAAATGGTTACTGTGAGTCAACCATATGAGATAGATATATGCTATCGCGGACTTTTTTGTAGGCCTTTTTATGATATATACATTTTCGTAGTACATTATTTTAACGTAGGTATCTATTGACGTAGTACTTGCAATGTAAGCGCTTGAATATCGTTTTTTTTTTGGCGGCATCATCAAAAATATGGAATTTTCTCCATCATACAAATACTATTATTAATAAAAAAAAACTTAATTAGAATGTTTAAATTAACGTTGTTTATGAAAAAATAAAAAATAACCATAAAGAATAGAATCATACAATGGTGTGTGTAACGTAGTAAATGCGGTATTTAGGTAATTTATTTTGCTAAGTTCTGTTTTAGTTTTAACAGTCACTTTGATCAATAGTGTGAAATTTGTAGGTATAAAAATCTGTATCAAGTGAAATCTGTACCACACATCAAAAATATGTATAAGTACAAAGAAATCTGTATGTATGGCAACATTATCAGACAAAACGTGCGTTTTTTTCACCGCAGTGCGCGGTACTACATACATTCCTATACAATACAAAATATTTGCGGTAGACTCACCGCAACTTTGCATCTACCGCACGCGTTTATTCCACCGCAGTGCGCGCACTTCTATGACACTCCATACTCCACAGATTTTGCGTTTCCAAAACGCAACGCAGTGCGCGCACGGCCTAAATGTCTGTTTAGTTTTTTTACGTGTCATAAATACCTATTGTTTAAGAAAATATGTATCCCAATAATCCTTTGTATTATGAAATAACGTATTTTGCAAGACAAAGCAGTTCCGCAGCTAGAAGCTATCATACGACACGCATTATAGGTGCCTACTAGTAAGTATGAGCTAATACAGACGAGTGTCTGTATTAGCTGTCTGTATGGCAAATGCCTATTAATGAGAGACTTTTTAAGCATTGGTTTATCGTGGTTATTTTTAATATTCAGGTTTTGTACCTATTTGAGTCTTTTGTTTATATCGAATGGTGTCGGAAATAAACCAATCACAGATTAATATCAATTTTACATTATTATGACAATAGGTAGATTCGAATATATCTTCCGAAATAAGAAGTCAAATAAGAAGAGTAGTAAATAAAAGGCAATTTTAAATGCTAGATATAAGATCGATCTTTTTAGTGTGCCGCATCACAAAATGAAAAATCACTACTCTTTCCGTCAGTTAGTTTATCAAGACCTGTTTTCATAGGCTCGCGTGGTGGTATCAAGTGGAAATTAATATCAATTATTCAAATTTATAGCACCTTAAAGCCCTAAAAAACCTTTAATAGATCAGCGCAATTCTTCTTAGCGTATCGATGGCCAACAGATAAATGTAGTCTGCCCAGAACTGGGCAACAAGTTTGGCACCGTTGGAAGCTTCCATAAAGCGCAATTACGAAATATCGATATTAATGCGACGTATTTTGATACATCATAAAGACACCAAAACCTACTGGACACTCCGGGGACTTGAATCATGAAATTTGGCAGAAGTAGGTCATAGCCCAAGTACAGGAAAAGGTTCGACCATTGATTAGTAGCACTATATAGCAATATACAATATACCACAACATTATACTTGAGTTGGGGAATTGTCTGTGCAATCATATTTTAATTGCATACTGAAGTTTGATTCTACTTATCTTTTTGACAGACCTTATGTTGGTACGGCACTTTCAAACTTTTTTAGAACTTTTACAGCAACATACTCTATGCGTAACTCAACACACACTTGGATCTTTTGCACAATTAAGTAACCGTAAACGATAACCGAAGAACATAAATGACATGAGTAATTTATTATTATCATGCGCGATATTTCTACGTTAATGTTCTAACACACGATAAAATCCCATATGGGGTCGACCTGTGTAGTAAAAACTTCGTTTAAAACTTGTCTTCCGTATTTTTGCATCCAAATCAATGTACGTATGTAAATAGAAAGCCAGTCAGTGGACCAGTCTCACCGGTTATGAGACCACGTATTTGCAACACGATTTTATTAGCTGATGCCAGTAGGGAATATGAGTAAGACTCAAATAACGCTAAAATATTTATTTCTTACAAGATTGGTTTAGAATTACTTACAACATATTCATATTTTCGTATCAATAAGAAAATAATTAGTAAAAAGTGTAAAATATTAAAGGTTAAATCAAATCAGTTGACACTCAACGCTATTGGCCGGAACGAACTGTATGTCTAAAATAACAATGTCAAGTGCATAGGTGTTGAATGTTTGGGATTGAATTCAGCTTGTTATTTTTAAGAGTATTTTTTAATGTGGGAAATTAGTATTACCATTTTTTCGTAGAATATCTTCCAAAAATTGATATATATTATATATCAATTTTTGGAAGATATATATATATATATATACATGTAGTTATTGATCTTTCAAGTCTTTTTTAGATACGTTTTACCAAAAAATCAAGAGAAACAACAAACATTATGCTGCATATATTATGAAAAAGTTGTAGGCGGACGATCAACTAATGTGTGAATCGTTGTTATTGAATATCATAAAATATTTTTTATTACAGGAGATTGTAAGCTTGCCATTGCTCTTATGGACTGGATGTATATAGACGTCTTCCCTTCATCTATAAATCCAGTCCATCCCTATTATTTTTATTTCTGTGAGTCCATCCAGTCGCCTACCAAAAAGGAAGAAAGAAAGTCCAAGTTATATTCAGTCGGTACAAGCCTTAAATTTATTAAGACGAAGGATATGTACACCCGAGATGCAGTCAAAACCAGCATGCGATGCTCACTCAACACAGGCTCCTAAAGAAAGCCCTTGTAAGAATATTTTGTGACGAAGTTGAAATTGACGAAATATCGTAGTGAGTCCAGTAACGACTTGGAAAATCCATTCATCGTTAAATTTGCTTAGCATAACGCAGGCCAAATCGATTTACTTACTATACATACTTTTTAAGAAATGTAATGAGTCTTCAGTATATTAGTTTTACAATTTCGATAGTTTTATTATTATTATCAGTTTCGATTCGAAACCCGATGAAATCGATTTTACACAGAGCACAATAAGTAGTTCTTTATTGGGAATAAAATAAAAAAGAACACATGGGCAGCGGCCGCGGCAAATCAAATTAATATAATAGTGTAAAATATCGTTTAAAACATAAAAAATACATATTATTCTCTATTACATAAAATATAGCCACAACGAGGCTATATTTTTAAATAGGTAAATCAGTGCATTTTAAGAGTTGGAGTACTTTTCTTAGAAAAGCGCTTCAATACTTAAAATAAATAAAAAAATATTTACAAAGAATACTTATAAGAAAAATATATAAATAAAAGAAAAATAAATTAACAAAACGGAACACACTATGCGAAAATATCCAAACCAATAAAATACTATTTCTACCAAGACAAGTCTTAATGCAGTTGTTGATTGAACCCTAAGCCAACCCAATTAAAAAAAATTACATCATGTATGATATCACATCAATAGGGTTGCCAACGGTGATTTCAAATATGCTTCAGTGGGTTACGAATGAGAATATCCTCCCAATACAAGTCGTATTAAAAATATATTTTTCCAGCCAGTTCTTCAACTTAAAGAACTTCAAGGAAAAGTATTCTTTTTTATATCATTTTTCTGTAAATACAAAAAGAAATGGAAGTTTTAAAACGATAATGCGATCTTAGTTTTGTTTTCAAGATCAAAGGATTTGTTTTCCACATGAATCATTTTGTAAACTTTAAAGGTTGGCAGCCCTAAACAACACCAATGACCGACGCATCTACGAACAGAGCGTTAGGTTCTTTGTAATGGAGTGACTCACCCGAATGGTAGCGGCTCTCGTTCCGCGTTAGCCGCCTGTTGGTCCGTCCAGGCGGCGAACGGAGCGCCGCGGCGGATCTCACTGCGACCCGATAAAGAACCACACGTACACGTAACAACACACACATAAACGCGCCACACGCTTACTTACACAGACGCCACAGATAATACCTTTTATTTTGAATTCGGAACCGAAACCGCGCAAATTTTTGACAACTCGACCTTAACCGCTTGTGGTTGTACACAGATAACTAAACGCTGAACGTTTTCGATTCCGAAATCACAATAAACAAATTTAATCAGCATCTTAATTTGTTTAAACTATAATTTTAGCAATTAGCAAATAGTATAAACAGTTAATGATGTTTAAAGTTGCTTTTAGGTTAATGTCTCGGTATTATTTTCCCGGTAATTTACACATTCAGAAAAAATATTCTTGATATTGTGCATAATTACTTACAAATTTTGAATACATTCTGATTATTTACAGTATAAATCACGCATCAACAACCACATTTTAGTTCTTAGTACTATCAAATGCTTTTAGGCTTTCTTAACATACAAAAATAAAAATAATGTTTGGTAAATTTTTAATCCAGCCTGATCTTATTGCAAAAAACCGATGAAGTGCGTTTTGGGCCACGCGCAATGTAGGGTTCCGTAGTTTACTACAACTCCAAGTGCGAATCCGATTAGCTGACCGAGAGTTTCGTACCATGCTGTAACAAAAACAAACTATGTTCCACTAATAAGAATTTATTATTATAAGAGTAAAATAATATTGTTGGTCGACTGTTATTCGTAAATCCCTAAGAACCCTAAAAATCATCCCCTCTTTACGTGTAGGGAGTTGGATAAATTATTTTTTATGGTTTTATTTTACCACTTTGTCGGCGTTATTAATATGTATAACCATGCCAAATTTCTACGTTCTACTTCCAATAGTTTCTGAGCCACGCCGCGGACAGACGGACGGACAGACGGACATAGCGAAACTATAAGGGTTCCTTGTCGACTACGGAACCCTAAAAATGTTGTGCGAGATAGACAACGTCAGACATTTTACTATTTTGATACGAAACCCGAAGCCATACACAGTTTAAAAAAAAGTTGAAACTAAATTATTGTTTCTGTTTGCCTGTTCCTTTTGCTAATAAAATAAATAAATTATCAAAAAAATCATGCTTTCTTTAGGGACAATTCATTTAATTCTTCGTTACTAAAAATGCTATACCAAATGGAAAAGGTAATTTTCAAAAGTCAGGTAAAGAGAAAACTCTACAAAGGTCGCAGTCCGTATACAGATTTTCAAGCCGTCAACTAAAAAAAAAAACTTTTTTTAAATCGTTTCTTTTTTAAGCGTGAGCTGTCATTTCGGAAAATATTCAATGTCAAATAAATAGAAACGGATTGTTGGTGTTCATTTTAAATAATGAGCAAACATTTCGTAAAACCAGAAATAAACGTAAATATTGAGCGTTTGGATTCCGATATAATTGACGAACACCTCCGTAATTCCACTGCCGTGTTACAAGATATCTTGAACGACAAGGAGGACTCCAACAACTGCTATCGCGACGGTGAAGCGCCCTCTGACGGTAAGGATGGCAATGACGACGGACATATGTGCCAACACTGCGGGAAGATCTACAAAACAGCTAGTACGTTACACGCTCACTACCTGCTCATGCACCCCGATAATGAGGTAGAGGGGCAATGTGTGGAGTGTGATAAGAAGTATCCATCAATTCTAAGCTTGCAGAAGCATATAAGATACATGCACCGGAATGGTCACCGGTGTAAAGCTTGTTACAGAACGTTTGCGACGCCTGAACTGTTAGTTGTACACGGCCAGACTTGCAGTAAGACTGAGACGCCTTGCTCCCAGTGTAGTAAGGTATTCGATTCCCGCCTCGCTTTACGAAACCACATAAAATATAAACATCCGGAGAGGAGGAATCATTGGTGCGACATATGTCGTCGTGCGTTCACGACTCACCGTGGCTTGATGAACCACAATGCAACGATACACCCTCCAGGAGCAACTAACTGCACTTGGTGCGAGAAGACCTTCAATTCGGTGACGGCCCTTCAAAGTCACATACTTTACAAGCATACTGAAGATGGATCTAAATGTTCACAATGCCATAAAGTCTTCGCAAAGAAGATTTGTCTACAGAAACATTTAGTAAAGAATCATCAGTATACTATGGCAAATTGTGTCACTGTAAACTATTCTGAATCTGCAAATCCCACTGAGGCAAATGTAAATATTTATTAGATTCTTAACTTTTCATCTTAATAAAGTTTTGTTTTGAATTATATACATACACCGTTTTTTTTTAGTCTATGTAGATGTAAATAGATGTATTTCGTGTTGTAATTAGACTGTGGGTGTGGTGGAGCTTTTCAATAAGTGGTTTATTAAATTTAACGTAAAGCACGTATTTAATTGTTTGGAATTACAACTGAAAATATAATTAGTGAAAACGCATCTTTTATTATTGGGACTTTCTTTTCGAAGCGTTGCGTACTTGAAACGGTTTTTTGTTTGTTAGTGTATAACTTCAAATTTGATCGGCAGATTTCACTGTAGAGCAGACTACCAATATGCCACAAAGAGATGGCGCTAGTTGTGACAGTATACGAGCTACCATAGAAGAACATCTTTCAACTAAATAGAAGTCTTATCGTCTTTGTTACGGACAGATATTCGAACAAGCACGCTAGATTGTGCCTGTTGTAGTGTTGATATCTGCAACTCTTAAAACAGACTTGATCATTCTCTGGGAACAGACATTTTCCACTTAAATTGTGGCAGGATATCCCGTGGTGTCGAGGTATCGTCTTGATGACGACATAATTTCTCTAAGCTATGTCAGCACCCTGTTGGTTGTAAATTCGACTCATACTCGTTGGTTCAGCGTTTCTAAAAATGTCCTATGTCGCAGCTGTTTCGAGTTGATTGTAGAGAGAAGCAGGCGGAGATGTCGACTTCAGATCCTCACTCGGAGACGCAGTCTACGGCTGGCCGATAAGGAAATGAGCAGGTTTGTGCGGAGGGTAATCATTAGGGACTATGGTCATAAGTATAAGCATCGATTTGTGCCAATACCATACCAAACTAAGTTAGTTTAGCATTCCGTAGTCTCCTCTCGGATGAAACTAAGAGGAGTTAATTCCTACCACCCATAAACCAACAAAATGAGGCGCAAAAGGTGGAATTAAACCTAGTTTAATATTATTACTAGTACCAAAATCAATTATTTCGTTTTTATGGTCAAATACAACTGAAAGTTCAGTTTCTGGCCCAACGAAATTTTTAAATAAATACTTGTCACCGCATGGTGATAGAATACGTTTGTATGCTAATAGATATACAGGATTATTGGAAATATGTCCCGATCCTGTTAAGGGCGTGTAGATGAGGTCATTAACTAACAAATCAACCCTAAGTTTCTAGGCCTAAAGTATACCATTATAGAGATTTTATTTTTTTAATATTAAAATAAAATAGGACTATATCTCTTTTAAAAATTTATATAAACAAAACGAAAACACGTTTTAGCATTCTTATTTATTAAATAGCTAAAGAATTAAGTTGCGCATAATAAAAAAAACATAAAACAATTAAAAACCTCCGTACTTTTGAAAAAAGAGATCCAATACTTATTTTTTATTTTTTTTTATTTTTGCAATATTTTATGAAATAAATATTTTTTTCTCCTAAAAATCACTAATCTATTTTGACGGCGGAACATTTTATTTGTTAGTTAATGACCTCATCTACACGCCCTTAACAGGATTGGGACATATTTCCAATAACCCTGTATAATTTAGAGTGGGCAAAGAACTAACTAATTCTAATTGCACAGCTCTGGTAGCAAAACCAACGAATAAACATATATGTTGGTACATATCTCTTAATTCATTTAGAACCACGGCATTTACGAATAAATAGTATAGATGTTGGTCAGGCATTATCGGCACCACATCGTATGAAGGCACCATAAATTAGTGTTGTCCTCCTTTAATGATTCAACAGATTCTCTTAAAAATGTATCAGCGGGCTTCTCATTGCTCTGAACCTGAAGTCAAGTAGTGGTGATTCCGGGGTTGAGGGAACGCTCTAACTAGATATTGCGGCCCTATAACACGAGGATAAAAACAGGGAAAATAAAGGAACAAGGTGAATAGTTTTTAATGAGTCTGGGAGTGTCAGAAATCTGAAAGTTTAAGTCGTGGTTTACAGAAGGAGTGCAGAAAACATTTTAATATTTATGCAATAACGCATTTAATTTTATTACTTTTCGCCACGAATTTCGGCCACCAGCCGAACAATAGATGAATAAAAATTTGAACTTTCTACACAATTTGTCTAAACTCTTTGTGAAATATCATACCTGAAGTAGGTAATTTTCGTAAAAAATACTAAAGTGGCTGCTTTACGAATGAATATATATACAGCGTATGCAGACCAAGAAGCAGATCGGTTAAAATATGGAACTTTATATTATATTTACAAGTAAGTACACATTGTGTGAAACAAATATTCAAATAGGATCTACAACGTGTAGCATCACTATCAACTTGTATCGAAGGCAACTTTGAAATACTACTACATAACGCCAAACAATGTAACGATGTATTAAAATCGCATACCCTAGAACGAATATTAATATTGCACTTATGACTGGACTGCAAAACAGTTGGTCCAACAACACAACACCTAAAGCTTTGAGTTATAGTAAGTACTATTTTGACAGCCACCGTCAAGCAATGTGCGAACTAAGGCACTAGGCCAGCAAGACTGTCTGAAACGATTTAGCCATTTATCTGTGAGCACGTTACTACTACGATTATATCAATGCTGTTATACTAACGCAGTGTACTATTACAGAGGACTGAGGCAAAGTTTAATTGATGATGGAAAGTTGTGGCGACAAAACTGATATTAGCAGTGTGAATTAATGCATAATGTTTTTGTTGGATTTATAAACGTGATACACTTTGCCGACATGTCAGGTTAAGTTTATTTATCTTTCCTTCCTTGCTACTTTTTTCGGAGAGAAAATCGTCAAAGGACTTCTCCCACTTTAGGTGGAGCGGAAGGGAGTGTCAAACTTCCATTGATTAAAAACCCACCCTGATTCTTCAGTTGCCCTTGCGTTCTGAGCCGCTATATCTCGATAGAACATTCCCGCAACCCCGGCAGATTTCTCAACCCCACCAGGTCTCTTTACTACGTCACGCGTAGTTTGAGAATTTGACTGTCTTATATGATCAGCTGAAGTACACTTTTTCTTAGAGAAAATGCTAATTACAATGCTATGGCTTATAGATCCATGCCATGACACCTATTTGTTTTTAAAGTCGTGAAGATAGTTAACTATTTAATTAAACAACTATTAGTTACATCCTCATTCATTTGGTAGTTTAGAAAAGAAACAGAGGACAAATGTTTCGTCATCTGAGAAAGGCACTCTCATTACATCCAACACCGATCTGAAACGTTTAGCCCAGATGTTAAGACATTGCGCCAAAACCATGGATAACCAGGTAACCTGTCCGCTCCCAGCATCGGCCGGTTACTGAGCAATAGCCAGCTACTGCTCCGTAAGTGATCTCCAGCTTGGCTTTCACGTACCTTCATGTCAACTTAAGTTCTACTCGCTCCCATTTCTGCAGCCTCATTTTGGTTCGAAGGTAACATTTTAATAATTAATCTAATACCAGATAGATTTAATTTAACTTAAAATAGTTATTTTATGCGTGCGTTTTACTGGTGATTCATTTGGAGACGTTGAGGAACGAATTTTTATTTGGGCGCATCGAGGCATCAGCGCTTCGTCGCTGTCTCACGTACCGCATATCTCCAATTTGATTGAGAGATGACACTGCGGAGTCGGTCGAGATGGCGCTAGTTGTATCAAATGGCAAACCATCACTTTGTACCCCTAAGGCCGGCCGCTCATTGCAACTTTTTGTCACCGTGACTTATTCGTTACTGTCACCTGCTGTCACCCACGATGCGCTCACTGAGGTGACTTCTTGGGTAACAAATCGCGTTCTAGACATGGGAAAAACCACCCACGCGATCGAAGTCGCGGGCAGAAGCTAGTATCATCATTTACAGTGTTAACTCTATATAACTACACTCAAGGGACTTCGCGTATTTTGATATTATAGGAAAAAAACTGTATTAGAAAATGAAAAAAGAAATATTTCAGACTAGTATTGGAAAAACAAATCTTATTTGAACGCGATTTCGTAGTGTGTTTTTTTGTCATTTTCATCTGACGTCTTTTGCTGCACCAGTAATTTTGTGGTATTTTTTAGTTTGTAATCCACGAATCCTACTAATAAGCCGTGCAATTTGTGAATAAAAGAACAGATGCCGTAAAAGGTTCAGTATTTATGATGCAGACAGTCGAGTTTATTACGTACTAGAATAATAGTTTTTACTAATTTCGGCCACTTAAAAGTACATTTTATTATTTAATTGCTGTCGTTATTGAGACTGGGTGTAATGATTATAGAGTGACAAGCTAAGCTTTAGGGAGTTGAACGACACTCGATTTATGTCATTAAATTCAATTTTATAAGTCAGTTTATTTTTATTTTTTTATTCACAATGAGCTCACTCTTGACCTCAATCTCGCCTGATGGTAAGTGATAAATGAGGTCTACGATGGAACGAGCGAGCCCAGAAGATGCCTGTTTACTCTTGCTTTAAAGGTTAAAAGGTCATAAGTGGCAGGGAACACAGAAGCCGGCAGAGAATTCCTCAGCTTGGAAGTGCGCACAATAAATGTGGAGGAGAAGCGCTTGGTACGACAAGACGGTATATCAACCAAGTGTGGATGGTAGCCAGCCGTTCGTCTGGTAGACCAGTAGTGAAAGGAAGATGGAAGAATCAGGTCATCGAGCTCCTGCGCACACTCCCCGAAGTACAATCTGTAGAAAACCGACAGGCAAGCAACGGTTCACCGATGAGCCAGGCTATGAAGCTTGCCCGATAGCGCTTCGTCGCCTATAAGCCTTTTAGCCCTGCGCTCGATCGAGTCCAGTGCAGCAAGTTGGTATTTTGCAGAGCCATCCCACAAGTGGCTGCAGTACTCCATGCAGGAACGGACCTGTGCTTTATATAGATTCAGAAGCTGTCCGGGCGTGAATTACCACCTCACGCTGTATAGGATTCCAAGCTTTTTTGCTGCAGTCTGAGCTCTGGACTCGATGGTTGAGCCAAAGTTGAGGTCTGACGTCAACTCCATGCCCAAAAGCTCCAGGCGCTTGGTAACTGGCACAGATGCACTTCGGAAAGTAGGGGATAATTGATATGGGCTCCTTTTAGCGCTGAAAAGACAAGCCTGTGTTTTCAAAGCGTTGAAATCGACCATACTGTCGTCGCCCCATTGGGAAACAAGATTTAAGGTCGAATTCATGCGCTCTACCATGGCCTTTCTGAGAGTGGTAATTTCGTCCCTGCCAGCTTTAGCACTGGATAAGTATCTCTCTGCGACTGTGCTGTCATCCGCGTACCCAACTGCTCCCAGCTGAAGTAGGTCATTGATATGCAGCAGAAAAAGAGTCGCAGAAAGAACAGACCCTTGAGGAACACCGGCATTAATTGCCATACACAAGTATAACTAGCACTAGATACTATTATTGAACTGTGTTTGCATTGTCTATTTACACACATAAATTTAATACACAACTACGACTACGTACTTAACTTTTATAAACTAAAGAATTTGAATAGTCTCTTCTCAGAAAATAATAAATCGTCTCAAATCTTCAAAAACAGAAATCATAAAACAATTAACAAGTTCTTCAAATAACCGACAAGAAAACCGACAACCGACCCCGGTACAAGTATAATTCACTCAATAATTCGAAACAGACACACACAGAAACATGTTGGAAAAACATCATTACATTAAACATAATAATAATAAGTAAGTTATAACAAAAAAAAAAAAAACAATGTAATCACAACAAAATTTTCCACATATTAGCTAAGAGGTATGATGTGATGAGGAGTCAAGCTAGTTTAATTCAGTTTAGTTCACATTCAAGTAAACTATTATACTTTTATAACTCAACAAACTTTCAAATTAATCAGTAACTTCAAAATGACTGGAATCTAATATATTCAGTTCCTTAATAACTTTAGTTCTAAAAGTATTTCTATTTAGCAAAAATATCTGTGATAACCGACAAACACATCAAAACTGTTCATCATTAGACCAGCAATTGGTATATACGACCATATTATTTCCTTAAGATATCCATGATAACCAAAGCATGCCAACAAAACGATAATCGCATCTTCTCTTTCTTGCACCTAATTATCGGCTAAGTGAGAGAGGGAAGGCATGGTTGCCAGTTGCCGGTTGGTTATCATCGGTTGCGGTTTCTAATGTTTTCGTAGTTGCGCGTTGAGTTGTAGCTACTCGCTCGCTACTTGTACTCTGCAGATTGATAACCGTTGCCGGTTGAGATGATACCGATACCTAACGTTATTGCTACGGCAACCGTTTTCAGTTGCGTTTTGTTATAACTGACACATGTCTATCGCGTTCATTTTTGTAATGGACTTCAACGAGGTTGTCAACCTAATCTGCTTATACGCTTATTTTAAATAACATGTTTTATTATATGCTTTTCGTTTAAACGCCCATCTTTACGGCTGAGTGACAAAAAGTCACCACTGAGCGGACTCCCATAGTAATGTACAGGGCGAGTGACAGTCACGTCACTCCGGTACTGCCTGTCGCTGCAACTTTTTGTCATCGTCTTATCAAGTCACCATAATGAGCGCACTCAGTATAGTTTTCATTGCACTTGACTAAGTGACAAAAAGTCACGGTGACAAAAAGTTGCAATGAGCGGCGGGTCTAAGTGTGTTTCATATTTTGTTTTTTTTTTTAATATGTAATTATGTTTTTTTAGTTAGATTTAATGTTAATAATTGGTTATATTTAAATAATATAATTTTTATCAGAGAGATAATAATTCATTGCAGAGTAAATAAATTATAAGAATTATCTATTATTTATACTACTAGACATTTTCTGTACCGTCTATCTACCTACTAATACATTTTCAGTCCGTTGTTAACCGTAAAGTGCACGACACCGTCAACCCAACCATGACGCGTTAAAGGTCGCCTTAATAAAATATTAATATCCGCCATACCCTAGATATAAATAACCAGTCGCATCATCCGCTTCGTGCTTTTGTTTTTTGAGTCTACACAGGATATTACCAGGACAGACGGAAAAATGATTTTCGAAAGAACCAACGAAGGTCCAACGTCTAATCAAAACAGAAAAACTCTTAAATCGAATTATGTTCCGCACCATAGTAAACCAAAACGTGTTTTGATTTTTCAGACCACTGATTTTCCAGTTTCGCGCAGGACCGTTCCATTCAAAGCGTATTTTAGTTTTAAAGGAATTGGAATATCAATAGTCGTCTAAGCAAGCTTTTCAATACAATACAGCAGACGCTGAAAAGCGGGATAGCAGTAAAAGGTAAAAGTCTGGGTACCATAAACCTTAAAAGACAAACCCTCACCTGGTCTATACCATATTATTTATTAGACCAACCTAGGTAGCCAGTTTACATTAAAAATATTTTCACAATAGCATCCCAATATTGCGGGGTTCCTTTTCCTGTGTACACGGTGTAAAGAAAACCAATACGAGTGGGACGAAGGACGCTTTGTTCAACCTGGAACCGGCCTCGTTGGGATGGGGCGGAAAGTATAAGCAGCATCATGGTTAAATTAAAGTCGGACATGTAGGACACTACCATAGCACTAACCTTTAATTAACTGGGAATATCAGAGTGTCTAAGGTTTGTTTTCAAGAGATATGACTTGTGCGATGCATCTCAAATGAAAAGGAGTTAGGTTGAGTTGAAGTCTACTAATCGATGAGGCGCTCCAAGATTATGCAGTATTATCCTATAGATTATAACTAGGGTTGCCACCCGTACTTTATAATAAAGTATTGTACGTTATTGCAGGTAATTGTACTCTATACTTTTTGAGAACAATAAAGTACACGAAAATACTTTATTTCGCATGATTTGATTTCTTTGGGATTTTGAAAACTTTAGTCGTACTAAATAAAGCGTCTCTGAATTTGATAAAAAATTAATTATTTATTTACTTTAATTTAAATATAGACTGTAAAGATGCTGTGAAATTATTTAGTAGAGATACTGATTTGACACAAACTGCTAAAAGTAATAAGAAATATGTTTTTAAACATAGCTGCCCAGTCCGGCTTTGTACGAGTGCAATTTTCCTTTCGGTATCATACAGTTTTCTTTCCAAACCCTATCCTCATAATTACGAACACAACAAAAAAATTATTAGTCAAATAAATGCAGCTGTTCTGAACTAATGCGCTTATGTACATATAGATTCGGCAATTAATTTTTAGTTAGCAACCCGCTCTGACTTCGCACGGGTTCTTTACAGAAACAATAAAATAGCCTATGTTACTCCGATGAGATGTAGCTTTCGGTAAAATTGGTTGAATAGTTTTTGACTTAAATCGTAATAAACAAAAATCAATCATCTTTTCTCGTAATACATAATATTAATTTGGATGAGAAGGATTAATACCGTATTTGCGTAAATACCTTTTACATTACCGCTTTATAATTATTGCCAATTTTTTAAGTATTCAAATGGACATAGCTAGAATGTTATCTTTAACATATAGATATACGCCATCGCGGACTTTTCTGTAGGCATATATAAGATACACAATTCCACCATACATTAATATACTACATAAACTTTCGGACTCCCCCGGCTCGGAAGCGAGGCGCCCGAAAATCACGGCGACACGAAATTAATTTCGTTGTGCATTATTTTGATTTTGCTATATCTCCTAAGGTATTCATTTAATTTGCATGGTGTAAAGGGAAAAATTAATCTTCATGAAATGCTCAAGCCAACTAACGTATTTCAAATGATAAGGATTAATACAGTATTTGTGTAAATAGCTTTCCATTTACCGCTTTATAATTACCCATTTTTTAAAGTATAATGGATATATAGTATGTTATCCGTAAGAGATATGCAAATGCCATCACGGATTTTTTGTAGACATTTTTAAGGTGTACTAAACTGTAGTACATTATTTTGATCTATCTTATCTTAGAAACCCTTTTTTTTTCTCTGGGTGGGAAAATCATCGAATGATTTCTCCCGCTCCGGGTGGAGCGGTAGGGAGTGTCAGACTTCTATTGACTAAAAACCCACCCTGTTCCTTCAGCTGCCTTTAAGTTCCGGGGCCGCGGTATCTCGTTAGAACATTCTCGCAACCCCGGCAGGCAATGGCCCTATAGGACCCCGGCACTATTGCTGACAGCTCTTTGAGGCGCGCGTGGAACACAACGCGCCGCCGACCCGGGCCCGGTCATTACCGGTCGGTGAGCTACCCCTGCTCACTGTCCGCAAGCCCATGCCTACGGTGGTCGGAGATCTGCACGCGATCTCCGACGCCCGGGGGGTCTCCCGCGGCGACTGGGGCGTGAGGAAGAGAGATGCCTCTCCCTCGCGCGTTTGGCCTCCTCCCTTGCTAGCATGACTGCTTCGCAGAAGGAGGCGACTGCGTCCCATTCCCTCTCGCTCCGCACCATGGTCTGAACCAGGGCCGGGCGCGAGAGGTCACCGCCGCCGATCGCCTCCACGAGGACACGGCGGTGCTCTTCTCAAGCAGGGCACATCTCAACCGTGTGCTCCACCGTATCCTCCGGGTGCTCCTCACAATGACGACACCTGGACATTAGAAACCCCTAAAATTATCATTGTTTCTCTACTATATTATGCATGTATTATATATATAAACATTCCTATAGAACCACTTTATCTATTAAAAAAACCGCATCAAAATCCGTTGCGAAGTTTTAAAGATCTAAGCATACATAGGGACAGACAGCGGAAAGCGACTTTGAAAATAAATAGTACTTTATTTTGATACTATGTACTTTTTTTTTCTTACCTATTTTAACCAATGTACTTTAACTGCAAAACAAAAAGGTGGCAACCCTAATTATAACAGAGGTGACGACGAAAGAATAGATATCTTCAATTCATAATTTACACAAAGACCAAATATACGAACTAAGATTTAAAAAAAGTTTTATTAAGGTAATATGTCTCGCATTAAACCAAACGGTGATACGTCAATCACAATAAATATTTGTTCTCCTGAGGTCGTTAAAAACACATGCATTAACACATGTAAATGGCTGGGGACGATGACTGATGCACCGTGCAAGCGACTAGCTATAATATCAAATCGTAAAAACAATATGCATTCAAATAGTAATGTATGCACGCACCAATATGAGTCCCCTTTAACTTAGAAAATTCCCTACATAAAATGCAATTAACGTAGATACAGTTGATAACAGATTATAACCTTAAGTTTATTTTATTTTATAATTCAAACAAAATAGTTTACGTACGTAGGCATCGTCTACATTAACCTTAAAATTTCCGAGACAATGAGTGAGTACTATAAATTTAAGTTGCATTAAACTAAAGGAGAAATTGTAATAGAAACCGCGGAGAAATGAAGCTACTCTATTCATTTTAAAATAATTCTCCATTCATATCAACAACATATCAAAAATAACAAAATACATAGTTATGTTCTGTCTTTTAACAAGTCCATTTATTGCTTAAATGCATTCGGAAACAAATATGGAGAATTATTTCAAAATGAATAGAGTAGCATGAGAAAATGAAACCCAGTGGAAAGGCTTACCAACAAGTAAATAAGGGTTATTCTATGAAAAGGGCTCCTATTAAATTAGGAAAGCTGTGAAAGAGAAGATAGGCGATTCTAGAAAAGGCAAAACTCAACACTGGTGTGACAACTGGCAAGTGTTTTATTTATGTGTTTTTGGAAAGATATATAATAAGAATTTAAAAGCTTTTATCGTTGTAGGACATTTTTTCAACTTTAACGAATTCAATCTGTGGCTTAAAACGAATACTGGTATGATTCTGTGGGAATTTCGGAACAAGCTGCAAACGATCTCTCAATGTCTATGAGCAACGCTCGCATTGTTTGCAATATTGCTTAAGTTATTAGTATTTATAAATAAGAAACGTCTAGCTGCCCAGAAATATTACTAATTCATTGATATGCTCATTTTATCCAAGTAATAAACTATTACTACCTATAACCGACAGCTGTCTGTGCTTGCAACAGGTTTAAATCAAGACTATTCGGAAATCGATGCTGAGTGTGACGGACTGCAAAAACCGTGCTTTTATTCTATTTTGTAGTATGGTCTGGCGGAACAATTCTATGGCAAGACACTCCGACTCCCGGTCGATCACACAATATATTTTCAGGAACCTACACCTACTTCAAATCGTAGACTGAAGCTGACGATTGACTGTTTCCATTACTTGAAAGCGTTATAGGTTTATACCTAGCGTTCTTGAACCTTAAATGGCACGATATTTCAACGCTGCAAAGGGACATTTTTCTCTCCCTCAGCGTGTAATAAAGCTTTGTTCATTATTCTTTCATGTAGACACTGTGTTCAGCACTTAGGTAATGAATAATGTTGTTTCAGTTAATTCAGTTTATATTTGGAGAGGGCTTGTGACAAGACATTCTGTATGGTTTGTAAGTGCTTAATCTTATTACCAATATCACAATAATTGGGTAAGTTGACGTAACAGACGTGTAAGCTATCTGATCCAAATTCCCGGTTATTTCGGACTCGAAACATTGGGTGAATGATTTAAATAAAGCCTTATATTTTTTTCTAAAACCAACAATGTATTTATTACTACCTATTTTGAGGATAATAACATGCTTAATGCTTAAATAAATGCTTGCTTTCTTATTTTGGCATTGACATAGCGTATTGTTTTGTTTCTGTAATAAAAAACACCTAGTGATTTTTCGAAACGTGAATAAAACTGAAGTTCGATCGATAAAAGACAAGCCGACTAATTGTTGTCGTTTGAAGAAGTCAAAGTGACAGATGGAAATAGGATAAACACGGAATTGTTAGCAAGCGTTTTAGTTCAGCACTTTTTCTGACAGTCTGATTAGTTCCACAGTGTCCGGCTTGCACGTTTTCTTTATCAATTCTTCAGCCTCCAAGAACATGTTAAGCAAAAATGTCTGTTGGCTGTTTAAGAAAATTAACTGTCGTCGATAGTAGTTTGCTTCACAATAACGTTGTTACGACACGGCACCGGCAGTAATTTGGTTAGTGCCAGCCAAGCACGTGTCGAAACAGTATTACGTTGTACAAACATCAGTTATTTGATTTATGTCGAGGCTTCCTTGGTACAGCTAATGCATTTCGCAAACGTAAATTAATTATCATCCAGTAAAAAAACCCTCCAGTGCAGGGTTTTAGTATACTTAAAACCCTGCACTGGTACTTTTTTTTACTGAGAATTCATGTACTTAATGATTTCATGTGGAAGTAGGTGTGCTCAGCAGTTCTAACTGCACTTATGTGTTTTGGCAACACAGACTATATCATACGAGTTGTAATATGGGTTACTACCATAACGGATTACTTAGCCCGCTTATTAATACGGTAACGACCGGTAACTATACTTAACCATTTACGCACTGCTGCAATTGAATCTTACACGCAAATGCTATGGATACGTGACTAAAAGAAATAAACGCTGTGTCACAGAGCCGCCTTTTTAAACCAGCTTTTTCTTTCGACTACTTTTTCTTGGTCCTTATACTTGGACAATATTTAAATTGATTAAATCAAGTACCATGCTCGTATAAATACTTTCATAACATAATGTTTAGCCACTACTATTCCCAGCTAATATCTCAGGCAATCAAGCTAACTTGGACTAAAAAACTCGAATTAAACACCTACCTAGTTTACGGGTTTTCTACCGGCCGGTGTCGTTCCCCCGAAAGGTTCATGAATTAATTATATCCAGGATAGTAGTTACGGCGTGTATAGTTAAAGAGAGTGGATTTCTTGGGAACGGACATATTTTATGTATCGGGGCTGTCACTTACATGGGTAACACACACGAGAACTCCTGTAATGCCATTGCAGCTGAAATTTCTTTATTTAAATAAGTAATACCCCTGCAATGGAATCTAGTGTATCATGACTCAATACCGGGTTGCTATTAGAACTAAATTTTCATGTCATTCTGACACTAGCTTCCAGAAGAGTACTGGTAGGGAACAGCAGTTTCTGTAAGACATTTAAGTTGCCTTATGAACATTATCAAGTATAAAAATAATTAGTTCAATTATCCGTTTGCAATCCCTGATTTAATTCGACAAAGTGAGTATGTCAGTCAACAAAATACCTCTTTTTCTGTAAGTCCAGTTGCGGTCAACGTTCGATGATATACATAATATAAGGACCATTGGCTCGGCTCGTTTTGCAAAACAATAATCACCGATACGTCTCGATTTTGTAAGTCGTTTTCAGTTGACTCATTACAGTATTCCTTGACCGAGTTTTCGTAAGAGCAAGAATGCAGTGGAGGTTAAGGCTGAGTGTGCCTATAAACAATGATTTTGCAAAACTATAGGTACAATGATTTTGCAGAACTATAATCGAAGCATCGCGTGCCGGAGCCTTACTACCTCAAAAAAGCTCACAGCTGTTGAAAGAGATTATACAATTAGGACAGAATGTAATGTGCAGGAACAAATTTCGTCATCGCAGTTGATACGGTAAATAAGTTTTGATACTTGGATTTACAATGTTGCTTGATTGATGATATTTTACATTGAAAATATTTATACAAACAACTAGTCAAATCACATAAAGCCATTAGCTAACTATCAATCGTGCTGTCAATAAACCGGAATATTAAACTGAAAACGTATGAGCCATGAGAGTGGCGAGTGGCGTCAGCTGGACACCTGTCATAACGCCAATTTCATAGCAATTAGCAATGCTACGTGCCCATGAAAACTACTATAAAAATGACAAAAAGAAAAGATAATATGTCATGTAACTAACAATAGCAAAATGATCACTATGATTAGCCTTTCTTATTAATTTCTTCTGAGCAACCACTTTTATGTTGATTTGTTCTTTATTTTTAACTTTATTGCGAAGCAGGTTTTGTGACGAGTGTTCGAATACCTACAGCTTTTTATGCACATCACGTTTAGAATATTGAAGTAGGAAATATTTAAACCAACTTGACCTATGCATAAGCATCTCAGTCTGAATTTATAGATTCAGTGAGATTCAACTTTAGTGTATACTTAAAAATTAATGTAGAAGTTTCCGAAAATAATGCGATCTTTAAACTATAAATAACCCTACTTATGCTGATACTGCAAAAAGATGTAAAACAATGCATACAAATTACAATATTACGTGTATAATGTATGTATGGGCGTCGCATTGTCATTGAAAAAATGCAACTATCAGTTGCAATGCAATGCACTGTATACTACATTATAAGTAGCGCCATTGATTTATAAATAGCGTGCGTAAACAAATATCTTAGGAGTGTAATCACAGCGTGATTCACGCCTTAAGTTCACGTAGGAACAAGCTAATTGTGCTCGAATAAGGCTTGTCAACTCGTTTTTAAATTAACTATTAAATTCCCGGAAAACGGCGGCGTCATGCGTTTCAGAGCTATTAAACGACTTCCGAAAAGTCGCGGCACATTATCTCGTTGGAATTAAATCATATTTTTTTCCAGCACATATAAAGTATGTTTAAAAATTATGAATTTTTGGTGTGAATGAAATCGTGGAGCTATGTGCATGTTCGTGGTGACCGTGTAGTTAGTCGTTATGCAGCGGGAAAGGGATTACAGGGCGGGGTTAGATTTGGCGCCTTGCTTCAATTTAAACCCGTTCCGACTTTTCCGTTACGGCTGTTGTTTGCAGTGTTTGCTGTAGCTAAACCAGACGATTAAACATGATTCGCGTTTAACTGTCTGGCTTACGTTATTTACATTCTAGTTAATTGGCTTTTAAGAGTTTTAACAAAATAAAGTAATTGATTTTTATTAAAACAGACTGGGTGATTTAAGCAGGAGCCGATAATAAATTATTTAAACTTAGGTACAACGTATGAGGCGAGCGTAAGTATACTTTTTATGCACGAGTCATAAAATAACCAAGAAGGCAATTGTCATGAGTCGTGGAGTGTCATTATGTAGCGTGTATTTTTTCGCGAAGTATACTAAGAATACTAAAGTGCAGATATTGAAAATATACGCTGCATACTTATATAAATATTCCTACATATATTTGGTCATTTCATCCTCTCATTAAATGCTTTGTGCAGTATGATAATACTCTATACAGAAAAAAATCAAAGAAACGTCGAATTCGACATGAATAGAGCCTCACCAGATACTAATAGAACGACAGTGTCCAAAAAATCTCTGTAGGAAGAAGATTAAAGTTTGTATTGGCCCTTTTCAATGTATTTAGCAGTCGTAAATAGGCGCAGCCTTTTGTCCGAAGGAGGATGGACAACAAGACAGCTCGTCGATACAGATCCAACTATCCAAGCTTACGGATGAACTAATCGGAAAAAGATGCCCATTTCAGCATTATACTAATTAATTGTTTGTAAATTAATTGATGAGATGATTCAGGCGTCAACTTGTGGTAAATCATTTGAATAAACAACTAAATAAGTGGGGAAAGAGAGAGAATATTAAAAAAGCGATCCACTTTCCATACGTGCTTTAATTCTTATAGCATTAAAGAGGTTTGTAATGTAAACAAACAGCAATACTTCGAGAATATTGTGGAATTTAAAAATAAATATCTTTTAAAGATACGAAGATAAGTTGAGTGACCCCACCGGCCAAATTCAATTTGAACGCGACATACCTACAGACCGGGGCCAGACAGAATAGTAGGTATTGGTATAACGGAAGGGCCATTACCATCTTAAGGTAGTCAATCAAATCCCTTTTAAACAAGCACGTAAAGCCCTAGGTTCTTTATTTACTCTAGAACTTCTAATGACTAAAAACCCACCCTGTTCATGTTCATTCATCTTATGGGCAGATGAATGAACAGGGTGGGTTTTTCAATCATCTGCCCATACGTTCCGGGAGACTGTAATTTGTTGATCTTCGAAAAACACGATACACGTGTGCAGCCGGAAAGCCTAATATAGGTTTTGTGGGTCAGATGAGCAGCCGTTTCAAGAAAAACATTGACAATCAGCATGCAGGCTGAAAATTGGCCGTAATAACAGCAATAAACCTAATAATCAATGAACCTGGAAATCTCGGCTATAGCACCGTAGTAAAGAGATTCAAAGAATCATCAACACTTACCTTCTTTAGATTGATAAAAAACACTTGTTGCTAAGCACTGAGCATGACACTTTAAAAGTGCGGTCAACGTAACAGCTGATATATTCAAGAGCAGACATTGTACAGCTGATCTTGCACGCTTTGTAACGAAACAACCATTCATCAAGTTAATATAGCCTAGACTTATAAATCAGTGCTAAATGTGGAACATCAGCACCTCCACTAAGGTTATGAAAAAAACCGCAAGGTCGAACACCGCGTTGTTCTATAAGTGTGCGAATGAAACTGTATCGATTTATTGGGAAGCAAAACTCCCGCTCGCCGTTGACCAGATGGTCAACAAAAACACACACGTCGCACTTGTCTGTTCAAAGAACTCTAATACTGTACACAAACTGTTTATTAACATGCTCACAATACAGAGGTGACAGCAGGTACTCGGAATTCTCATACAGTCAACATAACGTTAGATTGACCAGCAATTCAATTCGTTTATGCATTCATCAATGATGTACTGTTTGATACGCTCGTCTCTAATCTATATCGTCGGGATAAATCGGAGATACAGAATAATATTTTTCTAAAAACTGAGCAGCATTCCAGCCAATTTACAATTTCAATGCTGTTCTGATTTCATAAAACATTTGTTGTTTAACAAAAATATTAAAACACGTATTTCAGTAAAGTTTTATCAATTAAAACAAGTTATCAAAGAAACAGTTTGAGTGAACAAATACGAGTAGTGATTTGTTTTTCCAAATTTTACACATATATTCCGTGAGAAAGAAAAACGAACATGAACGGAGTGATCAAAAACGGGAAACTCGGCGCCGGTTAACAGTTCTTCGAATAAAGGGGGTGGTACTGTAAGCTGGCGAATAGGCAATTATGGTGATTAAAACTCAATGCTATCCTATATGATGTGATAGATGAGCTCTTTGTCCGCATCGTATACGATTGGGTCATAAGTATAAAGACTTAGAATAAGAACAGACAGAAATAAGTTGCTAAGATAATTTTCCACATCTTGATTATGCGACAATTGTGTAAAAACAAAGCTGGCGGTGCGGAAAATAGGAAATTCACTGAATAGCTTCCAAGAATGCATATTTAACGAGATTACATTATTAAAGTTATAAAGACGTCGTCATAATTGAGATCCACGATAATAATCACTAATTCTCACTAAATCATTTGTTCATAATTTCTATGAATTTTAAATGAAGCAGTATTTACAATATCTTTAAAATAAGTATGGCAGTATTTTAATTCTTTTATTTTGAGGGGAGGGAAATATTTATTACCTCGTATTCGAATAAAAAAGAATGTATTTGAACATTCTTTTCATAATTATCAAAACATATTATAAGTAGTGATGCAACGAATACTACTTTTACGAATACGAATATCAAACCTACTATTCGGCGAATACGAATCCGAATATCTCGCCATGGTAATAAAAGACTTATTTATTTGATGAATGTTTACTCCTCTAATAATTGAAATTTACAACAGGCAAATTTTCATTTAAAAAACATAAAATTTGTAGATTTTCTGGTTTTAGGCGAGTTCTTTTTTCAGTCTGAGTATTCCCAGCCGTTGAAAAAAGTCTTTCCGAGGTGACTGTACATACATGGCTTCAGTGAAAAATATTTTTGGGCTAGTTTTTCAGACTTGGAAATTTTTCAAATCTGCAGTAAATAGAGTTGCGTACAAAAATATTAGTTTTTAAATTTTCGTATTAGTATTGGCCGAATACGAATATTCGGTAAATGTCTACTATTCGGCGAATACGAATATTCGTATTCGTTGCATCACTAATTATAAGGCTTTGAAAGTACTGGGTGGATTTGGATAAAATTTGGTATGCAAGTACTTAAGTAGCTTGAAACTTGAGAAAGGTTATGTATATTGGCTTTTTATCCGATTGCAAAAATCCGTAACCCTCCTTGGGTTACGGATTTAACGTGAAACAGTCCACGGGAGCACAGCCCCGCGCGACTGCTAGTTATCAAAATATAAAACTACTATACTAAAATAAAAGTCCATGACCAAAGAGTATAATTATGTAGGAACAAAGACTTGTATTAAACCGAACTTCTTAACTAAAATTCTCAGAATATGTTCAATAAATAGTCGTAGGGTTAAATGCAGTGTAACCTAAACGGTCTTAAAGAAATAAAAAAGTTATGCGACGGCTTCCGTCGTCGTCTACCTGCCCCGTTATCACATTACCTCCACCCTCGGGTCCCGAGCAAACTGTGTACAAACGGTTGGATTCAACTCAAATAAAGCAAAAACCTGTTAATTAAAATATGGTTCTTTGATACGTACAATGATAGAGCTATATTTTAGTTATAACACATTTAAAAAACACAATTTTATAGAAGCTTTATTGTAACTGAACCGACGATGTTTCTCTTGAATGAATTTATTCTTTGTTTGATAAGAGGTCCTCTCTTTTATAAAACAGAGAACAGGTTTTGAACGTATAAAATGTTAAAAGTGCCAGGACCGAAGCAAAAACTTGTCCGTTTGAAAGCTCCGTCCGATTACTAATGAACGGTTTTAATTTAATGGGAACTGAACTAAAGCAGTACCGTTGTCCTGAATCGTTGATGCATCGACAATCGAAACACTGTATTATAATGAAGTGTGTTTTAATATAATATTTTAAAACAGAGATTAACCATTTAATAATTTTAATTTATTCATGATTTTAAGCTGACTTTCGAATTCACATTAACGTTGGTGTGGTTGTTATAATTCCTGCTCATCAGCAAATTGAAGCGCCACCTACGTATAGTGTTTGGGATATTAAAAGGTTAATGTGGCTAGCACAGAACACTTCAATGGTCGACAATCAGCTACTGAACAGAGCCAACAGAAACAAAAACCTCCTCTGATGCCAGGCGCGTGCGCTCCTTGAAAGCATAAATGCAGTGCATTACTTGCCATTCACAGGTATTTTAATAAAACGTTCGCACGTTTTAGATGACTTTAATTAATACTAAATAAATGAATAAACAAAATATAATAACTTAAAAACGCCTAATAGTTTATAAATAGCACCTATTTGCAAGCACACAAACATTGTTTGCCAGGCGCTGCAAATTAACGTACCTATTATTCTCAAGTCCTGCCGCCCTCTACGGCAGGATTTTTGTTCGCATGTGTGCAGTACTTTTGCTATTTGTGCACAATTCGCCTACGCACACACCCATGAATGTCTAAAGCCAAAGTCCTGCGGCATGATACCACAGACTACATAGAGATTCTACGTATGCATGAGACAAACGTTCAGAAATGTTGTTCGTTGCCGTTCCGATTAAAAATAATAGACAGAATAGGCTATTTGAATGGTTTCTAAAAACCGTCTCATATTATTTATTGGCGTATAAGGACCCTACAAATAATATTTATTTTCATATTTTATAAATATTTTGTTTAAAAAATAAAGCATTACAAAATATAGTGATTATATAAGCTGTCAAAACGCTTGTTGGACGAACAATATGACGGAGTGATGTCACACGTTTCACGTTTGTATATAAATATTGGGGAGCAAGTCAAATTGAGAGTTTTATGTAGTTTAATAAAGTTTCTGGCTGTAATTTACTGGAAAAAATGAGTTATAAATGGTGTGCAGTACCACGGTGCACAAATACAACGATAAAGATGCCGGAGAAGCTATTTATAACCGTTCCAAAAAATTTTAAAGTTCGTAATAAGTATTTACAACTTGCACGCAGAAATACTAAAGAAATAAAGGATAGTTCGGTAATTTTCGTCTGTCAGGCTCATTTTGATGTAAGTAAACATGTTATTATTACTAACTTAAAACATTTTTACAATATAGTTATTCTTCTGTTTTAAGGTTAGATAACTGAGATGTTTTTTTTGTATTATACCTGAATAGCCACAAATATTTCAATATTCAATTATATTTATTACCACTAAATACATCAACATTTATGGCTTTAAAATAACATTTAAAAATATTTCAGATTGAAAAAGATATGGCTATCAATATAATATGGGATTAAGCAACTTTAAGCAAGAGCATAATCATGGTGCCTACAAAATTTTATTGCCAGGAAGACCGCAGAAAAAGGATGAGTGATGCTAGTACTTCTAGACATGTATTTGTTTAAAAACAAAGAACCCAACTCATTCAAGAGTGCCAAGACACACTGATGCAGGAAGTGTTAAGTGAACCCAGCCCGTCTAGCACCCAACCGACTACAACACCTGTGCAAGAAGTAGTTTTAATGACAACAGGTATGTAGACATAACTAAGGATAAAAATAGGTAACTGAAAAGTGAACTGTGCGTTTGTTTGTATTTATAATTTTATTTATTTTCAGAATCACAGTCAACACAAAATAAAAGCACATGAACAGATCCTATTGTCACCAGTGAAAAGGGTACCAATTTCATTTAAAAGAAAAAGTTAATTATAGATCAAAGGCGATACGGACAAGAAAAATTTTGACTAAAGAGATTACTGTTTCATTTTCTAAGAATACTTGATAATGTGATTGTTATAGCCTGTGCACTTATTAATTTACAGGACTTGCTTATAAAAATAGAAATTAGACAAAATCTGTTGAGCAGCTTTGTTATAATGATTTCAAACAAATAGTCATACATACATGATATCAATACTTTATAAATAAGTGTTATTATTTTTTGGTAATTTATATTGCATACCAACAATAAAAGAAAGAAATCAGCCGTCTTGTTTTATTACTGTTTTCTAACTTTTAACGTTTAACTATTAAGGAATTTGGATTAATAAATACAATAATAATAGGAATCACTGATTTATTCTCATAAAAAACACAATTTTAGACATTATTTAATGATGCACTGCGCTTTAATATTGGATATATATATATATTTTGCTTCCAAAAGGAAGATACACTTGTTAGTAATGTTGTTAAATGTATATTCATTGTCATTTTGTAGTAGTATGATATCAACTTTTTTTGTTTTTTTTTTAAAGTCAGGGGTTACAATACAAAAGTACCCTTTCTTCATATTAGTGACATATATTTTTAGTTGCACTTGAGCTTATACTTTTCAGCAACTACACCACTGAGACGGCATAACCTAAACAACACTGGCAGCAGGGTTGCCAACCGCAAAAGAAAATCCCTCGTACACATGCAGCTAAAAATCTCGTATTTTGAATTTCAAACCTCGTACATTTAGGTATTATGCATGCAAAACGTGCTAAAACCAAAATTAAGGCATATTGAATTTCTGGATTTAGAACTTTTTACTCGAAATAAACTATTGCAAGTTTCCTATTAAATAAAACATCACTTTGTGTTGTATTTCCAAAAAATCTTTATTATTAATCAATCAATAAAAATAAAAAAAAAATAAATGTATTACTACTACTATTACTAAATTATTATGAAAATTTGCAAGGTAACTTAGTTTACATCTCTCCAAATATTAGTCAGGAACACCCTCACTGTCATCGTTTTTTCTGCCGTATATTTTATCTGTTGTCATGCGGCTATACACTCCTTTTGTGGGTTCAAAATTGACACAGTTTCCTTTTGCACTCTCTGCAGCAAGAAGTGTGCCGTTCACTGTTTCCACAGTTAGCCGGTTTCTTATCTCTGTCTTTATTAAAATGACTTTACTATTATAAAATGGTGATGCAAAATGTTCGTATGGCCATATTATTAAAATCTCGTACATAATTGTACGAGGTTGATAGTGTCCTCATAACTCGTACGGAACACTCCCAGGTTATAGCTAAGAGTAAGAGTTAATAGGTTACTTCTAGGCAAGCATGCTTCGTCTTCGTCCACATCATCACTTAACATCAGTTGAAATTGTGATCAAACGCAAGCCAATCAACAATAACTTAAAAAAAAATAGTGTAAACGCAATTATCTTATTAAACTGAGTGAATAGTTCGGGCCAATTTCAGTTATTATTTAAATATTTATCATTTTCATTTCGCTTCGTACCTACAGCATTTGTGTCAAAGTATTTGTTTAACGAAAAATTATTGGCGCATTCATTATGCGCGATGAGTGGATAAAAAAAATACCAGTATTTAAATCAAGTAAAGTATGTAAAAATAAATTGATTTAAACTACATTTTTACTGATATTTTAAGCTACATAATTAGGCTACCTACCACTGACTGAAATTCGGCTATATTAGGCTACTTAAGCTGCGAAAAACGGGCGACATTGACCCCCGCGTTGTTGGCAACACTGGTTTTGTGTTCGCGGGGCCTGCGAGCCATATTGCTTTTTCATGTGATGAGCATTGTTTACTATTTTGTTTACGCCAGTATATTTATAGTTTTCTTAAAAGATTTTTCATTTTAACATTTGAAAGTGTGTACATTTAACAGTTTATTACTGAGTTTCTATAATAATTGTATTGTAGTGATTTGCTTTTACTAGGTAGTGCGTTTGTTGATTTTTTTAAAAATGTTATTTGATTGTGAGGTCTGTGTTGAAAATGTGTGTTTATTAAAAATTAAAAATAACAAGTTCTCACAATTATCATTCAATGAAAAGATTCATATTGTCTCTAAAGGTAGGTGTGTACCCGAGTTACAACAATTAAACCAGCAAAAAGGGAAAGTAACTCGAAAGTTTCATGTTAAAAGTTATGAAACGTATGACTGGCTGTGTGGTTGTATACACACGATTAAATTATATTGTTTTCCTTGCATATTGTTTAGTAATTCTAGTACAGTGTGGACTGATTCGGGATATTCAGATTTAAATAATTTTTATACCGCGGCAAAGAAGCATGACCATACAGAAAAACATATGGAGGCCTGCTTAAAATTAAATACTTTTGGTAAATCTCGTATTGAAATGAGTATCAACAGTCAGTTACGATTAGATATTGAGAGGCATAATGCTAAAGTCGATCGCAATAGAAACATTTTTCAAAGGCTCATCGATGTTGTTTGCTTTCTGGGAAAACAAGAATTAGCTTTTCGCGGTCACGACGAGTCAGTATCGTCGTTGAATAGGGGTAATTATTTAGAAATAGTAGATTTATTAGCCAAGTATGATGGAGTTTTAGAAACCCATTTACAGAGTGCAAGTACCTCATTCACGGGCATGTCGAACCGTACGCAGAATGATTTGATCTCGAGCGTTGCATCTGTGATGATCGATCGCGTTAAAGCCGAAATTAAACAGTCCGATTTCGTCGCCGTCATGGTAGATGAGACCCCTGATGTTAGCGGCCGTGAACAATTAGTATTAGTTTTGAGATATTTTCGTGATTCTGAAGTAGTAGATCGATTTATCAAATATATTGATGTCAGCGCGGATCGGACCGCTGTAACCTTGAGTTCTATAATTTTGGAAATTTTAGAAGAGTTCGATTGTGTATCCAAATTAGTTGCACAAACTTACGATGGGGCAGCAGTTTTATCCTCACAAATTAATGGCGTGCAGGCCTTGGTGAGACAAAAATGTCCACAAGCTATGTACGTTTGGTGTTCAGCACATATATTAAATTTAGTTTTATCGAAATCGTTCGAACGAGTTGCTGAAACAAAACGCTTTTTTAGTATTATAAAATCAATCGCGGCTTTTTTTCACACCAGTACAAAGCGAATGGCCCATTACAACAACTTTGCCGATATGAAAAAGCTGCCTCGTGTCGCGGAAACAAGGTGGACATATCACTCGCGCACGGTTAATGTAATTAATAATGAGTCCACCCACCTCCTAGAATTGTTTGAAAATATGAACGAAAATACACAAGACTGGGATGGTGAAACACTGACACAAGTCAGTTCATTTTTATTTATTATGAAAGAATTTGAATTTAATTTTCTTTTAAAATCTTTCGCAGATATTTTTGCAGAAACGGATATTCTGTATGATATTTTGCAAAAAAAAACTAGTGACATCGCGTATTGTGTAACAAAGATAAAAGAGTTAGAGTCATTTTTAGAACGTTTCAGGGAGAAGTTCGAGATCTTTTATGATGCCGCCGTTCACATTACCGGACCACCTAAAAGAAAGCGCAATGTCGATGATGTAAAAATACATTATCGGCGAATTTTTGTTGAAATAATTGATAATGTAGTCAGTGAATTAAGAAATCGCTATAAAAACATTAAAGATTTAAAGTTTATTGAGCTACTTTCTTGTGAGAATTTTAAAAAATATAGTGAACGTTTCCCTGAAAATGAAATTAGAGAGTTCACTAATAATTATCAGGCAAATTTTAATTTCGATAAATTGAAAAATGAATTGCGCTGTATTTATAGATCACCTCAATTTGCAAATAGTTGTGTATTTAGTATTATTCAAAATTTGTATAAGGACAATTTAAATAAAGTTTTTTCTGAAGTGTTACGATTAGCGAAATTCATTGTGACTATCCCAGCAAGCAGCGCATCGGCAGAGCGTTCATTTTCGTGTTTAAAACGTATCCACACATATTTGAGAAACACACAAAATCAACAGAGACTCACAGAGCTTTCCATGATTTCTATAGAAAAGGCATTAATGATAGAATTAAAACGCAATCCAACTTTCTATGACGATATCCTAAAATCATATTTAAAAAAGGATAGGCGCATAGATTTAATTTATAAATGAATGAGTAGTATGTTTTTTTTTTTACTAACCTGTTGTTTTATTATTAAGTTTATTTATATATTTGCGAATCACATGAAAATCGGCCTTTTTAAAGGCCACATCGGATATCTTCCAAGTGACGTGTTCTGTAACTATCACTCACTTGGATAAGATATTTGAGGTGGCCGAAATCTTGCGTTTACATCGGGATATAGTAACCGGAACCTTGAATATGTGAAAATTGAAGCTGACTAGGTGAGTAGTAATATCTTAGCTTATTATTTTACGTATTAGAATTTCTTCCGCCGTGACGATCGATCGCCGTTTTGTCTGCGTTGCCGTAGAAGATGTACATGAATAGTAGTACATCTAAGACTTGTTCTGTTGGCATGGTTTCCGACTTAGAGATACGTCGCGTGGCTGCGGCTATGCTTAAAATCTATAAAAGAAAAAGTTTTTGTGACCGAGTACTCCGCCGCATACCCAGTGCCATAAACCTGTGCACGCCGCTGTCTGATGCCACCATTTTATCCGGTTGACGCATTTTGTTGTTCTTTTATTCATAAAGCGAAGCGTGAATAAGCGAGAATGGAGAAGTATGCAGTCCTCTGATCACAGGACTAAGCAAACATAGTTGCATAATTCGAGAGTCTGCACCCGCAAGTCGAAACTAATCACTGTTTCTCTAATTACGCTGCCAGATCGGAGATTATTAATTACCCGTGATTTAACGTAATAGTGAAGATGCATTGGAAGTGAACGCTCGAGATAGTCGGCTGCATGTTAAGTACTTTTTGATAGAAGGGATAGTCTAAGAAAATCCAAAATAAAGGTTAAGTGCGAGTCAGACTCGCCCATGAAGGGTTCCGTAGTCACTACGCCAAATAACTTTGTTTTTCATAGTGTTTGTATAAATTACAAAGTTATATTTGCGGTTTTAGAAAATATGCTGTATCTCAAAAACTGTTGACTGGATCTCGTTCAAACCAGTTTTGGTTGAAATTTTACGATCTACAGACATATATTTTTTTAGTTTTCACTCCATTATTATAGAAGTTAGAGGAGGGGGGGAAGACACATTTTACCACTTTGGAAGCGTATATCTTTTAAACGATTAACCTTATGAAAAAGTGCCTTTGGAAACCTCAATGTCATTTTTAAAGACCTGTTTATAGATACCACACACGCATAGGTTTCATGAAAAAAAAATATTTACGGTTTCAGTTCCATGTATGGGGAGCCACCTTAATTTTATTAATTTTTTAAATTTTCTCTTAAAATCGGAAAGCGGTTCACAGAATACATCTACCTACCAAGTTTTACATGTATAGTCCTAATAGTTTCGGAATAAAATGGCTGTGACATACGGACGGACGGACAGACAGACAGGCAGACAGACGGACAGACATGTCGAAACTATAAGGGTTCCGTTTTTTGCCATTCGGCTACGGAACCCTAAAAAGCTACTGAAAACTGTTTTGAATATCACTGGTTTCAAAATAAAAGTGATATCCCTTATATCATAGCCCTTGTTGCAAAACAATCCGATGATAATTCTAAGGAAAGCAACTGATTTATTTTGCGTGAAAGGTTTTTAGTATATCAATGGCGTGGAAGCTATAAAATTATTTCAATGTCACAGAGATCATAATAAAACAAATTTCGGTCAGACCAACTAATCTGAAATAAACATCAATATCTAAGTTCGCATTTGTTGTAATTACTATTTTTGATGTAATCTCTATCTTACTTTTAGGGTGCCGTAGCCGAATGGCAAAAAACAGATCCTTTATAGATTAGTCATGTCATTACGCATGTGAAACTTGGTAGGTGAATGTATTCTGTAAACCACTTTCCGATTTTTATACAACAATAAAAATATACAAAATTAAGGGGCTCTCCATACATGGAACCTGAAACAAAAATATTTTGTTCATCAAACCTATACGTGTGTATCTATAGACAGGTCTTTAAAATGACATTGAGGTTTCTAAAACCATTTTTACTGAAATTCAAATCATTTAAATGATAGACACTTCCAAAGTGGTAAAATGTGTGTTCCCTACTAACTTTTATAACAATAGAGTGAAAAATCTAAAAAAATTCCTATGTATATACTGTCGATCTTAATTTAAACTTCAATGTTTTTATTATTGTAGTAAATAATAAAAAGTTATAAGTACTCGGCATCTATAAGTGACAATTTCAGCAATATTTTCCATTCATACCAATTTTTTAAATGTGTTGAACTAGTGAAGAAGTTTTGGATGTTTTAATAAATATGTCGGAGTTGGTTGTCAATTACAATTAGTTATTGTGGATATTCATCATATTTTGTTAAGAGTTGATTTTCTTGTTATTAATTTAAGTGGTTTTTTAGTATCAATTATTGTCTGATAAATCAAAACATAATTTATTAAGTACTTAGTGTACGCACTAATTGATTTTTGGCAACTTATTTCGATAAGTGTGACCGATAGTTTTGTTCAAAACAATGGATGACAATATGTTCCTTTAATTTAAAAATGATTTACTCTGTGAAGTCACTACTGTTTATTAACGATAAATACTCTTGTATTATTTGATTATTTTATAATGTAAGTCTTATTAGATTTAGCACGTTTTGTATCAAGTAAACACGTGACGCAATTCCTCGCGCCAACGAACAGTTAGGTACTCTGGTAGTCAGTTAGGAAACACTGGCCGCATCTAGTTTACATTTACGAAAAAAAAGACCCTCAGTAAATATATATCTGTTTTTGCTTATACCAGCTTGTTTATCCCAATAAAATGGGGACTCCAAACCCTGATGCTGTACCTCTCGGCACTCCTGATCCCACAAATATATACTTTCGGAGCGTCATAACTCAGGGCATGTTTCATTTCATGGCTTCATTATTTTGCAAGGCTAATTTAATGACTGTAAACCTTCATGCCATTTTGATGTCCTCTAGCGTTAACTAGAGGTACGATTTCCAAAACGTTAATCGTACCTACGAACATTATCTCTAATATTTAGTCCGTTTAGCTGACAAATTATTTTGGAGGGAATGTAATATTAAAGTTTTCACAAACAAACTATGTGTGTTCCTCAAACATGCAATTCCAGTTTTTTTATTCTCTCTCGATACGGATAAGTTTTATTAAGTTGAGGACGTAGTCACAAACTGTTCCCTTTTTAGTTCACTATTTTTTAAATAAATTTCAAATTCTAATTTTAGGGTAAAACAATTACATGTAGGTAAATTACTCATTCCACTATCCGTCTATTCCGGCAGTGATTAAGTATATAAGATAAAAATATCCTTAACGACTACCTGTATTACTGATAACATCTAAACCAGATTTCTATGAATAACATTAAAACTAGTTTGGTAGATCAGCTTCTAGTATAAACAAACGGACCGCGTCACTAATCAACATTTATTTAACCAATTAATAGTTTAAACCTCGGATTTACCGGTTTAAAAACCGGGTTTAGTATCTATGTACTTAATAGTAATTGAGATTATTGCATTTAAACGCGAAGCCTGTAAGGACGTATGAAATTAGATCACTTTGGGTTTTCTGATTAAGTCTGTCTCAAGGACAGAGCACAGGGTGGTCACATGTAAGCCAGACTTCAATTTAAAGACAGCCCGCAAGGATGATACGATGCAAAGAATCGGCTAGCGAGAGAGAGAGCTTTGAAAGTCGGTGCCGGACAAGGTAGAAAATCAGACAGCGTTTGGGATCTAAATAAACCATTTCAATAAAAATAATCATTTATTTTGGATATCATGACCCATATTGTTATAGTGTTACACAAATTACATTTTTATATCACCCTTTAACAAAAGACGTCCAAAGTGGGGATGAGATTCTGTCCACTACAATTCTCAAAACCTTGTTGCACCTACCACGCAATCTGAAGATCAGGGCGGCAATTTTTTGTGAGTGACATGAAAACTACCCGTGTGGAATAGTGCAAACATCCTTGATGTACTGCAGAAACGATGCAACCCCAACACCATTCTGAAAATATCAATATATTGGATGCCTGGTGTGTGTCTCGATGGATGAATCCAGCGTGACTTTTTAGAACGACTAAAGACTCCCCGTGTACAAGCTGTGGCAATACCTATGTATGCCTTGGAAACAATCAATGACAACTGTGAAGATTTAAGAAACCTTTTCTGAAAACATTCAAAATCCATTGAAATAAAACAAATATCTTCAAAAAGATAGTGCTGTATCTATGATGTTACTAGTGGTGTACCACATTTGGGACTCTATCCGCGCTGCCGACACGTACCTCGTACTATAGTGTACTAACTACAGGATGGTGCACGCCCACTGCACTTAGGATTAATAACGTACCCGCCACTGTCAGTGACTTCCGGCCAGAAATCAATAAGTACCTACGTGATAGAAAATTATCCGGCTTAAAGGACTTTGTAGAATATTATGGAAAGCTAAAATGTATTTTGTGATGCTAAATGTATTCTATAGTCACTCTTTGCTCATTTTAAAGATTTTTGTAGAATAGATTATCATCTTAATGTAATGTATTTAATTTAATGAAATTTGGTAATAATGTGTTTATAATTTTAATGTTTGATTTAAATTAATTTATTTTTATATTTTATTTTATATTATTTGTAATTTTTACCTATGCCATGGCAATGGGCTAATGTTACCTAAATAAATGTTTTTGATCTTAGTTATAATCTAATGTAGAAAAGCTGGCATGCTCCTGAATCAGCGTGTAATAGTTATTTGAATGAAGCCTCAAGAGGCTAATGGTTAATGTCGCGAGTTCGAATCCCACTATTGCCATGACCCAACTCCAGATGCAAGCATAATTATAGCTTAGTTGGAGGGGTTAACAAGATAGCTAGTAATATGAATTCTACCCACATTTATAGTTCTCTTAAAAAATAATGTTAAAATTTTTTTTTAACAAAAAATAGAACCGACTTCCATATCAAAACACTACAAAGCCAAAAATAACTTTAATTTCGGTAGTCGGTGTTATTGGTTTTGGATTTTCTTTTTTTCACACCGCCTTCCGAAATTAAAGTTATTTTTGGCTTTGTAGTGTTTTGATATGGAAGTCGGTTCTATTTTTTGTTAAAAATTTTTTTTCACTCTTTTTGGTGGGTCTGTTTGTAATTTATCTAGTTACAAAAGCCAAAATGTCAACAACTTATCACCATTTACAAAATATTGCTTTCCGATGCATAGCCGTTAGTTTTTGGGGAGTTCTCCTGGTACTTGACCATCAGCTCTACATCACCATACTCGTATGTATTGCGACGAGCATAAAGTGTTTAACATCCGTACTCAAGTAATCGAATCGCAATCCACGAAATACTTATTATTGAGTAGTTTCAGTGGCCATCTGTGGTCTTCATCATCAGTTCAACTTCTCCAAATGGTACTTTTGCTCCAGGATCCCATCATCAGATCCTAATTTCGTAGCAATGGGACCAACTAGAAAGTATACCCTTTCAAACGCAAAAAGAATTTTTCAAATCAGTCCAGCCGCCTCCGAGTAATGAGGTAACATACATAAAAAAAAATCATAAAAAAGTTCAAGACGAATTGAGAACCTCTTTTTTTAAGTCGGTTAAAAAAATACTACCTTCTGTCCCCAACTTCTCTCACGAGAAAAGTATTTTTCAACAGAAGAAGCCCAAGTTCTTTTCCAATGTCTAATCTATGTCTATACCAACTATCATCAAAACCGGTTAAGTAATTTATACGCAAAAGCGTAACAAACAGGCAGACTAGGTACGGTCACAGCCTGGAATTTTGGGGGAGGGGTCACTAACAATAAAATATGTCGACTAAATGAGTTTTCTTTATTGCACAATACAAATTTTATTGCACACATTATAAAACAAATGGAAGTCTTCTATTTTTACTAGCAAATCGGGTGATAATATGTGGAACGTCTTATTTTGCAAAATTTTAGAAGATTTTCTATTTGGGGTGTACGATTTTGGGGGGGGGGGGCATGTCCCCTGTGACACCCCCCCACCCCTTCGGACCGCGCCTGAGGCAGACACTTTCGCACTTATAATGTTAGTATTATGTCTGTCTATTATTTGTCTGTTTTTAAATTAGTATAACAATTTTTAAATAATCCTTTTTATATTAAATACTCATGTTTCATATTCCGCTCCCAAAGTTTGATTACTGATACCGGTGAACTCTGTTCGCTTTTACCAAAGGCATCTGAAAATTATCGGCGGGCGTTAAAATGTTTCAATAAGTACGATTTTTATGGCTAATTTATTACATTCAATCGTAACGTTGGTCATTTCTTTTTTATAGTTGTGTTTTTTTGGGGTGTCTGAACCCGAAGGACAGACAAACAAAGGTGAAACAGTGAAAGGACATCTTAAGGAGCAGAGGATGACTTTAACTTTTGTATTGGTATGACTTCTAATAAAGTATATGCTTTTCTATTCTGGCAGGCGGTTCAAAGGCCTATCGCAATTTGAATAAACATCGCTTGTTCTCATAAGTTTAACTTAGGCCACTGTAAATTAAACTGTACAACCATGCTAACTAAGTTGATCTTATAGAGCCTCTTGTAGCATTATTTGAACAATATGTAAGATTCCGTAAGAGCTAATAAACTGTCTGCCCGCTGAAGACCGCACAAAGCGGATAAGATGCCAACGTACTGCGGATCCTAGCAACAGACGGATTAACAACAAAGGGTTGGAGGAGATTAGAGAACAACACAATTAAAGAAACCTTAAAACTGTACAGCATTTAAGTAGTACGTACCTAAACCAAGGGTATTTAGTACAGCGTTTACCAATCGGTTAAGAATGTACCTAATACATTAAGCCGAAGTCGCCACAATAAATTCCAGATTTCGTGACATAAATTAAATAGTTGTTGCTCGGCTAAGCAGTAGTGCGACAACATTCGTACTGCGGTCAGTTTACGAACTTGACGTTCACCAAAATATATATGATTCCGAATTCCATTATAACAGTAGGGATTAGACAGCTTCAGTTTCCTTTTGGCTGGGATTAATATCCGAAAATTACGCTAATTTTACAAACTATGCTTCTTGGCTTGCCAGCTGTTAAAGCCCAGTCACACCTACCTCACATAAGCCTAACATGAAAATTTATATAAGTCGCGCAAGACAAAGAGACCTAAACTTATTTACTTGCGCGATTTAATTCCTTAGGTTTCATTTTAGGTTGATTAGGTTGCATTTTCTTCCATTCTTAAATTACCAGGAAGACAAAAGCACCGCTCGGGAAACCGAGTAACTAACCTGTTCAAGTAACGAAAAACAATTAAGAAAAAACAAGGTTAGAGTGGACTTGACGCAGGTAGAAAGGCATCCCGAGCTCTCGAACTCTCGGCTGTATAATAAGGCTCTTCAAGACCAAGAAACAGACGAACATCGTTGACATTCGCACGGAGTGCAATTCTAGCGAGAGTGAGATGAGCTGATTTAACAGATATCGAAGAGCAATTGCTTCCAATAAATTGACGAAACCTGCCTCAAAACCATTTTGCAGTATTCCTTTTTCCGCAGAGCGTGTCGCAACGAATCGTAATAAGATTAGATGAGGAGATTATGCATGTTTGCAACCTCTGTTATTTTGCTCCATTTGGTTCAATGAAACTTGTCCGTGTCAGACCTGCTTGTTGACTAGTGCAATCGAGCTAGACAAAGACCTACATTTAAATTCTACCGGTGCGGTGTTGATATTTTGAATCTGAACTGACAAAGTTTAGTGTGGAGCAGCTGCATTTTATATGCACTGCCAACTTTGAGAGTTGTATCGGTCTTTACCGTTCTCCATATTCTACGAACAGTAAACCGCTACCAATTAAAGCTTCTTCAAAGTGGCAGTAATTAGTAGGTTTGTCGCGTAAGGTCTCTCACGTGCAGACCCATTATATCATAATAAACATTGTTACAAGGCGGCGGATGTGGGTTTCCGCAGTGTAGTACCTACGTGGCTACCTAAATACCTGTACGTAATTAGGTCCGGCACCGCACGCCCGATGGAATGGAAAGCGCGGTTTCACTCACTAAACTAAAACTACGCGGACCGGCCAGTGTTTATCGCCTCTTTTAATAACGAAAAGGTAGAGGTATCTTATTTACATCTTTATAAGATATTGGCTGCAAGGTTAGTAGATCGTATATATAAACTTTTATAGAATGGTCGGTAACTTATGAAACGCGTTAATAATTTGTTAATACGGCTTTCATCCCAATCGGGTTGACAAATGATTAAGTTTCTACCATTTTATCTTTTCATATTTCGAACCAAAAAGTAAGGGGTTCGCAATATAACACCGATCGATAGCAATACAAATCATGCATACACCCCTCTAATTACCAGCTACGAAGAAAACCAGTTTAAGTTAAAGTTTCAATCGTGTCCGAACCAATTGAGCCTCCCTCAAACCTTTTTAATTTCGTAGATATTTGATTAGTGGGGTCGTGAATTCAAGTAAATGGTGCTAATGGCTAGTAAGAGAGAAACTGTATTATTATTTAGTTTTTTTTTTTTATATATATTACTTACTGTTAAAACTGTAAGTTTGGAAGTCAAACAGGTGGCAAAGTTCCCAACGGAACAGAAATACAACTAAGTACCTACATTATTTTTAAAGAACTCTTACAAAAACTTTTCCTAGAACTTTTTCTAAGAAAAAATCTAAGAAGAAAATAATATTTCATACCTGTTTGTACGTCATCTTTTTTAAGATTTACAAACCCGCATAGAAATAAAATGGTTTTTATGCTTTTTTAATTTCGACGAACAAACTTCACATAGTTTGGTATAAGCAGTTGCTAAACGAAAAACCAGTTTCATTTAATTGTACCTACACCGAAATGTTCTAAAGCCTCATTATTGCTCGATATCTTATATTTAATCATATGTATGAAATCTTAACCTGTTGAAGTATTTTTATGAGTTACTTGCAGAGGTAAGATGCATCTGGTTTATTATTATTAAACTTTGTTCGTGTTGATGTATTCTTGAAAGAAAACAAGCGTTGCAGTCTTTAAAAAGATTCCCTCAATATGCAACTACAAATACCATTGTTATATTAAAATGATTAAAAGTACTCACTTCTAAAAGCAAGCGTTGAAAAGCTTCGGATAATTGACTATACATTAGTTCTTTGAAAGGAAAGTTACTCAAAAAGACGCGAAAAAAAGTTAGCACATACCTACTTTATTTCTTTAGATTTATTGAAGTCGTCCTCTTCGAGAAAATTAGAACTACGAGTAGACGAACAAATGCTTGACCTAAATGTGAAGCGAGGAATTCAATACTGAAATCTTTATGGGATGCTCTAGCTTTTACAACGAAAGTAATAAACAATGTAAACATAAACGGAAATATCATCAGATGGTCCTCCTACTAGGTAGAACGGAAAGGAGTGTCAAACTTTTACCGACAATAAACACGCCCTGTCCCTTCAGTTGCCCTTGAGTTCCAGGGGCGCGATATCTCCTTAGAACATTCCCGCAACCCCAACTGTCAATAGAGGGCCACGCCAAGCTCAATAGGATAATGGATAAGGTGTCGGACTTGTGATCGGGAGGTCGCGGGTTCAAACCCCACCCATTACACTATTGCCGTGAACCCACTCCAGACACAAGCATATTTAGCTTAGTTGGAGGTGTTAACAGGATTGCCAGTAATGTGAATTCTACCCACATTACTAGTAATTAAAAAAAAAATACTGCTGACTGCTTATTGACGTCCAATGTCCAAAAAAACCTGAGTTCATTCTTACAATCTAAATATTTTTCAAAATCCACAGGAGGTAGTCAACAATGATTACATGGTAATGTATCTGGCTATTGTCTATGTGAAGTAAGATTTGACGGACACTGTAAAAAAGTCTTTTACTAATTTGCCTCAGAGGCAACGGGAATATCACTTCCATATCCGGCCGTTTAGGACTAGAGGCAACACGCAGTGGTCGTCATGCCATCGGTTTCGTTCGGTTGAATAGAATAAAACATACAATATTTTAGTTTAAAAAAGAACTGTCAGTATTTTTACTCTAAAATATAAAATGGCATCGCGGTCGTCAGTATTCGCAATCACTCAAACTATACGAGCGAGCTTTCGTCCAAACATTTTAATTGCGATCTGTAAAAAAAAAGATGAGCAAGTCTATGGTATTTCTGTTGGTGTACACGTACAATGAAATATTTTTGCACGTAGTTCACGCGAAAAGTTTTCATTGGATTTGGATTCATTGAAGTTTTAAATGATGGAGTGAAAAAAATGCTGTAGATATACAGCTTTTTTTCCACTCAATCATTTTAGAATTTACTCACATTTTAGATAGATATACTCTTTATTGTACACCATAAAAGTGTTTAATGAGGACTTAAAAAATTCAAAGGGTGTTACAATGGGCCGTCTTATCGTTAAAAGCGATGATTTTACCACTTTGGAAGTGTATATCGTTCAAAGGATGGAGTTTGAGAAAAAATTACTTCAGAAACCTCAATGTTAAAAAAATAACCCAGTATTTATATACACAGCAAGTAAATGTTTGAAAAAAAAATTGATTCAATTCCATGTATGGGAAATGGGGATGTTTTATTTTTGTTTAACAATCGTAGAGCAGTTCACAAGTTTCAACGGTTTAGTCCAAATAGCTTAGGAATAAAATGGCTGTGACATATGGACCGACAGACAGACAGACATGACGAATCTTATAAGAGTTCCGGTTTTACATTCGGCTACCGAACCCTAAAAGTAATCGTTGCCAGAAAATAGAAAGTTTAAGTAGGTACGTGTATTTTGTATTCAATATAACTTTTTGTATAAATCTAGTAAGAGTGAACGCGGCGTGAAATTTGTCACAGCACTTTTACGCTTTTCAGTAGGTACGAACTGGCATAAACCTTATAGCATATGTTTGATCGTCTTTTTAGGTTAACGCTTTTGGCGGCAATAAAACTCAAGTTTTGCAACGCTTCCTTCACTGTCACATAAACAGAATAAATAGCTATTTTGCTTACATAACATCGCCTACTGACCTGAGTTATAAAAGGTTGTTGCGAAATTACCTTACACCTTACCGATACCAACCATACAGATAAATTTAGATTTAGCTAAATATGATGAAGGTATGGGCTTAGGAATCGTAAGGGAAGCTATAACTAACAGTGTTAAAGCCGATTGTAAAATTAGTTAAGGTTAAATGTTTAGAACATAAATTTAATAGGACGAAGATTTTCTCCGTCTCATAAACACATTGTTGGTTAGATAAACTAAAAGAAAAAAAGGCATAGATAGTCTTTTTTTTTCTTTTTATAAAACTAACTAGCCTTGTGCCAAAATCAATTAAAAGAGCAAGAGATCATTGAATCTGTATTTCGAATAAATAGTTCTGTCACAATTTGTGTAAAATTCTTATATTGAATTAAAAAAAACTAAATAGCTGAGTTACAGTTCTAAGGTAGACCTGTTGCATATGGTCACGAGAGCGGTGGGACTAGAGTAGTGTGGACGGAGGCGTGTCGTTCAGTCGCTGTGAATCCGCAAAGCTACAAGCGGAGGCTGCACGAACACACATACCTACACACTTTATCTGTAGAACCTCAGTGTCGGATTGCAGAGCAACGTTCAACTGTTCACAAAAATTTCAAAGACTATAAAAGTAAATATTTCGTTTTTTTTTTCATGTTTTGGCTGTAAGGCGGCACCGACGCTGAAGGTTGCACTTGAGTATTCATCAGTAATTACCTATAAGGAGCTCAAAATTACTTCGGACGCTTTCACTTACTGGACAAATCTGAAAAATACCTATGTAAACCGATAAAACCTGAAAAAATTAAGATGAATATTTGCTTCGTTAAAAATACTTGATTGTTATCCCTTCGCTGTTACTTACCGTTTCACAAAAATTGTCGACATAGATCAACTACTGAACTACAACACCAGTGATGAGTGCGTAAGTGGTAAGTGCGGTAAATACTAATTATGTGCATCTCTAACTACTTTCCAAACCATAATTCTCTACCCCATTAACAAACCTCGGCTAAGGTACAATGCCTGTCCGTAAAACGATTCCATCGCCTTGTCTAAAGAAATAACAAAAAAAAGAATACAACTAGCACATCCATGCATTCGACAGTCATGCCACAGTGAGTAAGTGTAACAAGATAAAAAAAAACATGGCCTACATAAAAAATAAAATAAAAAAGAAGCTGAAAAAAATATCGGGCCCAGTAATACGTGACTCAATCATACAAGGTTAAAAGGGACCCGCACATTGGTAACTGCCGTGTGTGGTGTTCTGTATTGTAAGTGTATGGAAATTATTAAAAAATACCATTAGTATATTTTTTTGCAAACGAAGGAGTGGTACTTACTATGAGTAGAGTATAAACGATTTGGTGTAAAAAAGTAATCGGTTTTTTTTAATTAATACTCAAGTACCGTGTGATCGAGTGTAACATTTTCCATTGAAAACCTTTTAAACATTTTATTCCCTTAGTATATACTTTTTATTTATTTAATTACGTTAGTCTCCTCGGAATTTAAACGAAATAAAAAAGAAGCCAAGGAAGATTCAATATTTCAAACCTAAAGTAGGTTTACTACTGAGATGAAATATTGAATCTGGTTCTTGGAATACTTTTCCGGATACAATTTGTTTGGCGACACTTCCCATGAACCGGCTGTATCATTTACCCTTCGTTATTTTGCTGGTTCTAGATCTTTCTTTTTTAAACTTCGTGCAACAAAAATTGTAAAAGATTATTTTATTAATTTATTCAAACTTTATACATATAATTCACACATTCTCTACGAATCAACCTTAGGGTTAATAAAAAGACCACATTTTTTCCTGAAGAAATCTATTTGAACGTCAGTTGGATTACCGAAAAATACGTTTTTATCTTTTTTACGTAAAGAAATAATTAAGATACAGTGAGTTGAAATATCGTTGGTACACTTTTTATTAGCAACTAACATCACCAGCCTCCGCTCCTAAACGTTGATGCTTATATCTTTGTTTTTTTATCGATAAGACAAGATAAAAAACATAACCCTTCCTTTGCAGTCGGGTAAAAAACGTGTCCAACATGTTTTGAAAATCTAACTGACAGTAAAAATATTTTTCACACAGTCTGTGAGCATTTCAGCTTATATAATTATCATATGTGGTGATGATATGGTATAGTATGGTGTCATAACAAAACACGTACCTAAGTAAACGACCACTCAAGGTTTAGCTTGGTGTCTTAAAAAAATTAAACGGTTTATAAATAGGAAGCCTAAGATAGCTCTCGCGGTATGATACTGAAATTAAATATTGAATCGTTTCCTTAGGAAGCTCCTTCCGATGCAATTTGTTTGACGGCGGGACCTGTAATTATATTTCCTTCTCTCGTTCGCTGGTTGTGAAGAATATTTAAATAAATTGAAGAAGAACATCGTTAGGAATCGAGCATGTACGAAGACCAAAAAGCGAAGAGAAGAAGTGGAACTCACATACCACCGACCCGCCAAGGTTCGCGTGGTACTCATTATGTTATTAGTAAGTAATCAATTTAAGTTCTTTGAATCCTATTGTCTAGCTAGAGAATTGAAAATACATACCGAGCTCTCCTCGTCCTCAGTTTTTAGTTGGTTAAACGTTAAAAACATTTGTTTCGTTGTACAACCACAATATTTACTACCCGTGGTATTCAAGCGTTTTATCGCATGTACATAGAAATAGTTTGTACATCATAGTGGCGGGTCGCGGTCTTTCACCTGCGAACGTTCTTGACAATTTCCCTCAATCGACTGTTTCGTACTTGCGTTTACATGATGTGCATACATAATATGTATATCGCAATAGCAAACTACAGCACAAAACAGTTATTTCTTGTAACAAATCAAGTAACCCCTAAAAATTAATATAGGTACCTAATATCTCTTGTTGAACCTACGTTTCTGACGGCTCGTCTGAGCTAAGGGCTTTTGTTATTTGCAATCAACAATCTTAAAGCCTAATTCACATATCATTGTTTTGTTAGTAAAAATTTTCGCAAGCTGTCGTGTCATAAAATAGCAAGCCTCTCTATTTTGGCAGCTCTCGCAAACCGCTCCAGGCTCCATCGACGTTTCGAATCAAATTAGGTCATCACCCGATACCGTACCACATCTTGCAATTACATATAAAACGCTCTGCTGCATAGATTGGCTCGTTAAAACATAACTTTATCATGGTAAAATAAGAGGATGCGGCGCATGCTTTAATTGCCTACGGGCTCACACGACTGCTGGAAGCAGGCACGCACTGGGTTCCGGATATTTTGAGACAGCAAGAGCAAATCGAAAATGTATTGATGTCCAATAAACGTTTATAAAATCATTACAACATAAAACTGTTCGATGTAAGCGATAAATTTCTCTACACAGGTAAGCGTGCTCCATCTTCGACGTGGTCAAACGCGAGCCTATTCTCAATAAAAAAACCCATAATCAAATATTGCCATGGCTTTATTTAGTATTTTATTCATAAAAAAACGAGAAGAGAATAAAGTTTTAAACCCAGTGCTAGTAATTATATTCCATCAGTTACAAGAAAGAATATGAATGTTAGCTATAGTACCATCTGCATCTGTAGCTAATTTTCATACTCTTTCTCTTTTCTGTGATTTGTCAGTGAGTCATAGACAAAGCATGGGCTTATCCGAAGTTGAAACTTCCTTACAAAGTAAGACTTGGGAATATATCGACGTTGATAGTACAAGTTTGCATTACGCTAGCTGTGTAGTTGGCAACTTGTATTTAGCGAACTAACAAGAGTTACCGACTGCACGCAGCATGTAAACACTTTAACTAGTGTTTGCTCAAGTTCTGTGGCGGTGCTCTTCTTCCGAATGGTTATAAAATACATGTCATACAAGACCAATGTACAGAATATAAGTACATTATTTAACGCATATCTCGATCTGTGAAATACAATGAGCAATCCACAAAAGGTTGTACATTTTCAGTTTTATCTAAACTCGAGTGGCCACTGCCACACACCGCAATGGAGTGTTGGTTTTGCCATCAATCGCACGAAATATCAATCGCGGACCGGTGCCACTGCTAGGTAAAATAGACAGTAAAACTAGTAGTAGGCATCTGTAAAGCCATGCCGATATCTAACTATATACACCTATTAACAAAATACGTCGCTGCTGAGATTAAAATATTGAAAAAATATGTCGTAGTAATTACGCTGATTACTCACATAAGTTTGATTGACCTTTTCGTCATTCGCATTAATTCTATTTTACAATCAAAACTATTAAGTGAGTACGTGAAAAATAAAGACCACGTAAACTTAAATGCAAGTTTTTATGACTCTGTCTGTGACTATGTTTTCAGTTATTTTTTTATTGATGACTGTCTATCAATTTAACTTTTATAGAGTTCATTTTACTTTACGAAGAAAACAAAGAAAGCAGTGAACTATGAAACAAATTGCCAGCACGTTTAATTAAAAGGAATACTCGATTGCCAATAAAAAAAACTGAACAACTTTTACAGACGAGCTACTGTGAACAGAGGCAATTTACTTATTTCCTAGGAAAACCTTTTTAGTTATTGTGTCATAATATACAATGGGCAAGGAACTTGTACCTAAACTGGAATGCGTACGCGAAGCTCAAATCCGTTCCGAAGAGTATACCCTCGAAGGACCTAGCTATCTCTTTCTAGTAGTGTGTATATCAATTCGTGATAAACGTAAGGACAATTTTATTTGATGCAATATTTGCAGGTTTTTTTAAGACACTTATTATTAACCTTACAAATGATGTATTTCTGTTACCGCTATAACAAAAAATACTAACAATTAATTAAAATAAATATTCAAGGGAGACTCCCATACAACAGTTGTGATTTTTTTGGCGCTTTTTATTGGTAATGGTTCCGTACCATTCATTACCTACCTATAAAAATACCCTTCATGCGTGAGTCCGACTCGTACTTGGTCGGTTTTTTTTTCTTAACAACCTATTAAATAGAAAGAAAGAAATAAATTCTATTATAAATACAAAGGTCTGTGTCGGTCTGTTACGCTTTCACGGTTAAACCACAGAGCCGCTTTCGAAAAAATTTGGCATGGAGATAGTTTAAAACCCTGGGATCTATATAGGGTTCTTTCTATCTCAGATTTTTTAATAGTTGCTCGGTAGCGCGATATAACAGAATTCTACGTGGGCGAAAAGCTAGTTCTCAATATATATCTGAGGAACTTATATTGAGCGCGCTAATTTCTATAATAAACCCTTCCTTATGCGGGCTAAATGCAAAATTGATTTTGTTAAGCAGACTTTATTGCGTTGAATTATAAACTTTCAAAGTGGTTAAGACCCGTGATACAAATACAATTATTGCAGATACAGAATTAATAACAGAATCACTAGCTGGCAATTCTTCGAAGGCTTGGCCTTGATAGGCAGTGGTATAGACGTCCAAATAAACGTGCATGAATTGGTAATCTACGTTTATTCGACACTTGTACGGTCAGACCCAGTAGACTAAAAATAAAATGAATTGAAATTGAAAATGATGCAATCTATACTAATATTATACAGCGGAAAAGTTTGTTTGTTTGTTTGCTTGAACGCGCTAATCTTCGAAAGTACAGGGTGGATTTGGATGCAATTTGGTATGGAAGTAGCTTGAAGCTTGAGGAAGGTTATAGGCTACTTTTTACGCGACTGCAAAAAAGGAGAGTTATGTTTTTACCGTGATAGAATCCACGGGAGCAAAGCCCCGCGTTAGTACTAGTGTTTATATATAATTAAAACTACTAAAACCCTTCATGAAAAACGATGATTATAAATAGAAAGAATAACAGAAGAGATATAATTTATTTATGTATATATTTATTTAGGTTAACCTACAATTGTTTACACTATACATTTGTATGAAACAGTCATATTACATTTATAAGTGTAACAATTAATTACAGGCTAACACCACATGTGCTATTTAAGGTTAGAAATCAATATTATTAACAAACATAATTCTAAATATAAAGGAGGCAGATCGAATGACAATTATAAGGTTATTATTATTAGGTTGGTTCTATATTTTCTAGTTCCTCATATGTTGCAGCTGCAGGTTTGTTACAAGATTGGCTTGACACACAACCCTAAAAAATGTATTACACTATTATTAGTTAAAAGTATGGAAATAATCTTTAAATTATGAATTATTATTATTATTTGTCGACATTAACTAACTGCAGTGGATAAGAGTTAAGTAATTAAGTTATAAGTAATTATTAATATAATAAACTACACTTGTATGCAAGTTTGCGTAGCTGAGTTTTTGGCCAAAATGATATAAAATATTTTTGCCATCAATTTGCTAAGCAAAAGTAAATAAATCAACTAAAATGTCGACTTTTATGCTTATTAATTTGACTCCTTTCATAACTTTCACTTACCAGATCTTTGAATGTGCCCAGTACAGGTTGTATATTCTTTTCTTTAGTGGGTTTTAATATTATAGTACTTAAAACATTTATTTGTTTCGCTGACAGGAATCTAAAATAATAATAGATTGATGAGAACAAAATTGTAGTATTTATGGTTAAGATAGATTCAAAATGAAAATTCATCTTGCTATGCTCATATTCTACATATTTCGAAACGGTGATCTTCATGACATTTGTAAAGATTGATAACTTACTTTAGGGAAAATGGACGGAATTGCATCATTTGATCTTGTTTCGAAATGCAATATTACTTCGGGCTTGAAATGGCGGCTACAAATTTTGGAACCGTTTCTGACCCGTTTCTGTGTAGAACACTGAGCCACCGGACTCGAAGATCATCATTTTTAGGAAAGCTTAAAATAACAAAAAATAATATATAATGAGAAGAAAGAAAAATAATAAATAAGAAGAATAAAGAGAAGAACATCCACTTTTACATTGAAAACATAGTCACCCTAAATGCAATTTGTAAACAAAGTCACAAAACTTACTTAAAAAAGGAAATTCCAGACCCGGGGTACCCTTTTCACTCTTGCAATTAACCACAAAACACGTTCTTACCATGGTTACAATAACTTGCACTTTAATATTACGAAAACTCACAAAATTAAATATAATTCAAATTTACAAACATACAGATGTCAAGTAAACGTCAGTCGGCAACGTAGTAATTGCCAGGTATAGTATAATATATCACTACTAATTCTTGCAAATTCCATTTTTTTTTGGTTTAAACATCTTGTGTTTGCATGGTAAAATAACTTTAATTTTCATTAATATGCATACAGTAATAATGGTAATTCATTTTAAAGATAGAATTCCAAAGAAGTTTAAAACTAGGTGTTATTACTAAAACAGACAGGTCGAAAAAATTACCATTGAAATAAATATTTTTAATCTGACACACAGAAGAAAGGGACACAGTCCACACACGGCACTGTCTCGCTCGGAACGAATAGTTCCTTCAGTTTTATACGTGCAAGTTTATACTCTATTGTTTAACAGCTAAGAAAGACTTTCTGTATTCTTTGAGTCATTCGTAAGCAATCCAGTTAGTAGGTAGAAGATCCTTGACAATGGGATATGGATTAATTAAAAACTTAATAGAAATGTCACCTGGCAGGAGGTTTATCAAGCCCAGATAGCATCGCATTGACTTCAATTCTAATGTGGTATTGCTTTCAGGTTTAAAAATCCAATCTAATGAATCAATCGTTTTAGATTGCGATATATTATCTGAGTTGGACTCGTGTAGGAGACAAAGGGGGTAGTGACCAAGCGAGAAACGGTACAAAGATTTGTTTAATGTGGTTTATTCTTTTATTTTATCATTACCAATATAAAATCTCTCATTACCCATGGTTGGCTGTAGAGAATGCCTAATCATTAAGTCCGTCTTTGTACTTTTGTGTTGCATAAAGATTTAATAAATAAAATCGGATTGATGATGAGAAACAGGATTGTCTTGACGGTAAAACACATGTACCTCACAGTGACTCCACTCTGTGCAAGCATGCAACGATAGATTGCTATATATTGTTACTTGAAAAGTACCTAAGCTCTGAAGCTTTTCTTGCATGTTGTATAACACCTGACATTTCAAAGAAAATGTGGGTTAGAAAGTTGTAGCTCTTTAAAGTGGCAAAGTTAATGGCGGAATCGAGCAAAATTTTATCGAAAATCGCTCTCTGTACGGCAAACGATGCGCATATACGAATATTGCATTTCCAACTACTTTATTTTTCAACCTTTATGGTTATTGGATTTCACAATTTCCAAAGAAAATATCCATTAGTTTTTTAAATATCTAAATAGCATATTGGTATTATAATTAATTATCACCAGTGATCGGAATAGGCTGAGTATATTTACCTAAAGTTTAAAGAACAGAGACGGAAATCGGAGACTTCCTTATGACAATTTTTTCAACTGGAACTGGAACTTTAATTGTGTAACTTTCAATATCTTATTTTATCATTAACATTCTAAATTCTTTAATAAATCATAATCAATGTTTTGATGAATAAAATAACCAATATTAAAAATAGAGACATATATGTTTATTTTTTTATGTTGTTTGAACATTTCAATATAACATGAATATATTAATGACTTTGAAATCCTTTTTACATATTTATTTTAAAGATATATATGTACAATCAAAGGATACAAACCTTTAGGAATAAATAAGTTATAAATTAAAGCGTTTTGATCAAATACCAATACAACCAATACAAAATACATTTTGTCAAGATTAATGTTATCGATTTCACACGTAGATATTGTTATGTACCAATTTATATTCCACGGTTGTATAACATATTATAAGCAAACATATTCATGTCTATTCGTCGTATATTATATCGTATATTAATATTACAAAGTAGAAGAGTCCCAACGAGCACATTAGTGGAAATAGCAGCCTATTTTGTTACTTTCGGCCGTAAAATAGTGGTTTAAGGGTTCAACAAGCAGTTCAAAGTAGCATATCTGCATTCGTAAACGTCTATAGCTATAAAAGTTACTTAAAGTGCTATAAGCTGAATCAAATACTACCATAGGCTTTACAGTACTTCACTTTAGAACTCATTTACCACTTACACCTTTATATGAGAGTTACGAAGGTCATTCTGCCACTTACAGCTGTACAGTGGTTTCCATTGTAACTTTTATAGATTATATTACTACAAAAAGGAGTTAATTGTAGACTGTTTGCAGCACTTGTACAGGAGTTATAGTAACCACTATTATACTACTACAAGTTTCATCATAGAAATAATAGATGCTCTTATGCATACTAGTTATAAAAAATTCATCAATGTAACTCAAAACTACATTAAATATCCTAAAAAGAAACAAAAACTGCCTTTAGTAACACAATAGTCATAACTTCTTCCTTACAGGATCAATCCATTCGCCATTTTTACAGCCGCTTTTGTAAATATTACAAAAAAAATGAATGGTAAACGATGGCAATTAATAAAGAAAAGTGGAGGTTATCGCAGGAAAGTACGCAAGGTTTATGAAAACCTCCTAAAATCGTCAAACATGGCTGAACATTCCAGTGAATCTGCTAATCATCTAATACTAAAGTATTTTAATTTTTAAGCTTTTAATTTTAAAGAAGATTAAACTCAACATTTCACAAATCACAAACTTAATAAAAAGAAGCCTAGTCTTGGGTTATTTATTGTATAAAGATATCAGTCACAACATTTGGATTTGGCGCAGTACCATCACAGGATCCATTAACCTCTTTAGCCAAATTACGGTTTTTTTTTTTGTGCAACGTTCTCAATATCTTTTCAATCGGAATATTGTCTTCGTTTGATAAATTTTCTTTATTCTGATCTAGCGATATTTCCCATCCTGAAGGCAGATTGACAGCTCTTCCTTGTCTGCATTTATAGTTTTAACTATTTTAAAAGGCATTTGTAATAAAACAATAATAGGTAGTTAATTGAAATGTTTAAACTTCATATTATAGTATAAGTAGGTATAACTAAACCATAAAGTAACTGGATCTTATTTCTACCGACAACAAAATAATGTAAACTATTATTGAGACGTTTGATGATTATCTATTTAAAAAATAACCTGTATCATATTTATGTAGATATATCGCGTGTAAAGTCAAGTATCGTAATTAAAACACCGTAATCTTGGATTTGTTTTAAAAGTTGAGAAGCGTACAATGTCTATGTTAAGTGAACGTTTTTAAGGGTAGACCACGGATCTCCAAAATGGAAACCATTCGAATAAGTACGTAACTAGATCTTATAACCACAAAAACAGGAAAATAGGAGCTTTTTGTGGCTGTGAATTGCACTAGGGGAACAAACATCACTGGAAGCATTAGAAGGGTGAAAATTAGCGCTATGATTCTCAAAAGGGAATTATTTAGAGCTAAAACTGTAGGTTATGACTACATTACAATGACGCCATGATTTTTTAAGAAAACTTATAATTCACTTGCAAAATTGAGTTGATATACATTGGCTTTTCAGTTAAATGTGCATTAAATGTACCGGTAAACAATCGGCCACTTGCGAATAGTAAGTTATCGACACGTAAAAATACGGAAATAAATTTTATTCTGTATAACAAATAAAAAATATCACATATATTTTGTTAATTTTTTAAATATCATAAAAGCGCGTTAAAATTACTCGAAAATTACCTTATATATCTACAGTAAACTGGACAGCGTTTTAAGTATCTTTATATATCTTGCTAATACAGAATACAAACTCTTACTTAAGTACTTTTGTTTTATTTTCATGATGGCGACGAAAACACTTACTTTACCAAAATATTACAAATAATGTCAACTGAAGATATACAATAAAGAACTATAATAAATTCATTCGTTCAAAGTAGTTCAAAATCATTCAAAAGTAGCGCTACGAGAGCTTTAGTATAGCGTTAATAAATCGTTATAGCTATTGAGGAACCTTTATGCAACCGTTGTGCAGGATATATAGAACTTTAGGCTGCATAAAATTGCGCCCAAATAGCGCTAAAGCGGCTGCTTTAAGTCTGTAGTAGACGCTCTAGCGCTTACGTCTAATACCATAAGTAATAATCGGATACGCTCCAAAGCCATAATGCAGCCCATTTGTGCTAGTTGGGGTTTGTTTTTTTTGCTTGAACACACTAATCTCTGAAACTACTAACTAGTTCAAATTGAAAAATTATTTTGTGTAGGATAGTCTATTTAATTCGATCGATCGATCTAATATTCGATTAGATCGATAAGAGTAGTTTCAATAAAAATTGTTGCATAATCGGGAAATTATCTTTTGAAAGTTACGCCACGAATAAAATCCACGCGGACGGAGCCACGAGCAACAACTAGTCAATCTATTAAATTGAAATAAATTGAATAAATATTAAGTAATAGCTATTGACTATGATCTTTACTATGAAACAAAAAGTCTAAAAGAATCGTCAAAATCGTTACCTGAGAAATAATGCGTATTTTGATGGGTATTGTTAATTTAGTTAAATATAAAAAAATGTGCAAAATGTTCTAAGGAAGAATGTTTAGCTAATAGAAATCTTTAATTTTAATAATTTGATGTAAAAATGTACACAGTTAAGGTTCCAGCAAATTTACCGGTAAAAAAAATATTGTCATAAGAAAGTCTCCGATTTCCGTCTCCGTTCTTTAAACTATGTAAATATACTCAGCCTATTCCGATCACTGATTGTCACACAGAACGCGAACTAACCTACCTAACCGTGATTATTAGCAAAAAAATATAAGGTCAAAATAGAGCTTACTGTTCAATGTTCATAAAAGACAATGTATCATGAAATGGCAAAGTGATGTAGCCCGCATTTTCTAAGCGAACTTTAAAGTTTTCGTTTCGTTCCGATAAGTAATTTTAAATGCACTATTCAACTAAATATAATAATAATAATAATAATATACTTCGGCAGCTCCACCCATAAAGTTCTGAATTCAACGAAATGGAAAAAATGCCAGAGAAAAACTATATTCTGCATATATTTTACAGAAACATTTCGTACTGCACTGGGGTATACTGAACAGATAATTTATTCAACGCAACGGTTTCGTTGCAATAAAACATGCAACAGAACTGCAGCAAACATTCACACTATTATGTAAACACTTTGATATTTACAAAATAAAAATATAGAGAGTCGATGAGTAAAAAACGGAAAGCTAAGCATTTTCTAAACGAAATTAGAATTTCGATGCAAACACAATTTCAATGTGGCGAAGAACGCTATGCTATTTATGTGTGTATGTATACATTTCGACTTGATACTTTATTGTCGTTTTCTGTCGAGATCTCTCCTATTGTCATCTATTAATAAATTTTATAAAAGGCCCCAAGAGAATTGGAGAAATATAATATCTTTTATTCGACGACGGGCTAATATTGGTCCTGAACTGTTAGAAAAGTAGGTCTCATAATCTTCTTAGTACTTTTTGGCTTGCCTAGGCTTTGCTTTTCAACAGACGAAAAATAAAACGAAGGCGGTTATTAAGTCGACGCGTATTTTTATGTATGATCAATTGATCACCGATTACTCGAAGACGGCTGAACCGATTTGGAAAATTCTTTTTTGTTCGAAATTGGTCCCATTGTCACCAAGTCAGGATCTGATGATGGAATCCTGGAGAAATCGAGGGAACTCTTCAAATATTATAGGCACACATAGGTGTGATTTGAGTATTTTTGTAGTAACTTGTGTAGTTGCATTCGAAAAGCACCATTTGTGAAGTGGACCTGATGATGAAGACCACAGATGGCCACTGGAACTACTCAATAATAAGTAGGAATAATAAGTATTTCATGTGTTCCGCTTCGATTACTTGAATGTGGTTATTAAGCACAATATGCTCGTCACAATGCATATGGTGAAGTGAAGCTGATGGTGAAGTCAGGTGAACTCCTCAACAATTAACGGCCCAACATTGGGAAAAACAATATTTTGTAAATAGTTATAAGCAGTTGACATTTAGGCTTTTGTAACTAGGTAAATTAAAAATCGACCAACTAAAAAGTGAAATAAAAACGTTTTACCAAAAAATTAAACCGACTCCAGGATACCAGAATACCAGGCTTTTCACAGTCGTTGTATTTTAACACAAGTTTGATTGTATACATTGGTGTTGCTGTAATATTTTCAATGGTTTTTGTGGTTGATAAAAGACTTTATTTATTTATTTGACACTCTTTTCGTTCAGGTTTTAGTACCAACCTTGTTACCAAAAAGCTAATAACTGAGCGGAAAACAAGGTGGTTTTTTTAATATTATATTTAGTATTGTTATTAAGCTGATATCGGATATAGGTCCATCTGATACCTTCAAATTTTCCCTGCACTACTAGGCCCTCTATGGATTCGCACCCGCATCGAGTTATAAGTCCGAAGTAAGTGAGAATAAGGTATACGCGTTTTTACTGTGCTTGATGGTATTTGTTTGTCGGATTCACCAGCTTTAATTTTCCATTGAATATAATGTTGTAAAGAGTAAGTTCATTGACTTGTAGGATTTTCGTGTTTTGAGCACGACGTCACAGCCGCCAGGTGCGCTCCACTGACACACAAAACACCACCAAACAAAAATGGACCAACATGATAATAGAAGCCGCGTCACTTTTATTTGTCTTACCCAATCCATTAGTCACGACCAATTAACTATCTGTACGGATACAGTCCATATTCTTTATTTTGAGTGCGGTGTTTTCCAATCGTGCCGATTTTATGCACCATAATAGCCCTGGCAGTATACCAAAAATTTTGAAAGTATGTGTGCCGACATCATTCGTTTTGGGGGTTCTAATAAACCGTCAGTGTGATGAAGTTTAGTATGGACGTGATGTAGATATTTCAGAGTATACAAAATAAATAATACTGCTTTCTGGCCGCTGCTTCCATCGCGTGAAAGGATTTTTAACCAAATTCCATCAGTCGTTTCAGTGGTTTGGACGTGAACGGGCTGACAGACTTACTTTTAAATTTATAAAATTAGTATCGATAGTATTGTTTTTAACCGACGAAACAAACGGAGGAGGTACTCAAGTCGATGCGCATTTTTTTAATGTATGAATACCGATTACTCAAACACGGCTAAACCGATTTGGAAAATTCTGTTTTTGTTTGAAAGGGTGGTCCCATTGCCTGCAAGTCATGGTCTGATGATGGGATCCTGGAGAAATCAAGGGAACTCTTCAAATATTATATGCACACCTACAGTGATTTGAGTATTTTTTATAGTTACTTGTGTATTTGCATTCGAAAAGCACTATTTGGTGAAGTGGACCTGATGATGAAGACCACAGATGGCCACCGAAACTACTCAATAATAAGAATTTCATGGGATCCGCTTCGATTACTTGAATATAGTTATTAAGCACAACATGCACGTCACAATGCATATGGTGAAGTGAAGCTGATGGTGAAGTACCAGGAGAACTCCTCAATAATTAACGGCCCAGCATCGGGATAAGCAATATTTTAATTTTGTAAAGGTTAAAGTAGTTGACATATAGGCTTTTGTAACTAGGTAAATTACAAACCGACGAACTAAATTTTATTTCATTTCATTAACCCATTCCTCCCCACTGTCCTATTTATAAGACACTATATTCAACTTTTTTTTTAAATGTTAGGTCTTTTATTTTAATGATTTCTGATGAAATTCGTATTTTTACACTATTTTTCTAATTAAATGTTTTTTTTTTCGCTGTAAAAAATGTTTCCGTCATTTTAATATATTTTTTCTAATTGTTCATTTTTGATGCATCAAGAAGAGCATTATGTTCTGATTCTATATACCGTAATAGAAAAAAAAATAGCAACTTCAAAGTACATAAACCTTTACCAGATATATAATAAATAAAAACAAAATAGAATTTGGGAACTTATGAGATACGTTCAAAATAAGCCGTACTATAAATATGACACCGGGAACATGTCTATACAAATTGCCACGAAATCGTGTTCGATCTTTTTGAAAAAAAAAAGTCATATTATTTTTTCTTAACGTATTAAGAACTTAATTTAAAGATTTGATCGAAAATTTTCATTTTTTTCGATGCTGGGAAATAATGGGTTAAAAAGAGAGAAATAAAAACTTTTTAACAAAAAATTAAATCCGTCTAAAAGAACCACCCACGCTAGCCAAGTTGCGGGCACACGTAGTAGGTACGCATAAAAGTTCCATACAGTACATTTGCATTCTTAGCTGCACCAAATTAAATACGTACACCTCATTCCATACACTGGTAAACAGATCGAAGTGTCGTAGTGAAGGAATGTTATCAAAGTGACCTTGACTAATTTTATGTTGTTTTTTTTGGTCAACTAAACGTTTCTTTTATGACCTTTCTTGTCCAATTAGGGGTGATATTATGGAAGATGTGCTTGCCACTTACTTAGGGATCTGAAACATGTTTTATGAAAGCACGAAAAGCGTGGGTTAGTTGCTCTAATAATAACAGCCTGAATGAGATAAGAATTAAGCGAAATATTGGCTTGTTAAACTGTCTTTGTAAACTATCAGCGGTCTATTGCAAAAAATGTAAGTTTGTAATACATCGCGTAAAGTTGCAAATTCTTATCAACATAGTACGCTTAGATGGCTATCTCAAATGTATATATGTATGTATATATATTTGTGCACCGGTGGTATTTTATCTAAGTCCTGCATTATTTAATAATTTTTAAATAAAAAGCGCATATTCAACTACGTTTAAACAACAAATAATTACAATATTTTACTTAGAATTATACACACTGGTGTAGTCAAGTGATATATGTACGTGAATAGTGTTTATGTTCACTGAATAATGAGCCCAAATATGACTAAAGATTGTTGGCATCTGATGTACAATATACAGTTAAATTCTAATCAATTTTTTTACAATTCCATATTTTTCTATAATACTGTTGTACACTTAAAAGCCTCCATTTTAACAACTACGGCATCCTCCATTTTAACAGCAACGAATAAAGCAACACGCTTCAATATAACGCTTGCATTCGAGCATAATAAACCTTATAATAAAGATTTTCCAATAAGCTGAAGATTGATTTAATCGAGCACCATTAATTCTGCAGATAATCGCTTCATCAGCCACTACAGGTTAATAATCCTGTTAGCAGCAAATGTAGAGGTAAACACGAATCGTAGTCGCACTATTGAATAGTTCCAACAAACATCGACCGGAACTGATTCTGCCTTCATCTCCGCTAAAATGCACCAAATGATTCTAGTACGGTACCAGTCAATATCGTTTACTAGTTGCCGTCTTTTAGCATGTTGAATGTCACTTAGGAATATTAATAACATATTTTCAGGGATTTCTAAATGGGTCAACGTATATTGTAAGTTTAATTGGCCGCATCTTTTAGTTGCCTATTTCAGCATAATAATATGACCTTGTTGCTGCGTCGTTTGCAAACCTAAAAGTCTGAATCGAGTAAAACGAGTATTTATTGAGGTTTGAGGTGTGAGCTTGGAAACTAATCAGTTTCCAAGTATTTCTTTAAGCAAGGTAATAAGTATTTGTTTAAGCAATGAGGTAATGCTCAATAGAGCTTCCACATTTTCGTACCGCTTGAGAATGTATAATTTTTTCTATAATGGAATTCGGAAAGATTAACTTTCGTATAGCTAGAATCTCAAACAATGATCTGTAAAATTAACGTTTATTTATTTGATTTTTTTCGTTTAAGCCTAATCTGTTTTACTTGCTTTAGAGAAGGCTACCGCCAACCATTTTTCCAATAACCAAACAATTACACTTTCGTTTGAGATGGGATGATAATACGAAATAAAACACGTATCGACAGCAAAATGGAGATTCCAGGAGCAGCGTTCGTTCGGCGTCGAGCAGAACAAAAAGAAGACAATGGCGCGCAGTTGTGGTTGTTTAGCGAGTGCTATCTATCGTATTGTGGGATCGAACCGATAAACTGGATCAAGTTTCAATGAATAGTACATTTCACTTATAACGATCCAGATGGGTGTGTAACTTTTAACTTAGTTTTGGAATTCCTTATTCTTAGTTTTCCAATTAAAAATAATAAAATTTAAAAAATAATATGCTTCGCTTTTAAATTAAAAAATAATATGCTTCGCATATTATTTTTTAATTGGAAAAGAGTGGAAATGAGAGGCTTGACTGAAGTGGTACAAAATTAATTAAAAGTCAGTACACTGAAGTGTGGAAGTCCAACCGCACCAGTTTTCCTTTGACAATTTATTCGTGCCGCTCTCTATTCAGACCAAGATAAGCAGCTAATATATTTTGTGTTTCATTTCAATCTAACGTAAATTGTGACTGTGATCCTCAAGCCAAGTTCAAGCAAAGAAAATTACTTGATACTTATAAATAAAGTTCTCTACAATTTTTCAAACACAGACTTTATGTGGCCACCAGTGTATGGCTGTATTGTTTTCTTATTCTTTTATATCTCAAAGAGCTTTTCACAGAAGCTGTTCAGTATAGAAAAACAAGGTACAATAGAAATTTATTTACAACTTATAACTTAAAAGTATTCCAAACAATAGCTTGCCTTTGGTAGGTTAATAAAAGCCGATCAAGGGAAAATATTTTGGTTATCAGCTAAACTACATCAGCAATTGTTAATTATGGTGGAAATTTATAATTTGGTACTAGTAAGCAACAGTACTTTAGATTAGAACTTTAAACGGGATACTTACCATGTGTATTTTTGTTTTTAGAGTCGACACGGTGAGTTTTGTGTGTCGGGAACAGAATCGAGTGTTTAGTGATACATGTGACAGTGGTAGCGGTGTCGCTAACAGAAAACGAACGAGAAAGAGAGTAGATCGATTTGTCTGCTCATAAACTTCCACCCGCAATCTTCAGCTTCATCCGTGATCACGGCGCTTGCAACAGTGCCGAAATATCGGAAACTCGAAACAAAAAATACACATGGTAATGTATGCCGTTTTAAGTTCGAATGATACTGTTAGTGACCATGTTAGCTTAAAAACTTATATAGTACTTTAGATGTATGGGTGAACCCAATTACCCAATCACGTCAAAATAGCTAAACGTATCTTGGATATGGGCACATACATATATTATACTTGGAATAGCACATAGGTTAGGGCAAAAACTAGTAGTAACACAACATGTGTACTGTTACCAAAACGTAACTCCTACAATTTAAAGGATACCATAATCACAGACTATTCATATATTCATAAATCATTCATCGGTCTTTTCTTCGGTCCCAAAACTGCTCAGACTCGTTCAAAGAGCGCTAAGATAAGCAAGCGTCCTCATTACCTCGATCGCGACATCAGAGATGCAACAATTTCATCAGTACAGCTTTCCTGTTACGAAACAAACTCTACACGAGTACCGTAATACTTTTTTTAAACCATTGGCCTATATTTGACGAATGCGTAACGTATCGTTTGCTACACGTTATTTGTTTTTCTCGGTTTCGTGAGATAACTGGCTGTAATTAAAAACACTTGTGGAGATTTAGTGTGCTTGCTTGAAACGATCAATTACAAGTATTGTTTATTAAGAAAACGAGACGTGTAAACTAAATTTCCCTATCGTTTAGCGGTTCATTCAATTTGTACCTGTTCTCATACTACTAGTGGTTACTGGTTAGTAGTGAATCGGTTGTGCTATTCCAATGCATGAGTTACGCTTTTTCTTTTCTTTATCAATAATTTGGTTTTGATTTACGCTCAGACCGCAAACACGGTTTTAATGCGCTTTTTCAGCGCTGCTCAAACTAACGACCCCTCATGTTAACGTATAAACTTAACATTCTGTAAAGCTAATATAATTCTTTTTAATAAACTCGCAAGCAACCGTAGATTAACCGAATGGTGCAACAGAGCTCCCGAGGCGTTTTGTGTGTACAGTAATCTCATGTTTCATTTTAAACCGGAATAAATCCTAGACGAAACACGGCACGGAACTTTCGTCCCTATAACAATAAGCGAATAGCCTATTATTACCTGTTTACTGTTGAAAATTACAAGCTGTACGTTCGTGCAGTTACCACGCAATTAAACTTTTTGAACGCTACTGAAATTTACTGCACAATTAGTGTTCGTAATGAGTGAAGGCTCGCTATGTATTATTGATAATCTAATGTCGCCTATATTCGGGAAAATTGTTGTTTGATATATATTTGTATGTATCGCAAGTTTTAATGTTTTAATTGCTCAAATTGATGTGGCAATTCCATCCAATCTTACATGTTGACATGACAATTTTACGATATTTCCGCCGAACAATTATTATATTATCCTCGTACGAATCACTGTCTTCAAATATTCTGTTGTCGTTTAAAAATACAAGGTAAGCATTTCTGTATAAATTGATGTCTAACTCATTATTTAGACAGGGGCGCGAGAACCCTTCTAGAGGATTTTATACTCGAGAGTATCATTAAAATGTATCCTGTCTACATCCTGTTAGTGTTGGGTGCGTGTGTGTGTGTGAGGCAGCTACCAATCGGAGGGCTCCATTTCGGATACCTGAATGGTATCTCTTCTCATTGTGCGTAACGCGGCGATGTGTGCGCCGGTTCCTCGTGTGTTGTCGGCTGCTGCCGCCGTCGCCTCGCGGACCCCGAGGCGGCTGACTACCAACTGCGTCCAGAACAAGCCATAGCCAATGTTGGCAACCAATGTTTGTATATCACCGCTTAGGCGCTAAATAAATATTCGTCGGCTAAGGAAATAGATACATGGACGTCCGAGACTTATGAGTGTCGGTCATGATACACGAGCGAAATAAAAATTCCTGTTTTTATTCAATTTTCATGATGAATTATCAAAATAGACGATTGCCATTAGTAACAGATGAGATCTTTGACGAATATTTATTTAACAACATAACACAAAAGTATCTAATGGTGGCGATGAGCAACACAACATTTTTTACAACAAGAAATCCTGTTCAACACTCCTTTAGCTAACAATAAAAATATCAAGAAAATACGTTCGTGTTTTTATCGGGTCAAATGTCAGTTCAAAGGCATTTTAATATAATATTTTAACTATATTTATTGTAAAGTGCAAGTGCTAATTTGTACCAGATCCTACGCAGCCTATAAGGAAACCTAATTAACTTTTGAAAGAAACACAGTGCCAAATTTTATTATAAATTACGATTACGGGAATTCTTGTCACTGCGATAACGAGGACGCACGTTATCGTTACCATTATATATTTGTTTTTAAAATGCCTTTGAAAGGAAAACAAACTGATTGAAATCTAAATAAAAAAGTAAATCAACAAAAAAGGATCGGTAACAATGTGTTAAGACTGTGATAACAACGTTGGATGTCGCTCATGTCGGAATCGAAAGCACAAGCTTCGTGATACGTTTCGTTTAACACAGCCAGCAATAAAACGGAGCTTTTTTATTACATTAAGACTGTCGCGTTTGTTTGTGGTGACTTACGACAAATATCTCTTCAAACTTACTCCAAAAAGGTTGATCTTAAAAGTGCGCAAATCTTAGTTTCTTTAAAAATCGGAATCGGTACACCAAGTTCAGAAAAAACGTGTCAATAATAATAATGAAGATGAAGTAAGAGGATTGTGTAATAAAATAGCCCGAATACATAATTACTCGTTAACTATTTACTGTTCGCGGCTCATGAATTGATTGATTGAATTCATGATAAACAGAATTAAAATTTTATTACTCCATGCAGCAAATTTTCAGAGAATTTTCAATTAAATCATCAGTGCTCTGTGTCCGTTTCGTCGGACTTCGCATCTGGATTCCACTAAAGAGTAAAGTCAGTACTCAACTGAACAAATCTCCGTTTCGTCGGACTTCGCATCTGGATTGTACTAACGAGTAAAGTCAGTACTCAACTGAACAAAATGTCCGTTTCGTCGGACTTCGCAAACTTTTATCTAACTGTGTGTTTAAATTATTTTGATACTTTCCTCATTTGATATAACTAACGTAGAAACAGAAGGTCCATTCGAGTACATCATAACTACCTACAATGTTCGTGTAGTAAGCGCGGCGATATTAGTGTGACTTGTCACACTAACACCGCCGCGCTTCCTTGGATTTAACGTGCGTTTGGCGCGGGTTATCACGCAGGGTCAACGACCTGGCCGACTGATAAGCACCGTTTACGTTATCGGGTACCGCAATGCACGCCCAAAAAATATAGCAAAGGTAAGTCAATCAATACATTTGTACCATAAGAAGATGTCATTACTGCGTCAAACAATAACAGAAGATGAGAATAAGCACACTGACTTACTCGTATCGAGATAATTCGGGAATTTTATCATGAATTTATTAGTTTGGGTCAGCTAATTTATCCGGGTGACTTCAGACTAAATCACTAAGAAAAATAAAGGTTGCGCCTTTATTTTTCTGAGTGATTTAATCAACTTGTACTCAACATAAATTGGAGGCTATTTATGAATAACCTCAAATTTATGTTGAGTACAAATGAGGGCATGAAGTTGTTTCTTAATATTTACGGCTCAAAAGCACGTAATGCACCAAAAGTGTACAGTTTGACGGGAAACAAGAGTTTAAGACGCAGTGAGCAATTTCAGGATCTATAAATATCTAACAACGAATATCTACCTAAAACGAGACATAAATATGTGGATAGAAAGAGGGGAACTGTGTTGTAGCGTAGTGTGAAGGGGATAGTGCAATTGAACGCACTTAATCAACGTTCTTTGATCCCAGCGCGTTAAGTGCTGTGAAATACAAATAATAGTAACTGTCATATGAACTAGTAACTGTGGATAATTGTTCCGCAGAAAGGGCTTCCAACAAAGAAATATGGACAAGCTACATTATATTGTAGAACGTATCTAGGATGGCTGTGAATACATGAGAGATCAGGATGGATAGTTCACAGCAGCGGCCTAGGGATGTACCCTTAAGGTTTCAATACATACTCATATCGACATATTTTTATGGGAATTTTATACAGCATGTTCTTATTATTAAGATATCCATATTTTTCATGATAATAGCCACCGATTCCAATGAATAATTACAATTCAGCGGAGGTAGTAATTTAATCATCTTCTATGAAGTTATTATAAACAATGTACAAAAATTTAACGGGATTACACTAAGATGCTTTCAGAAATTGTGCTAACATTTGTCCAGTCTGATTCAATTCGATACCGAGTATTGCAAGATTGATTTGATTGTAGATTGAGTATCGAGATTTTATTTTTATTTCCTTGTATCGGAAGGACCCTACTGCGGCAGGCGCTTAGACCGGATGAGTCCGTTACACAAAACAGTCTCATCGTATTAAACTATTGGCTTCAAGAAGTAGTAAGATGTTAAGGCCGCAATAGCCACAGTATGTTTCTCTCGTAAAATTATACAAGTATGGTAACGTCGGATATTTTAACGCATCGAACAATCCATGATATGAAGATGAAGACTCAAAAAAGATGAGAATTTATTGAGCATGAACACCCAATTAAATCATTGCAACTATAGTATCTGCAGTATTTATTAATGTTTCGCTTTATCTGGCCATCGGAAACGGTCTGTTATTAGCTTAGCCTAATTGATGATAAATATAGCTCCTCTATTATAGCTCCTGTATAGTTTTGAACTAGCCCGTTTGATAGGATAAACTCAACAACCAATAAGGAATGAACATTCTATATTGATTGTTATTTATACATTATCGTCGTCAATTACCGCGAGTTTACAGAAAGTTACACATTATGCCCGTGTAATTTTTCTGTTCACATAATGTATCACGAATTGTACAGTGTACAATAGGAGTAATGTCTATTTAATATCGGATCTTCGGCCGTTACATTTCACTCGTAAAAAAAACTAGAATGAATTCACACGCAACAAGCTACGTACATAATAATTGGAATGTACGTATATACCTATTTCATGTGTTTTTTATGTGAACCAAATAATGCGTACCGTTTTGAGATTCTTTTATGATTTATGATTATAGTGATACATCAGCGCGGAGCGGAACGTTTTCGAGGTGTTTCAATTAATTAAAATTATGTTATTTGGAAATCTTTTTCAGGTGTACATACTCATTATATTATTTAAGTTACCTATCTTTGCAGCCTTATGTTTTGTTTTAGTGAGGGTTACCGCAATGTTATTTTCCGAAACTACCCAGCCGATAAAAAGCAAAACGCAATAAAAAAGCGTCTAAATAATTGCGGGTTCGTTTAAAAGAAAATTATATTTTTTCGTATTGCAATACGATTAGCGTGGTCCCATTACGCTTATCACAAGTGTTTGCAATGCAATGCAAAATGACCGCCGCACTTGACTCGCCACGTTAACGCGGCACGGGGTCTACTCCAAACGATTTCACTTCAAATTAAAAGTTAATTTATGTACATTCCAACACTACGCCAATTACTACATCCATTAGGAACCTGATAGGGAAAAGTTTGTCATTACGTCATACGTACACAGCAGACAAACGACGCCTACACTCATTTACACGGCTTTTAATATATTCAGAGCATTATCCATATATTGTTGTACAACAATATGCAGCAATGCGACAGTTAGAACACAATGAAACAACGGTACACGTCCATCCGATTCAATTACATTACTCGATTGATTCTGAATAGCAATATGCCAACAGATTTTGACGAAAAATTCAGGGTAATTGCAAACATACCAGAGGAGCGTTTTCAATTATTGGAATAGATGTCGAGACAGTCTATAAACTCGCGTGAACGAGCTCTAATCTTGTTTGTTACAGCACGCTAAAAGGAACGTTGTACGTGGTAATCAATAGATAAGTCCTAGTTATGTTCTGCAAAGCAAACTACAAGTTTACGTACAGGTTAATTACCCCTGAAGTAAGTTTAGAAACGTCTAGTTAGTTTTAAATAATATACCCCTCACGTTTCACCTCGGGCCAAGGTTTAGTGAGCATTTTGTAGGCTAAACTGCACCGCAAGCGGCTAAAGCTGGTACATTTCGACAGTGTCATTATCTAGTGTTATATTAAGTGCCTTTTTTCGAAATAGTACCGTGGTGATAAAGTGTGGTTGTGTGCGTGTGGATTACCGACTAACTAAACCATAACAACTAAAAAGGGTAAAAAAGAGAAAAAAACATTTAAAGTAATAAAAAAATGCTATCAATGGCAGTTGGACAATGCTCGTTGGTTGTTTAGTTTCTTTTTTGTGTCAGCATTGAATGAAGGCCGACCTCATTATTTTAATAATTTCGACCGCTGAACCGATGCAGATAATTCTGATGACGGCTTTAAAATACAGTTTGGCTAAAAACAATTCAACCTTGACAACAAGTATTTTTAATATGTTTTGCAATTAAAACTAGAAAGTTGTCAATACAGATTCATCATAGAAACATGATTCATTAGTTTAGGCTTGGTTATTATTAGGAAATGTACACTTTACAATTGTTGTACACAAATACAACTGATATCAGTATCGTGAAACCCGTTCAAGTGTAAGTAATATTTTAAAGCCGGCAAGTGTATCAGCGGTTCATCGTACTCTTGTTCTAAATATGAGCAGTCGGGGGTCCAGATTCACGATGGCCTCACCGTTTGACCCTCGTTGCGGAATCGGGCCGGATCGTCTCGATAATTTCGCGATTGTCCAACATCCATCGACGGCGATCAATTGACACTTGACCCCGGCGACGCTTCTGTCGCGGCCTTGGACGCCACAGTACTGTAATTATGGAACAAGTGACGTCACTGACTAAAAACGTGCCAGTACTGATGGGTCTGGTAAGGTACCTTATTAGTTCAGGCATCGGTGTTAGCAGCGATATTGCGTTTTATTACTATGCTGAGAAAGTTGAACTTACCTTGCGGCTGCTGTTGTGGAATGTACGGTGCAAGGAGGCGCGTTCGCTTCTTCTCATAGCCCTTTTGTGTGATGTCACCTAGAACAAAATAAAACATTGTAAATATAACAGATATAATATGTAAATTAGCATCTGTGCTAATTCAGTTAGTTAGTTGAGCTGTACAATGTTTGAGACACTTGTTTTTGTTATCTGGTATATCTCGATAGAGTTCTGTCTAAACAAACACAACGAATATTTTGTGTAGTTTTAACCGACTTCAAAAAAAAACTGGAGGTTCTCAGTTCGTCTTGAACTTTTTTTTATGTATGTTAGTTACCTCATAACTCGAAGACGGCTGGACCGATTTGGAATTTTTTTTTTTGTTTCAGAGGGTATACTTTCTAGTTGGTCCCATTGTTCTGAAATCAGGATCTGATGATGGGATCCTGGAGTAATCGAGGGAACTCTTCAAATATTATAGGCATACCTATAGCGTTTTGGGTATTTGTAATAGTACCTTGTGCAGTTGCTCTCGAAAAGCACCATTTGGGGAAGTGGTACTGATGATGAAGACCACAAATGGCTGATGGTGAAGTACCAGGAGAACTCCTCAAAAATTAACGGCTCTGCATCGGGAAAAGCAATATTTTGTAAAAGGTGATAAGTAGTTGACATTTTGACTTTTGTAACTGAATAAATTACAAACCGACTCACTAAAAAGCGTGAAAAAAAACTTATACGTACATATCAAAACACTACAAAGCCAAAAATAACTGTAATTTCGGAAGGTGGTGTAGAAAAAAGAATACAAAACCAATAACACAGACTACCGAAATTAAAGTTATTTTTGGCTTTGTAGTGTTTTGATATGGAAGTCGGTTATATTTTTTGCTATAAAGTTTTGTTTTTATATAGGTAAACCATTTTCACGCACATAAAGTTTATTAGTTTATTTTTTAGTATATATATGTAAGTATTTTATTATAATATATTATTTTATTCCGTTTTATTGTACAGGTACATACCACAATTATTTTTTTAACCCAAAGGTTGACTGGTAGAGAATGCCTTGCTGCATGAAGTCCGCCCATGTAACACTATTGTACAGTTTAAATCAGGGATGGGCCGAAATTCGGTTCGGATGCCGAACATTCGGCACAAGAAAAATAATACTTACTTGCACTATTTTGACTAAAATTTTATAGAATTAGAATAGCATTACTGTTATAAAATTATGTCTTTTACTCACTCATGCACATTTATTTTAGTTACGAACATGGTAAATGTAAATCATAAATTAAATCGGTTCTTCTTATTAGTCTTGATAATCTCTGCCTAATTAATTTGACACAATAATTAGACATACTATTACAAAAATTAAATAAACTTGTTATTCTTCTAACAAACATCTGGCTTACAATTCGTAAATTGAATTAAAAAATCACGTTTTTGATTCACAAACTAAACATTCATTAACTAAAGGGCATTTCATTAACTAACATTATTTTTCAAATTAACAAACTTTTATCATCTATCTACTCACTCATATTTAAAATTTACTAGAGGCAGGCTATGGTGCAAAAACACCAAAAACTCTGCCTTATCTGGCAGAAGTTTGTTACGGTTTTTTTTCGTATACGTTTCCTGCCTCCGATAAAAGTTGCTCAGAACATACAGAGCTTCCAGGAGACGATAAATATATTCGAGATTGAAGTAAATGCGTAAACAAGTCACGACGTGTCGCTCTCGAGAAAGCGCGCGAAATTGAACCGAAATTCGGCCGAACTTCAGCCGAACTTTTCATTTTAACCGAATGTTCGGCCGAAGTTCGGATTCAGTTCAAACCACATTCGGCCCATCTCTAGTTTAAATAAATAAAAATCGGCCAAGTGCGAGTTGGACTCGCGCACGAAGGGTTCCGTACCATTATGTATAAAAACGGCAAAAAAAATAATGTCTGTTGTATGGGAGCCCCGCTTAAATATTTGTTTTATTTTAATTTAATTATTTATTTTTAAAGTGAATATATAACTAAATATTCTAATATTTCAAGCGTCTACCTGTTCCGGTTATTAATATCGAGCAAAAACGAGCAAACAAATCACATTTGTTGTATGGGAGCTCCCTGAAATTTTTATTTTATTGTTTTTTAGTATTTGTTGTTATAGCGGCAACATAAATACATCATCTGTGAATTTCAACTGTGTAACTATCACGGTTAATGAGATACAGCCTGGTGACAGACGGACAGACAGACAGACCGACAGCGGAGTCTAAGTAATAGTGTACCCTTTGGTATTAGTAGTATTTATAAATTTTAAGGTTCATTCATGCGTAAATTTCTAAAAAGACAATCATACCACATTAAAGTAAATTAATTAACCTTGTCTAAGTTCATTCACACGAATTTCCCTCTACAATATGAGAACGAGTATACAATGTACAGTAAACCTTAATTCCTAGTAAAGCGAGCTTTATGGATATTGTATTTGTGCAGGCCCGTGAAGGTTCATGAAACCTTACCCGCAGTTCAGTGTACTACTACTACACGGAGTCAGGAACAGAGTGCTCACATAAAAGGTACTAGGTCCACATAAGGAATAAAATGTTCGACGCATAAACCAGAGGTAAAGGAAAATGTTTCTGTGTGTAAATAACTGTATGCGGTCGTAACAGTAGAGAGGGAAACGGTTACCTCTGTACTAGGAGATAAGCGATGGCTCGGATGTCGCAAAACGGCATTTTACTTGTTTAGAATATTGTTTAGCGGCAGTGCTAAAGCACGAGACGTCTCTCTTATGTGTTAGCTTTTAGCCAATCGTTAGTTCATTGAAAAAAAACGTCATGCAGTTGCAGTTTATTCGCAGTGTAGACGATACAGTTTTTGGTGTTAGAAGTAATAATAGAGAACTAACTTAACCTCATCTGTGCGTACGATGGGTGCCAAGCACGTAACAGATATGAGAGGAGTGACATATTTATCAGTTCTGGGGCGCCAAATAAAATTGTAATAAAATACATTGACCTCCCTCTAATGTATCTTTGTATATAGCCGAAAAAATTGTTATGAATAGTTTCTCAAAACTGATAAAATAAAATGTTCATGATAACGTTACAATATATCTATACGGACTTTCGTTTTTCAAATGACGGATGTACAGACGCCAGCACATGAAGCTACCCGAAACTGTCAAATTTTCCCAATCAACCTTGAACCTAATTTTTTTTACATAAAGTTGAAAATCTATTAAAGAAATTTGACAGATTATTGTAGCTTGATGTGCTGGCATCTGTACACACATCAACACTGTCTAGGGATATTTTGGATTTACTCAATTTACTCAAAATTTATTTTTGTAAAGCCCATTTATCAGACTACATTCCAGAATAAAAGAAAACTATTTTTTTGCGTAAACAAATTTTTATTCAAAGAAAGAAAAAACGTGAAATAATGGTAAAACTAACAATGAATGGGTTTCTCAAGAAAAAGTGAAAAATAAGGAAAAATTAATCTGTTTTTAACAGTTATGTGAAAAATCAGTAGTCAGTAAAACCACCCATGACGTTAATAACGGTCCTGCAACGGTTTTTCATGCTTTGGATTAAGTTATCCAAGTCTTGCTGCGGTATATTGTCCTAGGACCGGCTAAGATGCAAAAAAAGTTGCTTTACCGTCGCAATGTTTGTAGGGAAATTCCTCAAAGCCCTTCTATGGAGCATGTCCCACGCTTGTTCTATAGGGTTTAGGTCAGGCGATTGAGCAGGCCAGCCTAAGGCCGATACGTCATGCTCCTGCAACCAGCTCGTCACCACTCTCGCTGTGTGCGGACGGGCATTATATCGTGCATGAGCGTGAATACTTGGCCCATTTGTAGTCGATGGGGGTAGATTATTGGTACTAGCACCACGTTCCAGTATTTTTCAGCCGTGGTGTTTTTCATCCAAACGAGATCTGTTCTTCCACTAACACGAATTCCCGCCCAAACCATAATTGTCCCGCCGTGGTATGAATGGACTTCCTGAGGATGTTGCAGACGGCTCTCACGACCAGGAACTCGCCAAACACGTACTCTACGTGTATCGGGATGAAAACCGAACCGGGACTCATCGGTAAACAGCACTACAGACCACTTGTTATCATCCCAGAGCAAATGTTCACGAGCCCACTATAGTCGTAGTCCACGATTTCCTCGGCGTATTGCTGGAGTACGAAGCGGTCTGCTAGCATGAAGGTTAACTTCATGCAGCCTTCTCCTCACAGTTTGGTCACTCACAAGCAACTGGTGCTCTGACTGGAGCCTCTGAACGAACTGCATGACCGTACCATTTGGTTGTCTCCTCGCAGCAACTTGCAAAAATCGGTCTTGTCATTGAGTGGTTATGCGCTTCCCGCCTGAGTATCTTTCAGCCACTTCACCAGTAGCACGATAACGTGACCATTACAAGGATATCTCGTTTTGTCATGTTCCAATCTCCTCCGCAATACTCCGTTGAGTAGCCCCAACTTGGAGCATGCCTACTGTCCTTAACATTTCTTCTCTCGTTAAATGGCTCCGCTGCATGATGCACACGATAACATTAATTCGAAATTAACCGATAACTTGTTATAAAACTTAAATTTGACACAAAAAAATAGCCAAGAACTACTATAGTTAAATGAAACCTTCGGACTTCGCTACCATTATGTCGCGTAAATCTTTTGTTTTTAATTTACTTTTTCAAATTCAAATTTAGAATTTAGCTGTCTTCAAAAGAATTTAAAACTAGCCAGTATTTTTTCGAGTTTTAGAACTTTATACAAAATATCCCTAGACGGTGTTGATGTGTGTATGTGGGTCAATGACCAGTATTAAAGGCATGGAAATATTTAGAAATTATTATGTCTAAGTGCAAACATATACGACACTTCCCAACCGACGAACAAGTTTAGAGTGTCTTAGTTTATATAAACCGAAGTCACTTTTATTAATCCACCTGCATAAAAATAACAATTGGGATATATGTACAAAAAATATAGTAGCAACTGCTAGGATATATGTATGTATTTTCTAAGTAACTCGTTGCTACTAAGAAACATTTTTGATTCGACGGAACTGCATTTATTTTAATTTGATCCAGAAGCAGTTCGAAGAAAATATGAAAGTGGAAGTGAGTTACGAGTTATGGGCGAACAATGAAAGCGCAACGTAAATAATATTCAATTACTTATTACTAAAATAACGGGAACTTTGAATGCCCAGTGTTAAAAATTTTTCGTCAACCACCTGAAAGCTGCAGGTTTGGAATCCGTATAATAACAATTTAATGTAAAGTGTTTCCAGCATTATTTAATTCATTTTGGTAAGTAGCTAACGGGGGACCACCCTTATAATATAAAAAAAAAACTTTTTAGCAAAAAATTAAACCGACTTCGAAAAAACACTGCAAAGTGAAAAATAACCTTAACTTCGGTAGTCGGTGATTTTGGTTTTGTATTTTCCTTTTTAATTTACCTATACTCCATTTAAAATAGCATTAGACAGAAGTTAAAAAGATTCTTTTTGATGTACACTTTGTAATAAAAAGCCAATAAATTTGTTACAGTTACAATTGACGCAAAATTTATTTAAATCTATTTATGTCATTGTAGTCATTTTAACAATTTACCTTATGAAATGAAGTAGCTTTTATTTAAATATATTATTACAAACAACTTAAAATTAAAGTGTCCATCCTAAAAACCTAGAAAAAAAAAAGGAATTTAATTTTATTTATTAGGGACAAAAAACAGTTACATGCCAAGCTTAATAATAGATTCTTAAATTAACACAACAATTAGATATACTATTATACAATCTATTCTATATCTATGTTACTACACATGTAGCCCACACCATTGTCTACGAAATCACAAAAAAATATTAAAAGAAAACAGACATATAGTTTGCATCATAAATGATAATTAAAAGAAGGATAAAAAGGCTATACATACTTATGAAGTTAGTATCTCTATTGCTCTTGCCTTAAAACTATGTTTAGAAAGAGTAAATATGTCAAGCTCCATGAAGTAAGTGTTGTATGTATCAACAAGGCGACGAAGAGGCACGCGCACCACGGCATTAGTCTTACACGAATTTGTATGTACGAATTTGTTTGTATGGAATAATCGAGGCGCACGCACCCCACGATACATGACAGATCTGGGTACTATATAATGTAAACTATTTGACAATGGAATGCAGTCGAATCTGTTATTACATATTCCATGCAGCGTCATTACACCCAGTAGAAATCTTCTACATTCCAGACTAAGAATATTATAGCGTTTCAATAATAGTTCATAGGAGACTTTAGGATGATAACATTTATAATTCATAGTACGTAAATACTTTTTCTGAACAATTTTTAGCCTATCTTTGTACTTATCATATAGGGGATCCCAAATTTGGACGGCGTATTCTAATTGCGAACGAATTAGAGTTTTATATAATGTTAAGAATGTAGAGGGTCATATAAAGTTACTTGAAAATCTCATCACTAGTCCATAATCTGAAATGCTTTTTTTACAATATTGTCAATATGAACATCAAAATGCAGTCGAGAGTCAAGCATAACACCCAAGTCGCGGACAAATTGAACTTCTTTAAGTCTAATATTATTTATTGAGTAATTAAATTTTATCTGATTTATATTTTTAGTAAAAGATATTGTGTAACATTTAGGAAGGCTGAGGAAGAGTTTATTTTTGAGGCAGTATTCATAAAATCTATCAAGGTCCTGTTGTAAATAATGGCAGTCACGAATGTTTTTACAGGTAGTATAAATTTTCATATCGTCTGCATACATCAAGAAATTTGTGTTGATAAAACATTGTTTTATGTCATTGATGAACAATACAAAAAGAAAAGGGCCTAATACTGATCCCTGAGGTACCCCGGATTGAACAACAATAGAGTCAGATTCATGCCCATTAATGACGATCTTTTGAGTCCTATTGAAAATATATGAAGCAAACCATCTCAATAAATTGCCGCGAATGCCATTAAAGGCAATTTTTTCCATAAGGACGTTGTGATCCACCTTGTCAAAGGCCTTCTAAAAATTCGTGTAAACTGCGTCAACTTGTACCCTGCGGTCCATATTCTCAAAGAGGTAATTCACAAAAGTCATCAGGTTAGTGGTGGTAGAGCGCCGTTTCACGAAACCGTGTTGTTCGGGTATAATAAGATGACGGATATGAGGATATAGCTCACTGTGCACAAGTCGTTCAAAAACCTTTGACAAAGTGGAGAGAATGGAAATGGGCCGGTAATTCTCAACATTATTTTTATCACCACTCTTGTAAACAGGGGTGATAGAGGCTCGTTTCCAGGCAGTAGGAAAGATCCCTTCTTTCAAACGCTTATTGAAAATTATATGTAAGGCGGAAGATAAGTGGTCAGATGTTTTTATGAAGAAGGAAGGTGGTATGCCATCGGGTCCAGCTCCTTTATTAGAATCCAGTGACTTTAATGCTGTACGTATTGATTCTATTGACAAGTAAATATCAGAGATACATGGGGAATTGTCTTCATAGCAATTAGATGGTTGCCATTGGTCTGGGTTAAATGCAGAGGGTTCGTATACCGAACAAAAGAATGTTGAAAACAAATTGCGTATTTCCTTGGGGTCATCGGAAGAAACATTTTTGTAAAACATGTTAGCCGGGTACTTAGCTTTGCCTTTTTTGGAGGAGACATACGACCAGAAATACTTACTAGATTTAGAAATACTGTCTTCAACTGATGTCATATACCTCTTATAACATTCAACGGCCTCACTATGAAATAATTTGCGATAATTTGAAAATTGAATATAATCAGAGTGATTGCCATATTTCTTCCATTTAATCCATGCGTGTTCTTTAGTTTTAAATATTTTTATTAGAGAGGGTGAAAACCAGATCGGAAATTTTGAGTTTTTAGTATAAGTTAATGTATGTGACCTCATAACTCTATATATAGTTTCATTAAAAAAATCAACAGCCTTCTCAGAAGAAAGGCGAGAGAGTGACTCTTCCCAGTCTATATCGCCTAAGTCATGTTTAATGCAATCATAGTTTGCTTTGTAGAAGTTGTATCTGCGAACCTGATGACATTTCATTGGTTTGTTATGCACATCTAGGTGAGTAAGTATAGAAAATGGAGGGTGGAGGCTATCAGGATTTACCAACACATTGCAAGGCACCGCTTGAGGGTCAGCGTTAGAGATTATCAAGTCTAGCACACGACCTAAACTATTTTTTGTGAAATGAAATTGTATACCATTTATCATATTTATAAAATTAAGTATGTATAAAATAAGAGGAATGAACAGTATCGGGATTTTTATCATTTAACTATAGTTCTATCAAATTTAAAATGTCACCGAATACCTTCATAAGCTGTGACAGCCGGGTTTTTCTTTTTTAATCGGTTTGTTTCGTTTGTCAAATTGACTTAAATGTTGTGTTACTGTCATTTGTCATTACTGTCATTCGCTTGTGAATACTTGTGAATAATGCTACACCTTGTATTTTCTTATTGTCGAATTTTCATGATTCAGTTGTTTTTGTTACTGTTTTTCTTTTGTTATCGTTATTACTGTTGTTATTTGTTTTTTAACACAAAACGTTACGTTTTGTTGCACTATGGGTGATCCAGGTACGGGCCCGAGTGGCTTACAACATAGAAGTTCTGAGTCCGAACAAAACTATCGGCGAAAAAAACGTGGCACAAAAGTTGACCACGAGGACTTATTAATGTCTCCCACGAAAAGGAGAATGAAGCAAATTCCACTTCATGCTGTAGAAAAGCAAACAGTATGATATATAAGCAATTTAAGGAGACCTGGCCTGCAGGTACTCCTTATTACAAGACTGAGTTGGTAAAGAAAACCTCAGAAGTTGCTGGTAAGGATGATCAATAAAATGATTACTATAAAAATATTTGAAAGTAAGTTAGGTACTTTATTGTTTCTTTAAGTAAGATGCATTGTGATAAAACATATATTTTCTTATTTATAGGAATATCTCGGGCTACTGTGTACAATATGCTCAAAGAGTACAACACAGAAGGTCGCCTGAAATCTCCCAGCCAACGAAAGCGCATGAAACATAATAAGTTTGACGATACGATATTTAGTGGAATAAGTAGAAAAAATCATTCCTTCTTCTTTAATAATGAGTTGGCAACCTTGGATAAGATATTGAAAGCAGAAGACAGTGATGAGTCTCTGCCAGATTTCAAGAGAAGCAGTTTGTATAGGTACAATAATTAAAGTAAGATTGTTGTACATCAAACGGAGCAGAAAATGTGCACTCATAGACAAGCAAGAGCTCATCTTATGGAGACTAAAATATCTTACTAAATTTCTTAACAATTTTTTATGCACCAAGCAGTGCCCCTCCCGCATTCAGTAGCATTATGATTTAGTTAAATACAAAAGTAAAACATAATTTCATTTATTTATTTTGTGAATATTGTATTTAAAATAACCGTTTATCATACAGGTCACACAAAAAGTTTTATATGGCAAGACACCCCTTGTTAAGTCCTCAAAAGAAGCACATCGGGTAGGTCTATCCACTGGATTAAAGAATCCAACAGAAAAAGGAAGACGGCTTATCATTGGTCATATTGGTATGTACTTGATTTCCTTGCTTTTGTAACAAAATATATAAAAAGCTTTATACAATTATTTTGTTGATTGTCCTCACCATTAACAAAAACCCCGTTGTTATTGACTATTAATAATATAAGTAATAATAAAAATATAACATTAAATTATAGTATATCTATGAGCTATTCACTTACCATCAGTTGGTCAAACGCGAGCCTATTATCAATAAAAAAAAAATATATAGCAGTGAATGTATATCGGTACGGAAAAATTGATTTGTTTTAATTGTATTTTATTTTTATTATTGACGCTATAGAGCTATCCACTCAGCTACGATGCCGCTTAATAATAATAAAAATATAACATTAAATTATAGTATATCTATGAGCTATTCACTTACCATCAGGTAGTCAAACGCGAGCCACATTATCAATAAAAATAAAAAATATATAGCAGTGAAAGTATATCGGTACGGAAAAAAAATTGATTTGTTTTAATTGTATTTTATTTCACAGGATCAACTGAAGGGTATTTAAAGGATGCTGGATTAATATTTGATGCAAAGAAAGGTGATGGAGATTACCACTCGGAAATGGACTCTTTCAACTTTGAAAAGTGGTTCAAATTAATTTTGGCCAAAATTGAGAGAGGCGCTGTAATTTTTATGGACAATGCGCCATATCACTCAAGGAAACTGGAAAAGCTGCTGATTACAGCCACACGAAAGGCAGGAGTGGTTAAAAACAAAAATATTCCTTTTGAGAAAAAAGACCTTAGAGCAAAATTAGAAAAAGTAAAAAATCATAAAACATTTCTACCAAAAATTTGTTGTAGATGAGAGCGTTACAGAGAAGGTCATTTCAGTAGTGCGCCTCCCACCCTACCACTGCAAGCTGAAACCGGTAGAATTAATATGGGCTCAAATGAAGGGGTATGTGGCCCAACATAATAAAACTTTTAAATTAGACGAGGTGAAACGGTTACTCCTACAAGCTCTGGAGATACTATTACACTAGAACGATGGCAGTCTTGCGTTGCTCATGTTGCACAAAGAAGAGGAAAAGTTTTGCCAACTTGATGGCATAAAGGATGATGTGGTAGAAAAATTTATTATAAACGTCGATTAAACTTCTTCATTTTCATAGTCTAATGACAGTGACTAAATTTAAATCATGAAGACGAAGAAGTTTCACCAACGTATTACACAATACGTTGGTGAAACTTCTTCATAGGTTATTTTAAATATAGTATTGTTAAAAAAAATGTATTTTATTTCCTTTACTCTTAAAACTGAAACCATCACGTGATCGGTGTTTCATTCATTCGTTTTGAACATATTTTTAAGTTTGTAATAATTATGTGATGAAGGTTTTATTATAAAAACAGCATAATTAAAAATAAAAAGTCACTTTTATGTCGTTTATTCAATTAGTCAAATAAAAAAAAAACATGACTTAGCTTTGAAATAAAATGATTTACATTCCTGGTTCTACGAGCCTCTTTTGTCTAATGGTATTTTAAATGGAGTAAAGTTACTTAGCTTTTCCCGAGGCTGGGCAGTTAATTGTTGAAGAGTTCTCCTGGTACTTCACCATCAGCTTCATTTTACCATATGCATTGTGACGAGCATATTGTGCTTAGTAACCATATTCAAGTAATCGAATAGGTACCCATTAAATACTTATTATTGAGTAGTTCCGGTGGCCATCTGTGGGCTTCATCATCAGTTCCACTTCACTAAATGGTATTTTTCGAATGCAAGTACACAAGTTACTATAAAAACACTCAAATCGCTATAGGTGTGCCTATAATATTTAATTCGCTCGATTTCTCCAGGATCCCATCATCAGATCCTGACTTGGTGACAATGGGACCACCTCTGAAGCCGCCTTCACCCCTTCAAACAAAAAAAGAATTTTCCAAATCGGTTCAGCCGTCTTCGAGTAATCGATGATCGACGATCGTACATAAAAAAAATATAAGCGTCCAATTGAGAACCTCCTCCTTTTTTAGAAGTCGGTTAAAAACAAGCACCTCTGTCAGCCTAAATGACAATATTAATTTAGGCTGACAGTGGTGCTTATTTCCTAGTATGTATCATAAGCAGTGATCGGAATAGGTAGAGCTATTTAAGTTCATTGACCGCAAACATTGATGTTAATATGGATATTCCACGGGATTCCGACTGATACTACGGGATTTGAATGAATTTCATTATTTTTGTCAATATGTATAAAAATGGTTTATGTAAGTCAATAAGCGCATGAGCGAATCTATTGATTATTTTAATTAAAATTTTATTGTAAATACAAATTGTTCTATTTGATAATGTTTTGATTTTCTGAGGAACAAATAATTTGTATGGTAATATGTTTTTGTACAACTTCAGAATAAAAATGTTTAAATGATTGTTGATTCTTGAATAAGAAATTGTTACTTAAAAAATGTATGTGGTTTAATGAATCAAGTTTATCTATTTATTATACTATCCTTAATTCCGTCCTTCTTATATTTACCCGTCAGAAAGGAAGTGTAATCTTTCACTAGTCCCAAAGGCGAGAATAGTTTTTTATGATTTTACTACTTAAAAACCAAATCCCGGGACTCGGGGAATATCCATATTATTCTAACCTATGGCAAGTACATAAAACAGCTCTACCTATTCCGATCTATGATCATAAGTCATAACAGTAAGAACATTGTTGCTCGCAGAGTTCTAAGAAATATTTAATTATTACGTGCTTTAACTTGCTCGAATGCACTACACAAATTACAGATACTATTTTATTAATAACTTGAATGGAAAAAACTAGGAGACAAATTTTTTCAATAACATACTTTTTATGTTAATTGTTTGTATGTAAACGTTAATAATCACTGGAAGTTCTGCTCCGACAAGCCTCTAATTATCGTCCTAAGTAAAAAAGAGAAAAGAATATGTATTAATCTATTGGTTCGAAGCTGTGCTAGTGCTATTTGGCATTTAACTTGATGGATTACAACAAAATGTATGCAGGATATGAATATTAATTAGTCTACTAATGTTAACTGATAAGGAATACGTATTCATGAATAAATACTTAAAACTATTAAATTCGTGATATTATAAGTATCGCAAACTGAAATTAATTCAATAAAACAGCATTGAAAAGTGTTTAAATCTAAATTTCATTTAGAAATCAGCTAGCAGACGTCCATTGCAAACATCTGTTTATTATTGCACATTAATGATTAAAATCGAATTATTTGAATAAGGTTTCTCGTGATATCGGACTTTTATTGGTTGAAACTGAAAGTGATTGGTTATAGTGATTCTTTGGATACTCTTTTCTGTGTATTTGAAAGGTAAAGAAAGAGTAAGCAAGCGAGACGATATTCACTTCCACGAGTACGACTTGCACGCTGTATATTGTGGGTGCCACAGAAAGCTGGACCTTGGAATTGGTAGGGTAGTTCGAAAATTAAAACATAAGAAATAGAAGCCAAGAACTTGGTTTAAGCTATATATTAAGCTTAGAATACAGAAAGAACCCTAGAAACTGCGTTCAACTGTAATTGCAAGCCGCGTTCTGTGTCCAAATACAAGACAAGCGTCCCCCGCTAGCCTCCCTTCCAACCCGCGTAATGTTGCTAGCTCAGACATTATTTGTCCGTTTTAGGGGTAAATTCTTCAGCAAGGAAGCTAAAATTTTAGATAGTTATGTTACATAGAAACATAATTTCATACACCCCTCCCCTTCCTCTCTTACACACATACACAGACACACACACCACAAATTTTGTAAATTTGTTTCGTATTCTTAATAGGTACTATGTTAGTCACATAGTACCTATTATGAATGTTATGCAATTCTAACAATATCATATACATAATTACATATACAAGGTGTAACAGATTAAGTGCAATACCTCAGACATTCAAATTAGAATATTAAATTATAAGTCTTAAATAAATTAATAGTTTAAAAAATACTAGAAAAACACGCTTTTATAAACGCACGTGAAAACAAATGTTGCTGTTTCTTTTTTTGTAGTTTTTGCCATATTATTCCCACGAGTAGTGAACAATTAAACGGTCGATCCCCCCAGAGGATTGAAAAGTGACATCTAATAAAAAAAAATCTATGGATGGTTAATCCATAGATTTATTTTTTGTAGATGTCACCTTCAAATCGGATCGGTAATTCAAAAAGGTTAAGAAAACCGATACCGGATTTTCTTTAGGTTTGTTATAACCTTGAAACCTGATCGTGTTCAAAGACCATTACGTGGCCTTTCTCACAAGTGCAAACACTACTATGATACGATATTCCATCATGGAATGCCAGTGCCTATCTTCCGGCTTCATCATCAGAGCTTGAAATCTAATCGTGGTCAAAGTTCATTACAAGACTTTTCTAAGAAATCCAAAACAGCTATAATACGATTTTCCATCATGAAGTTCCAGTTCATATCTTCCGGCTCCATCATCAGATCAGTTCGACAGTACCATATTATTGTATTGTCATCAGAACTACATACAGCTGCCAATTTTTATTACGCTACGACCCTTGGAAGATGGTTAAATTAGTTAAGTACCTAAGATTCCATTACATAGTTACATACAGATCGACCTAATAAAAGCGTGTTAACAACATCCGTAAATAAATAAATTAAAACCAAACCTAGACATTTTTCATAAAATAGGTATCCTTACTAAACGCAAAACTTATGTGCGTCATGAAATATCCTTACGCAGATGCATACACTCATGCAATATTAGCGGCCGACACGCACACGAGCGAATTTTCTTAAATTAAGGATTGTATTAATTTGTGATAATACTTTGTTTCCATTTTAAGACTTTTCCGTCAAAATTTAACACCTATTTTTTATGACGGAAAACGTTCCAGAAGCCGATTCTGAACCAACTATTTTCAGGAATTGCGTTTATTCTGTTACACGTTGTATACGGGTCGCACTGATAACCTTTATTTTTTCAAGTTGGCTAAAATATTTTTTGATGAAAGTAGTTATTAATATACTACAAAGAATAAAAGCCCTCAGTAGGTAATAAAAAGGGAAAATCAAAACTCTTATATTGACAACACTAACAAGATGGATGCATTATTCTCTTTGACAATTACAAACGAAACTATTTATTCAATCTATACTAATATTATAAAGCGGAAAAGTTTGTTAAACAATGTTTGTTTGTTTGTTTGCTTGAACGCGCTAATCTTCGAAAGTACTGGGTGGATTTGGATGAAATTTGGTATGGAAGTAGCTTGAAGCTTGAAGAAGGTTATAGGCTACTTTTTACCCGACTGCAAAAAAGGAGAGTTATGTTTTTACCGTTATAGAATCCACGGGAGCGAAGCCCCGCGTGAGTACTAGTAATTAAATAAGACGATAAGCGAATGCGCGAGATACTCGTGAAATGTGATCCCATCCTGTTTTTTTAGCCCCGCTGCATTTTTACAGGTAGGAACGACACAAGACGCCATAATTTAAATAAATTGGACACGGGTAAAACACGTCACGCGATATGACGTTCACAGAACAACTGATCGGCTGCGCGTCAAACTACTCCATTTAGGAGTAGTTTTTGTTGCTTCAGTATTAGGCGCGCTCGCGGCTTCTAGGGTTCTTTCTGTATTCTCGGCTTCTAGGGTTCTTTCTGTATTCTAAGATATTAGGCTTACAATATTAATGTTTTCTGACGTGCAATACGGCGTCTGAACAATATCAGGTTATTCTTTAACTTTACGAAATATTCATGTAGATAATTAACTTATAACCGCTTGTGTCGCATTTATGCGACACATATTTCCGTGCCCTATCGCTCGTGTCGTATTTCTACGACAGAGAACATACATGATTTTTTCGTTATATTTTCGTCTTATTAACTGCGTGGTACAACTAATACTATTATTAAATAGAGATATTAGTTACAACAATTAATTACTCAAAATTGTGTTTTGTAGCTCTAAGTATTGAAAAACTTAAAGAAAAATAAATAATTGGCAGCTTGGACTTTTCTTCGTTGTCTATCACGCACGTCGCATAAATGTAACCATAGGGATGCAATGCGCATTTCAAAAATGAAATAACAAACAGTTAAATAACCAGGTATAATAGGTATAATAATTCAGCTTAAAATAAACAGTGTCATTCGAAATAAAGTTTATTTAACGTAGTGCCCTGTGTTATTAACTATTTTACTTATTAATCATAAGAAAAATAGCCCTCAGGGTCTTTGTATACTGACAACATTTGATGTTAGTTCCATCCCTAGACGCCTATGTTTGCAACACATTTCTCTAGTCAGTCTAGCGCGGCTGTCGCATTAATAAGACCACTGCCTACGTCACAAACGGATCAAAGTATTGGAAATTTCCTTTAATAACGTTCATGGGTATTTGTGAATTGTCGATAAAATAGTTACATTTCAATAATGCCGACTACTGAGTAATTATTAAGAAAATTAGAAGGTGACGAAGATTAAACAATTGTGATATAAGGATTTAACCATTGCTATTGTAGGTAGATTTATAAAAAAAGAATAAAGTATTTACTTAACCATTCGATTAACAAGAGATTATTGTGATGTAAACAAGTCAAATTTAGTAAGGATAAAGAATTGTAATACGAAGAATCAGGAACTGGTATAAACATTTACTTGGTAGCTTAAAGATGTACGATTGTGATACGAAGAAAGTGATGAGGGTGGTTAAAGGCTAATTTAAAACAAAAACATAAAAAACTTTTTGACTATTTTTATCGATACAATGATTTCTCCTCCTTATTTATTTTACAGATTTATAGCCGCGCGCTAGGGGCACGGCAATTCAGATTTAGCCAAGCGCTAACCTAACCTTTTGTTAAGTAAGAGTTCCGTTTCAACTTTGGAGTCCAATAAACTATTCAGAATTCTTAATAGCTTTAACAAATATAAAATACCTGCGGTAGCCTAATGGACAAAATTAGACTATAATTTAAATTATTTCTAAAGAATTATAAAAAAAATGCTTTCTGCAATCCTTTACCAAATAAACTGTAATTTCCTATTTCTCTGTCCGCATCACCTGCGTTAAAAGGGACTTCATAGTTTTCGCTTCACGTATTAACCCTACATGGCTCAATATTCTTTTTTCTGTGTTAGCAGTTAGGAAAAAATAACGAAAAACATCAAAACCAAATATGTAGTTTACGAGAAAACCAGCTTTTTATTTCAGTTCCACATATGGTACACTGAGGCTTAACTAAATTTTTGGCACTGAAATAGAACTTTGGAATCAAATATTTATAAAATTATTCCAAAGTTCTATTTTAGTTAACATTTGAATAATGTTGAAGTGTAACTTAACAAATTAAATGAACATAAATTAAAAATATCATTGACAAAATAAAATATGTATTTATATTTTAAATAAAAGTACCTATTGGTGAGTTTGAAAACAATTACTATCTTTATTGAGGCAGAGTTCAACTCGAAGTTTTTCACACGATATTTTTTCTTTTACTTAGGGGTGTTTACAAAGTTGCCTTTTTGGACCCCAAATAGGAAAATGCTCGAACTCGTCATACCTCTTTTTTAGATATACTTAGACATTTCTTTTTCAGAGTTTCCAATATTGACCTTATTTTATGTGAACGATCATGCCCCTGAGTACCTGAGGGTGGTTGCGTGGTATTATCATTGAAATTCAGAAACTGAATTTGTTGAAATGATATAGCGACATTGTCATAGTCAAGTGCCCAATACATTAGAATATTTGACAATGGTAACAAGCTCATAATCGGATAGACACCTGAAAACTTTTCTCGTTCACCAACTGAGATATATAATGGTTTCAGGCATTTTTTACACTAGTCTACAATGTGTCCCAGTACCTAGATCTTCATCAAAAAGCTATGAAAAATATCGATGAGGGGATACAAATTCTATAATTAATTGGTGATTGTAAGTTTACATTTCCAGCAAACTGTAAATGTGGTGATTGAAAAGATTTTTTCCAAATAGACTTCATTTTCTTTCTTTTGATAACAGACGCAGTCATGTTGTATATTTTTTTGTTAATCGAATCGGGAGATTCAGGTGATTATCTCATGCCACCTGAAGTTCTCGCTGAAGTCACACTTGAAGTACTAAGCTTAGGGCATGTTATTCGCTGCTCCCTTGATTAATGAATATCTTCATTAACGAAAGATAAACATACGTTTCTGCGGTGATGTTTCCATATCGCTATGGATTCTGAAAAATAACTGAGGGTAGACTGAATAATTCCCGTGTCTTCATCATTTCTAGCTTCAGAGAGGTCTTCGCCATTTTCATTACTTGATGGTATAAACAAAAAATCTTCGATATCGCCATCATACAATCGTTTGCTCGACATAATTAGTAACAACTAATCGTATTCGTAAGTACACTTCTCATAAGTCCGTATTCGTTAAAATGAACGCTAAAGCTCAACGTACCGCATGTGGAACATAGATAAAAATACGATTTATTAATAGAATAATAGAAAAAACAACTTACATCTGCAAAATAAATACTTTCTTACTACACGTAATATTTTTTCCGGGTCAAAATCTTATTGGAACGGTATTTTATTATTTTTTTAATTAACACAAACCTCAAACTCATACCTTCGGTAAAATATTCGCAGTTTACTGACAGTAATCGGATCAGTAATGACGTCTATACGCAGTTGTTAACGTTATATCATTGATATATTTGTGGTGTACCCTCAAAGACAAAAAGATGTCACCACTAATATTTTTTAAAGCTGTAGGAACCATAAAAGTGGTTGTCCCGCATATGGTACTGGGAGCCTTGTAGGGTTAATAAATAGATACTTACTATACATTTTTTTTATTAGTGATGAGCCCACTCTTGACCCTAATCTCGCCTGATCGTAAGCGATAGATGAGGTCTACGATGGAACGAGCGAGCCCAGAAGATACCTATTCACTCTTGCTTTAAAGGCTGAAGGTGAAGGCATGCATAAGTGGCAGGGAACACAGAAGCCGGCAGAGAGTTCCACAGCTTGGCTGTGCGTACTATAAATGTGGATGAAAAGCACTTAGTGCGACAAGACGGTATATCAACCAAGTGTGGATGGTACCCAGCAGTGCGTCTGGTAGTCCGGTAGTGAAAGGGAGATGGAGGGATCAGGTCATGGAGCTCCTGCGGACACTCCCCGTAGTACAATCTGTAGAAGATCGACATGCAAGAAACGTTTCGCCGATGTGTCAAGCTGTGAAGCTTGCCCGCTAGCGCCTCGTCACCTATAAGCTTTTTGGCTCTGCGCTCGATCGAGTCCAGTGCAGCAAGTTGGTATTTTGCAGAGCCATCCCACAAGTGGCTGCAATACTCCACGCAGAAACGGACTTGTGCTTTATACATATTTAGAAGCTGTCCAGGCGTGAAGTACCTCCTCACCTTGTGCAAGATACCCAGCTTTTTTGCTGTAGTCTGAGCTACATGAGCAAATTCAATTAAAAACAAACAAGTAATAATATATTTTTTTAAACATCAACACTTGACTCATTCGTGCTCCACGAAGCATGTGATTTGGTCGCGAAGACCTAGCTTATGAATGAATAAATATATGAAAATCTTTTAAAGCAACTGTTTGAATTTCTATAATGAAGGTATACGAGCTGAACGAAGCCTGAAGCACATTAAGCAGTTGTTCCCGACTGTCGTTTGTCAGTCAGACAGAAGTTACGGTACAGAAAGTCTGACACTAGTCTTGTCAAAGGTTATCGCGGTAACACTTGCTTCACACTAGGTTGTGGAGGTCCGATAGGCAGATACAGTCGCTCCATGTAAAACGCAAGTAACTTAGAACATTGTGTAACCTAATAATTTTTTGACGATTTTCAATGGGCCTTGTAGTTTTAACAGCAGATTAAAAATTAGAACAATCATTGTTCTCATTTAACATCCACCTCGTTCTCAAGAACGGTTAAGCAATAATTCTAACATGATTAATTAACAAAAAACATCAGACAAAAAACTAGGAAGCACGACCTTGACGAAAAACATACTTCTTTGAATACAATTCGTGATAAAAACATAAAACTCTGCATACTACGAATTGTGTACTAAAATAGAGTGTGTGTAAATGTCTAAGTGGGAAAATATACGGCACCGGGTATGATTAACAGTCGAATTAGCTGTTCCTGGATACCTAAATCAAGGAAATTACTTGTAATCGCCTATAATAACCTTCGATATTTTAAGATAGCTGTTGTTAGAAATGTATCCGTTATAATAGGTACATAAATAGTTTTCATAACGAGGTAGAGCCGAGTCTAGAATTTGTTGTGAAAACTATGGGAAATTGTATATTGGGAACATGGTGAAAAACACTGTGGTTTTAGGCCAGAAATAATAAATATGAAGTATCACCTAGACTAGATTGTTTTTGATTGCTATTGTATGTTTTTAAAATATTTCTTTTAGACGAGCTTGTAGCTAAATAATAACAGCCGGACGGATTGATCTTTTACGTTAAGCAACGCTTGCCGAGGTGAGGCCTTGGATGGGTCTTAACATATCAAGCCACCCCGTGACTCAGAAAGGTCGTTAAACTGTTGATCCCGTCTGTCGTTAGCACATCTTTTACAGTCGTTATGTGTCGGCAGCCCAAAAACCTGTCACCAGTCTTGCCAAGGAGTTCGTGTCGCCCAGCTACTGGGTTGTGGAGTCACTCCATGTAAAACACTAGTGCATCTGGATAGACTGGAAGCCAGTCCATAGTAGGGGAAAGGCTAAGCTGATGATTAATTACCTAAACGAGCATTGTATAATGCTTGCTCAACAAACACACCTAAGTAGACATTGAAATCTCGAAGAGGATGGATCCTGCCTGCCTAAATAAGAGAAGGACCCAGGCGCAACTGAGGGTATGAATTCACATAAACAGCATATTATTATATAACTATGGAAAGCGTGGCTAATAGACACAACTAATTTCGTACGCCCAAAATAATTACCATAATATTGTTATAATTATGTAAATAAAGGCCATTTGAATTTGATATTCTCCTGTCTACCTGCATACTATTCCCTTTCGTTAAGGGTTCCTATTGATTTGTATTCAGACTATTTTTGTAATTTTATAATTTAATACATGAATATGTTTCCAGTCTGTATGATAATCCTATATAATAAAAGTGTTCTGAAGACATTATTTTATATTTAAGTCCAACATATTTCAAGACAAAGAAAATGATCTATGATCCTCTTTAAACAGACACTACAATAATGAAAACTGTAGTTCAATATTTTTAATTGTGCCTCATTTTTCCTTAATATTTAAAATTATTGAAAAAGAGATGACAATATTGTGACTTATGACGACATATAGAGCCATTATTTATTATTCCAACATTTTGTTTTCAATTAACGAATAATACATGGACTCTACGAAATGCATAACCTTTTTAATTTCACACGTTACGTTACGGTCCTGTTTCGAAAAAGGAATGGCTTTATCACTGTAGGATATAATTATATAAGTGTGGAGGCGCATCGCAAGGGCTGCTTTATCTAGAAAAAAGTCACCATCCTCAACCACAACTATTCTGTCAAGAATGCACGACTAAGGAAGAGGAGAGAGGATCACTGTATAAAAGTAAGTAAAGGTGTATACGAAAAGAGATTTAAGTAGGTTATTAGACAATAACATACTTAGTTCTCTTAGTTCATAGACATGAATTAATGCATTAAGACAACATTTTGACAAGACATCAAAGTACTAAGAGCCTGCAACGGTTACAGTAGAAACCGTACAGTAGATTCCATCTCAAACTCGCTTAATCTATTCAGTTGAAAGTCAGTACAGTTGAATAGACGGCGACGAGTTTAACGTAGCAGGTGTGGGGTCTGGGGGCGTCACACCTTGAGTGCGGCCGGTAGCATTAAGCGCTCGTCCCAGATCAGCCACCGATCCGGACATGATTGACAACTTAAAGTGGATAACTGCGGGTTTAACGTAAATATTGTGACATTTTAACAGATTGGTCAACGCTTCAGTATTAAAAATAAAATAAAAACAAATTATTTCACCAAAAAATGTTTCATACACAAACACAAAGTAGTTTACAGTCTTATTATACAGATACAGCGCCTAATGGTACTTGTACTTCATGATTTTTGAGAACCTGTGCATCCAAATTAACTCGCTAATGAATAAAATTATTAGATTAATGTGAATATCTTTAGCAAAATATAATATTAATTATATAATATAATAATCAGTTACTATTATCTAACACGTGCAATGATTTTTCGAGGTAAATAACACAGACTCTCGGTGCTCCAAAAGGGTAAATAATATATTTTTAGTTCTAGTATTTAATTGAGTCTGCTGTGAGTTTGACCCATTTAAGTACAAAAATTAAATGGAATGCATCGAACCAGAAACCACTCAGATACGGTGGCACGGCGGAAATGGCAGGGTACAATAGAAGCTAGGTATAGTGAAGTCGTACCTAATCAGCGAACAACACCATCATCTCAACTCACGGCTCGCTTATAACTCATAAAATTCGCTTATAACGTATAATAATTTCATAACTATGACTGACAAGGTTAACATATCTAATTCTTTTCTTGTACCCACTATTTACTTGCATACCCATGTGATGGTTAACTATGGAGAACTATATTATTCATTTAAAAAAAACATCAATGTATTTTTTTTAACCAAGTTTGCAAATTAATAAATAGATTTATGATTAAAATTAATAAGTGAAAGAGTTAATCACTTTCGTTCGCTAAACGACGATAGGTTACTGTAAAAACGCTGTAAAAACGCGACATATCTATGGCAAATAGAGATAGAGTTCTACAAACAGTTATACGAAACTGTTTTATTATTTACTGTATTTATTTATTATATTACCCGAAAGTAAATACACTAAATTCACTAATAATCTAACCCCCAGTATTGTCTATATATTACAATTACAAAACCACCTATATATTTGTACCCAGTTGTGCCAAAATGTTCCAACCCACAGTAAACATATTTTGAGCTATTTAAGTTTCAGCATTTTTTTCCCTTATAGACATTTTGATTTTGTTGCACATAAGGTTAGTAGGTAGGTTTCCCTAGGGAACAGATACCAAAGTGACTTTTTGCTGCATGAAAATAAGACTAATTTTAGGTAGATTGGTACAGATAACTTGATACTGTGAATTAGTTGGACAGAACATTTTGGCACAACTGGATCCATTTATGAATCAGGTGTCTAATCTATACTAATATTATAAAGAGGTAAAATTTGTAAGTTTGTAAATTGTAAGTTTGTATGTAGGGGGTAATCTCTGAAACTACCGAACCGATTTTGAATTTTTTTTCGCTTACATGTAGCTGCATTATCCCTGAGTGCAATAAATTATCTTTATATCATGAATATTAGCTGAGCTATTATAATCTTTGTCAAGCAAGTCGGCGACGGGATCCCGTGGAATATTTTCGACTTCTACGCGGATGAAGTCGCGGGCAGAAGCTAGTGTATTAGATATTAAGAGGGTATAACATCGGGTAATCGTATTATTGTATGTATGTCGTCAATTCAGCGCACAATCTTCGCATAATCGGTGTAATATTAACGGATCTGTGACCGCACTGAACCGAATGCTATTAGCAGCAGGTGGATACTGTCTTCTTGCCTGCTTAAGACGCGTATTACGCCATTCATAAGCAGCCTATTAATTGGTAAGATCAGACGATACACAGACGTTATTAGGTACGCAATATCAGTAGCTCAGCTAACACCGAATATTGGATAACACTAATGTTACTCGTATTGTTATAGTAAGCAACATTGGAGTAGTTTTTTTGTGTTCGGGGGACAAATCATCTAATATCCCTTTCTGGGTGGAGCGAAAGGGTGTGTCAGTCTTCTACTGACTTAAAACCATCCAACTAACCATGCTACATCAGTTGCCTTTGCGCTCCGGGGCCGCGGTATCTCGTTACAATATTCCCGCAACCCCGGCAGGCAATGAAAGATGGAGTTAGACAAGGATAGACACACTGAATATTACAAAACACGCAATAGACTTAGAATTTGCTTAAAACTGTTTATGATTTGGTCCCGTATTTTCGCCTCCGGACCATTTTGGAATGCAATATAATTGTAATAAACCTGTCAAGGCAATAGGTTGTAGATTTCTGTTTCTGAAATTGGGTTATTTCGATAGTTGCTTATCAAGTTGTGTTTCGCTTTATTTATGATCGATCGATTTATCTTGATAACTGTCTACAGTAACTGCATAACACACATTGTTTCTATCGTCTTGCTTGCATAAAGTGACTTAAGTACGGTCGGCCAAGAAAGTGGTGTACCAGTTTTGATTTAGTTTCCCGGTCATCGAAAATTACAACAAGGTTCGTTATAAAAAGATATTACTGAAAGAGACAACATTATCATGACGTAAACCTATGTATTTAGTATTCATACGTCATATGTCACATATAAGTACATGACATTTTAACCTTTAGTATAAATGAAAAGGACATTAGTTTCTACAAAGCAATTGAAATGTTTCCAAACAAAAGTAATAAAAACTATTTAGACAACCGAATTCCATTTGAAAAAGAAAACTGACAATTGACATTTTGTCAAATATATGCAAAAAATCGATATATTTTCCGTGTTATTTTTCAATCAACTGCATATAAAATCATCTCAATGCCGGCCAACTTGACCATTGCCGAAAGAGCACAAATAATTGCCCAATTTAATGAGGGAAGCAGTATCAGTGCGATATCTCGGAATTTGAATATATCGAGGCGTTCTGTCCGCTTTTGGATTCGTCGTGAAGGAGAGGAGGGAAGTTTGTTGGATCACAGAAGAAGTGGTCGCCGGCCTGCACTCTCCAATAACGATAGAGAATTCATGAGACGGGAATATGAAATCAATGGTTTTAAGCCCACAAAACATTTTGCGGAGATGTTCGATGTGAGTGCCCAAACAATAAGGAATCATCTACATTACATGGGGTTGCACCACAGGCATTACGCCAAGAAAATATATTTGACGGATGCTCACAGACTTGCTCGTCTGAACTTCGCCAGAGAGCACTTAGAGTTTGATTGGTCTAATACAGTGTTTTGTGATGAAAAAACGTTTAAATCCAGTCAGCATGGACGTCTTCACCTTTGGCGATATAATTCAACACGGTATAAAGATGATCATGTAATCCCAAATAGAGAATCAGGTCGAATTTCCGTAAATATTTGGGGCTGGATGAGTACGGATGGTGTAGGAGAATTGTGTTCTCTACCTCCTCGAGCGACGGCTGTAAATTATATCGACGTGCTTCAGAATGCAATGCTACCGACAGTCCGTAATGTTTACCCGGAGAACGAAGTGCCACAATTTGATTTTGTTCAAGATAATTGTTCAATTCATAATGCGAGGATCGTAAGAGCCTGGTTTCGTTCACACACTGACGTAAGGGTAATTCAGTGGCCCTCAAGATCGCCGGACCTCAACCCGATAGAAAATCTTTGGGGCCTTATGGTCCAACGATGGTCGCATCAAAATGAAAGAACCAAACAAGCTCTTATTAGTCACTGTAATTATATCTGGGAGGAAATGCGGGGAACCGATATTTGCTCACGGCTTGTTGGTTCAATGAGGTCTCGTCTTTTAGAGGTTATAGAGGCCAACGGCGGTTACACCCGTTTCTAATTTTTAAAAATTTTCAATATCTTCTAAATATTACTATATATGCTATGTTTTTGTTTGTTATAAGTATTTTAAAATTGATTGTAGAAATTTAATAAAAGGATAAATCTATTTTTAGCTTGTTTTTTATTGATATTGTAATTACAAGTTTACAGAAATTGTAGGTTTGTGGACTCGCCTTGTGCCTTTACAATTTTATGTAACTTGTTGATTACAATTCTGAATTTGTAGATACAATTTAGTCATCAAAATCTACAGCCCCCCGCCGTTGATTTTACGACGTCATTGGTTCTATTTGTAGATACAATTTTGTCATCAAAATCTACAGCCCCCCGCCGTTGATTTTACGACGTCATTGGTTCCCTAAGAACAGCTGTCACGTTACAAACAGTAATAGTCGTTATCAATAATCAGATAAAGACAGCAATAGAAGTTGTCAGATCGATCTGCAAGCGAAACTAATCTTTATCACCTATGAATCTGCAAGCGATATTCAACCTTAGGGTGGTACACCACTTTCTTGGCCGACTGTACATGAAATAATATACATATAAATATTAAAATATACCAAAATCTGTACTATCTATACTAATATTATAAAGCGGAAAAGTTTGTTAGTTTGTTTGTTTGTTTGCTTGAACGCGCTAATCTTCGAAAGTACTGGGTGGATTTGGATGAAATTTGGTATGGAAGTAGCTTAAAGCTTGAGGAAGGTTATAGGCTACTTTTTACCCGACTGCAAAAAAGGAGAGTTATGTTTTTACCGTGATAGAATCCACGGGAGCGAAGCCCCGCGAGAGTACTAGTAATATTATAAAGCGGAAAAGTTTGTTTGTTTGTTTGTTTGCTTGAACGCGCTAATCTTCGGAAGTACTGGGTGGATTTCAAAAATTATTTTTGATTATGATAAGCAGTTTCATGAGGAAGGCTATAGGCTATCTAACATTACGTTACTCCTCTCGGTTTACCTAAAATAAAGGTATTGGTGAAGTAAGTCGGAAGAAAATATGCTGCTAAATTACTATAATCGCGTGAGCTGGCGAAATGCTGAGATATACCTACGTAAAGATCATGTACTACAAAAACGTAGGGTTTATGTAGATCTAAAAAAAGTCCGCGGTACTACATATCTAACTTTTATAAATAATCCAGAATAAGGCAAATTATGTAAAGAAAATATTTAAAAAATAAGGCATGACTTTGTAGTATTATTATTATGCGGCCATGTTAATATTTGCGTTCGAAAGTAATTTCATCATCAAGACAATTTTATGAAGATTATCTTTGCCTTTTACAGTATATAATTTGGACTTATAGTTTAGGAGAAAATATAAAATTAAAATTATTCAACAACGCTATCCACCGAAACGGCCGCGGCGGCCCGCGGATGCACGACGCGTCGAGCATGACTCGCGTACTCTACCATTCCGCGATAGATACCGCACGGATAGTGAACCTTACCTTGGTTTCATTTCGACTTCTTGGCTAAGAGACTTCCTATGTAAAATTGTTTCAGCTTCTTTTACGTCAGATGTGTATTTTTGTATCTATACATTTGAATAATTATATTTTACTTTCTCTTTAGTTGAATAAGTAATTTTGATAGGGTGTTGTTTTGTTCATCCCATTTTTTTATGTCATCGTTCAGTTTAAAGGTATGTTGTAACGAGATACCGCGGCCCCGGAAGGCAAGGGTAGCTGAAGTAACTGGGTGAGCTTATAGTCAGTAGAAGTCTGAAAGTCCTTCTCGCTCCACTTAGAGCGATAGAAGTCATTCGATAATTTTCCCACCCGAAAAAAGGAGTCAGACATTCAACGTTGGCATAGTTTTAAAGCGATGTTGTTAGGATTCCTTAGCCGAATAGCAAAAAAACGGAACCCTTATACTATTTATCATATCTATCTGGCCGTCTTTCCGTATGTCACAGTAATTTTATTCTGAAACTATTAAGACTACCGAGTTGAAACTTGATATATAGATGTATTCTGCAAACCGCTTTCCGATTTTTATACAAAAATAATGTAAGAAAAACATTAAGGGGAGGCTCCCCATACATGGAACTAGAACTAAAAATTTTTTTACATCATGCCTGTACGCCTATGCGGGTGTCGGCGTCTATAGATAGATCTTTAAAAAAACTTTTTACCAAAAAATTAAACCGACTCCAAAAAAACACTGCAAAGTGAAAAATAACTTTAATTTTGGTAGTCGGTGTCTTTAGTTTTCTATTTTCGTTTTTGGCACCGACTTCCGAAATTAAAGTTATTTTTCACTTTGCAGTGTTTTTTTGGAGTCGGTTTAATTTTTTGGTAAAAAGTTTTTATTTCACTCTTTTAAGTTGGTCTATTTTTAATTTACCTAGTTACAAGAGCCTAAATGTTAACTACTTCTAACCTTTTACAAAATATTGTTTTTCCCAATGCTGGGCCGTTAATTGTTGAGGAGTTCTCCTGGTACTTCACCATCAGCTCTACATCACCATATGCATTGTGACGAGCATAAAGTGCTTAACATCCGTATTCAAGTAATCGAATCGCAATCGACTCAATACTTATTATTGAGTAGTTTCGGCGGCCATCTGTGGTCTTCATCATCAGTTCCACTTCCTCAAATGGTACTTTTTGAGAGCAACTGCACAAGTAACTATAATAAATACCCAAAACGTCATAGGTGTGCCTATAATATTTGAAGAGTTCCCTCGATTTCTCCAGGATCCCATCATCAGATCCTGACGTTTACGAAATTGGGACCAATTTCGAAGTATACCCTTTCAACCAAAAAAAGAATTTTCTAAATCGGTCCAGCCGTCTTCGAGTAATCGATGATCAAACATAAAAAAGAAAAAATATATATATATATATATATATATATACGCGTCGAATTGATAACCTCCTCTTTTTGTCGTCGGTTGAAAATGATATTGAGGTTCATATAATCATTTTTGTCAAAGTCAATCGTTTGAAAGATAATACAAACATCTATGCCAGCAAGCATAGCTACGGAATTCTTCATGGGCGAGTCAATTGAAAGATATACGCTTCCAAAGTGGTAAAATGTGTTTCACCCCCCACCCCCCTCTTACTTTTATAATAATGGAGTCAAAAACCAAAACAAAATATATGCTATAGATCTTAATAAAAATTTCAATTAAAATTGGTTTGAACGAGATCGGGTCAGCAGTTTTTGAGATATAGCACATTTCATAAAACCGCAAATATTACTTTGTATTTCATACAAACACTATGAAAAACAAAATTATTTGGCGTAGTTACTACGGAACCTTTCATGGGCGAGTCTGACTCGCAATTGGCCAATTTTTTTTTCATATGGTCAATTACATGTTGCTTTATCTAGATCCGGATTCATCATGCAGAGAAAACCAATAGGTATTCTCAATTCAATTCTCAATTCTTTATTGCGTACCATAATGTTACATAGTTGTTATGCATAGTTATATAAGTCACAATTATGGACCCTGTCGGGCACAGCATAAACCAATGTAGGAGAGAGGAGGAAGAACACTGCGTGTTGAATGTGATACTTTTTTAAATTATTTAATTATTCATTATAGTAATTAGTAAGGTATGTTGCTAATACGTCATTGTGTTTAAATATATATTATGTATGTATATTTAGTTACTAAATAACATTTTAAAACCATTTATTTTATTAACTATTTATTTACTATATATTATTATTTATTGCATCAATTTTGTCCGTACAGTAGTTTTATTTATCTTTTGGCATATCATTTATAGCACCTATACTTACATTGTAATTTATAAAATAGAAAATTTATCATTAAAGTATTCGCTTATAGTATAGTAGCATTTCGTTATAAGGAAAAGCTTCAATTTATTAATAAATACGTTATATTTGCTAATATTCTTTATTGTTTCGGGTAATTTGTTATAAATTTTTATGGACATGACAAAGGTACTATTAGAATGTATTTTTAGACGTGATGTTGGTAAGTTTAATCTATTTTTATGTCTTAAAGTAATTTTTGTTCGTATGTCTTCTCTTTTTGTAAAGAAATCGGGGTACTTGCGCACGAACTTACAAATTTCAAATATATAGAGACAGGGTAGGGATAAAATCTTAAGTTCCTGAAAGTAGGGTTTACAGCTATCGTCGGCTTCGATATTAACTAGGATTCTAATTGGTTTTTTTTTGTAGGGTAAATAGTGTGGGTGCGTCAGTACTGTTGCCCCATAGAATGACTCCGTACTTGAGCCATGCATAGGCGTACGCGTAGTACGTTGCTAATGCGGTTTTTAGGTCTGTGGTTTTTTTGATCTCGCGGAGGGCGTATGAAAATTTTGATATTTTAGCTCTTACTTTCTGAAAATGTGACTTCCAATTTATATGCGTATCAATGTTTATGCCTAATAGGGTGAATTTATCAACTACTTCTAATTTATTATTTTTAAAGCTAAAGTTTATATTTATTTCTGTTTTTTGGCGGGGATGGAATGCTATTATTTTAGTTTTATTGAAGTTGATTTCTAGGTTATTTTCAGTCATCCAATTAATTGTAGAATTTAGTATGGTATTTAATTTCTCATTTAAATTCGAGTTATCTTCGCATGAGGTTAGTATAGATACGTCGTCCGCGAATAGGACGCATGACTCATTTATATTATTTGGAAGATCGTTTACGTAAACAAGAAATAAGAAACACCCTATTACGCTGCCTTGGGGGATTGAAGCGGTGATTTGTTTGCAGTCTGATCTAATTAGCTGTATTTCATTTTTTATATTGTTATAATATTCGATTTCCACGATTTGTTTCCTATGTTTCAAATAGGATACAAACCAGTCATAACATTTCCCGCGGAGGCCTATACTATATAGTTTATTTAATAATATGTCAAATTGTACTTTGTCGTATGCTTTGGTCATATCCAGGAGTAGTCCTATCGCGTACTTTTTATTGTTAATGATATCAAGTGCTTTTTGAATATATTTGTAAACGGCCAAGACGGTGGAACGGTTTTTTCGAAACCCGTATTGGCAGTCATTAAATATGTGATATTTTTCGCAAAACGCATATACTCTATTGCACATGGCTTTTTCAAATATTTTGGAAGCTGTCGGTAAGATGGCAATGGGGCGGTAATTGTTGGGATCTGTTTTAGATTCTTTTTTGTGAATAGGTTTTATAAGAGCTTTTTTTAAGAGGTTTGGGAAAACTCCTTTTTCGAATGATTGGTTTAATAATATATGAAATGGTAATGTTAGTTCGTCTGCACATTGCCTTAATAAGGCAGGTGGAAGTTCATCAACGCCATGACTGCTTTTGTTTTTCAGGTTTTTTATTAATAGGTTAACTTCGCAAGGATCAATTGGATTAAGGAAGATTGTATTCTCTGTAGGACACACAAAAGAAGATCTTTTCGGTTTACAGGTTGAGTTGATCGTTGTTTCCCCGATTGAAGCAAAAAAATCATTAAAAATGTTTGCTACCTCATTAGGTTCAGAAGTACATACTAATACCAATAAAATATATACCGAAATACTCTAAATGTATTCTTGACAATATGATTAAATTAAACTATATTTACTTCGCGATTCTCTATCCAGTGCGAATTAGATTGACGCATAAAATTACACATTAATAATAGTAGTAGAATTCTACGCGGGTGAAACCGCGGGGCACAGCTAGTATATATAGTGGAAAAAGTAGCATCAGCTGTGAAAGATTCGAGAAAAAACAGTCACAAAATTGGTGCCAAGCCATCGTAACCGGCGACAGTAAACTATCTATAATGGAAAAGAGTGTGGAGAGTTGGAGATATAACTAATTGGGCAAAGATTGCTTAAGAGAGCACAAATCAAAAGTTTCCAAATTTCCATTTTCAGATTCGACTATCTTTAGTCCTGAAGTTAGGACACAGCATGTCCATTATACTAATAAATAACAAATCTACACGGGGCGCAATCCATTCTAAATTATTCAAATAATGAGTGTTCAAAAAATTTTACAACACAATAATGTACACAAATAAACATTAATTTTCTTACTCGAGAAAATGATTTGCAACGATTTCGGCGCAAAAGCGACGCGTGCGCAGTCGTCAGCGGTCCGCTCAAGTTAATATTATTATTACTCATCCCAACACGCGACAACATAATGAAGATAAAAGATCATTGTGTCACCTAAGATGCTATTATTATACGAGTAATGAATTTGCTTTGTAAGTAAACAATTATAATTCTAATTATTACTAGACTACGATTTATATTATGTTTTGTGTCTTAGTCACGGAGACTTAGCAAGATTTTTATTAATATGGAAGCAGTCGATTCACAAGATTTTTACAGTGAGAAAAATAATTTTCAATGATATTATAGGCTTCTCACGCCATTTAATGTAAAAAAGTTAGTATATTATATTTACGGCGACGTTATTCTGACACCTTTCTACTATTGCCTCTATCAGTAGAACATGAGTTTTTTCGCTCGCAATATTTTCACGTAGGAAGGTGCATGGTTTATTTAATGACTTTCAAACTGCTATGTTCCCACTAGTGATGCAACGAATACGAATATTCGTATTCGCCGAATAGTAGACATTTACCGAATATTCGTATTCGGCGAATACTAATACGAATATTTAAAAACTAATATTTATGTACGCAACTCTATTTACTGCAGATTTGAAAAATTTCCATGTCTGAAAAAACTCGCCCAAAAATATTTTTCACTGAAGCCATGTAAAGTCGCCTCGGAAAGACTTTTTTCAACGGCTGGGAACAACCAAACGGAAAAAAGAAATCGTCTAAAACCAGAAAATCTACAAATTTTATGTTTTTTAAATAAAAATTTGCCTGTTGTAAATTTTAATTATTAGAAGAGTAAACATTCATCAAATAAATATGTCTTTTATTACCATGGCGAGATATTCGTATTCGTATTCGCCGAATAGTAGGTTAAATATTTGTATTCGTATTCGTAAAAGTAGTATTCGTTGCATCACTAGTTCCCACCGATTACTATCCGATAGACAGATTAGCACGTGAGCAGCAGTCACCTTAATGCGCTGTCATTAATAGTTTCCTCTGACACCGAGACTCCCCACATCGCCCTATGTATCTAATGTAAACAAGCTGCAACTGATATGCAAGTGTTTGTGTTATCATGTGTCTGTCTTCTTTTCAATGACAAAGCATGACATACAGGAGTAGACTTCCTGGTACCATTTGTACATATTAAATTGTTGCATTATTATTCAAAAGATATCTTATCAGTTGCGAAGACTGCGTTGAGCAAATTTGAATGTTTGCACTCTGGCACCTCGTAACGATCAAAATCGATTGGTCCTGGTTGAAAGTTAGTCATGGATTTTTCTCTTAAGAGCGAGGTAATATCTTGATGTTCATGACCATTATAAGAGATGATTGAAATATTGCCTACGATAAGAGCAACTCTCTTAGTATTCATCCAGCGTTGTGTCATCGGACTGTGTCTGTGAGTCAAAGGTTAAAATAGGTATATTCTACGTCGTGTGCCTACGGCAGTTATGCTTACAAGTTGCTTGCAAACAGCTGACATATTTTCCAATCGTTTCGAATAACACAAAGTGCAAACAAAACTGAAAAAAGTAAATAAGTTACCGATTTAATCAATGATTTTTACAAGCGTTATTAAATACCTAAAGCAGTAGCATGATTTCATCGCTATAAAAAATTACATTACGTCATCACAATTACATACAACCTCTTTGCAAACGGTACATGTACAAATATTCAGTTAAAGTAACACAGCACGGGTCTGGAGGAAGACTGAATTGCACATAATTTAACTAGATTTAAATAAATTATTGCTCAACTGAGAATTAAATTGTAAAACAAAAACCACAGTGGCCCTTTTGTGTCAATTCACGTAGAAGATTATGCTCCGCTCTCAATTATTCGATAAGCTATCGTGTTCGGATACCATTTTATTTTCAGAACTAGAATGATATCGGTATCAGTATGATACTAATAGGATGAATGCACTTACTTGTTTCACATAACATAACATTAGAGTCAAGTGTCTAATAAGAAACTTATATTTCTTTAGCTATGCTATTTATTGACTAAGATAATCAATCGACAATAGATCAATGAATTTAAAAGGGTAACAACAGTGTCGTGTTAAAAGCATGACGCCCTGACACACACAAGACATTTCCGAACCAAAAAAATCAAAATTAAGCAAATTTAAAGTATTTCTGCTACCGACACACAAAGGTGAAGACTGAAAGATTAATATCGGCCTGAATACCACACCGAGACACAACCGAATAGTATTTAAACTACAAAACCACTGGCGCTTCCAAGAAGGGAACGTGACAATGCATGAGTGTATTGTACAATAAATTGTTCCACATTCATTGCAGCATTTAACGACGCCTAAAACAAACATGACGTCATCGGCACATTTCACTCGGTATCTATTTTGGGTACAGATAAAGAGATTAGCCACAGTATTCCCGGCTGGAAAGGGGAACGCTACAACGCTTAAAAAGTAAATTATTGTCACTATCAACGCATCGGGTGTAGATAGTAACTGCCCGTCACTCCGATAAGATTGGACGGTATCTCTATTATTCAGTTTTGTGAAAACATTTTTATGCATTATTCAATCAAGATGTTTGTGTTAATACATCATGATATACAATTATACATATTTGAATGTATTATGGATTAGCACGCGATTAAAGATGAATACAAATAACCTGTGTCTTGGGTAAGGACATGTCTAATTATTTCATAATGAATCCTGCATCCTCTTATTACATTCTACATCAAGAACACTGAATTACCAATCACTTTGATAAAACTTTTTAGCAAAAAAATAAAACCGACTTCCATGTTAAAACACTACAAAGCCAAAAGTAACTCTAATTTCGGTAGTCGGTGTTATTGGTTTTGTATTTTCTTTTTTTTGACACCGCCTTCCGAAATTAAAGTTATTTTTGGCTTTGTAGTGTTTTGATATGGAAGTCGGTTTTATTTTTTGCTAAGAAGTATTTTTTGACGCTTTTTAGTGGGTCGGCTTGTAATTTATCTAGTTACAAAAGCCAAAATATGAACTACTTATCACATTTTACAAAATATTGCATTTCCCGATGCATTCGTTAATTTTTGAGTTCTCCTGGTACTTCATCACCATCAGCTCTACATCACCATATGCATTGTGACGAGCATAAAGTGCTTAACATGCATATTCAAGTAATCGAATCGCAATCCACGAAATACTTATTATTGAGTAGTTTCGATGGCCATCTCTGGTCTTCACCATCAGTTCCATTTCCCCAAATGGTGCTTTTCAAAAGCAACTGCACAAGGTACTGTTAGAAATACCCAAAATATACAATATTCAAGTATTCAAGTATTTATTTGCAATCCATAATGTACACATACAGGTGGAATAAAATTATAAGAAACAATAATTATGGACCCTGTCGGGCACAGCAAAATTTAAAATAGGTAGGAGAGAGGAAGATCGCTTTATTTGATTTTCCACAATAGGAAATATTTATTTAAAATTTGATAATGTTATGTCTTTGCTATATATTGTATTTATAAATTATTATATGGAGTTATTATTATCATTCATTGATTTTTATATATTTTTATTGTAACATCTAATTTTGGTTTAATGATACATTAATTTTAATATTGCATGTTTTACAATATCCATAATATTTTTCAATTATTATTTATTATATACATATATAATTATATTTAATAATAATTATATTATAAGCTAATGGATTCATACAAATTCGTTATTTTAAGTCGTTTATTTCCCTTATTTATTAATTAAGTAAAAATAGTTATGTCATACCTATTTATTATTGAATTAAGTATTTATTTATTTTATTTTATGAATTTAATAGGCCATAATGGTTCATAGGCGGACCTAAGTCAGTTTGATATTCTTCCAGTCAAATTAGTCAGTTTGTATTAAAATTAATTTATTGTATCATGTATTTTTATTGTATAATTATGTAAATATGCAATAATGTTTATAAGCAGAACTAAGTCAGTTAGGCATTCTTCAAAGGTATTCAGTCAAATCAATCCCTCAATGAATCTGTTAAAAATTCAATTATTGTGTAATAGCTTTTGTAAATTAAGAATTGTTTCAGTTTCTTTAAGAATATATTGGTTTATTCTATTTCTTTCAAGTTTTCTGGTAATTTGTTATAGATTTTGATTGACATTGAATATGTACTAGATGAATGCATTTTAAGATAAGACCGAGGCAAATTTAATCTATTTTTATAACGTTAAGAATGGTTTGTTTGTATATCCTCTCGTGTTTTATAGGAATCAGGATATTTACGGACTAATTTGCACAATTCTAAAATATATATACTAATTAAGGTGAGAATTTTATGTTTTATGAAGTACGGTTTGCATCTATATTTGAAGAGTTCCCTCGATTACTCCAGGATCCCATCATCAGATCCTGATTGCATAACAAAACTTTCAAACGAAAAAAAAAAATCCAAATCGGTCCAGCCGTCTTCGAGTTATGAGGTAACATACGTAGAAAAAAAAAGAGTTCAAGGCGAACTGAGAACCTCCTCCTTTTTTTGAAGTCGGTTAAAAATATGGTAAACTCGAATTCGCGATAAATAAAAATGATGTGATTTTTCATGTTTGTGGTTCAAGTTTTAAGCGAACATAATAACAATGTTATTTGTAATTTTTTGTAAATAATGGAACATAATTATGTAAGCGCTTTAGTTTTATATGGGTTACATACCGAAATTAAATTAATTTGATTTAATAACTACTACCCATTTTTATGTGTTTGCCCAGTGTACAGAAATCGTAAAAATTATTTTATTACCTACTTATTTCAATAATTTTGATAAGCTTCTCAATCTTATGAAGTCTATAGAAAAACATCAATTTTCAACTTGCTCATGCCGTTTGTTTTGTTTACATACGGACATTCGTTTTCAAAAACCGCCGTTCAATGACCGACAGCCACTTGTTGCACTAATCAGTATTATAGCGTCTATTGACTGTTTAAATGACGTCAACGTGTCATGGTCTCTATTTACAGAATACGTTAATCCTATTTCCGCATAAAACCTTAACATTTGAATAATAATTAAAGTATCTGTGTATGATTTTAAAATAACTGTAATATCTCAAGTCCATTTTTTTTTACATTGGCAGTCTGTGTTTCTTTCTGTTTGTTTATCCGGCCTAATTTCCGGAATAACAGAACCGATTTTTATGGAACTCTCACTAGATGAAGGAGGTTATAGGGAAATATCTGGGTTTCTTTTTATCCCGGACTTCCGACGGGATCGGGGTGGACTCTAGAAATACTTCCTATGCGTGCTAGCTAGTGTTATAATAATAATCGTATACCCAATTTGTAAAAAAAAATTGAACGTCAAATTAAAATCATCAAATCACGACAAATGGTCTTATCAATCAAGATACTAGAAAAGAAGAATACGGTGCATCATCTAATTACCGTCGCATGCTGATGAGTTTTAATAGCCCTTACACAAGCTACTTGTCACTGTGTATGCATTGCACACAATGTCCAGTACATGTCGGGTTACTCGGTAACTAATAGTATAATGCGCAAGCTTATTACTGTATAAATGTCTGCAATCTGTTTATTAAGTAGTTTTACTTTTTCAACCGTAATTAATATTCCGAATGTTACCACAGAAGGATCCACTAATAATTTCGTAAAGCTCTTTCCAAATGGAGGCATAAATGTGCTAGGTTTAAGTAATAATACCATTCCGAGTCTAGACAATAAGAAGAACGTACAGTGAAACAAGAGACAGGTTACGTTAGATGTATAATGTGCAGCCGCAGTATGAAATACCCATTTTTTTCAAGGTGGGAATCCTCATGGATGTCCTCCGCCCTTGAGCGGGCGAAAACGACTAGATTCTTACTGACTAAAAAAACCACACCGTGTTTCCAAGCACACCTGGGCCGGGAGCTGCGGGAACACATAAGTATTCTTCAACGCGGCCCCCGACTGGTGCCAGTGCCAGTGAGATGTTTGGCTCCCACTATGACTTCTGAGAAGGGCAATCATGGGACAAAACGCGCCGCCACCTCGGGAGTATACCCAATTCCAACCAATACTAAGCCAATCAGATAAAGTGCATGCACTAAGACTATAATGATAACTGGAATGAACCGATAACGATTATCTTATTCGATTCAATTGAGTTTGTAATTGATATGGTAACGTTTGCACTCTTAACGTTATATGCGATTATCGACGTTATTTATAAATGCAGCACTTGTATGAATGTAGTGCAGATGCGATGGGTGCGGGACAGATGAAATACTCTCATAACTGACGCAGATGTACTAATGAGTAATGACTTACGATACTTAATGAAATAATAATTTTAATATTTCATTTTTTTATATATATATTTTTTTTTATTATGATCAAAATCTCAGTATACATACATATCGTTCTTATACAAAAACCCATAAAAGCCCTTACTGGCTTATATATGGCTAGTGAGTTCGGATAAATTACGTTATAAGTATTTTAGATAATAAGTGAATTTGTAAGTTTTACATTTAAAGATAGTTAGTAAATAAGCTTAACTAAACTAATAAATTCTGTTGCAAAAAATGCTTTTTTAATTTACATTTTGATTTTTTAGGGTAAATAGCTAATGTTTTAGTGCTAATATAGCGCGAGTAACGATCATTTTCAACGAGGAAATCCGCTTTAATAAAGCAATAGATCAATGAAATGACAAAACAAAGTAATAAGCGGGAAATACTAGGATGAATTCCACTATAACATAATCCTATCAGTTTCATAACGGTATTAACATTAACAGCTACTACAGTGACGTGACTGACGTGGACAATGATAGTGTTGGTCAATTTCGTAAGGCCAAACCAACCCAACCTACAGCATATTTTTTTATAATTCTACTGTACCTATTATCCCATTCTCACTTTGTATTTTTTAATTATCTTTAATATTGTTTCGCTAAATACTAATCTAAATACTGTCAAGCCCTTTCATAAATTGATACCTCACTTGAACTAGTAGCTTTAATTTTAAATTTTGACCGCCTATAAGTCTATATTTTTATGATTTAATAACAAATGTTTAGTTTTCATATCTTTTCTTGAATTTGTACTATATAACTATATTACTTGCCAAACATAGTTCTAGGTCAACGGGTCCACCATCTAATTTTGATTACCAACAGCGAGAGAGCTTTGAGTGCCAAGATACGCGTTTTTTGCGACATAGAAGGCCGTATTTTTTTACGTTAATCGAGAAGTTTTTTTCGGGTTTCTTTTTTTGAGGTAAGGAACCATACAACTACTCATATTAACATAAAAACACTAAAAAAATTAAAATAAAATAAAGAAATTCCCAAGACAGATTTCTTGCAACTACCATTCAATCAGCAAAGGAAAAAGCAACAAGACCTCTTTAAAGTTATATAAAATAAAATTGACCTCTATCCTCTCTATCTAGCTAAATCTTTAATTCGAATGCATACAATTTAATGTTTTGCACACTTACTATTGTATTATTCACTGATTTTAAGCAAGTATTGAAATATCATTTAGAACACATACATTCAAACATAATTAAGAACTATATGTTAGAGCGCAAAACAACTTTGGTTTGGTTATATGGGCTTATCGTACCAGACTATATTTATTTAAACTGTTGATTGTTTTCAGATTTACCACCATCTTAATTGATAGTAAGCGAATATGTGGTTGCAGCTGAAGCACGCTTAGCTGGAAGTAACCGCAAGTCCATCGCCCGCTCTCTACGAAATGTAACCGATAGGCTTACAACTCGTCGACAATGTTTAAGCCTCAGACCAGTGCAGATGCATTTCTGACTTTCAGATTTTGAAACTGACATTAGCGTCACTGCTCATTAATGACTAAAACAAAAAAATGTTTCAATGATAGACACTGCGAAATTGCTTTTTTTATTCAATTTGCAATAAAATTGCCAAATCAACGTGGGCCGTCGGTAAAACTGACGTATTTCACAATTTAATGCGTTAAACCAGTTGCAATGCGAACCTTTCGACCGAAAAATGTTTATACCTTAAGACACGGATTTGCACAAGTCGCTCCACGTACGAGTAGTAAGATAGATGTATCGAAACAGATTTGGATAACAAGAAGTGCAAGCCCACACCGAGTTCGAAGCTGCTTTTGTAGAACTAAGACTTACGTGCGAAGTTCAGAGCACGCAGAGGTGGAAAGGGGTATGAATCATATGCATCAGATATGCAAACCTCAACTTATTCGTATAATGTTAGTTGAATTATTATTAAAGTTCAGACTATCGTTGGATCCGTAAACAGAGTATAAAGGACTACCAGACTGCCACAAGTACCTATATAACCGCCTGTTAGTAAGTGCGTCCGTTACAGTACTATTACTTTCTTACCGTCCCAAGCCGCATCCACTTGCTCTTTTGTGTGAAACTTAGCGCAATATATGGGAATATTAATCAACTCGATTACAACTGCATAACATCGACGAAATATTTGAATAGGTGGGTGGCGAAGATGATAGACTGGCTGTCGGGATTAAGGCTGAAGTTAAGCTTGGTCTTAACACATGTATCGCTAAATCCAACATGGTTATAACAATCTACAGTGCACTATAATATTATATGTACATTCTGCGTTCACAAGGATCGCTTCTAAATTAACACACATGTTTCATGATCTGAAACGGAGCGGGATTGCATATCTATTTCGTTAATGGAGCAATGTTGGCCGTTGCTAAATTGCAGCCCCTACGTTGACAACAAAGGAGCTCCATTTAACATGAGAGATTTGTTTGATGCGCAATAAGCTAAATTTTCCATTCATACACGGAAATAATAATAATGATTCTGTCTACTATTTCAAAATAACTGTGTTTTCTCAGGTGCTTATAGTTATTTAGGCGATAATAACATCACTTTTATTTCCGTTTGTTCGGTTTATATTCTGGAACGGCTAACCGATTTTAATAAGATTTTCATTTCATGACAGAGGAGATTATAATGAAATAATGATGAAATAATGATGTTTATTTTGCAAATAGGTTATAAATAACACTTTCACAAGTCTTTTTTCGTAAATGTAAACTAGATGAGGCCAGTGTTTCCTAACTGACTACTCTGAGAAGAAACACTGAAACAAACTCAGAGGTCAACGTCTCTTTTAAAGTCCAGACAATCTGTAGTGATCCAAATCATATGAGAGCCATGTAGGTTAATGTCTGTGGCGCCCTTTAGAGGACAGAATCAAACAGATTTGAGCAGGCCCGTCCAAACAGTGCACGCATTTATCAAATATCGCATAGCTCAACTTATAAAGCAACACATAGCCTGAGATATATCGATATACTTTTTATCCTAGAATTTCCACGATTTGGTGATATAACGCGGGAAAAACCGCGTATGTAATATCGCGTAATATATTCACGCGAGTGTTTTTTTTTTTTTTGCTGCCTTGTTATAATATTGTCCTTTGGTCGAGTGGTCGCAAGCGCAACTTTAGAGCTTGAGGTCTCTGGTATGATTCCCAAGTCGGGCAAACCGTGCTATTGGGGTTTTTAACACGCTTTTATTAGGTCGGCCTGTATGTAACTAACTATGTAATGGAATCTAAGGTAACTAATTTAACCAACTTCCAAGGGTCGTAGCGTAATGAAAATTGGCAGCTGTATGTAGTTCTGATGACAATACAATAATATGCTACTGTCGAACTGATCTGATGATGGAGCCGGAAGATATGAACTGGAACTTCATGATGGAATATCGTATCATAGCTGTTTTGGATTTCTTAGAAAAGTCTTGTAATGAACTTTGACCACGATTAGGTTTCAAGGTCTGATGATAAAGCCGGAAGATAGGCACTGGCATTCCATTATGGAATATCGTATCATAGTCGTGTTTGCACTTGTGAGAAAGGCCACGTAATGGACTTTGGACACGATCAGGTTTCAAAGTTATTATAACAAACCTAAGGCAAAAAAGTTATCGGTTTTCTTAACTTTTTTGAATTACCGCGTAATCCATAGATTTATTTTTTTATAAATGTCACTTTCAAATCCTCTGGGGTGATCGACCGTTTAATTGTTCACTACTCGTGGGAATAATATGGCAAAAACTACAAAAAAGAAACAGCAACAAAAAGAAAACGGAGACTCCAAAAAAAAAAGGAAAAGCGCTAACAATTTTTTTGTTTTTACTTGCATTTATAAAAGCGTGTTTTTCTAGGGATTTTTAAACTATTAATTTATTATAAGTAATTCCTCAGTAGTAGCCCATAGTTTAGAATTGGCGGTGTAATACACCCGTGCTTCGGAAAGCACGTTGGTCCTGGCTGTATTTGGACAACTTTGACAGTCGTTACGGTCAAAAGCCAGAAAATACGACTCTGATCTGGTCTAGGGGTATCGTGTTACCCAAATATTGGGTTGTGGAGATCAGATATGCAGTCGCTCCATGTGAAACATTCATACTCAGCTGCATCCGGCTAGAAACCGTCTCCAATATAGTTGGGAAAAGGCTAAATAGATGATGATAAATATTAAAATATTTTTCAATACACTTCCTCGAAAACTGGCTCTTATCGCACAACGATTAGGTTCAACATGCAATGTATTTAACACTCGTGGTTTTTTTTTCATTTTTCACACACGAGAATTTACCATTCCAGATTTTGCCACAGATAACATTAAACAACTATTCAATTCTCTATATTCAGCGGTGTTTGTTTTTTTTTTTTCACTGCAATGAGGCGCATGTTTTTAAGGCCTATTTAATTAAAATTAATATTGTATTTATGAACAGAATATCAGAAATAAACATTATTATTTATAAAATTATTTTGCTTTTATCAACAAATTAACATTTAAGTATATGTGTTCTAAATAAAAAAGTATATTTTATTTTAATATCAGACTGTTTTGCGGCTTCATACCTTTGCTTCTCCTTTAACCCGCGAAGGTAAAAGTAAATTAAATAAATTTGCGTGAGTATGTCGAATTTGTTTTGATGAGAACAATTTAGATGCTACGCTGCCAGATATTGTGATTGAGGCTCAAATGATTGCGATAGCCTGTTGCCATCCAAATCGAAGCTAAAATATATGGGAACTTGGCATAATTTTCTTCAATGGAAAGCAAATAAAAATGCGTCGTCATTTTCGGAGCAAGTATTTTTGGCATATTTCAACGAGCCGGCCATTAAATATAAGCCTAACACGCTGTGGAGTATACATTCCATGTTAAAAAGCACGGATCTGCAAAAACATGGTGTTGATATAAAACCATATTCCAACCTGACTGTTTCTAAAACGACGCTCAGTCGGTTATATTGGACAAAAATCGAAGGTATTGTCACCAAATGACGTTGAAAAGTTTTTGAAAGAAACTCCGGATAATCAGTATTTGGCAACAAAGGTAAATTGGTAAAAAGGTAAATCAGTAAATTGGGCTAATATTTATTATGCCTAGCCTGCGTCTGTACGCTAAACGATAACAATATAAGCAGTGTTTTATCTCTTTCCAGGTTGCGTTAATATTCGGGATAAATAGTGCATGTAGACGTCAGGAACTTACTAACATAACAACAAAAGATATCGAGAATCATGGAGAATTGCTTCTAGTCAAAATCGCCCATACTAAAAACAATATTCCACGATCATCCACCATTCACGGTCCATTTTATGACATTGTAAAGAAATACGAAGCTCTACGTTCCACAAAAACAACAAATGATCGCTTTTTTTTTCAAAATTATCGAAAGGGTAAATGTACGGCTCAACCTATTGGTGTGAACCAGTGTGAACAAATTTGGTGCTATGCCAAAGGAAATCGCAAAGTTTTTAGGATTACCAGATGCTTATTCTTACACCCGACATAGCTTGAGAAGAACTTCAGCTACATTGCTGGCTGATGCTGGAGCCGACATATTGACTTTAAAGCGTCATGACGGATGGAGGTCTAATACAGTTGCAGAATCTTATATCGAAGACTCGATACACAACAAGACAAACATTAGTGCCAAGATAACACAAGCAATAAATTTGGAACCAGTCACTAAGAAGTTACGCCTTGAACCGCAACCTTCTACTTGATATGCCAATAACGATTTGGCGCCTCCTAACACTGAAGAGCAATTAGAACACCATTCCACCTCCTACATCCTCCTCTCCGACATTCACTAACACACAAAACAGTGAAATCAATTAAATTATTAACAATAACATTTCACAAACCGTAAAAATGACAACAAAATCTGCTGGGTATCATTTTCATAATCGGATCTTTAATAATTCAGTATTATTTCAATAATTAAATATTTTAATGACAAAAATACTTTTCGTTCTATTATTTTATTTCTTCGAAAGTGTATTGAAAAACGTCATTTGATTTGTCACACGTGGATATTTGTTACTACAGTACTCGGCTCCATAACCTCCTCGCCTTGCGGCTCGGGCGTAACTCCGCCTCGGCCACATTATCAAACTTTCTCCACTTGTATCAAAATGTACTATTCTTCTATGAGTAATACATTGCTACTGCATAAGCATTTAATTAAAGCTCAAACTGACACGAGAGAGAATTGCCAGATGAGCAAAGTCACAAAATAAGCTTTGACATTCTCAGAACATTCCGATAATCACAGAGTTTACCGCTCTGTAGAAAATAAAAGCGACACTAACTCGGTAGCTAAAGACAGCGTGTTTGCAAGATGAGCACAAAATAAATCTAAAAGAATAATTATTACAATCAAAGAAACTCGAAGAACAATTAGGTACAGTATCCAGGCACGACATCGGGAATTAGAATGAGTCTTTAACGATGGTTTTTTATTAATAATTTTGATTGTTTTCTAATCCAGAATATTAGGGGTTTCACCTCGGAATGAGAGATGGCCAGCTATAAACTTGTATAAACCTTTATTTTGGTTCCCGAAAACTACTCAAAACCTACCTATCGTAGGGTGATATTCTAAGGTCAAAGGTAAAAAAAAAAAACGTTTTTTACACATTTATTGCAAATATCTCGTTTCCTTTGGGTTATATGCTATTTGTATTTATTATAAATATTATAGAGGATTAAATTCTCTATAACTTTTGTATAAACATTTTTTTTTGTATCTTGAACCATTTTCGAGATAGAGGGCAGAGCGCGCTCCGTGTAGTCCCGATTAAAATACGCTGTATAAAGTTTATAAATATATACTTTATTCTAAATAATTTGCATTTTTAATTGATTATTGCGTTGTAATTATTTTTTTTTTTCAATAAATCAGTATCTATTCATTTAATAATACTTACTTACTCGTGTAATTATAAAGTTATTAAGGGTACTTTTCAGGGTTCCGTAGCCAAATGGCAAAAAACGGAACCCTTATAGTTTCGATATGTCTGTCAGTCTGTGTCTGTCTGTTCGTCCATCCGTATGTCATTTTATTCCGAAACTATTAAGACTATACATGTAACTTAGTAGGTAGATGTATTCTGTGAACCGCTTTCCGATTTTAAGAAAAGAATTAAAAAATATTTAATATAAAGGGGGGCTCCCCATACATGAAACTAGAACTGAAAATATTTTTTTTCATGAAACCTATGCGCGTGTGGTATCTATAGACAGGTCTTTAAAAATGATATAGGGGTTTCAAAACCACTTTTTCATTAAGTCAATCGTTTAAAAGATATAAGCTTCCAAAGTGGTAAAATGTGTGTCCCCCCCTCTAACTTCTATAATAATGGAGTGAAAAATCTAAAAAAAATATATGTCTGTAGATCTTAATGTAAACTTTCAACCAAAATTGGTTTTTGAGATACAGCATATTTTCTAAAACCGCAAATATAACTTTGTAATTCATACAAACACTATGAAAAACAAAGTTATTTAGCGTAGTTGTAAAAATGTAAATAAGCTAATTTTAAGAAATTTTTAAGGTTTTTTTTTATCGTCAAATAAATATACATATTATATTATTATAGTTACTACGGAACCCTTCATGGGCGAGTCTGACTCGCACTTGGCCAATTTTTTTTATTCTAATCTTATTTATACTAATAACTTCCTAACCAAATAAAAAGAAAATAATTACATTTTTAATTATTATTTTTTATTGAAAAATACCATTTCATACATTTATGAAACGCTGAAATTTAAAAATTTAATAATAGTAAGAACTACAAGTTTTAATTTCAATTTTCTTCTTCTTCATCGTCGTCTTTAAGTCGCTGTAAAATTTCAAGTTCGTCTGTGTTCTCTTCTTCAACGACATTTACCTCCAGTTCTTCCAGGATTTCGGGGTCAAAAGTACCGTTCTTTACTACGTACGTACTGTCCTTTTATTTTCCCTTGTGATCCTAGGCCGCAGTATATCGATAGAACGCTTGCTCGATAGGGTCATTACCCTATCGGTCATTGCTGATGACTGCTCTTGGAGGCGACCGTGGAACCAGACACGCCGTCGACTCGAGCCTGGTTCTTACCAGACGATGAACTACCACTGGGTACAAAAGTAAGACGGAACTCTTATAGCCCTTTTTCGTTGCCAGTCTATCAAGACCCTTTATATCAATAAATCCAATACTGTATAAGCTCAATAACACCCTGAACCTGTACCAAAACTAAGTGACAGAAAAATAAATACGGTCGGGAAAGAAAAACCTACTAGCCCCAGACAGACTCCCGATTTTCTTAAACATTTACCAGACGATGAACTACCACTGGGTACAAAAGTAAGACGGAACTCTTATAGCCCTTTTTCGTTGCCAGTCTATCAAGACCCTTTATATCAATAAATCCAATACTGTATAAGCTCAATAACAACCTGAACCTGTACCAAAACTAAGTGACAGAAAAATAAATACGGTCGGGAAAGAAAAACCTACTAGCCCCAGACAGACTCCCGATTTTCTTAAACATTATGAAATTTGACTACACAGAAGCTCTCTCAAGAAGTCCGAAAGTTGGTAATTTAATCACATAAACCACAAAAACTTAAACTTTAATTTACTAAAAGTGTATCTAAATAGTACCGCGCTACATAATATTTTATTCACTACATTTTAAGCGAATGTATTGAAGCTCTAACCAAAACTGTGTGCGTAATCAAAGATTAATTTCTATGCAGTTTACGTGGTCTGACCTTCACGTCCTTTGAGAGAAAACTCGATTAAAGTTGAAAAGTCGCGTACCTTGAATATTTATTTTTTGTCTTATTTCTGAGAAAGAGAAAAATCATTTTTTTATGATTGAATCAATCTCTAAAAATGTCTTGAAAAATACACTACGTAAGTAGGCACTATTTAGGTTTGTGTCTCTAGCGTTAAAATTTATGATAGACTAGCTGCTGCCCGCAACTTCGTTTGCGTGGGAGGATTTCCCGCGTAAATCCCTATCCCGTGGGAATTCCGGGATAAAAAGTAGCCTATGGGTTATTCCAGGATGGCAACTACCTACTTAACAATTTCATTAAAATCCATTCAGTAGGAGATTCGCGTGTACAAACAGACAAACAGACAGACTTCTTTTTAATTTTTTTGCCGTGTTACCGTTTCTTAACCCACCTCGATTACTATTTTTGTATAAAATTCATCGAATTATCGAACCCATCATCTTCTCCCGCTCTGGATGAAGCGAAAGGGCGTGCCAGACTTCTACTGACTAAAAACACACTCTGTTCCTTCAGCTGCCCTTAAGTTCCGGGGCCGGGGCCGAACAGGGTGGGTTTTTAGTCAGTAGAAGCCTGACACACCCTTCCGCTTAACCCAGAGCGGAACAAGTCATTCGATGATTTTCCCAGACAGAAAAAAAAAACCCTCACCGGAGATCGTGCGGTATACTCGGATCATCTGGATGGCCATGACCCTCCCTCCGAGACGCGACCACCTGCCGGTCTTGACGCCGCTGTAGTTTCAGCGCCCGCACGGCGGCACCATAGAGGGACATGGACCGCACGAAATGCCAAAAATCTATCACTAGATGTTTATTTTTTTTTGTGTACTTTTTGTTTGCATTGAAATACAGATTAAGTAGTAATACAGTAGTATAGTAATACATGGTATTAAGTACTTTATAAATACCTGTATAACAATAATGCAAGGAATCCACGAGAACAATGCCGACAAACTGTACTGCAGTTTGGCAAAAGAAATATGTAAGTATGTAAATGTAAACTGTCTTATTAAATCCCATAAAAAACAATACTTGTCAAAAACCCAAGTCTCGCAACTTGGTTATTTTACCGTAAAATGTTGTGAGATCCATGTAATACCAAGTCGGTTATTAATTTATTCAGTCCCTACTTAAGGGACCTTCTGTCTTAAGTTGTTACGTAATTATCTAACCTAAAAACATCTGATAGTGACCAAATCAATATTTAAAATCTTTAACGTTTTAAAGAAATAGATTGACTCGGCCATCGCATGAAAACACAATATATCTCACAAGTAATACATATATAAATTAAATTGTTTAGTGCGATTGCCAAGTCAATCTATTTCTTTAAAACGTTAAAAAATGTATTTAAGCTCTAACCAAAACTGTGTGCGTAATCAAAGATTAATTTCTATGCAGTTTACGTGGTCTGACCTTCACGTCCTTTGAGAGAAAACTCGATTAAAGTTGAAAAAGTCGCGTACCTTGAATATTTATTTTTCGTCTTATTTCTGACGTTGTAAAAGCTTTTCTACTTTGAAATTAGTGATCCACCAGCATTCATACTATTGATGATTTCTTCATAAAGATTAATACTGTAATGTACGTAATTTGTAAAAGTTTAAGTTTATGATAGGATCAAATAATATCGACTTAAGTAGTACTCTACAGGCGAAAGTTCCACAAATCTGCTGCTGCACATACGTAGGATTACAAATCAAAAGAGCTTTCTGGCTTGTGAAAATGCAATATATCTCACAAGTAATACATATATAAATTAAATTGTTCAGTGCGATTGCCAAGTCAATCTATTTATTTAAAACGGTAAAGATTTTTAATATTGATATGGTCACTATAAGATGTCGTTAGGTTAGATAATTACGTAACAACTTAAGACAGAAGGTCCCTTAAGTAGGGACTGATTAAATTAATAACCGACTTGGTATTACATGGATCTCACAACTTTTTACGGTAGAACAACTAAGTTGCGAGACTTGGGTTTTTGACAAGTATTGTTTTTTATGGGTTAGATAATTACGTAACAACTTAAGACAGAAGGTCCCTTAAGTAGGGACTGATTAAATTAATAACCGACTTGGTATTACATGGATCTCACAACTTTTTACGGTAGAACAACTAAGTTGCGAGACTTGGGTTTTTGACAAGTATTGTTTTTTATGGGATCTCATTGCTTTTTGTAGAAAGTCCTACTGTTTTCCTTTCCGGTACCTTCTACTTCTTGTATACCAACAACGAGTTTTCATAAAGCCCCTCTCTATCTTATGAGCTTTTCTTATTTTTGTAGGTAGCCTTCCTTTTTTTATTTTCCGGTACTACTTCTTGAACTTCAGCTAAAGTTTTTTTCAAAGCCCACTCCCTGTCTCTATGGGCTTTTTTCGGAGGCTTTGATGTTAAAATTTTTGACAAAACTGGACGGTAAATGCTTCTTAGTCTATTGTATTCACAAATTGAGGATTCTTGCGCTTTAATACTTCCAAAGTCGACATTAATTAGATGTAAACCACCAAGACTTGTAACTCTCGAAAGTGCCACGTAAGCTTGACCGGATGCAGAACCGATATCCACCAGCACATTATTTAGACTTAGGCCCTGACTTTTGTGTATAGTTATAGCATAGGCTATACATATGGGATGGGCTATACGCGGTGAACATAAGCTCTATTAATAATTTCAAATTTAGTTTTGACCAAACCAAGCTCCGGTCGCTATAAGTTCAGACGCGGAACCATAAGTAGTTGTTTTTACCATTGCCGTCGTGTACAAATCAGCGTTAATGTAGGGGGATCCCAATGCGCTACCACACTCTCGACTATAGCAAGTCTAATCTCATACGACGACTCAATATTCCCATACATAGAGAATGCCAAAGAATGAAATTAACACGAACCATCGCCAGGTATAGGGATAACCCAGTGTGGGCAAGGCTGATCATTCACATACAGTATTACTGAACCCATTGCGACTTCCTACTAGTTGGTATGCAAGAGTTATTTTTATGCAGAAATACGATTAATAGATGAACGTGATTTTAAAGTAAGTACTTACTTAAACGTATTAATATATTTTAAAATGTGCCCCTGTGGAGTACGGGCCTCGGCATAGCGGGGTCGTTGGTGGAGGGCAGCAAAGGGTCAGGCTGGGTCATATTATTATGAATGGGGTTATTTATTGCTACTAGCTCAGCATGGTGGGCTGGCTCGTTTGGCAAAGGTCGGGGAGGGTTGACGTTACAAGTACGCGGACGTCGCGATGGGCCTCGTCGGCGAGGCCGGAATACGGAGCGCGTTTTGTTATTGTTGTGTTTTCTAAGAGTGCTAGTTTCCCTACTGCTCTCTTGTCAGATTGTGGTGGGGTCGTCAGGTTCTTCTGTGTGTGTGGTGTGTATCGGGCGGCCGATACAATCAAGGGAATTGTAAGTTTTTCAGCAGAGGTGAAGTAACGCACTGACTGGCGTTTCAACACTTGCTTTATAGTCGGGATTTTGAGGTCTACGTGGAGATCCTCGTTGCTCAAGTGCCAGGGCGCGCCCGTGGCCTTTCGGAGAAATGGGTTTTGGAAAACTTGCATCCTATAGATCTGAGCCGGACTAGAACCTTCTGTTCAATGTTCAACCCAAACCCTATATACCTTGCCGTGTAACAAAACGATAGCGAGGTCTAACTCGATCCCAACACAATATATCGAGCTAACAGTAGTTAATCTGTCACACATCATTATCCTTTTAACACTGAACAGTATCTAATCGAAATTATAAACGTATATATCGCAAACATAAGGTAAGATTACAACGTATAAATATACATTAAAATTATGCAAACAACGTCCAAATCGTAATCAAATATATCAGTAAGCCAATTAGAGTAGCCTTTCAGTCGTCAAACTAATATAGCAATCGAAATTATGAATGAAAATCGCAAACTTATATAGGTACGATTTCTAGGCACATCCGAACAGCAAGAGGTTGCTCGCGTGTATGGTCGCGCTCCGCGGCTGCCGCTCGCTCGGAGACATTCACCTTTGCGCGCGCCGCGCTCGCTAGCACCGCGAGCGTGGTTATGTGAGGCCTGCGGACGGCGAGCAGGGGTCGCTCACCATCCGGTAAGGACCAGGCCCGGGTCGGCGGCGCGTCCTGTTCCACGCGCGCCTCAAAGAGCTGTCAATACCAGTGACGGGGCCTCGTAGGGCCGTTGCCTGTCGGGGTTTGGGGTTCCATCGAGATACCGCGGCCCCGGAACTTTAGGGCAGCCGAAGGAACAAGGTGGGTTTTTAGTCAGTAAAAGTCTGTCACACCCTTCCGCTTAACCCAGAGCGGAAGAAGTAATTCGATGATTGTCCCACCCAGAAAAAAAAGTACCCATCCACACCTATTATTTCATTATAATTATACAGGCACACTGATTAATTAACTGCAAATGTAACTTTGTAATCCTATTTATTTATATAGGATTACAAAGTTATTTATGCAGTTGATGTATCTAGAAAACGACCAAAATTTAAAAATATTTTAGTTTTTCCTTGATTCATACACTAAACACTAATTGTATTCTAAATTTGAAGCTTCTATGTCTGCTAGAAGTGCCTTAGACTTTTGATGATCGGTCAGTCAGTGAGTGACAAAATTAAGAAACTTTGACTCGTTATAATTCTTAAACTACTGGTTCAAATTGAATGAAATTTGAAATATACCATGTTTATACAATGCCTGCTTGGTTACTGAAAATTCAGGCTTCTAGTTTTATCCACAACGAAGTTATAGGGGGTCGAATATGGCCTGAATTGCTTCGAGAAAAGTATGGTACGGCCGTGCCGCTTTTTTGCTCGACTTGGCAGGGGCACTGCCATGCCCCCAGATACATAAACACAGACTAGACAAGTTTCAGTATCGGAATTAAACTCGACTCAATAAACAAATACTTCAATGTCATTTGTTATTAAAACATTTATAATTAAATGTCTTCGAGCACAAATCGAACAGTTCTTGCTGGCCCAGCGCAGAGGATACTGAAAGCAAGATATTGCGCAAGTGCTCCGATGAACGAAAACTTTTTATAAGGCTTTCCATGATTATAAAAATATTTTTTCGGGCATCTAAAAATTCGTCAATGTCGCTGTCGATGAGAACGGGCACTGTTCCAATCAAACTATGTTGACTCTATGACCGAAGAAAAGGCAAGCCCTCTGGTTAACTGAAGGGTCAACTAATTATGTACTGATACCACGAAAGAATCTATACGTCGTAAAACTACACGTCACAATAACTTTTATGTACAATACTTCAGGTTGCAGGTAGCAATCGATTCGCTTCGAAACTCCAACTTCTATTGCACCTGGGTCTCTATAAACAAATCAATCAGGTGAGATTGTGGTCAAACGCAAGCCTATCAACAATAAAACAAAAACCATTTTATCTGCGAATGCAATTGTAAAAATTTCGCATAATCCATCGCTTCTACTTTAGTAACATTACGTTCTACTGCCTTTCTCAACCTCATACATTTTTGGTAGTTTCTCAATCGCTTCCGCCACACTACCGATGATTGAATATCACTTGTTTTGGCTTCGGATCCTCGAATTCCACACGTCATTTTAATCGGTAATAGTATTGTACACCTGTAGAAAGTTAGAATGGCAATTCAACGTTCATTCAAATATTCAGCTTTTATAAATGCGAATAAATTGGTAGGGAACTGTAACTTACAGTCTACATATTAACGCAGGTTAGCGCGGTACTCGCAAACTCATTATCAATAGGCCGAACACCTATCAATATGGAGCTATGAACGTAAAATAGTCTAGTCTAGTCTATGAACGTTAACATAATCTAGTGTTATATTGATGCTTATCGCTTGATGCAAAGCAAAGTTGAGCACAACACTATCAGTGTTCCTGTCTGTTTAACCTGCTTTACACTCGTAAATAGATATACTAAACGACCAAACCAGCGATGCGAATGATTGGTTGCATTAAAAGCTTATACAGCCACCATGAACACCCACGCGTTCCATACCTAGCTTACGGCCGGAGTAATATAATCATGCCAATTTTGCATTGCTAAATATGCAAGCGATCTTAGCCAAATAATTCATATTCTTAAACACCGTACATAAGAGGCTAGTAGCTATCTAAAATCTTGACTTTGATTTCCGACAGCATCAGAAAGGCGGTCTAAATGACCGGAAGCCAATGTAGGGCACTAGATACTTAGTACACGACTAGGGAGGGTGACTGCTATCGTCAATCTGGATGAAAACGATGCGGAATTGCTGCGCTTAACACCAATATATCCAGCGACAAATAAATTGATTTATTACAGAGTGAATCAGCCGCAAGACTTGTACATAGTTAAAGACAATCAGTTTATCTAGGAATTATACATATATGGAGATAGTAAATTGTAGAGAGATTGTGGCGGCTGGACGCTTGGGAGGGCCTGAATGTACAGCGATTTTATATCATTCATGCTTGTAGATCATAAGATACTGCGTGTGTTGAGGTTACGGACAGTAGGGAAGAATGATCATTTTAAAATTGGTCAGCTAAACCCTTGACGTGACACGTAACGTTTTACCCTAGACTTACAAAGCCGTTAGTGGTCACTGAGCTGCCTTTGCAACGCTGGCTGCTCCTATTCCGTCATATACATATATGTGTGCGTATTCGCAATGCAAAAAGAGGCGACATTTCTAAAAAAAATCTGATTGGTTGACCAGACGCCAGTCTTATTGTTTCTCTGCTCCCTACAATGTAATATAAATAATTGAAGTTCCCGAGTAGTCAGGCTTTCTTTCCTAAGGACCGTGAGAACGCCGACAGAGGTACTTTATTTCTATTTTCTTCGACTGTGAAACACTACATTTTTTATAATTGTAGCCTTCGGACAGTTGGCTCGAGATAATAAGCCAATAAGCAAGCGTCTGCTCTGAATCACGACTCTCATTAAATTACTCAGCTCAGAACGGATAAGACGCTGTTGATAGCAATGTACGTCTGTTTCATTCTATGTTGCCTTTTTAATGATAAAGTTCCTCAGTTGAAAATAGGTTCATACTATATTATTTTTTACCCGACTGCGCCAGAAGGAGGGTTATGTTTTTCGAGAGTATGTATGTATGTATAATTGTTTGGCACGCTCTGTGGCCTGAACGGCTCGACGGATTTTAGCTTGAGAGGTATCGTTAGATTCGTATTGACTGTGAAAGTGACACTGGGTATATCAAAATAAAAAAAATACCAAACTGGGGATTTTTGGCGCCATATTATGCCTTCAAAAAAGTTTTTTTTTCTCAAAACCTATCGAGTGGGGTATCAAAATAAAGGGTTTTAAAAGGTGATTACAAACATATACACAACTTATATGGTTAAAAGTAATTCAAAGTGACAAATCGTAAAAAACACGTATCAAGAACTAAATCGTCTGCGAAATCTTTCACATTTGTAAAGTAGGGAGGCCGGGGTTCAAAGTGCCGGGGGTAGGTTGTTCCGATCCAAATAGCTCCGCGAAGAAAAGAGATAGCAATAGGTGTGAAGTGCGTCGCGGAACGTCATACTATTGCGCTATTGCATCAGCCATTTTAGTGACGGTGTGTCGGCTTGTGAGAGTGGTAATGGATTAGTGGCACATAAACATCACGTAAGTAAATTTTTTCGTCCTTAAACTTTTTGGTCTAGTTCAATCAATTTTCTGGCTATTTGTGAGTGACTTGCTATTATCAGTTGGGCTAACTATCGTGATTATCTTTTTAATATCATTGAGGGCTTTTTATAACCTATTCTATTATAATTGAAGGATATTTTGAAAATGGGATTTGGGGTTCAAAGTTCCTATGGTGGGGGGCTAGTTGTTCCGCGGAACAACGTACCCCGTAATGAAACACGTAAATAATAAAATTGAAACTTTGTTTTAGGATGAGAAACTACATAAACGGAAAACCGAACGGGGCAAAGTTTCGATTGACCTTTTGCAGCGGGCAGCTGATGATGTTATTAAAGACGGTCGTAAGCTTAAGACGGTAGCTCGAGAACTAGAGATATGTCATATGACATTATTTCGCTATGTCAAAAAGTTGAAGGCCCGTATAACACCAACTGTAGGTTACTATTCTAGACAGGTGTTCAACAACGACCAGGAGAAGACATTGGCGGATTATTTGTTAAAATGTGCGTCAATTTACTTTGGTCTCTTGCCAGAAGAAGTGAAGAAGTTAGCATATACTTGTGCTCTTAGATTTGACATGCTTAACATTCCAGCCTCTTGGCATAGAAATAAAGAAGCTGGAGCTGATTGGTTCACGGGTATTCTGAAAAGAAATCCGTCTTTGTCTCCATCTATCCATCATCATCATCCATCAGAATTCCTCATCTTATGGACCATTTTATAAAACATACAAAGCCCACTCCTGAGGACCCAATATTGTTAGTGATTGATCACATGTTGACATTGATGTCGTCGAAAAGGCAAAGGCCAATTCGCTTATAATGTTGTCTTTCCCGCCACATTGTACTCATAATTTGCAACCACTAGATGTTGGCGTTAATGGACCGTTTAAAACGTATTGTGCCAAAGCTCAAGATAACTGGCTACGCAATAATCCAGGCAAGACAATGTCTATTTATGAGATACCTGGAATTGTAAAACATGCATGGCCTCTAGCAGCGACCCCAAATAATATAATGAACGCATTTAAAAAGCCAGGCATAAGTTGTATGGACAACCCTGATATATTTACGGATGTAGATTTTGCTCCGTCTTTTGTAACTGACCGACATATGCCCGACACTAATATTTCATTGGAATTGGGTCAAATTATGGAATCACAGTTCCGAGAAATAGCAGACCCTGATGAGCTTCAGGTGGATCATAATATGGAAGCCATCCCAGGTAGCGAGCCACGTCCAGCAACTACAGGATCACCGACCAACGAACCTCAACCAGGATCCTCGAACATTGCTAATTTGGCAAATAATATTGTCATTCAAGCCACATCTAGCACATTTTCCGTAGAAGCTATCAAACCCTTACCAAAAGCACCACCAAGATCGTCTATATTAACTAAACGACAGACTCGCCTGAAAAGAACGCTTTGGCTGAAGAAAAAGCAAGAAGAAGAAAGAGCAATAGTAAAGTAAAGGTGAAAGAAATTGAAAAAAGAGTTGGAAAGAAAAAAGCAACCGGTAAAAACAAGCAAAATTGTAAAATGACACGTGAATCTGCAAATGGTAAAGAAAATGTGAAACGGAAAGTCCTGCAAGAAGATGATCAGGAAAGTTATAGTGAAGAAGCCAGCCTGGAATGGTATTGTTTAATATGATGCGACTCATATTCCAATTCACAACCAGGAGAGCAATGGATTGAATGCGTCATGTGTAAGCATTGGGCTCATTCAAAATGCCTGAAATCTAAAGATGTTCATTCCTATATATGTCCGAATTGTAATTCTGACGACGAATCCTCTGAATAATTATTTTTTAAGTTCTGCGAGACTGAAATAAAACTATTACTAAAGTAAACCATTAATTAGATTATTGATCTCAGTAAAATGAATTCTATGAGACTGAAAAAAGAAACTATAGTTCGAAATGATAAAATTAATTGATTTTTGTTTGTGTTTTAATCAAAATAAATAATTTTGTTATTTTGACAAAGAACGTTTGTCAAAGTTGATTAATATTAAAGATTTTTATTAGTCTTAAGCCTATTAATTAGGTTGTATTACATTATTAGTAATAATGTTAGTTACTTTTTTGTAGTTTCTTTTTTTCATTTGATCCTTAAAGTTTGTTGAAATTTGTCAAAAACATTAATATTTTGTTTTTTTTTTTTATAAATGAAACTCATAAATATTCAGTTACATGTGCCTTATTTATTTTATACATACCTTTCCAACTAATATTACATTATTATTGATTGGAGTTGACAGCGGAACAACTTACCTCAACTGAGGAACAACCAGCCCCTTCGTGGGGCGAGTTGTTCCTTATCGACTTGCTAAAGAAAAATTATCCTGGGCCAAAATATATTATTATTTCAATTGATTTGACTATAGAATTTGAAACTAGGATAAATTCTGCATCTATTTATATAGGAATCATGGATTATAAATCTTTCTATTACATTCATATTTCGTCCTACTCCAAAATCGGAACGTCGAACCCCGGTCTCCAAAAGCTGGAAATAAAAAAAGTAATTAAAAAAATTAAAAAACCCGACTGCAACCTTATACTAAAACTAACTGAAAAGCTAATAAAAACAAGCCCATTTTAAATTAAATAAAAGTTGGAAGCAGGCGGGGACCCATTTGAGTTTGAAACTATAATAATGGTATGGGCCCCGCCTGCTTCCAACTTTTATTTAATTTAAAATGGGCTTGTTTTTATTAGCTTTTCAGTTAGTTTTAGTATAAGGTTGCAGTCGGGTTTTTTAATTTTTTTAATTACTTTTTTATTTCAGAAACTGGATTGTGCCGTTTGATTACAGAAGGCTCTCTCCCTATTATAAGGGCTCAAATATCTCTCGGAATACAGGTGTTAAGCTATGTTACTCTATGAAAGCCATCGTCACTAACGTGTATTAATATGGACTGAAGGAGCTAAATAATTGGTATTATTAACACTTAAACAATATGTAACGTTCTTATTATGAGATGCGAAGTTTTTCGGAACTAACACCTAAAGTGAGCCCAGCTACGAATTTGAATTCAACATTGGGTAGGGACTCCAAAAAATACTCCGTCCGTCACTGAAAACCAGCGCTATTTCGAGTTATTCCGGTCTGATACCCTGATCTGATCCTCTGGGGGATCGGTTTTATTTCATAATTATTTTTTATTCCGGTCTGATCCACCACGCAGGGTATCACAATTAAAGTTAAATATTTTATTCCGGTCGGATACCCTAACAGTTTTTGGAGCGTTAGCAAAAATATACGTACAGGGTCATTAAAATACTGTTTGTACATAATTTTTATAGTAATGGAAACGTGTAGTATACCTACGTGTAGTATTGAGAAACAAACACTCTTATTTTTAACTTTAACTTATTTTTTTAAAGATTACTTGCAATGTGGGTAGAATTCACATTACTAGCAATCTTTTTAACCCCTCCAACTAAACTAAATATTCTTGTGTCTGGAATGATAGATATTCATCTTCGAGAGATATTCTTTTAATAATAATTGGAAAAGTTTTAGGTAGGTATCTTCATTTTTTCTATTTAGTTATATAATAAAGTCACAATTGGTGACTATTTTTTAGTAATTTTAGGTTAAAATTTTATTATTGAATTAAGATGGTCAAATATTAAAAGACCAAGTGGCTGATCACCAGTGATGGTTTTAAACAAATAAAAACTAATATTTTACTACATGAATTATTTTTATCTTGACTGTACTTAGCATTCAAAAAAAGAAAGAGGATCAGACCGGAAAAAAACAAAAAAATATATAAGCAGGGGATCAGATCAGGGGGATCCGAGCGGAATAACTCGCTGTCTTTGTTTCGCATGGTTTCACAGCATTATGCTGAACTAGCTTTTGCCCGCGACTTCGTCCGCGTGGAATAGTTACTTTGGGCTAACGTTAAATTTAACCCCGATTTTGAAGCATTCTTCATTGGCGCTCCGCTCCTATTGGCCTTAGCGTAATGATATATAGCCTATCTCTATAAATTGACTATTTCATTAAAAATATTTTTTTTCAATTCGAACCAGTAGTTCCCGAGATTATCGCGTTCAAACAAACAAACAAACTCTTCAGCCTTATATTATTAGTATAGATAGCTGTTGCCCGCGACTTCGTCCGCGTTTCCGTCGTTTTTCGTAAAACAAAAAAAGTAGCCTATGTCCTTCCTCACGGTTCAGTGATTTTGATGTAACAGACAGATTAACTTTCGTAATTTAGTAGGGAAATATAATGTCAGTCTATAATACTGTTGAAAAATATCGCAATACGGAACCTCACAATATTATTGTAAATAGCTGTGCCCGCGACTCCGTCAGCGTGTAACTCCCTGTGTGTTATTAAGTTAATGTATTGGTAATATTGTTTAGATCACGTTCACATGAGGCTTTAGTACCTACCTATAGAACGAAATTTTATACCTTGGGCCGCGAGACGCGTCGAGCGAGGCGACCGATTCTCAAAAATAATCCTTATAGCATGATTCAGTATTCACGCGCGATGGCTTATTATTAGCGTATTTCATGTATAACTTTGGTGTTTCTATACCGATTTATATGATTCTTTTTTATGAAATAGTTAATAATGTTAACTTTTTCAATTAGGGGTGACTGAGAGTATTATAAACGTAAGAGTAGACAAATATTATAATCAGAAAGCTTCGAACTGCTAAGCTATCGGGAGTTACACGTGTTATTGTGAGTCAACCATAAAAGATAGAAATATGATGTCGTGGGATATTTTTATATAATTTTAAGGAGAACATTTCCGTCATGAATTATTTTCTGTGTAGCATTAACCATTAAGGTTGCACACGCGACGGAAGTTTAAAAAATGGAGTAACTTCTCCCGTTTTCCCAACATTTCCCTTCACTGTTCTGCTCCTATTGATTGTAGCGTGATGAAAAGTATACTATAACCAGCTCAGGAGTATGAAAAATAATTGTACCAAGTTTCGTTAAAATCCGTCGAGTAGTTTTTGTTTCTATAACGGTTATACAGACAGACAGACAGACAGACAGACAAAAATTTTACTGATTGCATTTTTGGCATCAGTATCGATCCCTAATCACCCCCTGATAGTTATTTTGGAAATATATTTCATGTACAGAATTGACCTCTCTACAGATTTATTATAAGTATAGATGATAAGTGTTTTGAGTCAATGTGATGTGACGCATAATATAAGCTTTCTAGTTTAAAATTAATTTTGTACTATTTTTTCTACTTTTGCTACGTCAGTTCTTGTAATACTTTATTTACAAAGTTATTGATTGAAGTCAGAAATAACGTCTATAACCTAGCCCAGGAATTGATGCCACCGCATTTGAATTCATCGGAATGTAGATAAATATATGTAACAACACACATGATTTCCCTGAGGCTATTCCTACAACGCGACGGGAAAAGCAATCAGCAGTATACCTGACATATATCTTTTAAAGATTATATTAGAATACTCGTACTACTGATCCTGATACATTGTCTTTCAACGGGTTGTTCCGGCGTCCTCCGATGACGTTTCATCCTACACTGTTTTTTCTTCAACGTAACTTTTTTACTTTATTTATTCACCTGTCACTATATCAACCGTTTACGAAATCACGCAAATACTCAGGTCTGTGTTAAAGGTATGAAAATACAATTTTAAGTATAGGCAATAAAGTTTATAAATTTTTGTATTTATACTGTTCTTTAAAAAATAAAAGTAAAAATCATAATAATATTTAAAGTCAACAAAAACATAACAAAAAATTCAACTGACTTCAAAACAACCATAAAAACTTTTTTGCAAAAAAATAAAACCGACTTCCATATCAAAACACTACAAAGCCAAAAATAATTTTAATTTCGGTAGTCGGTGTTATTGGTTTTGTATTTTCTTTTTTTTCACACCGCCTTCCGAAATTAAAATTATTTTTGGCTTTGTAATGTTTTGATATGGAAGTCGGTTTTATTTTTTTGCAAAAAGTTTTTATTTTCACGCTTTTTAGTGGGTCAATTTGTAATTAATCTAGTGATAAAAGCCAAAATGTCAACTACAAAAAGCTAAAAACGCGCGAACAAAAAACACAATGCAGAGTAAACGAAAAGATCATCAATGTAAATATCTTTTTTAGACTTATGTTGATTTTTCAGAAACGGCTTGTTCGATTTCAATAAAATTTTCATGGGACCATTTGGGAAGTATAACCTTTCCAACAAAAAAATAATTTTTCAAATCGGTTAGCAAGCGACGGAGTTATGCCCGAACAAACATAAAAAAAAAAACAAACAAACATCCGAATTGAGAACCTCCTCCTTTTTCAGAAGTCGGTTAAAAACTACGACTCCACTACAAAGCGAAAAATAACCTTAAAGATTGTTTCATTGGATGTCTGATTCCATTTAAAATAAGGGCTAGGTACCTACTCACGTGGCTGAAGTCAATGTCTAATCATGTTTTAACGTACTCATTACATTAAAGGCATAGGCTGACTATAAAAGTAGAATACTAATCGGTGGTGGTAGCAAAATAGAAAGCAACTTCAGTCGACCATTTTCATAAAAATGCAATAAAACACAGCTAATACATTAAGGGTCATGTCAGTGTCCGTTATTTAATATAGTCGATCAAAAGTACTGAAAGAGTATAAAACCCTCTCTTTAAAATAAAATTGAACTTTATGACGTTGCACATAAAGATCAATTTCAATGAGACAGATAAATATTTTTGATATTCCAGTCCGAAGTGGCGATTAATTTGCGTATGAAAACTATCGCCTAATTAACAAATGCCGTTGCATATGAATAGTATGACTATTATAAAAGCCTGTTGTAGTTGAAGCACCCAATGGATAGAAAGGCGTAATAAAAAAGGAATACGCTTCTAATTTTCTGGAGGTGTTCACAATGTATTAAGCAAGCTAAAATAGTGTGATTATAAACACTGAAGCTGGTTTTCGGTTGAAACGCGTCGATGTGTAGAAATAAATATTTTCACAGAACGGAATTTGAGATAGAATTAATAATTCGTAAGTGATTCAGAATATACATCATAGAGTCATCTGATCATGTATCATACATGCTTTGCGTAATTTTGCTTATGCATAAAATCATTTTATTTGTTGGTAACCAATTGGTTAAGTAATGTCAGTTCTTTTATACCTTATTATCGTCATTGAGTATGTAATAGAGGAAAGAGCAACGGGAAAGAGCGAGATTTTACCTCCGACACCGTCCATCAAAGATATGTCCTCTTTTTAAAACGAGATCAAATCCTCTGCCTTAAAGAGTCCGTATTTTACTTTCATTACTGAAAACAACATGAAGATGTATTTCTTGTTATTATAACAGTCAAGTTTATACGAATAAAGGAGTCAGCATCAAGGAACTTGTACCTAAACTGGAATGCGGACGCGAAGCTCAAATCCGTTCCGAAGAGTATACCCTCGAAGGACCTAGCTATCTCTTTCTAGTAGTGTGGATATCAATTCGCGATAAACGTAAGGACAATTTTATTTGATGCAATATTTGCAGGTTTTTTGAAGACACTTATTATTAACCTTACAAATGATGTATTTCTGTTAACGCTATAACAAAAAATACTATAAATTAATTAAAATAAATATTTAAGGGAGACTCCCATACAACAGTTGTGATATTTTTGGCGCTTTTTATAGGTAATGGTTCCGTACCATTCATTACCTACCTATAAAAATACCCATCATGCGCGAGTCCGACTCGTACTTGGCCGGTTTTTTTCTTAATAACGTATTAAATAGAAAGAAAGAAATAAATTCAATTATAAATACAAAGGTCTGTATCGGTCTGTTACGCTTTCACGGTTAAATCACAGAGCCGCTTTCGAAAAATTTGGCATGGAGATAGTTTAAAACCCTGGGAACTATATAGGGTTCTTTCTATCTCAGATTTTTGAATAGTTGCTCGGTAGCGCGATATAACAGAATTCCATGTGGGTGAAAAGCTAGTTCTCAATATATATCTGGGGAACTTATATTGAGCGCGCTAATTTCTATAATAAACCCTTCCTTATACGGGCTAAACGCAAAATTGGTTTTGTTAAGCAGACTTTATTGCGTGGAATTATAAACTTTCAAAGTGGTTAAGACCCGTGATACAAATACAATTATTGCAGATACAGAATTAATAACAGAATCACCAGCTGACAATTCTTCGAAGGCTTGGCCTTGATAGGCAGTGGTATAGACGTCCAAACAAACGTGCATTAATTGGTAATCTACGTTTATTCGACACTTGTACGGTCAGAACCAGTAGACTAAAAATAAAATGATGCAATGTTTATACATAATTAAAACTACTAAAACCCTTCATGAAAAACGATGATTATAAATAGAAAGAATAACAGAAGAGATATAATTTATTTATGTATATATTTATTTAGGTTAACCTACAATTGTTTACACTATACATTTGTATGAAACAGTCATATTACATTTATAAGTGTAACAATTAATTACAGGCTAACACCACATGTGCTATTTAAGGTTAGAAATCAATATTATTAACATACATAATTCTAAACATGAAGGAGGCAGATCGAATGACAATTATAAGGTTATTATTATTAGGTTGGTTCTATATTTTCTAGTTCCTCATATGTTGCAGCTGCAGGTTTGTTACAAGATTGGCTTGACACACAACCCTAAAAAATGTATTACACTATTATTAGTTAAAAGTATGGAAATAATCTTTAAATTATGAATTATTATTATTATTTGTCGACATTTGCAGTGGACAAAAGTTAAGTAATTAAGTTATAAGTAATTATTAATATAATAAACTACACTTGTAAGCAAGTTTGCTGAGTTTTTGGCCAAAATTATATAAAATATTTTTGCCATCAATTTGCTAAGCAAAAGTAAATAAATCAATAAAAATGTCGACTTTTATGCTTATTAATTTGACTCCTTTCATAACTTTCACTTACTGATCTTTGAATGTGCCCAGTACAGGTTGTATATTCTTTTTTAGTGGGTTTCAATAATATAGTACTTAAAACATTTATTTGTTTCGCTTTAACAGGAATCTAAAATAATAATAGATTGATGAGAACAAAATTTTAGTATTTATGTTTAAGATAGATTCAAAATGAAAATTCATCTTGCTATGCTCATATTCTATTTCAAAACGGTGATCTTCATGTCATTTGTAAAGATTGATAACTTACTTTAGGGAAAATGGATGGAATTGCATCATATGATCTTGTTTCGAAATGCAATATTTCTTCGGGCTTGAAATGGCGGCTACAAATTTTAGAACCGTTTCTGACCCTTTTCTGTGTAGAACACTGAGCCACCGGTCTCGAATGTCATCATTTTTAGGAAAGCTTAAAATAACAAAAAATAATATATAATGAGAAGAAAGAAAAATAATAAATAAGAATAAAGAGAAGAACATCCACTTTTACATTGAAAACATAGTCACCCTAAATGCAATTTGTAAACAAAGTCACAAAACTTACTTAAAAAGGGAAATTCCAGACCCGGGGTACACTTTTCACTCTTGCAATTAACCACAAAACACGTTCTTACCATGGTTACAATAACTTGCACTTTAATATTACGAAAACTCACAAAATTAAATATAATTCAAATTTACAAACATACAGATGTCAAGTAAACGTCAGACGGCAATGTAGTAATTGCCAGGTATAGTATAATATATCACTACTAATTCTTACAAATTCCATTTTTTTTGGTTTAAACACAAGAGTGTTTGCATGGTAAAATAACTTTAATTTTCATTAATATGCATACAGTAATAATGGTAATTCATTTTAAAGATAGAATTCCAAAGAAGTTTAAAACTAGGTGTTATTACTACAACAGACAGGGGAAAAAAATTACCATTGAAATAAATATTTTTAATCTGCCACACAGAAGAAAGGGACACAGTCCACACACGGCACTGTCTCGCTCGGAACGAATAGTTCCTTCAGTTTTATGCGTGCAAGTTTATACTCTATTGTTTAACAGTTAAGAAAGACTTTCTGTATTCTTTGAATCATTTGTAAGCAATCCAGTTAGTAGGTAGAAAATCCTTGGTCAGCATTGACAGCTCATACAAAGTCAAAAGTAACAATGGAAACAATCCCGTGTATTCAAATAAGGCCAGTTATACCCGAGATACTTTAAAAATCTTGTAACGTACTGGTTTGTAATATGCATTGTTCAATTCAATGTACTGTATATAAAATCTTCGCCCCATGGAGCAACCAACAACTGTGTTAGTCTGTCGGTCGTCACCCATCTTAATTGAGCATTAACCCATTGACATCGTGCAGGGGACCGACCGACAGGCAAAAAACTTGTCTGCCTGCTGAGGGGAGGGAGGGGAGTTTGCTATATTATGTAATGTGACTTATCTAAACAATCTTAGGCTTCAAACTGGTCGTGCCAGTTGCTTACAATGTGAATGGGGTGCCAGTTTTTGAATTAAAAAGGAGAATTGTTACCGCGACAATAACAATTGAATAATTCTGTGATCTTTCACCACGTGTACCTACTTTGAAAAAACCCTTCTGCCATTTTCTTTTTATTTTCTAACCGACTTTACACAAGGCTAATCTAAATTTAAATGAATATTTAGCAGATAATTTTCATTCTAGTTTTCCGTAGTAGAGTTCATAAAGAGTATTTTATTACTTAAAACGAGCTCGTAAAATATCCACACATACCATTTAATATCCTCGGTCACCTGAGGTAAATTTTATAGTTTATATTTAATAGCTTTTAGATTAAGTAAAAATATGTTCACACAAAAATTATGCTTTCAAAAAGTTGAACTGGATTTCACACAGCAAACTGACAAGAAATCTAATGTGAGTCGCAGCGAAAAGTCGATCACTTTACAGTTTATAGCTTTAATATAACAATTTTGCTCTGAAGAGTAGATTTAAGAGCGCCGCACTAGATATACTGTTATTCATAGACTGACTATTGGCGGGATAAAAACTTTTTTGCAAAAAATAAAACCGACTTCCATATCAAAACACTACAAAGCCATAAATAATTTTAATTTCGGTAGTCGGTGTTATTGGTTTTGTTTATTCTTTTTTTTCACACCGCCTTCCAAAATTCAAATTATTTTTGGCTTTGTAGTGTTTTGATACGGAAGTCGGTTTTATTTTTTGCAAAAGTTTTTATTTTCGCGCTTTTTAGTGGGTCAATCTAGTTACAAAATGCAAAATGTCAACTACTTATCACCTTTTACAAAATATTGTTTTCCCCAATGCAGAGCCGTTCATTTTTGAGGAGTTCTGGTATTTCACGAGCTCTACTTCACCATATGCATTGTGACGAGCATAAAGTGCTTAGTATCCATATTCAAGTAATCGAATCGCAATCCACAAAATACTTATTATTGCGTTGTTTCGGTGGCTATCTGTGGTCTTCATCATCTGTTCCACTTCCCCAAATAGTGTTTTTCGAGAGCAACTGCACATGTTACTATAAGAAATACCCAAAACGCTATAGGTGTGCCTATAATATTTTAAGAGTTCCCTCGATTTCTCCATGATTCCATCATCATTGTCATCACGTTAGGATCTGTCCTAACAATGGGACCAACTAGAAAGTATATTCTTTCAAATTAAAAAAGAATTTTCCAAATCGGTAAATGACGGAGTTATGCGCGAACAAAAAACGCAATGCAGAGTAAACGAAAAGATCGTCAATGTAAATAATTTTATAGACTTTTGTTGATTTTTCAGAAACGGCTTGTCTGATTTCGATAAAATTTTCATGGGACCATTTGGGAAGTATACCCTTTCCAACAAAAAAATAATTTTTCAAATCGGTTGGTAAGCGACGGAGTTATGCCCGGACAAACATAAAAAAAAAATATAAACATCCGAATTGAGAACCTCCTCCTTTTTTAGAAGACGGTTAAAAAGGGATAACTATCTATTTTCTTTTTCTCCAATATGGGCGATGGAAGCTGAGCTATATGCACTTCTTTTATTCATTAAAACCTATCTTTCTAAGTTAACAGAAAAGCTTAACAGTATTCTTTTTAAACTAAAAAATAATGAGGTTCTATGTTCGAATGTATTTCTTTTGTGTGTATGTGTTAACTGATTGCTTCATCAATTATGGAGGAACTTCTGAGTTAGATTATTTATATAGAAACGACTTAAATTTCTAATAGCAAAATAAAGTGAATAAGATATTATCAGTTATATGTCAATACCAAAGCAAAGTTGAAATTTATGTAAGACCTGGACTGAACTTAGTCACCGAAAGTACAAACTTAATTTTATCCAGATACCGAAAACTATTTTTTTTATGCTGGTAATAATTTTAGTGTTACTTATTTAATTATAAACATTGTATTTACAGAGTATTTATTTATCAAAACAAAGCTATTGCCTATTTTTTTGGGAGTCATGATTTGAGAATACTTCTAAGTGGTTTCAAATCTTAGGTTATTTAACGCTACTTGGATAGAAAAAAAGTTGTTTTGAAGCATCGTACAATATCGTTAGGAAGGTTTCAGAAAAAAAAAATTGTTTTATTGAAATGGTCTTCGTGTAAATTCTCTCAATAAGTTATTATTTTTTTATAGATGAAATTTTACTTTTACTAGGTCTTAATATATTTAATATGCAGTTCCAGTCTCCACTTTCACAGGTGCTTTGCAAGGAGATAATGTACTTACTCACTTTCATCATATTTCTAAGGTTTATGAATTCTAAGACGTAGGATACAGTCAAATAGATTTTGACAAGTTTACGCAACGCGTTTGACACGTACGTGCGAAATGATTGTGAAACGGCCCGTGCCCAAATAACAACTATTTATTGGTGAGAGTGTACCTAGTACACGAAAGCTCGACTAAATCTAAGGGCAACATTTTCATTGCAAACATATGTAGGTAACAGTATATTCGTTGCGGTTGCCGCTTTTACTTTGTGTATCAGTCACGGGACGTTGAAACTTAGTAGGCTTAGTGCAAATTTTAATTTTCATATAGGCTTTTAGTTTAATCGGATGTCGAACGCAGTGGTTCGCATGAATGTAAATAAATGACTCATTGCGACGGAGCCGAGCTGCCTTTGAACGCTGCATGTGAATAAGTATATATGTAATTGGCGGTATTAAGGCTTGTTCGGCTCGAGTGCACGCGGAGATGTCATATCCGATTCAATAGTGTCTGGCTAGTAATAAGGTAATGAATATTACCTTATTACCTTGCGAAATAGTAATTAGCAAAAACGTGTTCCTATTCACGATTGCACTATGATGTTTCGTTCAGGAAGGTTTTTTCACGCTGTATTGTCATTTGATTGATATATATCCATTTTTAACAGAGATTGAGAAATAACTGCACTGTTTCAAAAGTAGTGTATCTTGTTACGCCATGTTAAATAAAATGGTGATGATTGTAATTTATAATTTATTCCGCGATAGGGACTTGAATTTAGACAGGTTTCCTCATTATCACACCATTACTTAACTAGCTTTATCCTAAAGTGTTGAAAACTACACAATTTATTTTTCAACACAACACACTCGAAAATGTGCTTAGAATTAAAATTTATTTTATTGTATCTACTTGTTTTTTTTTTTAAATACACAAAAGTGTTTAATTTTTTTTATTTGTTTTGCCACGTGCTTATTTCAAATCGAGTATAATAACAGTGGGGGTCACAGATCATGTGTTTATATGATCTGTGGTGGGGGTGGATTAACGCTGTCTTAGTAGTGGGGACCTTCCGTGGGGATATTCGAGTACCCGCGATGAAAAACGATTGAATGTCGGTTCCATACAGGCTTTGTATTCGGATATCTATACCACAAAAATGACCGAACGGTTGCATCTAACCGAACTATTTTGTGCATTATATCTTCTCTTTGTTTGCGCTATCCGCCAGAGTGCCATAACCTCGGTAAGTTTCATTACCAAAAACTTCCTATAGGAATGTTAGGCTTTACACCGTCATGGTCAGTCACATTTATTAAGGCAACGAGGAACCCGTTTAATTAACCGAACCCGACCGTTGCACAAATAATAGCAATTCACACTTCAGCATGATTCAGAGAGCTGTCTGATATATCTTTCATTTATGACAGCAGTTCCCATTAGTATGGAATGGTGATATTCGAGACGTGTGGAGTAGTTGACTGTTCCAGTATTCAGTGTACCATGTGTATGATTATAGTTATGAGAGTGACTTTACCTTACTGATATATCTATATTTTTTCAATGTTAAATCATAATCATGATATAATTAAGAATGAGGAGATCAGTATTTTTATCACTAAGACTAGCACTTTGCCCGCGAATTCGTAAATAACGCAACACACTACGAATAAAAAAAAATTAAAATTTCTCTACATACAAACAAATTTTACCTCTTTATAATATTAGTATAGATAGGACATGGAAAATCCGTCCTTGAGGTCACAATCCTTTCTAAAGAATTTTTGGTTTCTTTATATCGTCAAGTAAATAGCTGCATCGCAAATCAGAACACGAAACTCCCGCACGAAGCCGCCGCGCTACCTACGAATATTGCATGAATATTTTAAAAGTTATTAAATTTCTTGTAGGTTATGTGTTTGTAGAGCTGCAATATAGTACCATCGCTTTTCGGAATTTCATTAATGTTTAGCGCATTATCAAGCTCAATTATATAAAACATTGATGCCTTTAACCCCTTCGATCTCATAGATTAATCTTGTTTACAAACTCACAACACAGATTTGGTAACACGAATCTACTGTACACTCAACGATCATAAAATTCACGTCTCGCAACTCCGCTTGCGCTAGCGCATGAGCCGCCAACTATTTTATGGCTATCTCGCTATATGTGCTACGGTATGTTTGTTTGTATGCGTAATCATATTGAATGTTAAGTGTTTGCTTAGACTGTTATGATATGTGTACATGTATTGTGTCGGCGGCGGGTGCACGCTCGGACTTTCTGCCCGTTGATTGAGACACTTAACACGACAATAGCCTGACTATAAGAAGATAACCCAGATATATTAAAGAGAACATTAATCATAATATCACGAGTAGTATTCTCTTGTTACGTTAACTATGCTCTATGTGTACTATTTTGACAAGAGACAAACAAAAAATTGATCAACACTCATTCAAACTTTGTCCTGTAAATGGAAACTGTCTGACAGACGATCTTTGTATGCAACAAATCTATACTGCGACAAACATTTGAGTACCACTTCGTTGCTCGAAATGCAAAGCGGTGGACATAAAAGCTCAAATTTCCGAACGGCTACGATCCAACCCGAATTCTACCGATTTGTATTCCAAGAGCAAAATACAATTATGTTCTTCCTATGTAGTGGTGCTGTCTTTTTAATTGTATGCCTACATAGCGTTTATACGTAATATTGGTACATTATAATCGTGCTGCATCAGTGCATTTGTCCATAATAAGTGTCGTGTTCAGTAACTAGGGCTTCCAATCCCGCAGCCTGAATTCAATCTCGGTATTTGTAGGACTACGAATTTTCAATCCCTGGGATCTCGGTATTTGCGGGGTCCCGCATATTGAAATATTCACATTTATATAAGGCAAATAAAACAATGAATGAATCAATTAACTCCACATTTATTTACGCACTAGCTTCTGCCCGCGACTTCGTTCGCGTGGGAGGGGTTCTCGCGTAAATCCCGATCTCGTGGGAATTTCGGGATAAAAACTATCCTATGTCCTTCCCAGGGCCCTAAACTATTCCCATGCCAAATTTCATCTAAATCGGTTTAGCGGTTTAGGCGTGAAAAGGTAACACACAGATAGACAGAGTTACTTTCACATTTATATTATTAGTATGGATTAGTATGAGATCAATCAAATTACCCCCTCATCATATTATCAATTATATTACGATGGGGTTGACATATCCTTATTGGACAAAAGCCCCAAATTAAAAACATTTCTTCACAAAAAGCAGTAACAAAAACTGAATAAAAAACTTTACTGATATTTTAGGATACATACTTAGGCTACCACTGGCTGAAATTCGGCTATATTAGGCTACCTAAGCTGTGAAAAACGGGCGACATCGGCCCCCGCGTTTCAGTCAACGAGCTATCGCGCTCGCGAGAGGTCACATGCAGCATGCATGCGACTTCTCGCGAGCGCGATCGATCGATTTTTCAGTCCCGCAAATCTCGCGGATCCCGCGCCCGTAATCCCGCATCACGCGGGTTTGGAAAATGACGCGGGAACCCGCAATACCAAGATCTCGGTATTCCGGGAACTGTGCATACTGTGAACTGAAGCGGAACGGTTTGTTATGGCGGCCACGGGCGTGTTCAACAGAAAATTAGATTGTTGTTCTTTAATGAAATTCAAGTCTTGTATCTTAGCGTCGTATGGATTAAACTAAGTATTGATTCTGAAATTTATGCTTTCTATACGTAAGACATGTCATACAAAACGTAAGAAACAACTAAATACATGGGTGGGCCCTGCATTGTAGATGTTTTATTTTTATTAATTAAAACCCTATGTTCAGTACCTAATGGTACATAAGTCGACTTAATAGAACAAGGCAAGGTAACTATTTAAAAAGGCGATATATATAAAAGTCGAACCGATCAAATCCCAAATAAAAGAAAAATGTACTTAAAAAATTAAAATTTAAGGTCCGCCAGTACCGAACTGTTTAGCTTTAGTACATGTTTCGTCGGTAGCGATATGCTACGCGTTTACCATATAAGTATGTGCAGTTCGGCTATTTTATTATGCTACCGTGTTCCGGAAGCGAATGGTAGAGTGACCGCATGTCGTGTCTTGCCATTGACATCGAGCGACAGGTCGCCGGGCGATGCCCGCTATTGACCGGTTAATTTGCAGTTCAACCGTATTTCGGATTTTAATTGCTGAGTATTTGGGAAAAATTAGTTTAATTTTTTTTTTAATCTTATAATTAAGGTCACTAATGCTGCTCTCCTAATCCTAAACCATAGCACTAATACTGTGATTGTAACTTTTTGAATAATCTTAAGTCCAAATATTACTAGGTTCTATCGAAAACTGGGGTCAAAAAGTAACGCAGTTGTTAGGGACAGACTTTTAGTTTAAGTATTTTGGCCTGTTTGTTGCTTGGTCTACTGGCTTGGAAATGGGTTATATTGCTACAGCTGTTACATTGACTGTTGAGTTTCATGTCCCTCCTTCAATTCAAACGTATCAGCTAGTGTTTCAGACTCGAACGCACGCCTCTCGACTCGACTATTGTCTGTCACATAACGCCATGGAGCCACTTGCCTATCGCATACCTACATAGATTCATACAATTCATTCGGTTCTACAGCGCGGAATGTTTTTAGCTGTAGTTTATTTTTATTTGCGTTTAAATGTCAATATGTATTTGCAAAGGATCGAAGTGATGTGTGATGTGAAAAACTGTTTTTATTGATTGTTACTTTGCTTGTTATCTGTAGTAAGGGAATTTTTTATTCGACTGGAATGTCGATGGAGTCGGACGATAGAACATTATGACTTCCCAATTACTGAAAGTTTTCTTAACTCTTCATCGTTTGTGATATATGGTGTTAGTTTGATTGTTTTGAGGTCGTGTTAATTTAAATCACAAGAAAAACGTTCGATAGTAAGTAAACCCTTGCGTTTTAGTTGCTTGCGTCAGTCAGTACGAATAATACCGCTTTGTGAAGCCCCCTTGAGCTGAGACCGGTTATATCCTGATATCTCAGAAACGAAATCTCAGAAACTACAAGTAGAAGGGCTCTTAAATTTTTCATGGGTGTTTCTTTTAGTACGTAGATGCTCGCTAAGACGGGATTTTGCGAAATTCCCACGGGATCGGGATTTACACGGGAAAAACTTCCCACGCAAACGAAGTCTCGAACAACTTTTAAAATTAATAAAACCACTTTTGAGAAAGTGTTTTTAAAATAATAATTAAAAATATTAAACAAGTGATATTTGCAATCGTTATACTGTAAAATAGGCAATTTATAAGAACCTAAAAATAATTGTATTTTTCTAGAATACCTAACAATATCAACATATTTTATTTAAGAAGCGTATAAGTGACCACAACTCGGCTTAGTCAGAGCGAGTCATGACGACAAAACGGGTTAGGTGATGCGTCATATCGGCGGAAAGAAAGAGGTCGTATGTGCCTGCGCACGAGTCGACTTAGCTTGTGGAACAATAGCGCAGAATAATAAGGATAAATATAAGTTGAAAGGTACAAAGAAAAAGCGCGAGTTTTTATCATCACTGTAATTAGAGGACTTGAAATCGCTATTCAAGAGTTGACTAATGTGACCCAACTTGAATAATAGAATGGTACCGAATAGGTATATGAGAGGATTTCCAGGGTTCATCATGAAGCAGGATTTTCAGGGTGTTAATTATTATTTTCGTAATTGAGAACAGACGTGAAGCTATGTAACGAAGTTATTGTTACTTGTCTATAATTGGCTAATGCCTATAGCTAGCTTAGCATAATTTCATGTCGAGAATAACGTTCCAGGCATCACAACACTTTTCAGGAATAGTTGTTGTAGAAATGTTTGTTCTGCATAGTTGTTTTCACCTTCATTGAAAATGGTATCTAACTCCTTTTCAGTCCTAGATATAGCAAATTATCTCCTTGGCGGCCATGAGCCCAGGAGCCTCTCTGAAATCGATTCTTAGCTTTCAATATCGGTGGAAGTTTCAATCCTTTTAAACTGATCTGGCGGCTGACATCAATTTTATAGATAAACTAGCAAAAGGCGTTTTCCCTGTGATTAGCAAAGGCTAAAAGTATTTTTAAAAAGCTATAGGTCATGCAGTGGTCCGTATTCACCGATAAAATAAATGAACGATCTGGACGTTCTAGGTACCTTGTGTCAAATAAAAAGTGCGTTAATTGAAATGGGTTAGAGTTACAGAGGTTGTTATGAAACTAAATCTAGAAGAAAGAGCTTACACATATCTTGTTACAAAATTTTGAGTACTTATTGGAGCAACTTTTGTATATTTCACGCTCATTGGTGATCTCAATTGAAATTATTTAACCGCAAGACCTGTCGCTGTATAATGTTACCGTTGATCGCTAAATAATACCTTAGGTAAGACTGTGAAGCAACTCAGCGCAATCCCATAGAATGTGGTTTTACTTCGTTAGTAATTCCAGGGATGTCACACATCTGTATCGGCTGGAATGTTCTTTTATGTTGAGTCTGGACTTTTTTTTTTAACGTTGTAAAATTATCAAATAAGTCCTCCCACCCCGGGCAGGGCGGGATCCCTGTCAGGCTTTTACTGACTAAAATCCATGGTGTTCCTTCAATAACCCTTTACGTACCGGGGTCACGGTAATGGGATAAGTCCCACGACCCCGGCAAGCTTCGGCCCTCTACAGGGGGGCCTCGTCATGTTGCTGACGCTCTTTGAGGCGCGCGTGGAACACAACGCGCCGTCGACCCGGGCATGGTCCATGGTCGGACAGCGAGTTGCCCTTTACTCGCTGTCCGCATGCCCATGTTGAATCTGGACTAAAGTAATTTGACAGTTATTTTACACAAAGTCTAGGTCTCAGTGAAGAAGTAACTGTTGTTATTCGGTACGACATAATTTACTATAATATTTCCCATAGTAATAGGTACTGGAAGCTTAGTACTTTTGATATCTATAGGTAGCAGCTAAGCTGAGTTTTAAGGGTTTAAAATTTATTAAAAGAAAGCAGGGAGGAATCTCATACATATTTAACAAAAGTACAATTTAAACTCTCTTGTGCTTTAGATTTATGACTGCGTCGGCGAAAATATAACGACATACTCTATAGATTTTCTATTATATATATTTTCTATTATGATATTTCTATCTACTCTATAGAATAGTTACATCAGTTATGATGAACTGAGATTTTGGTCCATACAGTGTGAGCTAGTAATAAGGTATTATTGCGCGATGATGAACAAACCTCTCTAATAAATGTACCTACTGCGGTGTGTATCGGAGAGTTTGCTAATCGGTAAGCTTTAAATGTGTTTTCCATTAGGTTCGAGGATTCATCTCCAGATTTCTCTAAAATTTTACAGCTTAGAGCGACACGGGATAATGGCGGACTAAAACAAATATAGTTTGAAATATCCACCGTTAATCTGCCAATCGAATATAAAAACTAATTACGAAAGAACATCAGAAACAATAAACCAAACGATTGCTACCCAAAAACGTGATGTAACATATTCAAAAACTCAAATTAGATAAAGAATAAGCATTAATACAGGGTGTCTCAGAATGTTTTTCGTTTTTGAATTGACCAGTACGCGCCAACCGCAGGTAGCAGTGGTCTCAAACGCTTGGCCGGCTTGTAGCCATGAATCGTTTCACGGGACCGCAGCGCGCGTTTTGCGTGCGAGCGTTTTATAAAAACAACAATTCCTACACTTGTTCGTCGTCTCTACAGGACACATTTTAATTTAACAAGCTTAAAACATGTGGCAAGTGCCAATTTAATTAAGCATTGAGTGTGCAAGTTTGAAGAGACTGGAAATACAATGCCAGACTAATCATCTGGGCGCAAAAGGACATCAAGAACGAGCATGAACTTCGACCGCGTTCGCCGGTTTGCGTTCGTACTCAGACCGTTAATTCTGAGCGATATCGCCATATGATCCGGACTTTTTTGGCTACAGAAATGCAAAACCAGTATGGCTACAACCGCAACACCTATTTCCAGCAAAATAGAGCCACTTCTCATGTTACAAATGAGTCATTTGTAACATGAGAAAAACATTCAGGTTGGGTGGCAATGGATTGTAAACTTCACTGTATAGGTAGCCCCATAGGAAAAAATTAGCAGGCGTTAAATCAGGGCTCCTCGGTGGCCAGTTGATGTCTCTTCGGCCAGTTGATGTCTCTTCGGCGACTTATCACTCTTCCAGGGAATAAATCGTGAAGAGCAGCTAATGAGACTCATTAGCTGCTGTTTTGAAGCAAAGAATCACTGAAGAAATCAACTCTATTCCAAGAGCGATGCTCCAGCGAGTGATTGAAAATTTTAGCTCCAGGTTAAATGAGTGTGAACAAGTGAATGGTACGCATTTGCAAACAGTTGTTTTTCATAAACAAAATTGAAGAACTGCTCTTTAATTTAACAATAAATAAAACGAGTTTTAATTGATATTGTTGTTTTTTATTTAACATCTAAAAACGAAAAACATTCTGAGACACCCTTTACTTGAAGATTAGTCTTATTTAAATTGGTTCTTGGTATCTTTATAAGTAACTAGTACTCTCGCGGGGCTTCGCTCCCGTGGATTCTATCACGGTAAAACATAACTCTCCTTTTTTGCAGTCGGGTAAAAAGTAGCCTATAACCTTCCTCAAGCTTCAAGCTACTTCCATACCAAATTTCATCCAAATCCACCCAGTACTTTCGAAGATTAGCGCGTTCAAGCAAACAAACAAACAAACAAACTAACAAACTTTTCCGCTTTATAATATTAGTATAGATTATAGATAGATAGCAACAATTATCGCCGTTTACTAACATCATATATTATACGTTTTGTAATTGTTTCCATTATTGGTCAAAATAATAAAATAATGCCACGCATTAAATAAATAATATTAATTAAACAATAATCAGTCGTGTGGCTATAAAATTCGCAGCTGCATACTCGATTAACGCTCACCAAACAATTATTTTAAGTGATAATAACGCAATAAAAAACAAACAAAAAACATAATGTTAAACATTCGCATCGCGCCGCAGTGCTTGCACGTCAAATTATCATTTATTAAATTAATACAATTATTATGCAATCATAAGAAATATTAAAAATGTAATAAATGATAATTGATGGATCAAGAGCCCGAGCAGTCAAATAGCGATCGAGAGTACCGCGTTATGCGATTATTTTGTTCTAACAGGATCGAATACAGCGATCGCTCTCTTCAAAAGGAATGCTACTTACTAACCTCAGACTTATATTTGCATGCTCGGGTCAAAAATAATTTGTAACAAATAAAAATCTTAAAATATATTAAGGTATGTATGTATGAAGTTTCGACCAAGTATTTAATAGGTTATTTATTAATATGAGAAATACGCATTTTTTTCGATGTGAAAATCACCAACGACTTCTCCCGCTCTGGGTGGACCGGAAGGGAATATAAGACTTCTACTGACTAAAAACCCACCCTGTTCCTTCAGTTGCCTTTGTAGTCTGGGGCTGCGGTATCGCGTTAAAATATTCTCGCAACCCCAAATGCGAAATACGCCTAGTACTTAAAAATCGATTCTGTAAGTTGAAGAAATATACCTACTGACTACTACTTGACTTAGACTTGTCGTTTGGCGAAATATACGCTGCACACATGTCAGTTACAATCGATTAAGGGGATGCTACGCTCTTGCAGAGTCCTTTATTTCTGCAGGTGAAAATTTTCTTAGATTTCCCCCGCCTTGGGGCTAGCGAAGAGATAGATCAGACTCTGAACTGACTAAACTCACTTGACTGTACGTACACTTTGGTCAGGAGCCGCAAGAACACTTAAATTCTCTTCCACGCGTACCCCGATCCATCTCAGCGTCCTAAGTCAACCTACGCCATATACGTAAAAACTAAAACAAAATAATTAAATAATAACTGCCTATCCGACCTCCACAAAGCAGTAGCTAGGTAAGACCCCTTAGTACGACTGGTAACAGACTTTCTGACATGACAACAACTGTTAGATGTACAGATGCCAGCACGTCAATCTACCCCAATCTGTCAAATTTTACCAATCGAACATTAACCTTCCGCTATTGTGATAAGGTTGAAAATCTATTAAAGAAATTTGACAGATTGAGGTAGGTTGACGTTCTGGCGTCTGTACATATGACAGCTGTAGCAACGGCTTAACGTGCTTTTCGAAGCACGGAGAATCTCGATACGTTAAGATGATCACCCATCCCAGGGTTGACCCCGGCAAGTGTTGCTTAACTTGAAAATGGACCCATGCTGCTGTCATTATTTAGCCACGAGCTCCTCAAACTTATACCCTATAGATACCAAAGCCCAATCCAAAATAATTATCAATACATTATCAATACATTAATTAGTCAATTACATGTACGTACATGTTATTGACTCAAAATTTTAATTTTAATTTAGTTTTATAAAGTTACTAACATAGTTTTAAGTAGTGCTACTAATGATAATTAGGTATTAATTATATTGGTTATGGGAAGAAAATCCAGAAATAAATGATTATATTATATATATATATTATATTATTATTATTTTTTCGAATTGGTAGCAAGATTATGGATGACAAATACCAGCTTTCATAAGCCAAACACAAAAAGAAAGACTCCTCCAACAGTTTTCTTCCAAAAAATCAAACATTGTTATATTATTAGGATTACGGCACCAATCAAAACCTGTATAAATATAATACACCACTAATGAGAGAAAAATAATAATAATTAATTGAGGAAATAATTGTAATAATTATAATTTCATTCATATTCAGCATTAGCATTAGGTCTAAATCATAAGACCACATATATTTATTCCACTTAACTAACATTTATATTTTGTTAGCAGAAATATATACAAACAAAGAATAGTAGCTCGGGTTGGTTAAACCCCTCTACATAGATAGATGGAATATACTTTTTTGTATTTATAACACACCTATTTAACAAAATTGTTTAATCTATGGTAACAATGGCGGTATGATTTATGTGAAGAAATAATAGTATTTTTCTCCAGTATTTATAAAGCTTTTAAATTTTCATTATTTATATATTTTTTAAATTATGTTAATGCTGTTATCATTGTCATTTATAGATTAGACTAGATATAAAAGAATCCTTACTTTAGTCAATTATAATTACGTTTATTTAAAAAAATATCAAACATTTTGAAAAAATTCAACTATTGATGACTTCATTATTTCCATTTCAGATAAGGGAAAATATTATCATTCTGTGCAGTAGTAATTTTTTACAGTGCTAGTTTGTGTATGATAAGAAAAACTAAGGAGTATGTTATTTTAACTTAGTTTGATATAGGTATTTATACCTACACTAACTAAATAATATGATTAATAAATAAACATGGCCCAAGTCATGTATTTCAAAAAAGATAACATTTTGGTCAGGGTCTCATACAAAAAACTATAACAAGTGTTAACAGTTTGAATAAAGGATTCTAATAGACCGGTTCTAAAAGATGCTTTATTTTTAGTCATGACTTTCAATATTAGAATATATTATATAAAGTATAAGAAGAATATCAACTTTGACACACAAGAAACAGAAGTTGAATAGTATCTACCAACAAGTACCCTTATTATGTTTATTGTTCTTATTAGATTCAAAAATTCTCAACATATTTTAGTTTGATACTTTTTTACCTTTCTTTTTTTGTAGTATACAGACCTGCAAAGCTGTTTATACTAAGAAGTTATTATCAATTCAAAGAAGACACAATGAAGCCTAAATCCAGTACAATCTTACAATCTTAATGCTCTCTCACTTCCTGCAGTTGTAAATGATAACACTAAATTGAGTGTATAAACCTGCAGAGGATATGAGTAATTTATCTTACTAACTTGATCACAGTTGGGATGATTTGCTCACAAAGGACCCGACAATGAGTAGGTCGTCGTTTTGGTCCATAAGTATATCTACTGATAAGTAGCTAGGAAAAGCGCACGATCCTTCCAATACGACATCAAGAACTCCTGTTTTGATCAGCTTCAAAAGTCTAAAGCGATAAGTTTGAACAAGTTTCAAGTGTATTATAGCTGCAGTGACCACTTTTCTCAAGAGGTATAACGTCCGGCGAGTAGCCGACAGACTTGTTGTCGGCCTAACAAAAGTAAGAACGATACAAAGTTGCGAGTAAGTAAAGCATATTCTAAGAAGCGTCGACATCTCGTGCAGTGAATTGAATTCCTTAGTACACCATGTGTGACAACGTAACTATTCTACCGTGAACACCTCACAGACATAACTTTATCACAACATATCAAAATCAACCACTGTAAACTCATACCCATACTTTATTTACCGAAGACATCAGCTGGCGAAAAGCGTAAAAAAACTTATTTTTAACACAAAACTAACACTAAAAATATCAAAATTAATAGCAGATACTGCCAATAAATAAATAAATAAAAGCTAATTTACTAAAAAAAGATCTAAATTAACAAATTATCGATCTACGAGTAACGCAGACTTACTGCATTCTTACCTTCGGATAACTCCAAATCTAATTCGGCTAATTTGTCTCGTATGTCCTCCGGCAACTTTAATATATCAACACTTAAGTCAGCCATCATGGCAAAGCACTTTTTTCACACAAAACAAATAAAGTTAACTATTACAATTCAAGAAACCATCGTGACACATGGCCATCTTGAATTTTGAATAATTTCTGACTCCGACTCACCAACTACTGATACTGATTGTGAACACCAGAGACCGCTAGCGAAGAGCAAGTGGTTTGTTCTCATTTTCAACTTGAACTAGACAGCGAAATTTACCGGAAAGCAAAAAAAATTAAAAGGTTTTATTTGTTGCTATTTTATTTTCCGATGCAAGATTTCGATTAGTAAAAAAGTTTTAGGTATTTAGGATTTAATTTAATCCGTCTTTTGAATATAAATGTTACTATTTCAAAAATAATGGAACCACAGATTAAACTGGGACAGAGATTTCACTTATATTCACAGTACCTTTATAGACGATTGCATTTCATCTAAATCCAAGACTTGTGAAATGGCAACATCACTAAAAAAAAACGTAAGTACTAATACAGTGAACCTATGGGGACGTAGGATCGTAGTAGGCTGTAGGAGGGAGTCAGAACGATAGTTGTAAGACCAAATATCAAGTACGGCTCTCTGGTCTGATGGCCCATCATGAGCACAGCACAAAAAGACCTGGAAAAACTGCAACGACTTGCCTGCATAGCAATCACCTTGAGAACTGCGCGCACTACCCCTATACAGGCCAAACTGGGACGACCGCCACAATACTTAATAGAGTGGAAGGAGGCTGCCGTGGCAACCTTTAGGCTCAACGTATCTGGAAAACCTTTGAAAGACTCTAAAATGAAATACAAACGTATCATGGAGGACGCCATCAAATGATAACATTCAATGGCTTCTTCCTACGAAAAGGATATAAAGATGAGAATATGTATCCCCAACAGTCATATATTTAAATGTAGAACATCTATAGTTAAATTTTCTACTTCGTCATAACTTATGACGAAGTAGAAAATATTTTGATTAGAGATAGCTAAATATATAACACACACACACGCACGCATAAACACAAGCACACACATACACTGACAAACACCTACATTATGTGCATTTACTTTTTAACAAACTTCCAAAAAGGAGGGTTCTCAATTCGTCGCGTATATATTTTTTTTTATGTATGTATGTTCAGCGATTACTCGGAAGAAACCTTAGCCGATTCGGAATATTCTTTTGGTTTGAAAGGGTATACTTCAGAGGTGGTTCCATTGTTATCAAGTCAGGATCTGATGATGGGATTCTGGAGAAATAGAGGGAACACTTCAAATGTTATAGGCACTTCTATAGCGATTTCAGTACTTTTTATAAATACTATACTTATGAATTTGCTTTCGAAAAATACCAGGTGAAGTGGAACTGATGATGAAGACCACAGATGGCCACCGGAACTACTCAATAAAAAGTATTTTATGGGTTCCGATTCGATTACATGAATATGGTTACTAAGCACATTATGCTCGTCACAATGCATATGGTGAAGTGAAGCTGATGGTGAAGTACCTGGAGAACTCCTCAACAATGAACGGCCCTACATCGAAAAAATACAATATTTTGTAAAAGCTTATGAGTAGTTAGCATTTAGAATTTTGTTTCTATGTAAATTACAAACCGGCTACTCACAAGAGTGAAATTAAAACTATTTAACAAAAATTAAACCGACTTCAAAAAACAATGCAAAATGAAATGCAAATTTTATTTTGGAAGTTGGTGCCAAAAATGAAAATGAAAATCCAAAGACACCGAATACACAAATAAAATTTATGTTGAGACCATTACTCAACATTTGTAAAACTAGATTTGTAAGTTAAGAAGCGAGGCAGCATCAACACAAGTACTTCTGTAATTTACTGGCGCTGCCTCAATAAGCTATAAAGTTATGAATTCAATCTTTAGATAAAAAAAAAACTTTTTTTTATGCAGCTGACGCTAGAGCTATACGACAACCAAGTCCTCATAAAGCTGAGAATCTGTTCCGACAGATCAATGAGCATCAAAATATCTAGATAGCTAAGAAAATTTAACACCACCGATCAGATGGAATGTGTGGGAATTAATACATGCAATGAATAAAGGAACTCGGTGGAACATTAGGCAATGGGTTAGCGGCAGGTCAACGTTATGGTGGCCTTCGGGACTGTACTCATCGTGTCACTCCCCTTCACCCAACTACGCACATGGCTAAGAGAACTCACACAAGCTCAAAGACAGTGGTCGTAGACACTAGTCTGCAAGCAGTGCAATCAGACTATGTCATCCTTAAAAAAAAATTAACTGTTCCTGCGACTGCACAGAAGAGTAAACATAATATCGAGACGCTGACCATGGACGCTACTCTGAAATAAGGAGACAAAACTTCAGATCTTTAGATTTTCTTACGGTAATGGGTCATGGTGGTTCCTACCGATACCACGGGTGATGCTGACGACTGATCCTGAATAGACTGAGAGACCTGATCTGCTTATAGAAAGGAGTTGGCTGCCTGAAATGATATCTGTCATTTCTCAAGTAGGTACACTGGTCCCGCACAGTGTGTCTAAGTGTGGAAACCAAGTACAAAAGAAGAGGAAGAAAAACATTTATAAAAGAGCAAACTAATTGGGTAACACATCTTAAATCCCGTGAATGACATTTATGGATGATATGTTCAGATAGGGTAGAAAATAAATTCGATATTTTTAACGTTTTTATTTAATTTTATTAATTAATTTAATTTATCTTATGTGTATGCTGAAAATGATGTTGATATATAATCGAATTCTTTATTGTGTTAAATGAAAAAACAGATGACCGAGTATTTTCTGTACGATTTCTGATGGGCTCTAAAATAGAAAGGTATAAATTATACATCCGATGCAGTACCTACCCAAATCCGATCTATAAAGGACATCATTAATAAGATCAGTGAAACAGCCTGCTCGCACAAACGGTTGTGTCTTACCGCTTCCTGGTAATACTGCATGCTTTGTAATCGTACATCCAGTAAGAATTTTCTGGTTCATTCCATTTGTTGAAGTCGTTGTTCTGATGCTTTAGAGGGCCAAAGTAGAATTAATGTCTTTAGCAAAAGGATACTAATACCTTCATTGCTCCTCCAAATTATAGTATCCCTTTGCTGATCTGACCTCCGAAAAACCCAGAATTAAACTGCTCTAAAGGCTGCACTGATGCTGGAAAGCCGTATGGACATTGTATGAACGTTACATCCATATAAATGGATGGCCAAATTTCCTGGATATAAATCTACAAATAATAACATGGACCATTGGCTTTATGTGCTTTTCGAAGCACGGTCCATTATATTGTCAGTACCATAGATATAATAAACAGGGAAATATGGCCGCCTGACGAAATTATATCGAAACCATGTGTCTCCAGTTAGGCGCTGGGCGGGACAACAACTACACATGCAGTTCAATAAAATCAATAGATACGCACTCGTGCACACACCCGCATTTCTTAAATCAGTTAATACAAAACAATACACAACCGATTATAAACTTTATTTCATCAAACACAGCGTGTATTTACCATACACCGTATAACTTACCCACACAAAAACATCGGTCGCTATCGTTGTGCTGTGCAAAAGCAATTTATTTTACATATACTAGCTAGTGATTGACTAAATCGGAAAGTTATCGATTCTTCTATTTATTATTGTACAAAATTGTTTGGGCTCCTGAAACTTATTAACAATTACCCCGCAGGTAATAGTATAATAGGCTTTTGTTATGAGAAAAACCCTAGTTAGTAAAGAAATTGTTAAATATATTAAAACAAACACACACTCATGCATAACAAATAAATAGCATGAATGTTTTGAGTTATTTTAAGCAAAATTTCACTAATATATTATCTGAACCATTCCGATTATTAAAACGCATTCGAAGCTTTAACGGAAGTAAAATACAAAAACTATAAAAAAAATAAAGAAACAGCACGAGAATAAGGCATAACATAGGATAATTCAAAGCCAAAAACACCACCTATTATTAAACTAAAATTTGAGTAACTTTACGAACATTCGTTACGCATTTCTCTACTACGCTGTAAAATAATCAAAATAATTAAGAAAACATTATTTTACATCGATCTTCCAACCAGGTTAAAATGGTTGATAGATTGAAAAATAAACTAGGTATTGTAGCGCCGGTGCGGCGTCGTCGTCGTCGGAACTCCTTACGTACATGCGTAGGTAAGGAGTTCCGCGGGCGTAAAATAAATTATTTATTCTTTTTTGTACATTTGACTTTCCAACATATTTTTCTTTCTGTCATCTCGAGCAAAAAATTGGCCAAGTGCGAGTCAGACTCGCCCATGAAGGATTCCGTAGTAACCACGCAAAATAACTTTGTTTTTCATAGTGTTTGTATGAAAAACAAAGTTATATTTGCGCTTTTCTAAAATGTGGTATATCTCAAAAACTGCTGATCCGATTTCATTCAAACCCATTTTTATTGAAACGTTTTATTAATGCCTATAGCACATATTTTTTTTAGATTTTCACTCCATTATTATAGAAGTTAGAGGGGGTGGGGGGACAATTTACCACTTTGAAAGCGTATATCTTTTAATCGATTGGCTTTAAGTAAAAGTAGTCTTAGAAACCTCAATGTCATTTTAAAATACCTGTCTATAGATACCACACACGTATAGGTTTGATGAAAAAAAAAAATTTAGTTTCAGTTCCATCCCTTAATTTTATTTATTTTTTATTTTTGTTTTAAAATCGGAAAGCGGTTCACAGAATACATCTACCTACTAAGTTTCACATGTGTAGTGCTAATAGTTTGGGAAGAAAATGGCTGTGGCATACGGATGGACGGACAGATGACAGACATGACGAAACTACAAGGGTTCCCTTTTTGCCATTCGGCTACAGAACCCTAATAAAAATTAAACATATTTTCTTAGAGGTTTCTATAACATAAGAAACCCCTAAACTATAAAACTTAGTAATATTTCATTCATCAATCGCATTGTTGTCGATAGCCTACGTTAGTGGATCTACACAAATATCACTAACTCCTCGCAAGAGTCAATGGCCGGACTACGCGATAAATCCGCATAATATAATATAGTTTTGTTATTTTTACATTGCTTGTCCAGTCACTTAGTGACGAACTTAGGTAGAGGTTAAGAAGCAATGTATTTATAGCAAAAGTAGTATAGTCGCTGTGATATTTGAAAACAAAAATAACATAATAAAAGCAGGAAATATTTTACGATTTATATTTTTTCACGATTTTAAAGACAAATATTGTAAAATACTTGTACTAACATATGGTACGTGATTCCATGATTCAGAATGTTTTGGTTTTGGCTTCGGTTTTTGCAAGAAACCACTGAACAACTCGGCATTCTTATAAGTTGTCACGATCCCCGTCGAAAGTACACTAGTTCGCGGAGACGGCCATTTGCCTGTGACATGTGCCGTGTGACCATGGCCCTATTTAATAAAGCTGACAATTCGACAATTGTTCTGTTTAATAAAACTTACAGGCGACATAATTGTCATGGTAGAAAATTGACAAATTCGTCGGAAAATGGCGACAATTTGACATTTTTCTGTTTAATAAAACTTTTTAAGCGAGAAGTGACAGGTGACAATTTGTCGTGGTTACTTGTCAAATCTGCTTTATTAAACAGAAAATTGTCATGACATTTGTAGAATTGCCATATTTGTAGAATTGTCAGACAATTCTGTCAGACGCATTATCCTCTGTCCCGAAATCTTATTTTGAATTTTGAAGGTGTAAGAAAGTTATTTATTTATAACCATTACGATAAACTAAAATACTCGAAAGCAAACTAGAATAAACAACTTTTGACATATTTGTCAGTTTTATTAAGCTAAGCGCGACAATTCGACAATTTTGTCACTTTTTGACATATATGTCGAATTGTCAGCTTTATTAAATAGGGACCATGTCGCGCGGACACCGACACGCCCCCTTGCCACTTTTCCTGTTTTTTATATTTTTATGGTCAGTACTGAAGCTGCTATATTTGAAAATCTGTAGCTCGTAAATCTATTTACTGTCTGTAAATATACAAGTAATATTTAAGGAATAATAAACCTTATATGCCTTTGTACTTATCTATATTAATCTACTTGCTTACAATAGCGTGTGTTAGCTGCGAACGTAGCAGTGTGTAGACATTCCGAAAATTTCCCAAATGAATTTTACTAGCTTAGCGAGAATATATTCCAAGTATGTTCTCCATTACGATTTTATGTTGAGTTTTTTGTTTTATGGCAATACAAAGTCGTTGTTGTGCTAGGTGGCGCTAGGCGTTTTCTCCTTCCGTCATTCTCATTCGCTGCCTAGTTTTTCTTTTTGCATTCGGTATGTAGGTACATTGGTAGGCTGTTTAAATTTATTCTCGTAATGGCTGCCACGCTAAATGTCTAGCTTATTGGTTATGTCATGTACATAGAATCGGAGTCCGGATGTGCAATTCATATAATTCAACAAGTGTGTGGAACAATGGTTGCGTGAATGCTTCGTAGTATCAATCTCCCTGGAACGTTTCCTCTTTCATGTTTCCTTTTTTGGCAATTAAGTTATGGACTCGGCGTTTGTGTACTGTATGCAGTAAAAAAACAATCTATGCCCCGTGAAAAGTGTTCGCATGGACCATATTGAGTGCAAAGTGTTATGTCCAGAGTTAAAATGACGGATAACAGGTCTTCGTCAGCGTTGTTCAAGAGAGCAGAGCAGTTGAAGAGATGGGAGGAATCGGACACGAACAAGCAGTCCCCGACGCCGCGTCGGGCCACAAGGATTCAGTTTTCATCTGGAATAGTGTTTTTGGCGGCATGCACTGCTGGAGATAAAGACGAGGTGCAGAGACTGTTGAAGAGAGGCGCTGATATTAATACCGCCAACGTCGATGGCCTCACTGCTCTTCATCAGGTAAGAAAGCTTTCGTACGCAACTAATCCATCCATGTCAATTCACCCCCTACCATAACATTTTAATCTATTCTAATTCTTATTTTGTTATACATAGCTCATACATTGCTATGGATTGACATCAAAATGTCATCTTTTGTGTCATGCACACAAGCTGTGTTAGTTACTTCATCTTTTTTCAAGTCACATAATGTTTTTTTGCACTGGTTTAAAAAGCGATATGTATGGGGGTAAGACTTAACCCATGAGGATACTTGATAGATTGTATACTTGTTATTATAATGACTAGTAACTATTGTATTGGATATGGTTCTACTGTCAAATGAAAATCCTGTAATACATTGTTTAGCCTGCTAAAAACTTTCTATCTTTCTTTTTAGAAAGGGAACTAGCAATGTGGGCAGAATTCATATTACTAGCAATCTTTTTACAATAAAAAGCATTAATAATTAAGGTCAAACAATTCCCTGCCAATAGGTATTCCCTGTCAAGTAAATATGTTTTGAATACTGAATTTTAGAAGAAAAAATAATAAAACAATAACTCATCACCATATTAAGTAACAAAAGGGTCCACAATATGATAATATTTTTTATTAAAAGAGAATTAGCAATGTGGGTAGAATTCACAATACTAGCAATCTTTTTAACCCGTCCCACTAAGGTAAACATGTTTGTGTCTGGGGTGGGTTCATAGCGATAGTGTAATGGGTGGGGTTCCAACCTGCAACCTCTCGATCACAAATCTGATACTAAGGTGTTGGTAAGCTAAGGCCATTAGGTTATTGACCCTTATATTTTTATAATAAACATTTACTCTTTAAATTATGTGTCATAAACTGTGGTTTTCTTTCGAGATGAAACAATGATTGTGGTTGTTTTACTTATGATTTAGTAAGTGGTACTAAAAAAAACCACAATATTTTGTCATATCATTTCACTATAAGTATGTATTGTATACACTATGTGCCAAATGTGAAACATTGAAGTCACATGCAGACATTGATCACTGAAGATTGACCTGAATGATTTAATTTCTAAGTCTGACTTTAGCTTTTTTTTTTTTAAATAAGAACTATTAATGTGGGTAGAATTCACATTACTAGCAAGCTTGTTAAATTCTCTAAGCTAAATATGCTTATGTCTGGATTGGGTTCATGGCCATAGTGTAATGGGTGGTAATCAAACCTACAATCTCCGATCCCAACACCTTAACCAAAAGGCTATTGATACTTCCTTCTAGTATTTATTTGATATCATGGTAAGATTATCAAGAATCACAAATACTATATTAACTAAGGTAAAAGCACTAATGCTAGACACTTTAAGGACAAATCAAACTTCATTCTCAAAAATCAAATAGATTTGATTTTTGAGAATGAAGTATATCAAATAATTACAGTTAAAGTTTTTTTTAACTGTTAGAGCAACATTTAGAAATTAACTTTTTCATATAAAATATTTGGAAACTGTCGTATTTTTAACTAAAATTAAATTCTTCTTAGGTTTGCCGTAGACACTAAAAGATGACAGCATCAAAAATCAAATCTACCAAAAATAGACATCAATTGAAACTAATAGTAGACATGCTTATAACATCACATTAATATTATATGCTTTATAAAAAAAAAACAACAAAAAATCTTTAAAATGAAATCCGAGCACAGCTTGTACTTTAAAAATATTAATTAAGTAACAAACAAAAAACAAAATATAATCAAATCATCATAATATAATCAAAATCATATAATAAAAAAAAAGTTGCCAGAAAATCAATATTTAGCTATATTGCTTGTTAAAATTAATTAGTTTTTGACATTTTAAGTACCTTAAACTACTTATTCAAAACTTAAAACATAATTATCACATCAAGTTACCATTAACATTTATTGGAAAATTAAATTTATACTTAATCCTATCACCTGCAACAATCGTTTTTGGCGTATTGAGAACTTCAACTATTTGAGATTCACTTACTATACTAATATCTTTTTCATTTTCTTTAAATATGTCTTTGCCCGATATTTTTTGGACAACGCAAAGAAACTTCTCAAACTTCTTTTTCCAGGAAAGATAATAATTACATAATCACCAGGCATGATCTTATTTTCCTGGTAATTTTCTTCATCTCGTTGTTGCGCTTGCAAAAGGCGCTATGTGGTAAATATTCGTTTTCGTTCTTTTATATAGTTTCAATCGTTATTTTAATACACACATGCTGTAAAACAGCTATCTAATAAACGAAATATTTAAAGAGCTACCTTTCAATATTGCGTTTATCAGATAGCTGTTTTTACAGCATGTGTGTACTAAAATAACGATTGAAACTTCATAAAAGAACGAAAATTGACTATTCACCACATAGCGCCTTTTGCAAGCGCAACGACGATCTGTATATAAATTTTCATCTCAATCTTTGTCAATCTCACACTCGTCAGTTAGATCATTTAAGCTATCTCCAGATTCGATCCTTTCCTCTTCAGTACTTAAGCAATTACGGATATAGTTTTATCAGTTTTCTTTTTCACAACCTTTGACTTTTCTTAGCTAATTTCTGAGCAGCCTTAAGGTTTGTTTTTTCTTCATTCTTCTATTTTTTTTTCTTTCTTGTTTCTCATCTCCATTTGTATTAGGGTATTTTTTCTTTATTCCTATTTTTAGAATTTTTTTATTTATTTTTTATTATATACTTTATTGTACACCTTACAATATTTCATTAAATACAAAAAATAAAACTAGGTGTTGGCCAAAACAAAGCTCTTTTAAAGGGACTGGGAATGATGTCACCCATAACTATTATGCGAGAGAGTTTGTGGAAATTGTGACATGGATGGCATTATCAGGGAATCTGCACTGATAGTCGTACTGTCAGTATTATGTTCGGTTATTTTAACTGGTGTTTTAAAGTTTTCAGCCAGATTGTCCAACGTAAACCTTGATTGACTATAGCTTTTGCCCAGGTTACGAGTATTTTATCTATATGTTCGGTCACATAACAGCTTCTTCCCATTTTACGTCTAATAGGTGCCTTTCCCTTGACTTTGTACAGTAAAGTTACTGGTGGAACTCCAAATTTCTTCGCCACAGTAGCTGTCGGAACGCCCCGCCTGCATTCTTCTATGGCTGTTTCCATATTGGCTTCGGAGTATCGAAACATTTACTGGCGGCATCGTGCTCGAAACTTAATCTAAAATTAATAGATACTAAATAGTTGACATCCAGTATACCCTAATAGTTGACACTGTCTTCTTTTAGTTAGGCTAGTGTAAAACAAACGAAACTCAGACATGAACTTTATTTTTACTACATAAAGCTAAAATTGCATTAAAATAAGCTTCAGTTTGATGTAACCCTAGTAGGAGACACACGTGTCATCTTTTAGGTTTTGATTCATTTCTGGCACTAATAGTAAACACCACTTAATAAAATTCATACAAAAACAAGCCAAAATAACAAGGAAATGGTCCTAATAAATCAATTATTTCATACATTTATAATATCGAAATCAACAGTAGCCAATAATCATATGTATAAAACAAAATCATACCTGTTAAAAGTCAGTTGCCTTAAGAAAAACGCTAAAGCCGGGTCCGCTGCGACGTGTTTTCGTGTTTGCAAACAGTATAACATTGTTTGCTAACAGAATATAGGCGTGGCCTAACAGTTTTGTTAGCAAAAACACAATAACATGTTTGCCGAGACGAATGGATAACATACCCCGCGTTCGCCTGCGAGGAGGGACAGTGACGCATTTTGTGTTTGCGCTCACTAGACGAAGACGGAATCGTTCGAAGAGGGTGTCTCTGACAATTCTCTTTGTTTTGTGATGGAGTGGAACAAAGAGAATACTTTGTTTTTTAATATTTTGTTTTCTTCTCTATATCTGGTAAAATTAATGATAACAGCTCTTGATAATCACTTTCTGAACATCTAAAACAATTTTTATACCGAACCTATCATCAATTTTCAGTTCTTGCTATTATAGTATATTGAACGAACGAGGTTGCAGGTAGGCTCGGACCCGGAATCTATTTCCGTTTCTTCTTTGGAGAACTAAATCTACTATTGCTATAACAGCTTCCACGTCTTCTTCGTTGGAACTCATTTTTGAAATTAAACAAAAACATTACAACAATTGGCGCAGCGGACGGGTGGTTTTACTAACATGTTTTGATAACATGTTTTGTTAGAAAAATGGCGCAGCGGACCCGGCTTTAGAATTACGCGCTTAATGTCAACCTGCTCACATTGTTTGTTGTAAACTGATGCCATTTTAAAATTTGCTTCTAACGACGTACGCAAGCTTTTGAGCACGTATCATATATGGCACTAGGTGTCTTTAACATCAGTAGCAATGTTATTTAAATGATTAGTTTTCTTAATAGAAGAGATTTTTATCGAAAATGTCATCTTTTAGTTCAATGTCGGGCATTAGTGCTTTTACCTTACTGTACTTTCTCTGACCTTCGTGTAGCATTTCTATCATGATTGTACAAGGCTATTATTTACATCAATTCTCTCAGCTCAGGCGTCCAATATACTTCATAGGTAGCAATAGTTTATCTTAGCAAATTGCATATTTTGGTTTTATTATTAATATTCTGTAGCTGTTGTGAGAGTTTAAATATTCAGGCTTGCTTAGTATATTCTTGACATCCAGGTCCCTTGGAACTGGACTAGCTTTTAGCTATTGTTTTAATATGTATCTTATGCTTGCAAATAATGTATCTTTTAAAGAATCAACAAAAATTCATATAAAAATTGGCTTCTGTCATCGGACTCCAGTGGTTTTGAGTTTATTCCTATTCATAATATTAGTATAGATTAATATTATACTAACTTATTATATGGCATACATAATGGTTGCCTAGTGGTTAAAATTCTGTGATGATTTTAATTATTTTAAAAGCATTAATTATTTTAATAAAATATTACCTTTCTGCATTCTTTCTCCATATATAGAGTAATACATATCCTGTGAAAAATTTAATTATGTCCCTATGGCACTTACATTGGGCTTGCGGATAGCAGACAGGGGTAGCCTCACTCTCCAGTAAGGACTAAGCCCGTGTTCCACGCGCGCCTCAAAGAGTCGTCAGCGTCGGGTTGCGGGAATGTTCTATAATATCGCGGCCCTGGAACTTAAGGGCAGTTGAAGGAACAGGGTGGTTTAGAAGGCAATACAATGATTTTCTCACCTGAAAAAAAAAGATACAATAACATCTTTCAATTGCACAATAAAATGAATAGTAAGTAGTAATAGTAATCTTTGATATTTTTCTTGTTTAACACATTGAATGGCCACATCACACGGCCCACCGGTGAGCCTAGCTAGGCTAGGTACATGGCGTTCAACATGTTAAATTAATTTTGTGTGAAATATAACTACCTATTGGCTTCTACTCATCACATTTATCTCAGATGGCCTAGACCTCTGTCCCACAATAAATCTATGATTTTCTGCAAGACATCCTTAGTCTAGTAAACCAGGTGTCTGTATCTCCATGTTCAAACGCTACTCAAGACTTGTTACGTAGTTGATATGGGACAAAAGTTCCTATATTCCATTTCAGATGAGCCTTTTCTGAGAAGTAATAGAATATGAACTAAAATAATTAAAGATGAATGTTTGAATTTCTTCTAAACTGAAACATGGATATCAAAACCTGATAATATTCAACCAATTTCCGTGTCAAACTCAACATAGGTACTTTATTGTTGTCTCATATCACAGTATATCTTTAAGTAAAAACAGACACCAGTGTAAGTAGAAATTGTATCTTAATAAATGATAATTCTACTCACATTGCTAAGAATTTCTATAAGATTACTAGTAATTTGGATATAATTCACGTTACTAGCCATCTTGTTAGCCCCACCAACTAACCTAAATATGCTTGTGTCTGGACTAGGTTCACGGCAATAGTATAATCAGCGAGGTTCAAATCCTGCGACCTCTCGATCAAAAGCTTGATACCTCAGCCATTAGGCTATTGACTCTTTTTATGATATTTGATGATGACCTATGCTGTCCTCGCCTTTTTCATAGAAAGCACATTTTTCTCAATCCTATCTTTTCTGGTTTTTATATAGGTATTGTTTAATTAAAAAGCTTTTTAAGTTTATTCAGAATATATATTTTTATATCGATACTAGCTATCGCTAGCTGTTCACAAGAGATGTGCATTATGTCCACATTTAGGAATTTATACATAGCATATAGGGTCACAATAAATTGTACAGCAGGTATTACAAGTTGTTATAAGTCTGTTAAAAAAAAAAAAAAATTACCAAAATTAAGAAAATGTATTGTTCAAACAAAATAAATGGCGTTATTGGTAAGAAATAAATAATCCTTTATAATATTAGTTTATTGACTTGTAAAAGCGGCAACACCGCGCACCGGCACCGGCGGAGCACGCGCCGTGTGATTGTTCAGCTGATTACGTTTATGCAATAGATGGATGTTGTGAAATATTAAAATGGAAAAGAAGGTCCCATGGTATTATTAAATTATTTAAATTGTATTTAATAAAATACCTAATATAGAGTACATGGTTTCAATAATTAATGTGATAACCTAATCGCTATGCTGTATATATAACTATAATATACAGCAAATAACAATAATGTTTTCTCGTTTGTAGTTAAAACACTACCTACAGGGAAATAATTATTGAAAGTAGTAGTATGCATGTGGTCGAATTTCGAAATAATTAAAATAATTTCTAGTGCATTTCACCTATAATATACCTATTATATTTATTTTTATTTTTATTTTTTTTTTATTATTTTTATTTTTATTTTTATTTATATTAGCTTTCTGCACTCCCTCTCCATATAAACTTTATCTGAACCAAATTGTATACACTTCTGTCCTTTGATTAATAATTGTACTATTGTTGAATGAGGTTTCTGTCTGTGTGATTTTTGTAAAAAGGGGTACAATGTTTTTGCTTCACTTATACATCGATACTTATATATCGATTATTATTATATGTATAAATGATGACCCCAATTTTTTTTTTTGTTATATTTAGACTTATGTGAAAAAATGTTTTGTTTTGGTTGATGATATTTCTCAGTATTGAAAGCCATTGGCCCATTGTACATCCCACAGTACAGGGTATGTGATGTCCATCCAGTATGTGATGGCTTCATCTAATAAAATAATGCATTGTGAAAATCTAAATTATTTAAATCAATAATTTTCCTCTCAATATTTAAATAGCTTAACACATTGAACGCCGTGGTGGTCACCGGTGACCCCCATTGCCCAAACGGAACAACCTCTAAATTTAATCGGCGTTGAATGTGTTAAGTTAAATAAGTAATTTACGACTCAAAATGTTTATTAAATTACGTATCTTTTTCTCTAGCAGGTTAGATTATAAGCTGACTCCAACATAAGCAGTTGGGTAGTTTTACTGATTAGTCAATCTACCAAGCTTTATCATAACTAAAATCAGATTGTAAAACAATTACGCTATAAACTGCATTTAAAATTTCTTCTTGATCACCAAGTATATCAGATGTCTATAATTCTGCATGCACTTTGTAGATTTCTAGTAAAAATACTAAGGTAAATAAGTAAAACTTGTTATATTCAACAATTTAATCCTGATAAACGTACTTGACCACTCACATGTAACCTGCAGCAATGTCCAGATATTAACAAAATAATTATTACAGAAGTGAATTATTATGTGAATTTTCACTTCATTGTGTGCGATTGTTTTAAGTTTGTATATAATAATATACATGTAAGCTGTAATACCCAGCAGCTAAGCTTAAATAGTGTTTTACTGTATGGTCACTAAAGGACAAAACTTCTAAAAAAGTTAAATTATTGAGGAGTTCAGTGGTCTGTCTTCATTGGATCCACTTAATCAAATGATATAAATTTGTATTCATTCATTATACTGATATAATTAATTCCATTGAATAACCTAAACATAATGATGGTGTTATTAGGGTTCCATTGCCGAATGGCTAAAAACGAAACCCTTATAATTGCGTCATGTCTGTCTGTTTGTCTGTCCGTCCGTATGTCGCAGCCATTTCTATGTCCATGTCTACGGTTGTCTTTGTGGGCTAGTCTGACTAGTCGGCTAGTCGCACTTGGCCATTTTTTCCGAAATTATAAACATGATGACGAGAGGAGCACATCTTACATATCAATGTACCCGCATTAATCACCTTATGTACATTTAACATAGGCAATAATATATAATGCATAAACACCTTGTATTTAGTGTAAACGATGGTAAGTAAAGGTAATGAATACAGAGAAGAGGCAGTTATAGACTCACATTATTTATTAGTGTTTTTGGAGATGATTATTAAGAAAGTTATAAAAGAAATCTATTTTGTACATGTAGAAATATCGAAAGATTCATCAAAATAATAGTCATCATTATTATTATTAATATTAAAAGATTGATTAGAATATTAAGCTAACATTAGATCTTGTAGTGTGTACTTAAATTCTCGATAGATTAATTTAATTTTTTATTTATTTATTTCAGGCTTCTAAGGCTCATAGAAAATATACATACATAATAAGTAACAATAGACTAATACATATTTTTCTAATTACATGATAGGCAACTTGGTCCATACAAACAAAACACATTCTATTACACAATAAACTATATAATTTTTTTTTTTTTTTTTTTTTAACGTGGTAAAATTATCAAATAAGTCCTCCCACCCCGGGCAGGGTGGGAGGGACTGTCAGACTTTTACTGACTAAAATCCACGGTGTTCCTTCAATAACCCTTTACATACCGGGGTCACGGTAACGGGATGAGTCCCACGACCCCGGCAGGCTTCGGCCCTCTGCAGAGGGGGCCTCGTCATGTTGCTGACGCTCTTTGAGGCGCGCGTGGAACACGACGCGCCGTCGACCCGGGCATGGTCCATGGTCGGACAGCGAGTTGCCCTTTACTCGCTGTCCGCATGCCCGCGCCTACGGTGGCCGGAGATCGTCGGCCGACGTCCGACGCCGTGGGCGTCTACCACTGCGGCTGGGCTGGAGGGAGGACGCCATCCTCTCCCTCACGCGGCCCGCCTCCTCCTTCGAAAGCATGACTGCTTCGCAGAAGGAGGCGACCGCTTCCCACTCCCTCTCGCCCCGCAGCATGGCCTCGACCAAGGCCGGGCGCGAGAGGTCTCCGCCTATTGTCGCCGTGAGGACACGTCGGTGCTCTGCCCAAGCTGGGCAGTCCTGCACCGTGTGCTCGACTGTGTCCTCAGGGCGACCCTCGCAGTGGTGACACCCAGGCGTCTCTTCCTTACCCATCAGACACAGGTACCTCCCGAAACTTCCATGTCCGGTGAGGATCTGCGTCATGCGGTAGGTCAGGACGCCGTGACGCCGATCTAGCCACTCCTCAAAGAGGGGTCTTACCGCCGCAATTGCGGCGTGCCCGGCCGTCGGTTGCGACAGTCGCTCCCTCCATACTGCCCTGAGATCGCGCCGGAGCTCTTCCCGCCGCGTCTCGACTTCTCGAGGCAGCGGGGATACGCCCCGGCGCTGCGCCTCCACGCGCCATTCATAGACGCGCTGGAGGGCAGTTGCCTCCAGATCCCAGGCAGCAATCCGGCAAGGAGGTTGGCCGATTCGCCGGCGATCGTGCGGTATCCCCGGATCATTCGAATAGCCATGACCCTCTGGCGATAAAAAATATACTAACACATATTTTCATAAACAATAACACTATCACTATCAGTAATTAATTTATTAATGTTATTTATAATATAGTATAGATATAAATATAACTAATGCATACAGAGTTTTTCTTTAAGTAATTGTTACACTTTAGTCTGCTTTTAAACATTAAATACACTATTTATTTCTTCTTATTATTTCTTACTAGTACTCTCGCGGGGCTTCGCTCCCGTGGATTCTATCACGGTAAAAACATAACTCTCCTGTTTTGCAGTCGGGTAAAAAGTAGCCTATAACCTTCCTCAAGCTTCAAGCTACTTCCATACCAAATTTCATCCAAATCCACCCAGTACTTTCGAAGATTAGCGCGTTCAAGCAAACAAACAAACAAACTAACAAACTTTTCCGCTTTATAATATTAGTATAGATTATTTATTTCTTTATCTAATATTTATACATTAGCCATAAAACTAGTGTAAGCAATTGTTGGTTAACCTATTTAAATTTTATTTAAGTTTTTTTTAATTGAAATGTTTTATCAAACCAAGTGGTTGATATATTGGGATCTGAGTTGTTCACCGTTGTTCTCATATTCCATAAACAAGTCGTAACATTATACTGATTCTGATAAAACTTAATTGTCAAGTAAGTGAAATCACTGTGATTACTTATTGAGAAATAAATTTCTTTAACCGTTACTTAGTTTCTGAGTTAGTTCTTAACTTCTTAGTAACTTATCGATCAGGTTTCATGTCAATTTACTTCTCCAGCTAATATATCGGAGTTTTCTTGGAAACATTTGACGGTATTACTATCGTTTGAAGTTGCATATTATGACTGTTTAGGTTTATCAACAACTAACTTGTATTTTTTTTTTTTGTACCTGATACTTATGAGACGTTATTTTTAAGTGTTGATAAATGCTATTTGAGTATGCCATTTGCATAAAATTGTTTAAGCGAGCAGATTTTGAGGTTTTTAGTTTTTTAGCAATCGCTCGTTTTTACCCTTATTTAAGTTCGTCGATAGATTTACTCCATGTCACGCGTGTCCATACATAGCAGCTTCCTTATTCATCGTAATATGTTTCCCCATTTCTAAAATGTTAAAAGCTTTTGATTTCAAGGATTCACCGAATAATTACCGAATATTTAAATTATTGTTAATATTTTAAATAAGAACATTTTATTAAGCTGTGAGGTTAACTAATTACTAAATAAGTGTGGTTTATTGCGAAACTTGTACATAGTTTTTAACCGACTTCTAAAAAAGGAGGAGGTTCTCAATTCGGATGTTTGTATTTTTTTTATGTTTGTCCGCTCATAACTCCGTCGCTTGCCAACCGATTTGAAAAATTCTTATCTTGTTAGAAATGGTATACTTTCCAAATGGTCCCATGAAAATTTTATCGAAATCGGACAAGCCGTTTCTGAAAAATCAACAAAAGTCTAAAAAAATATTTACGTTGATGATCTTTTCGTTTACTCTGCATTGCGTTTTTGTTCGCGCATAACTCCGTCATTTACGAACCGATTTGGAAAATTCACTGACCCACTAAAAAGCATGAAAATATAAACTTTTTTGCAAAAAATAAAACCGACTTCCATATCAAAACACTACAAAGCCAAAAATAATTTTAATTTCGGAAGGCGGTGTGAAAAAGAAAAGAAAATACAAACCAATAACACCGACTACCGAAATTAAAATTATTTTTGGCTTTGTAGTGTTTTTTTGTAAATGAACAAACACTAGTGTTTATCCGACTTCTAAAAAAAGAGGAGGTTCGCAATTCGACGTGTATATTTTTTTAATGTAGGGTCACCGATTACTCGAAGATGGCTGAACTTATTTAGAAAATTCTATTTTTGTTAGAAATACTTGTAGGGTATACTTGAAACTACCTTTCAAGTATACCCTACTTGAAAGTTGGTCCCATTGTCATCTAATCAGGATCTGGTGATGTAATCCTGGAGATATCGAGAGAACTCTTAAAATGTTGTAGGCACACCTATAGTGATTTGAAAAGCATTATTTGGTGAAGTGGAACTGATAAACACGACTACAGGTGGCCACCAGAACTACTCAGTAATAATTATTTCATGGGTTCCGATTCGATTACTTGAATATGGTTATATTGATTATTAGCCACAATATACTCGTCACAATGTGACGTGGACTCACCCCACTCTCCTTGGCTAATGAGAACTGGCGCAAACCTGCAGCGCTAGACACTAACGATCGAAGAGGGGTATGGCAGAGTAAGGAGCTTCATGGACGTTTCTTCCGGGCCCTACATGGGTCCGACGTAGACCAAGTAGCTTCCGTAGCTTGGTTGCGCTTCGATGACTTCTTTGGGGAAACCGCAGGTTTTGTTTGTGCAAATATGGACGAAGAGCCTCCTAAGATGTTGGTCGAGCCTCTTGGCTATTAAGCCATTGGCTGAGACAACTATCGGTACAATGATTGCCGAGTTCAAATCCCACATGTCGACAGTTTCCTGCGCCAAGTCAAGATACTTGATTTGCTTAAAGGATAATAACTAAAAGCCGAGGGTTTTGAAGCTTTCTAATTCGTGAGATAACAATTTATTATAATAATTCGATTCGAAATAATCGTATTTGAAAAAATATGAACTAGTTGCATTTATTCATAGTTAATGCATTTTTACAAATTATAGGTATCTATATCTCTCACAACATATGTTTCGTATAGTTTTACGAGTAGTTACATTTTCGTTTAATGCATTAGTAGTGGTAGCGGGGTGTGCTTAAACATTCCTGGAAAACTGTCATGGCTTTTCGTGATCATTTTCAAAAGGTATGTTTTTCTCTAAAACCGCCAAACTCCTTACAATTCTGATGTAACTAACTATAGGATCGTTTATATACGATAGATACGATACATGCATACAATAGAATAAAATTAATCGCCCTCAACTTTTCCCCAATTCAACGTGCTAAACCGTTACTGCAAGAATTCTATAGATCTGTTTTAGATAAAAAACTTGCGACGTTACGACGTTTATCCAGCTCCAATATCAATACAACTAGTTACATACTTTTTTATAGAATGATATGAAGTTCGCGAAATCAGCCTGGATCAAAATACACGATAATACCTACGTTATTAGAAATTTCATGAACGTAATCCTGATAGATGTAAGTCCTGCTGATGTTTAATCGATATAGTTTTAATCGACTTCCGGAAATCGGTGTTTCGAATAGAACGCGGCATACCGAGTCACGTGTGTCGGTTTAGCACTCGGAATAACTTTCGATTGTTTCGACCGAACGCAACGTCACCGGTACAGAATTAGATTCTGACTGTCTACACCACTATCTCATACGTCACCGAGTACATTGCTGGCTTAAATCGAAGCGACACGTCCGCTGACATTTACCATAGCGTCGTTGTACCCGTGCCCAGTTGAGATTTCCAATGTCGTGATGAATTTAAGAAGACTGGTAATTTAATTAAAGTCATAGGCTTATTATATGCTTGTTAAAGTATAAAAAAATATTTTATGAGCATGTATTGAGTGCTACTAACAACACATCCCAGTAGGTTATAATGAACGGCCCTGCCGGAATTAAAAGCGCTATTAAAACAATCTGAGGTCGTAGGGTAGACGCGCCCACTCACAAGATTTGTCTAATAACCCAGTCAGTGACCGCAGGAAGGTATTAACAAGTTTTAATAGAGACAATTAATGTTCTCTCATATGAGTCTTGGAGAGGCCTACTATACAATGTATGACATTTTCATTTACATTTTTGGCTAAATATGCTTTTCTTCTGAATACTAAAAACATTACTGGGGTGACTCAGTTGGAAAAAGTCCTTAGGTCTATCCATTCTTCTTAGAATTAAAGGCGTGACTAAAACCCCTAGGAAGCGTGGACTAACATTGATTCCATACATACAGTTGATTTTGTAAATATTTACCGGCATTAAAGTCAATTGAAAGTGGCAACAATCATTTAGCTGGAACAGGAAACATTGATTTGAGAGACGTTATTAGCTTGTATTTTTAGCGGAACAGTTGTTCCACGAGGTTGCTCTACTTAGTAATTCACTTGCTTCGTTTACCTATTTTGACTTCTTGGCCTCGTGCAACGTTATCTGTACACATATATAAAAATGTAGTGTGTGTCTGTGACATCAAAATACCCGTGTTTCCTCAAATGATTATAGTTATTTACAACCGAGTAAAAAATATCAGATGTTTAAATTGTTGTCTGTCTGTCATTCGGTTAGTCCGGGCTAGTTTCTGGAACGACTAAACTGATTTTAATTATACCGCTGGCAGATAGAGGGGGTTAAGGGCTACTGGTTTTAAATTTTTAATAACATTTCGTTTGTGCATATTAATGAAGTTGTGTTAAGGAAAGCGCTGCGAGTATTTTTTGTTTCTTTACTAACTATTTAATTTAAAAGCTTAGCATAATACCTATACCTCACTAGTACGCGACGAATTGTTTATATTATTATGCTAAGCCTATGCGTATTTGACTTCAGGAATGCACTACCATCAAGTTCAAGGAGTCGAAAGTTGATACGGGCGGATGAATCGCGATAGCCGTTTGCTGACAGTTTGTCATCAATTGTGTTAAGTGCTTTGATCCTGAGACTCCACATATCAGTTTTGATTGACTGCAGAGAATCGAAGTGTCACTGCTGTTAGACGTTTAGACGTAAGGTGTCGATTGCTGCGCCACAGATAGCTCACTTGTCGATATAGCTTAAACATAGTCGCAATATGGCAACATTCCGGACATTCCGCAGATTCCTTACGTAAATAGACTATTGAGATCATAACCCTACTGCTGGGAGTAGCTGTGGGCTTAGTTCGTTGTAGGTATTCTTGAAATTGCAGCGACGTATGGTCTCTGCTTCTTATATACAACACATTACCTCACACTAAACTGTAGTAAATTTGATTTTAACGTGCATCAAAGTTTATAGAGCAACAATCTTAAGCAATAGTTCTTCCACCATAAGATGCATAGCCTTACCTACAGTATAAACATCATCATCAACATCGATCAGTGCACTAACGAGCGCTTGCAAATCGCTGGCAACTCATTGTAAAGGCGCAGTTATCTTAGAGTTCACGTATTATACCAATGGATGGCCCGCGACAACCTACTTGCGACACGATATAAATGTCGCACGCAGATTTATGTATCCTCATATTTACCGTTGAGATCTAGATTGAAATATTGTGATACTGCTTAGGTAGTTTAATATGATGTAATAAATTGTATTAAAAAGTAAAATAAATTAAATCGCTACCCTTATACATAGTTGTCTGAATTCCAAGATGAATTCATATTCATATAGATGTCATCATCTATCTAAGCCACGATGAATTAAGCTATTGAAGTTCAACACGAAGATCTGTGGAGTACTTAATAGTTGATTTAATCATCATCAATAGTTGTTAGATAAATTTTTAACTAGGTTTCAGAGATCTAGAATAGGTAGATCACGTCTAAAACTTCTCTGATCCCACTTCACTTTTCATCCGTACTTATAGTTTTGGTTTTAGTAATCCGTAGATCGCAATTCAGAAATGTAATAACTGCAGTTTAATCTCTCGGACATAGGGATACAATAACTATATGTATTTAAGCCTTTATTGATGTCGATAAGGTTATTTAATTGCATTTTTAACCGACTTCAAAAAAAGGAGGTTTACAATTCGTCTTGAACTTATTTTTTTTTTTTTTATGTATGTTATCTCATATCTCGGAGACGGCTGGACCGATTTGAAAAATTCTTTTTGCGTTTGAATGGGTATAGTTTCTAGTTGGTCCCATTGTTAAGAAATCAGGATCTGATGATGGGATCCTGGAGAAATCAAGGGAACTCTTCAAATATTATAGGCACACCTATAGCGTTTTGGGTATTTCTTATAGTACCTTGAGCAGTTGCTTCCGAAAAGTACCATTTGGGGAAGTGGAACTGATGATGAAGACCACAGATGGCCACTGAAACTCCTCAATAATAAGTATTTCGTGGACTGCGATTCGATTACTTGAGTACGGATGTTAAACACTTTATGCTCATCACAATACATATGGTGATGTAGAGTTGATGGTCAAGTACCAGGAGAACTCCTCAAAAATTAACGGCTATGCATCGGGAAAAGCAATATTTTGTAAAAGGTGGTAAGTTGTTGACATTATGGCTTTTGTAACTAGATAAATTACAAAACGACCCACTAAAAAGCGTGAAAATAAATTTTTAGCAAAAAATAGAACCGACTTCCATATCAAAACACTACAAAGGCAAAAATAACTTTAATTTCGGAAGGCGGTGTCTTTAGTTTTGTATATATTTTCGTTTTTGACACCGCCTTCCGAAATTAAAGTTATTTTTGCCTTTGTAGTGTTTTGATATGGAAGTCGGTTCTATTTTTTGCTAAAAATTTTTAACTTGTCTATATTCAAAGCTTGGTGACTGGCGGCGAACTTTTAATAACTTTGCAGTTGTTCCTCATCCTCAATTAGATAGCAACTATAATTTCTGTCTACCGTAACTCTTTAGAACGAGGAAGATGCTCAGCGATGCGAGCATATAAGACACGGGTGATTTTGTACCAATTGGTAATACATATTTACGATTGCATCTCGCGATAGAACGCGATTGGAATTATGTCCTCCATGTAGTCGTTGGGGATTTGGAATGTATGAAATATCAAACTGCGGAATACAGTTACGCTATGTTGAATTCCAGGTAAATTATAGTAGCTTAGAATAACACAATCATATCAAAACGTCATATTATTATGTCACTATAGTTAGTTAATGCAAGGAAGCAATCGATCACAATATTTGCACAATTTATAACACCTACCTTATTACATTATAGGACTTTAATTAAGTACCCAATTTGTTTCTCAATGTTGTATTGTCTGTTCAGACTAGAGGACGTCGCTGGAATTACTCGTTTCCTGAAAAATAATCAGCATCCGAACATTATTTTGTCATCAGCCATACCAACGGAAGGCTTGTTTGTGGAATGATGACTGTTATTAGTTCTCTGTTAAAATGTCACTGTCACTTAGGTGAACTGAGCTAGAATTGAATTGTTATTTCACCTGAAGATATCTCAAGGCAAGATTTCGACAGAATTGCGATACAAGCTACAATAGAGGTTTTATTACTGACAGGGATAACTACTACGACCTTTGAGATGAGGAGCTATGCCTAAATAATAACAGCCTCATGAATCTATCTTTAGCAACGCTCGCTGAGGTCCGTCCGTGACTGGAATGACCAACGTATTTCGAGATCCCTCCATTCCAGCCTGTTAGGTGGCTGGCCGGCTGTATTTAAATTCATTTTTGCAGTTGTTATGGATAGTCAGAAGCCAGAAAATCTGTCTTGAGTTGCCATGGATTATCGTGTTACCCGGCTACTGGGTTAAATAAGCAGTCGCTCCATTTAAAACACTAGAATTCAGCTGCAACCCGTTAAACTGGTTTATACGGACCTCAACGTAGTTGGGTCGGGATTTTCATATGATACTTAAGTATATATGTCTATAAGTATTTATTTTATTATTTATGTAGATTTGTATAGCCTTTCAGGTACTTTTTATTACAACTTCTCACGTGCATATTGCACCTCCCACGCTATCTCTTCACCACTCATGGTTGACCGGTACAGAATGCCTACGGCATTAAGTCCGCCTTTGTGCCTATGTGCATGAAGTGTAAATAAATATAAAAGGCTACGCAGATGATGAACCTTTGAAATGAATGAGGGGCGTGTCGTTCTATTTTTGGAGGATTAAAGAGATGGAAATAAATATCTAGTCATTATATTAGGTAGCACCACTATTTTGGAACCCATTTCCAAGGAAGTTGCTATTAATAGTTTGCAAAAATACCGCTTCCAAAGAAAACATTGACAGTAAATGTTGTATGTATGTATCCGTAAACACAAAGGTTGGGTGCCCGAATCAATAACACACATGCTGCTGTCTTCTATTAGCAAGATTTAAAAAAAAAAGAAAAAAAAAGATGATACGTTTTATGCATTACATTTATTTTTAATATATTAAGAAAAAAACTTTTAAATCCTATCCTACTAATTCCTACTTATCCTACTATCCTACTAATCCTACTATCCTACTAATATTATAAATACGAAAGTTTGTGAGGATGGATGGATGTTTGTTACTCTTTCACTCAAAAACTACTGAACGGATCAGAATGAAATTTGGTAAGTAGATAGTTGACATTCTGGAATAACACATAGGCTACTTTTTATCCCGAAATTCCCACGGGATCGGGATTTGCGCAGGACAACATTCCCACGCGTACGAAGTCGCGGGCAGAAGCTAGTAATAATATAATATATAATATAATACACTTCTGGACACATCTATTGGCCCACCTTAGAGTTTAGGTTTCGATGGCCCCTACCGAAATATGATTGCTAGATTGAACAAAAACTGTTGATGCAGTTTTAAACCTGATACATTTTACCATCTTTTTCGATCGTATAGTTTTAAATTTGAATTCAGAATACCATACGACATGGACCTACGCCTAACAAGTCGGATATGCGCCTTGTTAAAGGCAATTAATTTTTGAATAAAAAACATGTTTTATCAAATAAAGGTTTAATTTAATAACGCGTGTTGCCTCCATGGGCATCTACCACAGCTCTCATACGATTAGGCATAGAGTTTATCAACCGCTCTATGAAATTTTGAGGGATCATCTCCCATTCCTCTTCTATGGCAGTTTTCAACTCCTGCATCGTCTGGGCAACTGGCTGACGAGCCCTAACACGCCTTTTTAGCTCGTCCCACATGTGCTCAATGGGGTTCATGTCTGGGCTTCTGGCTGGCCAGTCCATAACTGTGATGTTCACATCCCGAAGATATTCCCTGACGATGCCGGCCGCATGGGCTCTTGCATTATCATGCATAAAAAGGAAATTTGGGCCCACATAGTCCGCGTATGGTATCACGTGAGGTTCTAAGCACTCACGAATGTATCTTTCAGCATTTAATGTTGGCAGCCGTGGTCCTGTAACAACCTCAAGTTGAGTTTTGCCGCTCGCGGATATACCGCCCCAGACAGTCCATGAGCCACCGCCATAAGCAACCCTCTCTTCAAAGCAGCATTGTGCGAAACGCTCTCCCTTACGCCGGTAGACCTTCTTCCTTCCATCATTGCCATGTAACACAATTTTAGACTCATCAGAAAAGAGTACACGGCTCCAATCTTGCTGTGTCCAATTTAAATGACTGCGTGCGAAATGAAGGCGCGCTGTTCGGTGGGCTCGCTTTAGTTTGGGCCCATTAGCTGGCTTGTGTGGTACCATATCGCGTTCTTTTAACCTTCTCCGAACAGTTCGAGCGCTCACAGATACTCCGTGGAAGTCGCGAAGTTGGTTTTGTATCTCAATGGAGGTAAGGTGACGATTTCTCAAGCTGGTCGTCACGATGAATCGATCCTGCCTTTCAGTTGTGACCCGAGATCGTGGCCTTCCTTGGCGACGAACAAAGCCGCCAGTCTCTAGGTACCTCCGATAAACATTTCGGACCGCAGATCGACTTAAATTAAGTTGAGCACTCACGTTTCTTTGGCTGTGTCCGGCCTGAATAAGTGCCACAGCTTGGGCGGCGACTTCAGGTGAAGTATCCATAGATTATTGATAGAACCTCACCTTAATGTTAAGAATAAGTAATGTTTGTTGCAAAAGCAAAGATATCAATCACTTTTTCAAGAATTAAATCCAAGTAAACCAATAAAACCAAGTTTTCTTAGTATTCGATTGTTTGATATCAACAAACAGGCTCCAAATTGTCTTTTGTTTCTTTAAATTCTGTGTTCGAAATTCAAAAAAAGACTATTGAATGAAATTGTGAATGTGCCAGGTTCAAAACTGCATAAAAACTTTTTGCTCGACCTAATATAAAATTTTAGCTAGGACCAAACGAAACTGAAAATACAAGGTGGGCCAATAGATGTGTCCAGAAGTGTATAATAATATAATCCTACTAATCCTACTAATATTATAAATGTGAAAGTTTGTGAGGATGGATGGATGTTTGTTACTCTTTCACGCAAAAACTACTGAACGGATCTGAATGAAATTTGGTAAGTAGATAGTTGACATTCTGGAATAACACATAGGCTACTTTTTATCCCGAAATTCCCACGGGATCGGGATTTGCGCGGGAAAACATTCCCACGCGTACGAAGTCGCGGGCAAAAGCTAGTAAAAAATAAAACAGACTTCCAAAAAAACACTGCAAAGTGAAAAATAACTTTAATTTAGGTGTCTTTAGTTTTGTACATATTTTCGTTTTTGACACCGCCTTTCAAAATTAAAGTTATTTTTCACTCTGAACTGCATAGGGAACACAAATATTTTGCAAAAAGTAATAAGGTGACATTTAGGCTTTTGTAACTAGGTAAATTACAAACCGAACCACTAAAAAGAGAGAGAAAAAAATAACAAAAATATAATAAAACAGACTTCAAAAAAAAAAAACACTGCAAAGTGAAAAATAACTTTAATTTAGGTGTCTTTAGTTTTGTACATATTTTCGTTTTCGACACCGCCTTTCAAAATTAAAGTTATTTTTCACTCTGAAGTGTTTTTTTTTGGGAAGTCGGTTTTATTACTTTTTTGTTATTTTTTTCTCTCTCTTTTTAGTGGTCCGGTTTGTAATTTACCTAGTTACAAAAGCCTAAATGTCACCTTATTACTTTTTGCAAAATATTTGTGTTCCCTATGCAGCTGTTAATTTTTGAGGAGTACTCCTGGTACTTCACCATCAGCTCCTCATCACCATATGCATTGTGACGAGCATAAAGTGTTTTACAACCATATCCAAGTAATCGAATCGCAACCAATGAAATGCTTATTATTGAGTAGTTCCACTTCACCAAATGGTGTTTTTCGAGAGTAACTGCACAAGTTACTATGAAAAATACCCAAATCGCAATAGGTGTGCCTATAATATTTGAAGAATTCCCTTGATTTCTCAAGGTATCCATTACTTATCAGATTCATGACGATGGGACCAAGTAGAAAGTATACCCTCTCAAACAAAATAATAATTTTCCAAATCGGTCCAGTCGTCTTCGAGTTGTGAGGTAACATACACAGTTCAAGACGAACTGGGAACCTCCTCCTTTTTTTGAAGTCGGTTGAAAAGGTCGCGTCGTAACCTTTCAACACGCGTTGAGAGAGATAGAGTTCATTAAGTAGATATTTCTATACCTACTGAAGGGAAATATTTGCGGTTGCAGCCCCTACCAGAATAACACAAAACTGAAATCAAGACTTATGTTCATCCAGAATTCGTTCCGATTTTCATAAACAACGAATTTAGGTTGACGATAGCATCAAAATGAGATAAAGCAATAAAAAAGTATCATTACTGACTAAAACAAGTCGTAAAATCAGCCAAAATGTTACTAAAACTTTAACGGCATTTTAAAGCTTTCTTCATGTATTCGCGTCTACCGCTGCAGTGCTCATATTACAGCCATTGTTCTGTTTCAAGAATAAAGCCAGCGGTACTTCCAGAAACTTCATGTTTACTGGACGACGAAATAATTGCTTAACTAATCATGCATGGTTTAGCGTTGATTTTAGGTAACTGTTACCGTTTTATAGTACCAAAAACGACAAATAATATCTAGTTATAAATCAAAGCCAGGCAATAATTCCTCTCTGCATTTGCGTACATTTTTATTTGCACATAAAAACCAGTTCAAACTTTTTTCTTTTTGCCAAATTCCTTCTTACGTGTTTCTATTTTCAGCGACAGCATTTTACATCAAGTCTTCACGTCATTTAACTGTGAATTTCAATAACGTAGGAGCATAAACATACATCTAAACTATGTAGACTTTGATTCGTTCGACATTTCTACAAAACTCCCACGCTTTTGGTATTGTTAGATTTGAATACCAGAGATTAACAAGTCAGAAATTACGAGGGCATTTTAACTTAGTTCATCCCGTTGAATGTAAGTGATTGCAAGATAAGCTGATTTCTTTATATTGCCGTTTCCAGTTCTATCCAATCCCGTTGTGAAGTTGACAGTTTCATTTATGAGTATAAAAGAACCAGGTCATGGTCCAGGAAATGATTATTTCCTTGCCACATTGTACCTCTGATGTTTAGTGGGTCCAGCCGTCCTACACAGTGACTGAGAGTTAACTACTTTTAATTTTTGTACAAAGTACGCTTCTTCTAGTTGCTCTTCTAGTTTTGTTTTCTGACTGGAACTTCAGATAAGGTGATACACAATTTGATACTGGATCTCTAACCTAAAAAACGACAAAAAATACATTTGCGGTAACACATGACGTATTGGAAACGAAAAAAAAAGTAATTTAAACTAACTATAGGGAAAATACACGTCACAAACATGGAAAACTGTAATCGCTCAGCATAATGCTAAGCGATCAGCATATTACGAATCCGAACTATGAATTACGGTGTTCTGGTCTCTTGACTGTCGAACTGTAGTGATAATAACCAAAGCTGCTTTAAAATTACGTTACGTATATATACATACATCAGCGGAACATGGAAACGGTCTGCATATACTATTCTTAACCCGATTTTCTGGTACATGTGTTGCATCAGAGCTTGCCGTTGACGCATGGGAATACGATACTAACTGAACACTGTGCCGCATGCGTGTATTAAAGCATACATAGTTAAGTGTGCGGTCTAAAGGTCGCTGTAAACGGGTACAACGATACTTTACTGACTAAAGTCACGCTCATAATCCCAGAAGGGATAAGCGGCAAACCAGTGATATAATGTAGTAAACCATAAGTTTATTTAATTTTTTGTTCAGCTCAGCTGCTTCAGGTTAGCTGTAAGGATCTCGTGACTTTCGCCGAAATACGCGACGTTGGCAGAAATTCAACGCCCAGTGATAGATTACCATTTACATTCGAATTTCATGATAAAAGTTGAATTGTGGCCAAAGTAGACCATTGCGTGCAGGAGCCATTAATTGTAGATAAGAACTTCGCAATAAGTACTACTATAAAACATTTCCCTGTTACAAGTTGCAGAGACGCAGCTAAAATATTGTTTGTTTATCCCAATTCCAACTGTATCACTCTGAATTGATTTAGAGATCAATTTGTGTTTAGCTAGATAAGATCGAGCGCCAAGACAGGAATACTTAACTATACTCGTCTCACTATTATAGCCGTACATTTGAATTCCCTATAGCGTGGGTGATATTGCACAAAGTCTATTAAATGTATGGCCATTTATCCAGATTCGGAACAAAATGCTGGCTTAAGTCGATCATGTTGGCATTAAAACTGAATTTGCCACAACAGCCACTATGTAATAACTGTGGCGGGTGGAGTGCATCGTTTCGACGTTGTAGAAAACCAATAATGGCTTGTCTCCACGCGTGAGCCGGAAAATCCGCTGCAGACAACAGAACTACATATGTTATTATTAATGTTCTAGTAGCAGTATATAAACTATTGTATAAACTCTCAACTCGACATTCTAACCTTTTGTTGCATGTAGTCAGCTCGTATCAGTTGAGCCTGATTCCCTTAATTTTGGTCCATATATGCGAGGTCGAAAATAGGTGGCAAAAATGTAGGGAAGAGCTGCTCAAACTTGAACAGACGTAAATTCTATAAAAATTTAGTAAGTAAGAAACTGATAAAAAGCACCTAAGGAGGGGAGCCAGGTTGCTATCAGAGACCACTGAATCCGGCAGAGGAATTGCCACTCTCTTATTTGTCGTTCCCACAAGTTGTACGTACCATCGTTTTCACAGCCATTTGAGCTTTTGCCTCGATATATTGACCGAAGCTTTGGGTGACTGTAAACATCGACTTTTTGTTCAGAGCTAATAGGTTACTTCTGGGCAAGCTTCTCTATTATCTTCATATTTATTAGCATGCAGTTGGTACCTATTTATGTCCATGAAGCGCATGTCCCGCATTTGTATGCGGGCTTAATGCTGTAGGCATTAAAATTAAAGGACAAGAAAACCTGGGGTAATTTTTTAATATTACATTATTTTCTTCTGGCATGTGTGTATCACGTCTTTTTTGCGCTTCAATAACTGGGTCGACAGCGGTAGTTCCATCTGCGACATCTTGGCACTTGATGTTTGACTGAGTAAATATGCCAGGCTTTTCAGCCCATCAGTTAGGATCGATAGACTATCTATAATCTATCTGAAGTGCGTATTATCCCTTTCAAACACTGACATATGTACAAGTACTTGCAATATGGAACTTCAACCAGTTCTTGATTACATGGAGTTAATTAAACTAGCTGTTTTATGTAAAATACAAATTTTAAAACTTACTGCAGGAATTGTCCGATGCTAGCTCGTCAAAGCTGCTGAAGAGAATTTTATCAAACCTTACACAACCTGACACGTTCAAAATTTTATCTCACCTACATGCAAAAGTTTGCAATATAGGGGTCGAGAATTGACAACATACAGCCCTCGCGGGTCTTTGCACGTCTGGTGCTCTTCAATTCCAACTAATCCAAGGCCGTTTTTATTTTGAGATCACTGAAACCCGTGATGTTTTTACGGTTTACTTCAAAACATTTTTACGAACGTTTTCCTTCGTATCTCAAAACTCGGTAATTAGGTCACGAATAGACAGTTTGTTATTAGAATCTATTTTCCTCATTTCCATCATGCCAATCGTGTTGGCTGTGGATGATTTTGACTGAGTTGTCAAACAAACGCAGCGGTACTACTAGTAAGTAAGCGGAGATGATGATGCTCTTATTACTCCGCAATTTTCTGCACCCCGAGAAGAACTAGCTACTGTTTTGTTATCTTTCAAAGTAACTCCTGTCACCATTGATCATCACGAACGATGCTACTATGAGGTTTTTACCGTGTCGTATCCAATGGTCTAGTACTTCGAGTGGAAGCGCAAAGCCGGTAACCTTAATTGCGCGTGATAATTGTACGAGACGTTCGTGCTAACTATTTTTATTGCTTCTAATATGTTGAACTTTTTCAACGCCTTTGGTACATTACGTAGCGCTTATGTTAATGGATGCTTCCGTTTTTTTTAACGCCGTGTTCCAGATGAAAAGAAACTATGGTTGTGCATTGTGCACTTCGGTGTATATCCCGAACGTAAGAGTATAAGAGTATATCTGCGCACTTATCATCAGTTTTGGAATCATAGTCCATGTTTGGTGATAGAATTTGAAAATACATATTACATTATTATAAGAATCTCATTCAAATTCACGTTTTACAAACTCGCAATCGCACTGTAAAGTTTGCCAGTGAAATATCATTGTGAACTAAAATTTAGTTTGAGACAGTAATGATAAGCTAATTCTTGATGTCATGAAGAGCGTTTCGTAGCTTTTGTATTTTGTAATATTTTTAGTTGTGATAAAAAAAAAAGAATTTTCCAAATCGGTTCAGCCGTCTTCGAGTAATCGATGATCATACATTAAAAAAAAATATACGCGTCGAATTGATAACCTCCTCTTTTTGTCGTCGGTTGAAAAAGTATACGTTACGAGTACATTGTTTACGTGATGCCAGTAGTGGTCACAAGATGTCAGATAAATGGTCGGGACGATTCTCATTTCATTATTTGATAATTGACATTGAATAGAATTTTTTAAGCTAACATGGTCACTAACAGTATCATTAGAACTTAAAACGGGGTATATTTATTGTTTCAAGTTTCCGATATTTCAGCAGCGTTTTAAGTTGTAATGATATTTAATAGAAAGTTGCTATTAGCGGTACTGTAGGTACAGAAAACTGCATACATCAAACCTACTTATCAATCCAATAAGTGAAACTAATCCTGCTAGGGTGGAAATATTGAAATGAATGGTGGGATAAGTCCGACTTCATTAGTCCATTGAAAAAGTTGTAAGTAAACTTTCATGAATGAGGCCTGCTGAACATTAAGGTCGAATTTGCAATGTTATGTTTTTGTAATCCCACGAGGATAAATCATATGCAATCTGATTTAACGAACTGAACTAGGTATTCAATAAAAGTTCCATATTCCTAGGTCCAAGGTATCATGTGACTTATGTAAATAACAAGCAAGCAAAGATTTTATTTATTTAATGTGAAAAGGACATATAACGGTAATCTATTTATCGGGGTATAAGTTTAAGGATAATCCAGATTGTACTGTTTTTTTTTAATCCAAGGCAAATATTCGAAATTTCAGTATCGAGAGTCGGTCTCTAAATGAGGTTACTACACGTAGAGCATAATTCGCAACTGTGTTATGTGATACTCAAGATTTATTATTTAGTATCGGTTGCCGGGTTGGCAGTCGCCTCGCCCGTCCGACGGACGAGTATCTGCGCACCGATGGCTAAATATGACGGCTCAACTATTATGAAGCTTCATATATGCACTGTTCGCTCTAATACTTCAATTAAAAATCTCTTGATTTGTTAGATTGAACTATGTGCGGGCAGTACTGACACATAATATCCTAGTACTAGCTCATAATATATATAAGAGACAGACAGACATGACATGCTAACAATGCGTTTATATAGGTTACGTGAACACTCCTTGTCAGCCAATGTTTGGTTAGCTAAAGAGTTCGAGCGTCTAGCTCTGACTAGTTGAATGCCTACTGTGTAAGCTCGGTTTCCACTAAAAGAATCTAGCTATAGAACTATGGCTTGACCTACTTCACAGAAAATAAGAAATGCGTAACGAGGGGTACCATCATAATTAGCTTTTTAGGGTTCCGTAGCCGAATGCCAAAAATCGAAATCCTTATAGTTGCGTCATGTCTGTCTGTCTATCTGTCCGTCCGTCCGTATATCACAGCGATTTTATTCCGAAACTATTCGGACTACACATATGAAACTTGGTAAGTAGATGTATTCTATAATAATAATAATATTCCACAACTTTTTCACACAACGCCATCTAGTCCCAAACTAAGCAGAGCTTGTGATATGGATACTAGACAACTGATAAACATACATATATATTTGTAAATACATACATATTATAGATAAATTACACCCAGACAAAGAACAAATGACCGTGCTCATCACACAAACATTTGTCCTAGGTGGGAATCGAACCCACGACCTTGCGCATAGCAGTCAGGACCACTAACCACTATACCAACGGGCCTGTAAAAATATTTGTTCTTAAAAAAAAAATGTCTATTCTGTTGACAGCTTTCCGATTTTTAGACAAAAAAATTAAGGGTGGCTCCCCTTACAAAGAACTGAAACAAATGTTTTTTAGACAGGTCTTTAAAAATGACATTGAGGTTTCTAAAACCACTTTTTTTAAAGTTAATCGTTTAAAAGATATATGCTTCCAAAGTGGTAAAATGTCCCCCCTTCCTCTAATTTATACATATAAGAATGGAGGATGAAAATCTAAAAAAAATATACAACTGTAAATCTTAATAAAAACTTTCAACGATAATTGGTTTGAACGACATCAGGTCAGTAGTTTTGAGATATAGCACATTTTCTAAATCCGCAAATATAATTTGCATTGTATTTCATACAAACACTATGAAAAACAAAGTTATTTTGCGTAGTTACTACGGAACCCTTCATGGGCGAGTCTGACTCGCACTTGGCCATTTTTTTTCTAATAGTCGATAAACTTGCTTCTAAGAGTCTCTGCCAATAAAAAAGAAAGTATTTTTTTTGGTCAAAGTACACACTTAACATATTTCACGTTACAGATTTTTTAAGGGGAAAATTAAACCTCTTTCGCATTGTTTTGTACTTAAACTTTTTCACATTGTATTATATTCCAGAAATTTCTGTAAAGTTAAGTAAAGTAACAAACGGGTAAAGAGAGAATAAAATATATTTCGAAATTTCCAAGTAGTTTATAAACTTTTAGGTCTTCCATCAAATTCAAAAGAAATGTTTGCCACACTGTTCGCTAAGAAGAAGTTTATATAACAACTAAAAGTTGCTTACAGTTTGAATGGGCAGCTTTTTTTTAAAAAAAATATCGTGTTAAGGATATCTATATAACTTCAAAAATTATATTACGTAAGAAGTAAACAAGTAACAACAGAGTATAAACAAAGCATCTTTTAAATACTGAATATTTAAAAGATTCTTTGTTTATACTCTTTTGTTGTTAACTTGTTTTAAGAAAAGAAGAAAAAGATTATTCTCAGTCGGTACGCTCTTGTCAGCGAACTTGGTGGTCATCCATGCACATAGTGTATTACATTCTCTTTGTATCCACGTATGTACTGAGTTTTCCGCACTGTTGTGATCATTTTCACGATGTTTCCTGTTCTGTTCTAAGACAGACTTCACAGCAGACTTGATTTGATCGGTCCATTGCATAGGCGATTAACGCGCGGCCTGGTGCCCTCGGCTTTACCCTGTGCAACAAAGCGTTTAATGGGGTTACTGTCGCGCCTAAAGATGAGTCCGAAGAGCTTAAGGATGCAAGATTCTACTTGAGCTGAAATACGCTGTTTGATAGGCAGTTGAATATGGGTGGATACATTTGTGCGGTACTCGGTTTATGATACTCCGAGTATCCTTCTCCAGCTGCACATCCATAACCTCGTAACTAGTTCTTTATACAACCTATTATTTACTAACTTGGTACCTATATTTGTGTGGACATTAGTTAAGGTCATATTTTGCAAGTTCTTTAGATCCAAACGCCTCATCCCAGTAAGTTTTTTTTAAGTAGGTCCAGTTCTTATGGCAATCAAAACAGATTTTTGTATGTTATAGACTTACTGGCATACTGTTGCTACCGTGCTAAACTTTGCTCAAGTACAAGCACGCAATTTGATAAAGTTCTACCGCAGTCAGTATAGCTACGCATTTACAAACATTGTTTTAAATAATCTTTAATTTAGATAGCCGTATGAGTATGTACATATGTGTTGGTATTTTATCCCCAACAGATTGACCTGTTTTTACAATTGATAGGCTTGCGTTTGACCATAATCTCTCACCTGATGTTAAACGATGATGTGGTCGAAGATGAAGCACGCTTGCCTAGAAGTAACCTATTCTATGACCTAATTTTGCATATCGTTTTGAGATTGGATGGCACGGTTACATAAGTTACAATATTGTAAATACAATATTGTGGAATCCCAAAGATAACGGCTTATTACATTACGAGTACCCCCACCGATAAATAGGTATAGGTATCAAATAAAAGGCCATGTTGAGCGGATTTATAATTAAAAGAACACACACGCCGAGTCCTGTCTGTTTGCGATAAAATCAAAAACTTCTGAACGGATTTTCATGCGTGTTTCTTGATTAAGGTTTTTGTGTATAATTTATTGAAATTTTGTGTGAATTAGCAGAATGAGAAAATGTGAAACCTAAATGTTAGTGTATATATAAAAATGTATCAATCTCATTGTAATCTATGTATATAAAAAATTGGCCAAGTGCGAGTCAGATTCGCCCATGAAGGGTTCCGTAGTAACTATAATAATGTAATATAATATGTATATTTATTTGATGAATATAAAAAAACCTTAAAGATTTCTTAAAACTAGCTTATAGGTTGCTTTAGAAAGGTGGCTCGCTGTGCAGCAATATACCGCCTGATTTATACCATCATGATAATCCCTTACAGTTCCATCATAGCATTGATATGTATATTACTGGGAGGGAAAGGGCAGCGGATATAATGTGATGTAAATTTATTTTCCAACTTTTAATGTCTTGTATTCCCAGCATAAAATAAAAGACTAATGAATGGATTACATCTTCTCCATACCATAACGTTTGTAATGACGACAATGATCGGCTCGCTGTTGAAGACTTAATTAAAAAACAATGTCAACATTTATTTTTAGCCGAGTTCAAAGTTCCGACTCATTTGGGTTCTATTTATAGTCGTTATGAGATATTTTTGAATTCCTCAATTTACTGGATTTAAATTCCCTGCTATCTTTAAATTAATATTTCAAAACATTTTCGAATTTTCTTTATAACTTTAACGAATGCCTCTATGCTGACTGATGATGATAATGTCAAAACAGTAATCCTACATATTTATTATAAGAATTTACGTTTTGGCTGACTCGCTAATGTGAAATTGATTCTTATTGACACGTTCCATTAAAAGTTTAGTCAAGTGTTATGGTGATAGTGTATTTAAAAACAACGTTTTAAAAAGCTATAATTACAATTAGTATTTAATACATGTGCTGCAGGATATCATTAAACTTTATACATTATGGATAAGGCACATGAATGAAAACACTGGCAATAGTCATCGTAATGAACATCTTTTTGTATGGGACCAATACTGGCATCGCGAAAAAAAAAACACTGTTCAGTATATTTGGTCTCAGTTTTTTTAGCGATTTCTGTGTTCCCTTGTCAGTTCTGTCTCCTTTGACAGTTTCTCTAGCCCACATTGATCTCTTTAAACCTTAGTTCTTGCAGTTGTGTTTCCAAACCAACACCGTGTTTTATATTTAGCGCGAGCATTATTTATAACGATGAAATTGACAAGGTGCGGTGCTCAAATTTGCCCGTGTCAAGAACAGAAGATTCAAATATATGCAACCTTGTTTTAAAAATAAGAGCCACGCTAAGCGTTTGCGGGGGACGGCTGGAAATGTCGCAGAAATTGTGATGTATTACGTTTTGTTAAGTGTCGCAGAATAAGCTGAACTGCTGATGTTAAACAGAACATATTTGACCGATTAGGATTACGTATGACCTTGAGGGACATCGTGAATTATCTAAAGTAGGCAGGTGAAGTTAATTAGTAATTTTAATTTTTCAAAGTGATGTACAGAGGATGCATAGGAATTTACAGTATAGGACTTACAGATGCACTACAGTTTGATCAATAACTCTTAGTCGTTAGTTGCGGACTGTGTTATAGGGGTCATCCATTCCAGTTAGATTGAGAAACACCGAAGCCCAGCAGCGGTCTATTGATGGCTAGTGATAACGTTTAATAGTGAATTAATTCTATCTAATATAGTCAAATTAGTCTTTTGTCCGAGGTCGAGGGTTATCTATGGGAATGAACTGCTCTCTACCTAGATTAGATTGCATGACAATAGGTAGTGAATTTGGAAAGGTCTCAATATCTAACTAGAGCGGTGACGATGCCTATTATTTTAGTTCAACGTTTTTTAAAGCCTCGTAAGTTGTCATTGAACCGGTCATTAACGGTCAATGAATTAAACTTTAATAACTCTACAAAGTATTTTGTTTTATTCTCGAGGTCGATATCCTCATGGATGTACTTCGCCCTGGGGTGGGCGGAGTAAAGGTTCAGTCAGACACGTAACTGAGTAATACCACCTCGTGTTCCCTAGCACAATACCGCGGGGGGCTGGGGGAGCATTTAAATATTCTTCAACGCAGATCTTTGCAACCCAACTTAGTATAAATGTATGTACCACCTTCATTTAGCTCTCGTATTCATTAGGAATAATGAAGCCCTTGGTTTATTCTACACACTACTACACTGTGCAGGAAACAACTCATTCTTAGATCATCGTCGAATAGGTCGAGCATTGAAAATAAATCTTTTTTTTATTTCTTTTTAAATGTTACAACGAACTTGGCATGCTGCGTGTTTTTTAACTGTAATTTCTACAAATATCACAAACATGTTACATGCGGTACAGATAAAATTTACGATAACTAGTGTTGTTTCTGCGACGCAAACGCATGTTTAGTTAAAATCCGAATCTCTGGCTGAAGGGAGTTAACGCGATCAAAATGCAATACCCGTTTGTATAGGTCGTCCAGAATCATTTATTAACCGACTTCTAAAAAAGGAGGAGGTTCTCAATTCGGATGTTTGTATTTTTTTTTTTTTTTTTTTTTATGTTTGTCCACGCATAACTCCGTCGCTTGCCAACCGATTTGAAAAATTCTTTTTTTGTTGGAAAGGGTATACTTCCCAAATGGTCCCATGAAAATTTTATCGAAATCGGACGAGCCGTTTTAGAAAACTAACTTCTGCTCACGGCTTCGAATGCGTCAAAAGTTTTCTTTAGCGAAAATAAAAAGTAGCCTATGTCCTTCTGCAAGATCTAATTATCACCATGCCGAATTTCGTCAAAATCCATTGGGCAGTTTAGTCGTAAAAGTGTAACAGACAGACATAGACTTTTATATTCTTTAATTTTTACAATATTAGTATTGACTAGCTGTTGCCTGCGACTTCGTTCGCGTCGGACGTTTTTCCCGTGTAAATTCCGACCACTGGAGAAATTAAAAAAATCCTTTCTTAGTGCTCCCCTACACACCCCAAGTAACATACATGCCAAATTTCATCTTCTTGCGCCCAGTAGTTTAGGCTGTGCGTTGTCTGTTAGTCAATTAGTAAATGAAGCGCTTTATATATATTGATGATTATTATGTAACACACGGTATAAGTTGCTTCGGCAATCCGTCCACTAATTAATGTATTATCTCTTGAGCAGTAAGTATTATTTGCTATTTAAGGTGACACCGACCTTCGCTGTGTAAAAAATGTTTATGGGGTTATTACGATTTCTTGAAAACATAAAAGTGTATACAGACACGAATTGTGTTAGCAAATGTTCAATGTCAATTTTGTAACGGCTTGTCTGGTCACGCAAACTTCGAGTTAAAGCGGAAATTATCACTATTGTCCTATTGTAGTATATCATGTACGTTATTGTCTTTAGGAAATGATAATATTCCTGCTAATGTTTAGTATAATCAATCATTAATGACCCCGCCAATCACTGGCATCAGTCATTCACACACACACACACACACACACACACACATACACACACACACACACACACACACATCACATCAGGTAAGGAGCGCAAAAGCATAGTTATAGCATAAGAATAAGTTAATTTGTTTGCGGTCGTCACAGCATGTTTTCTTTTCTGGTTCTCAAAATCAATCTATTGTTTCTTTTATGTCCTGCCATTGTTACATCCAGTTACATTTACGCGGTATTTTTTTTTCTCATAACAAATTTTTCTTTATGTACTACACATCTTTTTCAAATTAAGTACTTTAGAATTCAGCCTGTAAGACAAGATAAACGTCAGCATCAAGATGGCAGGACCAAGTCCCCAATTTAAAATGTATCAAATAAAAGTGTTTGTACTACATGTGTACTATTTGTGGGCCCGTGACTTAGGCCCCCAGTGGTCGAGGCACCTGTGGCCGACGCCCCCGATACGATTAATTTAATATCTTTCTTTTTGTGCTTTTTCGCTTAGTACAGTAAATGAGAAAAGTGTTTCACCATAATAATAAAGAATTTTTCTTGCTACACAAAAGTTATCTATCAAATAGCAGAAAGAATAGATCGCCACTTAGCCTTATCCTCATTAAACACTACCTTTTTCCCCATTAAAAACATATTTATTATGTACAAACATCCAAAAAATCAAAAAGACTTCATATAAAATGTTAGAGAATGTTGTTAATATACATTTATAATAAATTACCGTATGGAAAATTTATCTTTCAACTTCAACCAACTAGTCAACTGAGTCAAACCAGTTATGGGTAACAATAAAAATTCCGTCTTTTTGTCCACAAAATTAAAAACAAGGAAGTATGAGTAGATAGTATGTCTATCTCTTTCACACTAGAGTCGAGTTATTGAATATTGCAATATGCAACTGAAAAGAACGTTTAGTTTATCCTCCCACAATGACGAGCGAAGGTCCTTCGCAAGGGCTCGTGTGAAATAATTACAATATAGTAAAAAATCAATCAGCCGGATGTATTAAAAAACGACATAAAAATTCTTATGAATGACTTAAAGAGAGAAGTCCATGAACCAAGTTATAAATGTAATTATGATTTAATATTATATTTATACTTACAATCAATATGCATTTATTATTTTTGTAAAACATTTTGTGCCTGACGGTACATTTGATCAAAAATTGCTTTGAATTAAATTATTCGAATCGGTGGCGTCGGCCACAGGTGCCTCGACCACTGGGGGCTTAAGTCACGGACCCCTATTTGTACCCTAAACAAGCAATTTGTACCTCTAACGGTAAAGGAAGTACGTTCAGACGAACCTGGTCCCACCATTTTGACGTCAAAGTGGCGGGACCATCTGAAAGCGCTACCCAGAGACAGGTAATTCACACACGAAGACTTACTACTACATATGTACTTGTATATACTCAATTTCCAATAGAATTGTAAGTGCCAAACTATAGTTATGTTATTAAAACATTGGTCCCGCCATTATGATGATTCATGTTATGTGAATTCATATGAAAATCGTAAAAAATTCGTACAAAATCTAATGTGGAAACTTAGTACGTCCTAAGTACTTATACGTGGGTAATTTTCATATTCATAGCTTTAGTACATCAAAAGTTTTATTCGTTTCTAGGCTATTTTTATATAACTGGACAGATGTATGCAGTAAGAAAACTTTGACGTCAAAGTGACGGGACCAGGTTCGTCTGAACGTAATTTCTTTACCGTTAGAGGTACAAATTGCTTGTTAAGGGTACAAATAGTACATATGTAGTACAAATACTTTTATTTGATACATTTTAAATTGGGGACTTCGTCCCGTCATTTTGATGCTGACAGATAAACTCAGTATTTTTTTTAAAGTTTAGGTATTTAAATACTTTGTCTTAACTCTGATTATAAGTAGGTACTACTTATTTGATGAATTTTTGGATCTTCCCCGTAGAATGTATTGCGCAGGTAAACAAATTAGCAAGACTACCATCCATAGATTTTATTAGTTATTATAGATCTACTAAAAACGGTTGCTATCCGTTTAGAGCCCTAGCACGCATTCATCTCTGTTTATATCGTCGGTCCAAGCCGCACTGATCATTTTATCGATTGCTATATATTTTTATATTTATGTTCCGTGTGCGTACCGCATCTGGACGGGCGTGTGTGCCTGCCCTATTTATAAAGTGCGGTTAGTTACCTCAGAGCAGATATAAACTACAGACGTGCCAATGACGAAAAATATGACTATGCGATGTACCGATACCTGCTGCGGTTCGTGCAATTACGTGTGTGCCAATGATCTTGGTATCACCGATCGATGTGAACCAGTGTAATGAATGAACATGCTTTTTCATTTCTATAGCAGCTGAACTAGGAACAGCTTGGCAAAAAAGGAACTTGCGCATTTTCTTGAACTGACCACTCGCAAGGACCATCGCGCCGCCTTCTGTTTAATAGCGTGTCTGTGTATATTAATATTAATCAATCTCTCACACCGTACGTATGGAGTAGCCGGTGTAGTGTAGTGTGTCGATTACCTATTGCGTCACTTTTATAATTATTGTCTGCGATGCCGTTTGCTGTCATCCAGTTTTAACATGATTTTATCAAGGTGGAAATGGGCGAGTTTGCTGCCAGTCTAGGTCGGAACACAGATTTGGCACATTTACTTGCCTAGCCGATTTTTACTTTCTATTAAAATATTTAACATTAATCTGACTGTAGTTCTCTAATCGATTGCGACAATAAATTAACTATTTGAGATACAAAGTAAAATCGCGCTGATTTTATTCGTCGTACATCACTTTCGTTGCGAGATCGACCCATTTAAAATAATAATAACATTGTAACCTATTTAAAGTTGGTAGATTTATCTTGTTTTAAAGATCAAGAGCTAACTCGATCTTTTAGATCATTTGATTACAATCGAAAGGCATTATGTCCGCGCCTACTTTATTTATTACAATTGTAAACACTCTGCTATCTGTTATTGCCATCAGGCCCAATGAGTTATTAATTTGGCAACGTCTGATCGCGGATGCGTTTTGTCTTCTCTATACGTCTAACACAACACTTGGTATTTATAGTGTGCGATAGTCATCTCGTTAGATAGTCCAGGAAATTGGGTCGATGACTCGTTGCCACCGATTCTGCATGCACCATCTAGTGCTCTTGCTTATCAATTATGTTATTTAAATGGTATTGAGACTTCAGCGGGACGTTTTTTTTACTATCCTGGTGTTACGATTTTGTGTAATCGTAAACGTTCCCACTGCTAAAAACGCTGCCGCACCAATTTATTGTCCCAGTTTCTAGATATAGGAATGGTACCTAGCAGCAGTCTAGATGCGATATTCTGCGCTGTCATTGACCGACCCAAATTTTCAGGAGGTATGACGTTTGTAACTGAATGACATAGCGCCGCGTTATTTTAGAATTGGGCGAGAAAATTTGATTTCGAGGTCACGTCAGAGACAGTGATTCGTTGATATTGGAGTTATATTACGTCATAGGTTGCGCACGCGACGCTATTTTTTTCGGCAACTTTGCTGGTATTGGAATTTGAGTTTTTGGCAAAGAGTCTCCTGACTGTGATTGAAGTCGTTAGCGCCTGTGTACTGTCAGGCATCCGATGCCTAATGATGGTGGTTTATTATCTACTCTTATCTTATAAGAGGAATTTAATCTCGATTTGTACGTAAAATCAAACCCTATGGACTGTTCAAAACGAGTGACTGATGAGAATTTTTACGACGGATTATTTCTATTTTAATTCATATTTAATGGGCCCTGTCATGTAATGAATCACGACTATATTTATATATATACCGATAGACGAGCGACTGAAGACAGAGACATTTTGTGATGATGTCAATGTTATTAAAAGGGAGACGTCATTAATTTGGCTGACAATAAATCTATTGATTATTGCCGCGAATGTAATTTAATGAATGCCTAATAAATCAAACTATTTCTACCTATTATATTTATTTCAAATACTAATTTTGAATCTTGTAAGCTGAGCTAAAAAGAAAAAAAAATATTTAAGCTTATTGTGAAGTCATCAGTTATAACAATTTCCCAAAACTCCATCGGTATGAACTAAGCTGCCAACAAAATTGCCCTAAATTGGTAATAACCGCATAATTGACTCGTATGATTTTTTTTTTTACGGAATTTTGCCTTTTTGTGGTTATTTTGTATCAATTTGTGTTGAATGCACACAGATAATAGGTATTTGTGATGTTCAATATAATTAATGGTAGTATATCTGGTTTTAGATTTAAAGCACATTAGCATTTTAATCGTATACCGTTTGATGAGAGATCCGTTTTTACAAAAAAAACTTTATTTTATTCAACATATAATGTTGTGGTGAAGTTTGTGACAAAATAACCAATAGGAAACCTGCTTTCTAGTGATAGAAGTCTATGACCTCAAATAGCTATCAGTTGTTTTTTTTCTATAGGTACCATGCAGGTACACCTCTAGCCGTTCACTACGAGAAAATAATATTACACTCGTTTACTCAATTTAAGTACTTATTTTTTATGACTTCTACTACAACGTAAAATGTGGCCTTTGTATCTGACAATAGTAGACGTTGCGTACACGCAGCGTGAGTGTCCCGTTAGTGTAGCGTTTACGTTCGACGAATATCAATAATCTAGTATAAAGAGAATGATATTAAAAATGTCATGATGCATTGATTAACTTCTAATTTTTAACCGTTTGGTAAAGGTGTGAAAGTTATCTAGCACTGAAATAAGGTAATCTTTGATTGGATACAACAGATTGCATTACAAGTTTATGGCATTTCCCTTTCAAAACATAGTGTCATATACCTAAATAAATATTTCCTCATTGCTCATATCGTGTCAGTATTTCCATTGTGGGTCCGATACAAAAGAGCTCATTAATACAATTACATAATGAAAAGCTAATTGCACTGTTCTGTATGCGTCCACAACTCGAATATCGGTCACATCCGGAGTACTATCAATTCTGTCTCACCGCTGTACCACAAGCACTTACATCCATATATCGGCAAATGTATCAAAGGGTATTTTAAAAGCCAAAAGGTCATACCACACACCTTTAAAAGCTCCAGTGATAAAGTAAAGTACTATGTGGAATATTTTTATGCCATTGTTATTCAGCACAGCATATTATGTTTATGCACAGCGCTTTAATCTTGTACCTTGGCCATAGCGAAACTGATTCTTATAATATTTTTTATTTTAGAGATATGTTCTAGAAATTACCTTATAGCTGAAGCGATAAGTTAATTTCATAATGGATTACGGAAAACAACAAAGTTTTTTTTCATCTGTTTAATATTGATTAATCGGAGAACAGAGAAAAAAGACGTTTGTTACCACTGTTTTGTTATCAACTTTAATTGTAATGGTCAATTGGTGGAAATTGCTTATTGTACTTCTCATTGGTGGTCAAGTACCTTTTTTATTGGCAACATTGTAGTTCAGCTATACTTCCAAGTCATTCAGATTGCGACAATGTGGAGCTGTTTTTGCATGTTGACAATGTTCGTCAATAGGAGATTGGTGTTATCGGCAAAAAATAGTTCTTTTCCATTGTGCCGTGTGGCGTACATAGTTGAAAGAGCTCATTGTTTGAGATGCAAGCGTATTTTTCTTAAATTTAAAATTGACCATTCTCCCGTAATTATTTCCGTATTAACCGAGCCTAAAAAAGCTATAAATACTTTATACAAAAAAAAGGAAATACAATATTTTTGAGAAATGTAAGATTAAAAGTTGAGAAAACTAAAACTTCGTCAGTCTTTTTTATTAAACTGAACGTAAACTACTATAAAATAGCACAAATGCTTGGTATCTGGGTATCTGGCAGTTGTTATGCCAGCTCCCTTGTGTTAATAATTTCCACTGCTTTGCCAAGAGCAGTTATGTTTTATGAGGTATAAATGTCAAAAAGTAAAAGATTGTGCTTTGTATAAAGAATTTTCGGGCTGTACGATTAAGCTATCAATGGTCACAGACCATTGATAGCTCAATCGTACAGCCAGTACAGATAATATACAGATATTATATCTACTTTTGAGTAACTGCTATTGCTGAATGGGGTCAGTTTAGGGAAGAAGAAATTTCAAAATCATTCGTTGATGCGGCATCTAGCAAAATTCCATAAATATCTTAACAACTAATATAACAACTTTTGTCTTTTAAGTGCCAACCCCAAAGTTATAAGCAATAATTTCCTTACAAAAGCCAGTCCATTCTCGTTGGCAGCGAGCTCGTCGGTCCGGCACTGCATGCGCCAGTAACCGCGGCACTGACCCTGCGTTGGTTTCGAACTGATGCACAGACAGCTTTACTTACTGCTAACATAACGTGTTATTGTTCGGAGTCATGCTATTAGACTTCCACGATGTTGAACGCAAAGAAAAACATAACTTGCTTCAGCTTGTTACCGTAGTTGTTCCGCTTGTAAAAGCTGTAAGGAAATTGTTAGCGTGTGTTTTCAACTAGAAGAGAGGGCATCTATCAGTCTTAAAGATTTTTACACTTTCAGAAAGATGTTGCGCTGGCTTGGTACTGAACAGGTGATATTGTTTAGATTTAGTGCTTTGCTTGCAAATACAGCTCCGCGTGTTATGCGACGGTATTTTGACGGTGCTCACTGCAAATTTCCATGTTTTTACAAAAGTAAAATGGTTTCAAGCGTTAATTGACTTTCTACACAAATCGCTGCCTATAAATTGACTATTGCGACTGAGTAATTGAGTTGTCACCTATTGATTTGTATGGGAAAGACTGGAACAAAAATCCACTAATAGTGAGACCGTTCATTGTTCTACGACCTGTCATCAACAGACTGTGATTTTCTGCTTGAATTGGGTTTAACCATGGAAGCTCTGAGAGTTGTTGATTACTTGATGAAATGTGACCTCAGGTTGAGGTAATACGCACTCATGTGTTTGTTGAATATCCTTGACTCATAATGTTGACAAGATTTCATAAAGGGACCGATACACAATACTGCAATAAATCTTACTCTACATAATTAATTCAGTATTCGAGAAATCTGAACTCGTTCCGTATCGGATATTATTTCAATATCTATAAATGTATGCGTACATGCAACTGTTACCTGATTAAAATTAATGCAAATGTATTGAAACTGTATTATGCTCTGCGAATCATCGTTTATTCATTAAGTATAAATGACTTTTCACCCAATGATAATGATTTTAGTTTGTGTTTTGTCTGGCGTTATTTGTAATTTTTAAATGTGCTTTTGCATTAACTTTTTTTTTGTAAAAATGTGTAATTTGTTTGGAAATTTGACATTGTGAATAAATATTTAAACGGAATTAATGTGTGTTCCTCATGATATTATGTCTCAAAGTACGGAGGGTGCTTACTGTTCCGTAAAAGTTGTTTGAAGAAACTAGGAGAAACAAGTCATGGTCTTGACGATAGCCTTGAGGTGGGAACTGTGCAGCCAGCTTTGAACTGCGCCTGACACGACATACATAAACGTATACAGTTAGAACCTTCACCTTTTAGTAAAATACTCATTATTTTATGAGAGTCAAAATAACTCATCTAGATGATATTTAGTTTATATTTACATATATCTCTTGCATTGCGATACCTCTTTTTGCTTAGTTTTCTTTCAGTGTGGTAAATAATTGCATTTGCGAGGCATTGACTTTTTATACAACAGCCTTTGTGATGTGATCGATATTCCATATTTTTTTATTAATTCTTTCATTCATCGTCAATTAAAATAGATTTAATAAAAAATTAAGAAGAAGATAGATTTAATAAAGTTATTTTTCTTATTTCCAATGTAGAAATACTGTTTCTACATTGGATATAAGAAAAATAACACTTGTAGACTTGATTCATAAAAACCACTTTACCACAAAACGGCAACGTGTTTTTTTCAGGCATGCATAGACGACAACCTGGATATGGTGGAATTCCTCGTGACACACGGTGCTGACGTCAATCGTGGAGACAACGAGGGATGGACCCCGCTGCACGCTACCGCATCGTGTGGCTTCCTTAGCATAGCTAGGTAACTATCAGTCTTATCATCTTTAGAAACATAAACTACATAGTTTGATTAGAACCTGATTAGAACCCGATTAGAACCCTCGAGCGTCTACCGAGGCAGTCAGATCATGTTTTTTTTTATTTTATATAAGGCCTTTCTGTCCATTCCTTCTACTTCGATGGTATGTCTGCCCTCGCCAATTTACGAGAAAGGCATCCAAGGCGTTCTTCTCCTCGCTCGGTCTGTCACGAGCCCGTCTAGCTGTCCCACGGCTTCATTCTAGTGATATGCCCAGACATGGCTTGCCCAACCCCACTTCAGTCTTGCAGCTTATCCGATCTGTAAGTTAAATCTTCAGTATACTGCACTACATCGCTTGTTTGCAAATCCTTATGATGTTTAGACAACTCATCCATAGCGTTTTTTTATTTTAATCAACCTAACTTCGAGTTCCTCCCATAGAGGATAGATCCGGTACTCTCCCGAACTATAATTTTCTATAAATCAATAATTACTTGTTTGTGCCGTTAATATGATGATGAATAACACAACATTGACGCAGCGTGCGACACACGATAGGCGACTGTAAACAAAGGTTGAGTCACGCTGACCCAATAGCCACCGGGTTTTCTGTGAATGACGCTACTTATTGTATTTAGCTAAGAATGATAACATTTAAAAGTTTATTGCTTTGTATTTAATTACCCATTATGGTTTATTGTTATGGTTAATCTGGCATGGTTTCCAAAATGACGAAGTGTCTGGCCAATTCCTACAGCTATTGACGTTGGAGGCCTTAGGTTCTGTGAGGCGACTAAACTCCAGAATTAACCTAGGTGCGATTTGGTCAGCCATTTGTAGAACTGATAAAAAAAAAACAATATAGTTTATTTCTTTAACATGTTTTTACAATATTAATTAGTTGCCAGAACTACCCAGGAAGCATCTGATATCAATTAGGAAGAGCTCGTTGACCATGAAACAAGTTCAGGCCACTCTTAGACGAGCTGGAGCTACGATCGTCGCAAGATGAACTCTAACAGCTGTGGTCTGAGTTGAATAGCGTCTGATTGCGTAACATTTCCATTTGATAGAGGTTTGTAAGATTAAACTTTGACCAAATAAGACTAACGTTGATTGCAGAAATTTGCCGTAGAGTTCACACCAATACAAATAAAGGTCTCGGGATGGAATATTGATATAAATAAAATGCGCATCACTTCTCAATTAACCCTTACAAATTGTGATCAATTGGAAGAATCGGTTGGTGTAGTATAACGTGCTAACGTCTGTCATTAAGATACCTAAGTGCAATAAATAAACATTATTGCTTCCAAAAGAACGTGTAGCATTACACGTTCTGTTAGATAAGTATGAACTATGTCAATTGCTATTTCAATTCGAATAAATTGATATTCAAAATGAGGATACTATTTAAATAATTATGTGCCTTCTATGGCGTGCTTAGCGAACAGTTAGATTTTCCTAACACTATCGATCACTTTTATCTGTTTGAAACAGGAATAAGAACCTATGTAATACAAAAATACACGTGCACACATAGCGTGTAAGCTACGCATATTTTCGATCATATGAAAGAGACGATTAGACGGAATAATACATAACGCCATATGGAGCTGATATTACACCATCGTCGAAGAAACTGTTTGCTGTTTCCAGTTATTATTCTCAATAATCAGATCCTTGTGACTATAAATTAAAAAATCTCTTGAGTTACTTTTATGAAAATCAAATCGTTATTTTTCTTATCAAAAATATTAGCTGAAAAGCTTAAATATCTGTGAATCATTTTATGTAGGAAGTTTTTGTAATGTGTTCTATATAACCTGTTGAATTAGGAACATTAAGTCAAGGCCCTGTGACACAACATAGCCACTATGTAATACACTATTGACATTACCTATGCAGTTTTTCGCACGTTACTCCCAATTCCGTTGGTATACCGGGATATACCGGACTAGATATTGCCCTATAACCTCTATTTTCCCATTCAAATCAGTATAGCTTCAGCCGTTCCAAAGATTAGCCCGGTCTTTCCGTCAACTTTTTATTTAAAAATATTTATAGCCGTACAATAAATTTATAAAATTTATATGTTTTTAGGTTTTAGTCACCTATAGACACATGAGAAAATACGGCTATTTTAACATCACAGATAGATACTTAAATTTTATACATATTTGTAGATTATCAAGAATATATATCTCAATTTTTATAACATTAATTAATTAACCATATCTACCATATACCTACACAATTAAATAAAATATCACCCGATAGTGAAACGGGCAATACATAATATAAACGGCTACAGATGGATCGCATTCAGCAGAAATCCGTCCAATAGAAGATTGACGTCAATACATACGTAACGGGAAAATCTTAGTTGGGCAACATTTTATTATGTAATATTTTATTTTCATCATACACGTAAAAAATCTAAAATCAACTAGGTTTTGGTCCATTTAGTTCGCAAAAAGAACTGAAGTAAGTTCTTGAAGATATATTAAGTTAGATGTCATCTAGTGGGTATGTCAAGTAGATGCATACAAGTATTTGACGACCATCGGCAAAGTTTGCATTTTTTATGAAAAAGGCAAGTTCTTTAACTACTATATAACTTAAAGTAATATTGTAAACTAATACTGTGTTAGTAACTCAGTCTATGTAAAAGGGTACGATGGGGCTGACATGTCCTTGATAAAAACCCCTAAATAAAATTAGATTAAAAAAACAAAAGTATTTGACGACAGAAAATGATGTTAGGTACTACTACGCATAAATATAGTAACCGCCTACGACTTTGTCTGCGTAGTATTTATTTTTATACCTACCTGGTCCACTCGACTTTTCGAATATTTTCATAATGTATTTGAATGATAGATTCTTGGCTCCTAATACTGAGTATTTATTGCTATTATGGCTTAGCTGGCTTGGATGGGAATGCCAGCTTCTTGTGGCATTCAAATTCTGTTTGATATGCTAAGCGCAACATCACTAGTTTGATAACCCTTCTTGATTTTAGGCATAACTAGCCGTTCGTGGCCTGCAATCGAGAAGTTTTCTGCTCATATCGAATCACTTTTGCGATAGATTCGCTCGCAATACAGCTGTTTAGTTCTGCAAATTTTGTCAGTAACTCTTAGGATAGACAACTCAGATTTTATAAACTACGTGGATATTTCTATTTCAGATACCTCTTAGAGAACGGCGCAGACGTTGCCGCCGTGAACTATGATGGTGAGCTGCCTGTGGACATCGCCGAAAGCGATGCCATGGCTGACATGCTGCAGAAAATCATCGATGAGAAAGGTTAGTAATCATGTTCAATTTATCCCTAACAGCACAATAAGTAGCAAACCAGATGGAATTTTATGGCTATAACAATAAGGATTTATCAGGGATAAAGCAACTGTGAACTGACTTAGAAATTCTTCTGTCTATGGTTTTCTGTCGTCTAGCCTCAGCTTTGCACATGTACAATTGGCTGTGCTCTTTGTAGCCAAAGATGTCTTTAAAAAACGATTAACCTATTACCAATATTGAAAAACGATTTTTAGCAGCTGCAAGTCATAAGCATTATTTTTCTAGCACTAAGCGAGCTAAAGGTTCTGATTTACAACTAATATATATTAACCTAAAATAACCTAATATAAAAATCAAAAGACACTTTTAGGCATTAGCCTAAAACATAGATAAAATAAATAAGTATATATGCCCGCCAGACGAAATTATATCGGAACCGTGTGTCTCCAGTTAGGCGCTGGGCGGGGCAACAACTACACATGCGGTTTAATAAAATCAATAGACAGGCACTCGCGCACACACTCGAATTTCTTAAATCAGAACGTACTATACAATCAATAATAAACCTTATTTCATCAAACACAGCGTGTATTTACCATGCACCGTAGAACTTACCCACACAAAAACATCGGTCGCTATCGTTGTGCTGTGCAAAAGCAATTTATTTTACATATACGCTAGTGATTGACTAAATCGGAAAGTTATCGATTCTTCCATTTATTATTGTACAATTTTTTTGGGCACCTAAAAATGAACCAAATAAAAAATGGCATGTCCAGAAAATATTATAATAACAATAAACATATTATTAAGAACATAACACATTACATGATTATTATTAAGTACCCTTTAATTTTAAGTTTACTCATTGACCTGTAAAGTGGAGGTATTTGTGTAGCATTTGACGCTTTGATATTACTGGGGTGGCATTTTTTGTCAAATAATGTAATCTCAAATTCATAAATTTTTCCATGACTGCTTTAGTAAGAAATATAATGTGATTATTCATCGGGGACTGCTCAAACTGGTGAAACTTAATATTATTAAAGACATATAATCCTATGAAATGTGGCAAAGCCTTTGCCATGAGTTCCTGTTTGACATTTTTAGTTTTAATTGTTAATTAATCATCCGTAAGACAAGCTGTTTTTATGATCATTTCCATTCTTTTACAAATCATGATGACATCAGGAGATGGGTACATAAGTCCAGCTTTGTCCTTATACTTTATAAAATTATATGCTTCGTCATATTTGTCGGCAAGTAGCGCACCAGTGCATGTCTCACATTTTACAGTTTTTATTAAACCATGCACAACAAAACCCGCAATGTAAGAAATGACCTGCGAGCCAAAATCCGACAAGTCTTGGACAAGCGTACTAACTTCTTCATCAGATTTTGCCTGCTCATATAGCTGTTCAATATCGTCGTCAACACTTTCATCGACATAACGTGGTTCCATAGTTACATTGATGTGTTGCACAGCGGATGAGCATGTTAAAAAAGAAATTTCTTCATGAGATCACTTTAATTTCGCTAGTCGGTGTCTTTAGTTTTGTATTTTCGTTTTCGGCACCGACTTCCGAAATTAAAGTTATTTTTCACTTTGCAGTGTTTTTTGGGAGTCGGTTTATTTTTTTGGTAAAATGTTTTTATTTCACTCTTTTTAGTTGGTCGATTTTTAATTTACCTAGTTACAAGAGCCTAAATGTCAACTACTTATATTCATTTACAAAATATTGCTTTTCCCAATGTTGGGCTGTTATTTGTTGAGGAGTTCTCCTGGTACTTCACCAACAGCTTCACTTCTCCATATGCATTGTGACGAGCATATTGTGCTTAATAACCACATTCAAGTAATCGAAGCGGAACACATGAACTACTTATTATTCCTACTTATATATTGAGTAGTTCCAGTGGCCATCGGTGGTCTTCATCATCAGGTCCACTTCACAAATGGTGCTTTTCGAATGCAACTACACAAGTTACTATAAAAAATACTCAAATCACTATAGGTGTGCCTATAATATTTGAAGAGTTCCCTCGATTTCTCCAGGATCCCATCATCAGATCTTGACTTGGTGACAATGGGACCAATTTCAAAGTATACCCTTTCAAACAAAAAAAGAATTTTCCAAATCGGTTCAGCCGTCTCCGAGTAATCGGTGAACATACATAAAAAATAATAATAATATACGCATCGAATAATATGAACCTCCTCCTTTTTTGTCGTCGGTTGAAAAACCCCTAAACTATAATAGCAATATTTCATTCGTCAATCGACATTGCTGTCGATAGCCTACGTTAGTGGATCTGCACAAGCACATCACTAATTCGTCGCAAGAAGTGGCGGCCTCACTACGCGATGAATCCGCGTAATACAGTTTCGAATGTTATTTTTACATTGCTTGTCCAGTTACTTAGTGACGAACTCAGGTAGTGGTTAAGGAGCAATGTATTTATAGCAAAAGTAGTACAGTCGCTCTCATATTTGAAAACAAAAATAACATAGTAAAACCAAGAAATATTTTACGATTTATTGTTTTTCATGATTTTAAAGACAAATATTGTAAAATACTTGTACTTACATATGGTAAGTGATTCCATGATTCACATAGTTTTGATTTTGGCTTCAGTTTTTACAAGATACCACAGAACAACTCGGCATTCTTATATGTTATCACGATCGCCGTCGAAAGCGCACTAGTTCGCGGAAACGGCCACTTGCCTGTGACATGAGCCTTGTGGCCATGTCGCGCGGACACCGATACGCCCCCATACCACTTCTCCTGTATTTTTTATTTCTGTGGCCTAAAAGTTAGTTTGTCTTTTGATTTTGTTAATGAAGTACTATTATAAGTCTCAGTTAAGTTCGTACGACAAGCAAATATGAAAGTATATACCGTTATGGCTATTCCGATTTCTATGACCATAATAATTGTTTAAATTAATTTTCTTTGTATTTTGATTCCCAGGAGTGGACTGCGAAAAATATCGCAACGCTGAAGTTGACTCCTTGCTGAGCGATTGTCGTAAATGGGTAGCTAACGGCTATGAAGAAGTAAGAGATGCCAATGGAGGCACTCCGCTTCACGTCGCGGCAGCTAAAGGATACGTCGATGTAAGTATCAATAGTCAGCGATATAGTCAATTATTATTTTTAAAAGAAACTAAGTTAAAAAGTTACTGTAGTGTATTTAAGCAGCCCAAATAAGTTTTAAGTCACAAGCGCATCCGCTGGGAGTAGTGGCGCTCAAGTTCAGGCGGGTAGATGCCACAAAATCTTCGAAATTCTTGGTTTATGTGAACATGAGTATAATAACATGAACATAAATAAATTAATAGTTTTAAAAACACTAGAAAAACACACTTTTATAAATGCAAGTAAAACAAAAAAAAAAATTAGGTTTGTTATAACCTTGAAACCTGATCATGTTCAAAGTCCATTACGTGGCCTTTCTCACAAGTGCAAACACGACTATGATACGATATTCCATCATGGAATGCCAGTGTCTATCTTCCGGCTTCATCATCAGACCTTGAAACCTAATCGTGGTCAAAGTTCATTACAAGACTTTTCTAAAAAATCCAAAACAGCTATGATACGATATTCCATCATGAAGTTCCAGGTCATATCTTCCGGCTCCATCATCAGATCAGTTCGACAGTACCATATTATTGTATTGTCATCAGAACTACATACAGCTGCCAATTTTCATTATGCTACGACCCTTGGAAGATGGTTAAACTAGTTACCTTAGATTCCATTACATAGTTAGTTACATACAGGTCGACCTAATAAAAGCGTGTTAAAAAGTATAATGAGATTACAATAAGTATTCATAAATCATATAGGTGTACCAGAATCTCATGGCAAATGGGGAAATTTTTAGTAGGCAGCAATAGAGTAGTTGGATTAAACCATCTTGATATTTTCCACACTAATAATATATCTAATTTTGGATGTAATAATCAAGGGCGGATCCAGGGGGGGGGGTCATGGGGTCATGACCCCCCCCCCCTGGGCTGGATCCAGGACCTAGGTGGACCACTAATTAATTTTTTTTAACATTGTTACTAGATAATACTCCAGTTTCTGTCGTTGTAAACGAATATCGGCAGTGGATGGCCAAGTGGCAGCGGAGTCAGGAAATACAAATTATAACTTCTTGTGACTTGACCACGATTATGTGACCCCCCCTGGCCCAAAGCTGGATCCGCCCTTGGTAATAATAACATAATAAAACTAGTCTACATGAGCTAAGCTGCGTGTAGATCAGTTAGGTGATTATCTATACTATATTCATAAGTGAAGCAAACATTTTGTGCCCCTTTTTACGAAAATTAAACAAACGGAGGAGTATGAAATTCGGTACAGTTAAAGCTTTAATAGTTTTTAACATAGTTTTAATAAGTTTCTTAACTAAGAAGAAGGTATTCAACTGAACAGAATGAATACCTACATTATCCATGACGATTAAAGGTTTTGTAAGATTTGGAATCAGCTTTTCTGTGACCCACCTCATTAAGCTATCCTTATTCATATCATGATGATAGTCGGCAGATATACTTTTCGATCTATTGGTGACAGTTTGGCATAAACCCATTTTCTCCACCAGGATGTACAATAATCCATCTCAGCCCAGATGAAATATTTTTGGATGGATCAGCAATTCAACAACCAACATTTATTTTCTGAACATGAACCATGTATGTAAGTTTTGTCTAAATAAATGACATATTGTTTGTTTTCTTGAGCTTCACGGTTCTTATTTATGCGTTCCAAATACTATTTTTTTTTATATCGTGTCACTCCATCAAAATTATTATTTTGGATCTGAATTTAATATATTCAATTCAAGACAATTTTCTTCAATATAAGCCTACCAGAGAAAAATACAATCTGGAATACACGTAACAGTACGAGCAACAAGAGTTTGAAAATACTTTTTTACGACTGCTTTCGAGAAAATAAATATATTAAACTTAAATTCATTCAGTATGTAATATTTTAATTACAGATGGATTTTCCTTCCGTATAGTATAAAATTCTTTTACTTTGTTTCTAATAACGTCTAAATCAAAACTGTATAATATTCATATCATGATAATATTATGTTGATTTTTAATTTCCACCTTTCCAAAGAATGAGGCGTAGAGAATACACCTTCGATTGATCTTCCTTCATCAGTAATACGCCGTATAGTACTATTAGAAACCCCTATACAGCGTGGTGATTCGGACTGATAACGACTTGTAATACCTGCTTTACAATTTAATGTGATAACCTAATCGCCACCCTGTATAAGCAAACTATAGGTTACTCAGAAAAAAATATTACGTTCATATTCACGAGAAATAAAGTATTAAAATTAGTCCCTCCTACTAACCTGTCAATGTATGAAAGTGCTTTATAATGTTTGATTGTTGCTTAGTTCCACCATGTTTCTCACAAATTTTATGGTAAACATTGTAAACAATATTTCTTGCTTGGAATCGCAGTGTTTTTTCGACATTATATCCAGAAATATGAGTTTTTAAAGAGAAAAAAAAAAACAAAAAATTGTGTCGGTGACAGAACATGTACTTTGACTTGACAGAATATCATAAACATTACCATATGACAATCGATTTTTCTAATATTTTTTTTGTGCCATGAGACTCTGGTAGACCTATAAGCAACGAATTAGGAATGATACCTATAAAAACCTTTATTTGCAATGGAATAGAATACAAAATCCGTGAAGTACTTGCTTCTTTAGCGAGGTGATTGACCTTTATTACTGGAGCCTTCTTCCAAGAGAGATTATGCAATAAGAATACGAAACGATAATGTAGAGAAAAACTCGGAAAGGTCTTAAAAACTGCTTAGCCTTTTGCAACTATGTCAGGTTTCAAAAGGCTAAGCAGTTTCTGGGTACAATCCAGTAGCTGGGTAACACGATGCCCCTAGACAAGACTGGTTTCGTATTTTATAGTTTCTGACTACCTGAACGACTGTCAAATATACAAATAACAGCCAGGATCAACGGTTTAACGTGATTTCCAAACCATTGAGGAGGAGGATCTTGATTTATTAAGATCGAACTCGGATTGCGTTGCTTAACAGTCCGGGATTTAGCTATAAGCTCCATGCTAGTTATGTAAGGTCGTCAATATTACTCACTATCGTATGCTTTACTTATCTGACCTGTACAATGTATTCAGGTGGCCAAGATCCTGCTCGAGGAGTGTGGTGTGGACCCCGACTGTTTGGACTATGACGGCTGGACCCCACTGCACGCGGCCGCTCTTTGGGGTCAGAAGGAGGCTACCGCCTTGCTGCTCAAGTATGGAGCTGACCCGATCCTCAAGAACTACTCAGTGAGTACCGGCTACTAGCCAAAATCAAGAATACACATTTTGTCCAGGGCTGTGGAACGTCTAAAAGATACCGCTTCTCAGAACGCAAGGGCAAATAAAAGAACAGAGTGGGTTTTGAGTCAGTAGTTTTTAGAAGTTTGACACTCTCTTCCACTCTACTCAGAACGGGAGGAGTCATTTGATGACATCCCCCCAAAAATAAAAAAATGAAAACGCTTCATGTCTCTCTTCATATGCTCCCGTTCAAGTTTTTGTTTACTAGCTGCGTATCACCATCACTCCGCCACCAAGCTTGGTGTAGTAAAACGAACTTATTTGCTCAGAATAAAAGTTTATAAAACCGTTGATGGAAATATTGAACACATTGCTTTGTTGCTAAACTGCTTTAACTACAAATGTTGTCCTTTCGAAGCCAAGAAGATACGTTCTTCTGTGTTCTGTTGTTGGTATGATGGTATTTTGAATGTCACTAACCTAACGGGGTAATATCGGTACCAAATATCTCGAGAACCCTGAACAAGCACTGCAACACTGAGATAGATAATATAATATTATACTATACCTGCGGGCCTAGACAAAGTCCATTTTCTGTAAGCGTTAACGCCAACGGAAAAATTAAATTGTATGGAGTTGACATTTGCTAACCACATGTCACGTGATTGTCACGTGTTAGTAAATGTCAACTCCATACAATTAATTTTTCCGTTGGCGTTAACGCTTACAGAAAATGGATTTTGTCTAGGCCCGCTGCTCGGAAAGTGCCTTATTACTTTTTTAAAAGTTTGACAGAAAGGACGTCATTACTGTAGTACAAATGTGCGGGTCGCAAAAGTGTATGAGAATTCATTACTAACGTGCTGGAGACACTGGCGAGGGAGGGAAAAGTGTATTAAAATCCATTACTAACGCGCTGTTTTTTTTTTAATTTAGATCAATTTAGTAGCTAACTAAAATACTTATAATGCCAAAAGACAAAAAAGTTTTTATCACCAAGAGAAAATGATACTGGCCACATAGTATTGCTCAACATTGATTTAAAATTACTCCCAACACGCTGCTGAACAAATTCTCACATTAACTTTCAATATTCGAACATAATAAGAATAACAATTTGGCGCGAAATATAAATGAGGTACCTACTGTCTATGGCCATAGGTCCTATCTTTTAACTCGGTTTCATTTATTAATGTACAAAAAGCTATTTTCCTCGTAGGTATAGTATAAAGCACTATGTATCACACGGAAGAAAGTGCGATTCCCAACTCGTGTGTATTAAGGCCCTCAGCTATGCTTCGGGCCTCAAACTACACCCTCGTTGGTAATCGGTCACTTTCTCCCCTCGATGAACAATGTACTATTTCCGTTCACCATCATGGTGTGAACGGGGCATTCTAGAACTAACTGAACTTTGGGAAACTTGAAAACAATGTGCATGAAAATTCCCAACATCATCTGTTTAGCTATTTCCCAATTATGTTAGGGTTGGCGTTCAGTCTAACCGGATGCAGCTGAGTATGAATGTTTTATATGGAGTGACTGCACAACCCAGTAGCTGGGTAATATGTTAGCACTTGGCTTCTGATTTTCTGCCTTTTGACTACCCGAAACGACTGTCAAACATATACAAATGACAGCAGGGACGTACTTTCCGAGACACAGAGGAATTACGATAAGTTAAAATGGTCACACATTCACGGACCATCCTTTGGAAACGTTGCTTAGCCTTGAAAATCTCTCCCGTGCGGCTGTAATTATTTAGACCCGAGCTCCTACTTAAAATCAATGTACAGACGGCAGCACATCAAGCTACAACAATCTGTCAAATTTCTTTAATAGATTTTCAACTTTATTGTTAAAGAAATTAGGTTCAAGGTTGATTGGGAAAATTTTAGTTTCGGGTAGCTTCATGTGCTGGCGTCTGTACATGAAAATTTATCGTATTAAAAAGATGTAACTCCATCATATAATGTGTTATAGTAAACTACAAAGGATTTTTTTTCTTGTGGGTAGAAATCACATTAGTAGCAATCTTGTTAACCCCTTCAACTAAGCATGTTAATATGTATGTAAGTATGTATGCCTCTGGAGTGGCTTCTCGGCAATAATGTAATGGGTTGGGTTCAGACCCGCGACCTCCCGTTCATAAATCCGATACCTTAGCCATCAGGCCATTGACGGTTAAAAAAAATATATTTTTTTTATTATATTTACATAACTCTCTTCCAGGGTCAAACCTGCCTAGAGCTGGTCGACCCGGGTATGCTGTCGTTCCTCCACGACGCCATGAAGGCAACGCGTCGCAAGAACAACAACAACGTTATACGCAAACGTAGTCCGCCCCAACACGAACCCAAGCGAGTGGATATCGAGATCACGCCGCAGCCGGAGAAAGTCGTCAACGGTAAGACCGAAGGTGCTTTTCATTTATTATTATTATACTTCATGCATGACGGCTATTAGCAAGTTTTGTCACGCGAGTCCACGCTTACTTAATTTAATGTGCAACCTTCTACGTAAGTACTGCTATTAAAACTGAGTCAAGAGCTAAGCTAGACCTGAGACGTTTGGATTCGTGACTTTTGCTTCAACTTTATCCTACCGCTCATAAATGGTACATGATAGTCTTTGTTTTAAATTTTAACTGGATGAGGTGAATTCAGGTCCGAGTTTGCACGCTGCTTTCTGTTTCTCTGCTGATAGTCATATAGTATCTTATATATCATTAAGTATTAAGTATTAGCGCCGAACATTAGCTATCACTGTCCCTATAATCGCCTCATATCGAACAGTTCAGTCTTTAGTGGGTATGCTTATAAATCAGATTTCTTTTTATTTCCTTTTGTTGGTATGGTACACATATTCCGCAACTGTGACTGCAGTAGATAATGTAACCTTAACCTTTTACAATTGTACATAGTACCCATAACGCACTATATGTAGCAGATTTATTTTGCAAGTTTAATTCTAAATTATTTGAATGTGTTACGAACACCACCTTTTAATTTTATGTCTAAAAAAAGATTGTTCTCATGACTGGATGTAGGCTATGCGCTGTTTTATAAGAAACGGATTTAACAATCCTAAAACTCTCTAAATGTTGCTCAATCAACATCTCTCACTCTACTCAATCAACAGACCGAGTAAAATAAATCTGCTATTCACTAATGTAAATCATAATATTATTTTTAATGGTATGATTGTTTGTTGTGCTAACTTCCACTCGCCCAATGAGCTGGCCGAGATCGCATTTAACTTCATAATAGGTTTGAACAACATCGAACAAGAAAAAACAATTGCAAAACCTTTATAAATTCAAATGACGTATATGGTTTATGAAAGCCTGTACTTGAACCGTTTAAAAGTTTAAATAAAGAATTCGATGTTTAAAAATGTCGATGAATGTTGTTCAAACCGTTCACTCATTCATTCATTACCACGACAGACAAGCCGCCGGCGCCGGAGATCATAAAGACGGAGCCGAAGCCCCCGCGAGGCCGACCGCCGTCGCCCGAGACCACCGAGACAGAGTCTTCACCAGAAGATGCTCCTTCGTGGCGCCGTTCTGCTTCGTTCCGTAACAGGCACTCAGACCCGCCTAGTAAGTTACATTATCTTTAGGGAATATCTCATAAGTGAGATATTGCCCAAGATCTATTGCCCAATCGATATTAACGGCGTCGTACAAAGCAACCGTGCCTCTATTACACCCAGTCGTCTTCTCTTACGACCCCGGTTCACAGCAATGGATCGAAAACAGTCCATATCACGTAAATTTGAATAATTTAATCGTTTACAAACTGTGTTTTCTCTGGAAATAGCTCAAGATACGATATAAGGTTGAAATACTCGTATCAATCCCGTATGGTACAAGGATGTAGGTGAAACTCGTATAGGTCTAAGTGTCAGGCGAAAAGATTGGACAGCTCACTAACACGCCGTATATCGTTGTCTCTACAGTTTCATATGTACGTACTGTAAATATGTAGATTTATACTCCGCTATACATATATTATGTACTATTATACCCCGCTGTCACATGCATGCTGCACATTCAAAAGAGAACTTAGCAGCTCTATATAACCTTTTAAATAAACCCCAAACTTCTTACTTTTCCAGGGGACAACAACAAACCTGCTAACAACGCAGTTAGTGACAACGACACAATCCTGAGGAGGACACACAGCTTTGAAAACGATAAGAGGTACCGATTGGATGCAACACGTCAAACCAACTCTCGTACTTTAACAGTGTACAATGTTTTACGTAGGCGTTCAGTGAAAAGAAAACGGCCAAAGTAGTGGTAGCTTTTTTATTTAGTTTTCATGGGATAGTTTGAATTACGAATAAGATATTTTGATTTTGAAGTTTGTAATATATGTGCAACACCTGTGATACTGCATGTATCTATAGAAAAAATCCAGAGTTCACTCACCTACCAGATGGTCTGACCTTGTTAAATTGGTCCAGGTTCATCGATATTCCTGACGGGGTTACGGTAATGTTCTAATGGATACCGCTGTACATAAGGGTAGTGAAAAAACAGGGTGGGTTTTAGGTCAGTATAAGTCTTACACTCCCTTCCGTTCCACCTAGAGTGAGAGCTAGTGTTGCCCAAACGAGAGTCTCGCAAGAGTCTTGCAATTAGCGATTATCCTATTGCTATTTATTAAACGGTAGTTGAGATCTCAGAACAATGTAACAGAGTAGGTACATTTTGAGCTTGAATTGACATAGGCCAACCAAATGAATCAATTTAATTGAGACTCTTGAAGACTCTTGCGAGACTCTCATTTGGGCAACACTAGTGAGAGCAGTCATTAGATGATATTCCCTCCGAAAAAAACTTGCTTTTAAAAGTAGTTGATGGAGACAGTTCGTCCAATCTAGACTGTATCGCATCGTAACTACGATTTACCACGATCTTCAGGCATTAATAACCAACCTGCGAGTGAGAGAGTACTGAAAATCTAGAATCTTACTATCATAAAAATAATTATAACCAGGATGGAAGTGCCCTGTTCTGCTACAGATGTCTGAGATCAAAAGCAGTCATGTATGAGATAACAATGTATCAAACTGAGTTTTGAATTTACTCCCTAAAATACTAGTTATCGGTTCGTAAATAAGCATCAATCCTTTTAATTATAAACCAATATTTCATTAGTAAAAACAGACATTTTTATCAAATAATATTTAAAAAATCTTTAACGGTAACTATAATTATATGTAGGATGCCGCTAATGGCAGACAGCCAGGTTTTATTTTTATTGAACGACTACAGAAATTGAACTGTTGTGCAATGTTAAAGTATTGCTGTATATACAAAATTAATCATATGTCATTAAATTTAGGCATGTCGACTAAAAAAACATTTAAAATATAAACATTCTTAGAGAATTGTGAGCCTGGAGTACTTACCTATATCTTTGAATGGTTTTAACTAGATGGGAAGGCGACCTGGTCGCCAGGTGCTGTTGGCTGCAAGCGGCTCAAAACAGTTTGTTATGGAAAACTTTGAAACCGGTCTATGTCCAGTATCTGATGTCTTATAGCTGAAATGATTCGAAAATGTTAGAACTTTAATTAACTGGCAACTTGTCGCTCATTCACACAGTCAATAGCATTAGATTATTAAATAAAAATTCAGTGAAAAGTATTATTCGCTGTAATTCAATCCTCGCCTGTTGAGGTACATCTGCTTGCATTATAGTTTGAAATGTTAGATATATAAGTTCAGCACCTTCATTTATTCATTTTTTTGCTAAATCTTTTTTTTTTTCTTTTATTATTTGCTCACAATTCTTTAGAAATGATAATAGCTTTTAATATAGTCATATTTGAGGGTTTTATGATTAGTGCTGGCATACGAATTGGCGTGTATTGATGTTTGTGATGTGTTGGGCTACTAAAAGGGCTTCGACAAAATATTGTGACTTAACTTAAAAAATAAGTAAATTGAAAAATTTAGGTTTCATTTCTTTTTCAAATTTCTACGAAAGTATTTGTAAAGATAAGGATTTGTCATATCAAATTGGAAACTACCCAAATTCTTGACGAAAACACATATATTGCTCGAATCTCAATAAGTATGGCCCTGGGGCTTAAATTGTCCGAAATTTGGAAAGGTACTACGGGATGGCTATTCTGCGGTACGCTGGAACTATGCTGAATAATGCAGTAAAAGCTTCTGTGACGTCCCATCAAGATTGTCCAAGAAAATGTGATATCTCAAATTTTGGGCAGGATTCCCATTTGTTCTGCTAGCACTAACCAAAAGTATAAAGAAACAGATAAAACAATAACGTTTAACAATGTGCTAACGTATGAGTAACTGGTCAAAATATAATACTCATTACAGAAAAAGAATGAAAAACTATTAAACTATTTTAAGATTTCTTGTATACTTGAAAACTTTTCCAAAAAGTGTATGCTGAAGTGGTGTGAATTTGGTTGCATGCTTACTGTTTGAGTTCGCAAAACTATTTACTTTTATAAAAAGAGTGGTTGCAATTACCCACTATAATGATGAATGCCACATTTATAGACTTATTGACGATTAGCTTAACGTCAGTATTAACGAAACAACTTCGGTTGTCATAAGATAAATTCTCATTTCCCAAAAACCTGTAAACTTCATCATACCCTTTTGTACGATACCTTCACAAAGGAAAATCTTAAGCTATGGCAGTTTCCGCTGCCATCAACTCTATAACATTTAACATTGCATATGCTACGTACATGTTGCATGCTTGTGTGCATTGTAGCTTCTACCAACGGTACCGAGACGTGACCGCACGTATAAAGGCGTCCTCCTGTCCGTCGATACCGCCGGCGCCGCCAGCAGCGGAGAGGAAAAAATCTCAAGAGCACACTAACAATGCGACAGAGAGTACTAACGACGATGTACAAACAAGGTGCTCGTTCTATTTAAGATGGCGATCGATGCGGTTCGTTTTTAAGACTATAGAGCAAGAGAAATGTTTCAAAATTGTCACATAATATTAATTAATTAATTATCAATTAATTAATTAAATCAATTAATTAATTAAATCATTCAATTAATTAAATCAAATACTTAATTAAATCAATTAATTAATTAAATATCAATTAATTGATTTAAATTTTAGCATTTATTAACAAATAGGGCAAAGCAAATTGTCTGCAGTTGTTACGAACTTGTTGCTAGTGTGTTGTGAGTTTTAAAAAAAGAACTTCCCTTGTTTTAATGCGTGTACTGAAATTGATCGGATATTATAATGGATTTTATTTTTACTAGGGGCAGTGTTAAGTGTAATTACAGGCTCAAGAAACATTTCTGTATTGATTTATAAGATGGCAATGCATAAATTGTAAATAAATTTCTTTTTTGTCAATTACTTAACGTGTTGCATTTAAGTTTTTATAAAAACGAACCGCAATGATCCATTACCATTCATGCAAACATGAATATTAAATATTCATTAAAAATAACTGTTTTCTCGCTATGTACGCTTATATGTTTATTTGTTTATATGTTGCTACTTATGTTGTATATATTTTATGGTTATTTTATACACACTTAAACTCACAATATTAAAAATCAGTTGAATAAAATATTAGTTTTAGTATAATTTGTGAATATAAGAAAATATTTGTTATTTTTTTCTGCTTATTAAAGAGCATATAATAAATAATCAGTAAAAAATGCATGTTTTGTAAAAAGAGAAAATTTTACTACAAGCTACAGACACAAACAAAAATATATAGCTGTAACATACTATTCAGTAAGCCAGTCAATTTTCATATTATAATTAGTGTATACATTTTAATTTATAGAATAAACCCAACGGAGAGACGTGAGAGGGAGGTAAATACTTGGAGTGGTCCCACAACCACGACACCGAACGCGAGCCCAACAAACACCACCACCACTACGACAGTCAGAAGGTATCGTAGTCTTGCATGTGTCCTTCGATACTTGAGTGTGGGTGGAAACTTGTTGCTAAAAAGTTACACCTATTTTGTCGGGGGAAAAATCATCAATTAACTTCCCCCATTCTGGGTGGAGCGGAACGGAGTGTCAGACTAATACTGACTACCCAGCCTGTTCCTTCAGTTGTCCATACGTTGCAAGGCCGCGGCATCTTGTTAGAACATTCCTACTACCGTGGTAGAGAATTACACCTTCTGGTACTTATACGCTACATTTTAATAAAATAATCGTCGGTAAAACTACTACAATCCTTCACTAAAATCAACATCTTACCTCATACAGTCACAGACGACTTTGCCATTTAAACCCAAAGTTGTATTGTTAAATATCATTCTCTAAGGTGCGTCGTATACCAAGCGCGCTCAAAAAAAGCAGTCGACATTAATGACGTGACCCGATAGAGTTATTGCCTGCCTGTATAGGTTGTGGGAATATTCTAACAAGATACCGCGGCCGCGGAACACAAAGGTATTTGAAGCAACAGGATGGGTTTTAGTCAGTAGAAATTTGTTACTCCCTTCTGCTTATCCCAGAGTGGGGGTAGTCATTGTCATCATTAATGATATTCCTCTCGATAAAAAAAAATCCTCCGTATGAACGGGCCAATATGGCTTAGGAAAAACAAAAACAACGCAGACCAGAAGATTTAACTGGCAAGTATCAAAAAATTTGGTCAACTTTCGGATCAGGGTGTGTAACACCACTTGACCTGAATACTAGTGGTCTTGGTGGGAGTTAGAGGACAGGTCTCGTCGCCGAGGAAGGCCTAGAATGCGCAGGTGTGACAACTTGAGGCATTTTTGATAGATTGGTCGGAAGAAAAGGGCAGATCACAAGCAGGAATAGGAAACTACGTGGGAGTTTCCGAATTTTAATGGCTATTATCTTTACAACCTGTTTCAACCCACACTCATGTTATAACTCTGATGTACTTTGATTTTTTCCTATACACATAATATGTGAAACTATTTTCATAAGTAGTTAGTCAGCACTGTGTCTGTGTTAGGATATTCGTGTTTGTCCTAGAAGAAACATTAGAAACATAATTTCTCAATAAAAAAGAAATATGTCTATGTATTACAATTAAATACATCTGCAAGCTTCAATTGTCATTTTTCCAACGATTGTAAGAGAATCTAAAGCATATAAATAGATTGAATAAATAACGTTGATTTGCATATCTTTCTAAACAATAGTACACTACACAAGAATGGTATTGTATTACAACAGTTCCCCGGAGAGCGTAGAGTCGAACAGTACCAATTCGACACCCAGCTCGGCCACGCCGACCAAATTGTCGCCCGGGAACATATTCAAGAACTTTTTCAAGTAACCGTGATGTTCTGTACAATGCTTGGACATGAGAATTGATCTCATTGTTTTTGTGTGCATCGATTTTCTGTGTAACTAAATAGCAACATGATTTCGCATTTAATGAGGGTTTCCAGGAAAATTCACATCTCCGGTCGCGCCACTGTACCGAGAGGTCCTCTTCTATTGTATTCTACTTTTTGTTAATGGCAAGTGGAGCTGATTTCGACTATAAGAGAGCTCCTCTTCATTAGAAAACGAAAAGATAACATTGATGTAAATTTGACACATGTCCTAAAACTTAAGCATTTGGTAGGTGCCCAGATCTGACGCCTCAGTGCTGCAGCCTAAAGAACGTTATTTCAGAAAACCCTCATTATTCATTTAAAATCATTCACTGACAAAAAGACTATTAATTATTATAAAGATTTTTAGAAAAAAAAAATGGCCTAAAGGTATCAGAAGGGCCTCCCCGAATAGGGACTGAGCCAGAAGATTGATTGTGTGTTAGACTGTTCTCGTGTTCAAGCAAACTCGGTTTTATTTGTGTGTTAGTTATCATTTGCGCTTCGTCTGTTTTGTGCTCGGACGATTTTGTTTGCGTTTTGTTCATACTCTATTATTCAGTGATGATATCAAGCATGTCAAGTTTGATATTAATTTTTGTTTTTAGACGTGTTGCATGTCTAACATTCTTGGACTAGAAAACTTGCAATAACTTTGTCTATTTTTGTGCTTTTTTTTCGTGAAATGTACTATATATAGAACAAGCAATACAGCACTGTTAATCTAACAGGTCGTTTGTACCACCGGTTCGGGATGAGGAGAGTGAAACTCAAAGGAAAGCTCACGCCAAGCGCGTGCGTGAGACGCGACGCTCCACCCAAGGCGTCACCCTGGACGAGATCAAGTCTGCCGAACAACTCGTCAAGAAGAAAGCTGGTAATGGCACCACAGAGAGCCCCTCCCCCGGCAGCCTAAAGAAAGAAGAACCCGCGCCTGCCGTTACATCCTCGTCGGACAACGGCTCGGTAAGCAACCTACATGTAAGAACTAACCCAGTTATACAGACTCTGTAGTAGAGGGTTAAAAGAAAAGATAGGAAACTAATTCAAACATTTTGCTTACCAAAGTGACTAATCGGTAAAAGGGAAGGCTATTATTAACTATTTGAGAAAGTTTAACACGAAATTATGTTTCGATCTGAATGTTGATTTGACCAAAGTATCAGAACTTAATTTAGAATAGTGTAATTTGAATTGGGTGACTTGAGGATTGGGTAGAGTAGTATGCAATTTGTAGTTTTATAACACTTGTTTAGGAGTAAAAGTCAGGCAAAATTATTTTTTAGAAGATGCACATAAAATTACACTGGTCTTCCAATACTTGTAAATACGTTGAGTTTGAATTTTTGAGTTTATTTCACAATGTTCCACCAACACTCATTGGTCCAATGTTTGCTTTATTACTATTTTCATACCGTGTCGTGTTAATTCGACCATCTGACGCCTACATCATCATGATCATGATGCTCATAGGTCATATCATTGTGATCAGATAAAAGAAAATTGTAATGAGGGGAAGGCAGCGAAAATAATGGTTGTTATTTCTTTTTGAACCAATCTTATTATTACAAATTAAAAAAAAAAAAACAGATTGATGATAAAGAATAGAATTCATGTAATTAAAGAATCTAAATAAATAGTAAAAAAAACATAAGAGAATACACACGAATACCATTTTCTGTGAATTGGCATTCAAAATCATCTGACTTCGTTCCTGTCCGACGTTCAAATGGTTAGAATAGAGTTTATTGAACACCAATGTCACATTTTGGTGATCCCCAAACTAGGTTATGCCTGTATCGGGGGGGACCTGAGAAACGTGGACGTTGGCTCAGATTGTTTGTCGAAGCTCCGTGGTGCGTGGTTGTTGACCTGTGGGGTGTGTGTAGGCGCGTGCGTCAGTTGCGGGCGGCGACGTGGCGGTGTCGCTGGCATTGGCGTGCGCGTCCGCGACCGCGACGGCCACCATCGCCGCCAACAGCGAGCGCCGGCCCTCGTGGCGGCTGAGGCTCGACCCCACTAACAAGGTGGCTATAGCACCGCGATGCCCGAATCAGATTGTCGATACTCACATTCTATCCCCCCTTTTTTAAGTCTACCTTCTTGTTTATAGTTTTATCTTTATAAAATTTACGTTCGCAATATTGACTTTTATTTTTAGTTTAGGGTTTTAGTGGCACTTGTAATTCTGTTTTTTTTTATGAGCCCGCTCCTTGACCTCGATCAAGCTTGATGGTAAGCGATAGATGAGGTCTATGATTGAAAGCTTTAGGCAAATAGGTTAATTTGCCCACAATGAAGTTGAATTTAATTAGAAAATGATTACAATCATAGTAGTCTGTTATCTGTATTGAAATACCGTACCGTATTGAAATAAAAAAAGTACACAAAATAATAAATAAAACTATGCGCATGCGCATAGTTTTATTTTATTGATGTTTTTCACTGATAAGATGAAATAATCACTAAGCAAATCCTATTATAATAAATTAGAATAGTGGATTTCCTTACTGTCGACAACCTCATTCGAGCGGGTCGCTGGACGGGACGCGCATGGTGTGAATTAAATTATTTTTCGCAAATCGGCAAATTAAATTCTGATTTTGGGACTTTAGTCGCTATTGGTAGACGTTAAAGACTAATTCTGATAATGGCTTTTTGCGGTAAACTAAAAGTGTTACCGGATCGGTAAAGCTTATAGTTCCGTCTATATAGAGGGTGTAAGCCAAACTTAATTTAAACAGTATTCAAAAATATAATTTTTAACCCTCTGACCGCCACGCTTGTACCACAAATTGCCACCATAAACTAATCGAAATATATCCTTTACGTGTAATTCTGCCCTTTCAAATATTTGTGTGCATATTCCTGCAGTTCTTGAAAGCGCCGGATAATTTAAGGAACATTTATACTTAAAGAGATTGTTACCTGAGTGTAGTTTTCCACAACAGAAAATACAGATATTTAAAATCGCGCCAAAACGTCCGTGGCGGTAAAAAGGTTAAATTAGCATTAAAACCAAGCCAACGAAATCGTTTTCATCAATATGTATTCAGTGTCATTCTCTCCCAACATCAGAATTCGCGTATTAGAATTTCTGTTAGTTGTATCGTGCACCACATTCTTTGAGTGCCATGTGTGAATCTTCCTGCACATATTACTCTACACAGACATTCGACTTACTTTCATGTCATCAGGCGCATAGTTTGAGTTCTGGTATGTTAGACTGAGTTTTGCGAGGAGCTTATAATTTTTATTATTCCTTATTTGCTCCGTCAACAGATTATCACAAGACAAGCATTGAAGACAAGAAACAAAATTACAAATATACAGGGTGTGGCGGAAATAATGGATAACCCTGTAACTGCCAGTAGGTCATATAATGGTCTATCATATATCCCAATTTCAAACTCAGTTGGTCAGGCATTTCAAAGTTATTTTTATTTGTTTATTTTTTTTTGAAAATATTGTACCTATTTTATAAAATCAGCTGCCGTTTCAACATTTAACGGAGTTTTTTTATTCTGTTTTTTGCGGTCTGCTTCTGAATGTTTGTGTAATCACACGCGTATGAAGATTTTTTGTTACACTCTAAGATGATTTCAGAAAAAAACACATAATACTTACTTTTTAGTTTTTTTAATTGAATCCTGTAACTTTGACTCCATACCCTGAAAAAAAAAATGTATCGCACAGTTATGGCCCATTACTTTAAAAAGTTGTCCATATCATGCGGATTCTAAAATGGTATCATAGTGGCCAGTATCGTACGAATGTGCAAAACTATTTCAGTTTGAATTCAAAAGGTTCATAATTTCAAAAAAATATTAAATTCAAAAAAATGTGATTCTGTATTTTACTAATCTTCTGTGTCATGTAAATTGTTGTAAAAACGTTTCTAACTCACTTTGACATTGCTAAAACACCACTCAGGTAATAAAAAACCCAGTCTCACTTTCTTTGGGATGACAGAGCTATTGTGCTTCCAGGCTGTGGCTTTTTATTGATTTACTTTAAAGAGGTAGATAATAACGAGTTTAAGACTCCTTACTTAATTAGGTAATTATTTTACAGGTCAATTTATACAATAAAAAGCAATGTTCATGACACAAATGTATTTAAAAATCATACAAGATGTTCGAAATGAGCCCCATCGGCTGCGATGCAAGCTCTGCACCTTCTAATAAATGAACGTTTGATGCGACGTGCAAAGCCTGCCAAACTTATTTCCTGAGCAGCAGACTGCACATGTTGCCGCAATTGCTCCACAGACGTAATCTCTTCTTTGTAAACTTTTTCTTTTAAACAGCCCCAGTAAAAGAAGTCTAATGGGTTCAGGTCCGGCGAACGGGGTGGCCACAATATTGGCCCTAAGCGCCCTATCCAACGTTCTGGATATGTCTCATTCAGGTGCTCTCTCACTCTTGCCGCATAATGTGCAGGGCAGCCGTCGTTTTGCAGCCACATGTTCTCACGTGTTTCATTAGGAACGTCTTCTAACAGCTCGGGTAAATTATTTTGCAGGAAGTTCAAATAGCTTTCAGCATTAAGAGTCGGTGGCAGCTCAAACGGACCAATAATTTGGCCGTTAATTATTCCTGTCCATAAATTGATTTTCACTTGGTACTGCGATCGGTCTTGTCTAATTAAATGTGGATTTTCAAGCTGCCAACTGTGTAAATTGTGTATATTCAAATACCCGTCCTTCCTGCATGTAGACTCGTCACTCCAGAGGATATTTTCAAAGAAATGTGGTTGTTCTCTAATTCTTCTCAACATTATACGACAAAATTCTTTTCGTGCTCGGTAGTCCCTTGGAAGTAATGTTTGCACCCTTTGATAGTTGTAAGGGTACAATTCGTGACGTTTTAATATGCGATGTACTGTTCTGGTTGACATTCCAGTAAACCGAGATAAAACTCGAATGGATATGGTAGGATCTGCTTCTACTAACTCCATAACTTCTTCTTCGTTATTGTAGACTCGTGGTCGTCCTTCACTCGCGCCGCCCACACCTGTACCAGGTATTCTTCCCTCACAGTAGGCATTGTGTACGCGAATAAAAATTCGGTAATCAGGGTGTCGACTATTCGGGTACCTTTCTCGGTAAAGTCTTGCCGCTTCATTGGCGTTGCCTCTACATTCACCATAAATGTAGTGCATGTTGGCATATTCTACCGATGTGTAACGTTGAGGCATTGTCAACAGCGCACTTGCCACAACAATCCGGGTACAGTAAGCAATGTCGTCGGGATCACTAAACAACGCAAGTCCAAATCACAGGCAAATCAGAGTCCGAAATGAAATGCAGTAAGTCACGAGTTAGATTTAACGAACGAAAAACAGGGAGCAAAGGTGCGTGCGACTACGTACGACAACGAACGGGATCACACTGAATGATGTTATGAGGAACTATTGATGTGGTGATTCTAAAAAAAATACAGCTTGCCTTTTTCTATTTTGCACAATAGCTATATTGTTTCCATCGAGCCAGAATTCCAGGTAGCCCCAAACAAAGAAAGGACCGGTTTTTTTTTACCTGAGTGATGTTTTAGCAATGTCAAAGTGAGTTAGAAACGTTTTTACAACAATTTACATGATACAGAAGATTAGTAAAATACAGAATCACATTTTTTTTGAATTTAATATTTTTTTGAAATTATGGACCTTTTGAATTCAAACTGAAATAGTTTTGCACATTCGTACGATACTGGCCACTATGATACCATTTTAGAATTCGCATGATATGGACAACTTTTTAAAGTAATGGGCCATAACTGTGCGATACATTTTTTTTTCAGGGTATGGAGTCAAAGTTACAGGATTCAATTAAAAAAACTAAAAAGTAAGTATTATGTGTTTTTTTCTGAAATCATCTTAGAGTGTAACAAAAAATCTTCATACGCGTGTGATTACACAAACATTCAGAAGCAGACCGCAAAAAACAGAATAAAAAAACTCCGTTAAATGTTGAAACGGCAGCTGATTTTATAAAATAGGTACAATATTTTCAAAAAAAAATAAACAAATAAAAATAACTTTGAAATGCCTGACCAACTGAGTTTGAAATTGGGATATATGATAGACCATTATATGACCTACTGGCAGTTACAGGGTTATCCATTATTTCCGCCACACCCTGTATACCATACTTAAACATTTTCCTTACCTTTTTCTTTCGGTGGGAAAATAATTTAATGACTCCTCTCGCTCTGGTGGAGTAGAAGGGAGTGTCAGACTCCTACTATCTTAAAACCTACCCTATTCCTTCAATAAAATCCGCTTCTAGTAAGAAAATATCAAAAACAAAATAAAAATGTTGTATTTATGTCACACACAACAGTCCATATTTTATTAATAAATTTATTTATTTATTTATACATACAATTTATTTTAAGATGATTTAAGTAGTTATCAAAGGAAGTCGAGTATCTGTGCAGCATACCTTCAGTTTCTGTCTCTACCACCAGATGTCGCTACATACTTGTCTGTTTGCATGTATATGTTCCACCTGCACTTGTATGAACGTTCTCAGAACCCTTTCTGCTTTAATGTGAAAGTAAGATTTTTTTTTAAATTAGTAGGTCCGTGTATGAAACTATAGATTCTTTGTTAAAGTTAAAGAACATCTTCAGCTCACATCACAAGCTCAGTTGTTATTAGTAATTAATACTAACATCAAATATTCGTATATTTTCGCATGCTTTATTAATATCACAAAAATGCTTATTGCTTGTAGAAACACATATTAGATGATTTTACTAACAATATGTAGTGTTTATGTTGTAGTTAGAGAACTAATCACTTTAAGGGGAATAGCGACAATAGTGACGCATGCGCAGGATTGCTAGTACTAATGCTTTATTTTAATTAAGTCAATGTGTTTATTAAATTGGCTGTATTATTTTAAGATGTTATCGTAAAAGTATGTTATATTAAAGGAAAAATTCGTATTTTTTTAAAATCAATAACTCAGCTTAACATCTCAGTGGCTATTACAGGATCCTTACATTGAGAAGCGATGCATGCATGTGTGGATTACCCATAAGAGCACTTTGAAAATTAAAGACTTGTTCAAACGAGTAAAGTTTGCATCATGAATTATGACGCTACTGAAAATACCAGTAAAAACAACGCACTGAGAAAAAAGGGATCTCATGGATAGAATGGAGGCCTTTTAATTATGTTCGTTAAGAACTCTATATTATACGATGGGCTTCACAGAGGGGAGCCTATCAAACGATAAAAACCCAATAGTTTTACTTAAAAATCTTAATTTTAAATTTGATAACGATCTTCCAATCAAACTTCACCATTTTCTACAGCTAATTGGTTGTAATGTCGGTAACAGTTTGAGCTAGAGGACGCTGAGCGCTCCTCGCCGCGGCCGGCTACGACGGCGGCCGAGGCCACAGTGACGCTTCCCTTCCGCCGCCCTCCAACCGGCTCCAACGCCAACACCACAGCCTCGATACCTAAAGACGATAATCGCACAGGTAAGCTAATCACGGTGCCCAATTCATCATCTTCGTCTGTTTAGCCTTGCTCCCTACAATATCGGGCAGCTGAGTACCAGCCTTTTGCATGGAGCGAATGCCTGTCTGGCCTCCACAAGCCAGTAGTTGGCCTTAGCAAGTTTGTTGTCAGATTTTTTGGTTTCTGACCTGGCCTAAGACCAAAGGCTGTTATGTGCCTTCCTTGTGAGTCACGGAGGAATCTCGAAGTGTTGAGTCGGTCACTCATTCACGGACTGACCTCGGTCCTGACGCTGTTATTGTACCACCACTAGCCACGAGCTCCTCAGCACTCATGCATCACTACACATTTAAAACTATATTGCAGTTGTCGTCGCACATTAGATTTTAAACAATTTAAAATATCGAAGACGAACAACCACAGAACAGATAAAAGAGGTTAGAAAGGAAATAGTTCCTGATTTCTATGAGAACGCGTGTCGCCGCTTGTCTCCTACTCCCACAGCTCAACTACAAGCAAGAGGCCCGTTACGTATGCGAATTACGCACACAAATAAATTACACACACTTAAATTGAGAGCTTGCTACTGATTGTAACTCACTGTCGATAAACATGCGCCGTGCATCACGGCCAATCAGGGCAAAGGACGAAACGTCAATGGTTGAAGTGAGAGGATGCAATACATTGTAAACGGACTTGGTCATTGCGTTGATTAAGCGAGTACACATCGGGCAATGTATATTTTTTGTATCTTGTTGCATATATTAGTATGTGTGTGTGTGTGTGTGTTATAGTGATCAGAATATTGTTATGTTTTTAACAAATAAAATTGTAATTAAATGTTATTTTCGACTTCGCTTGCCACGCCCACATTACCATTCCAACCTTATTCATCTATTCCGTGCGAACAACCATTGAAGTTGATCTAAAGTTTCAGCTACCATGCGATTGTTTTGATATAAACAGGTCACAGTTCGTGGCCATCGTACTACCACTAGCGAGCGGCATCAATAAATCTCAATAAAATAACATTTTATTTAAGAGCTACACTAACTTTTTTTTGTAATTCTACCCCCCCAGAACTTGCTAACGAAGAAGAAAAGGACCGCGAGAGCAGTACAGAAAGCAAGTCATCAAGCATCGCTTCTCCGGCGAGTACGCAAGCCGCTTTCAACGTGATACAGCGCCGGCGCAGGCCCAAGCGACGCTCCACTGGAGTGGGACACGTCGATATGGACGTACGCAATCTTATTACTACACTATATAAAAAGATTACAAACCTTTCTGTTAAAAGAGAAATAGCAATGTGAGTACAATTCACATTACTAGCAATCTCTTTAACCCCTCCAACTAAGCTAAATATGCTTGTGTCTGGAGTGGGGTTCGAACCTGTGAGCTCTTGATCACAAGTCCGACACCATAGCGATTAGACTATTGACTCTTCAAAATTTTCCAATTGATGGGTTTCAACATCTATCGTCATACCTATTCATTCGTTTTCCAAACTAATATGTCAAGTACTTGTTTCAACGTACAGTTGCTGATGTCCTTTCACTCAACAGAAGAATTTTGTTGTTTTTTTTGTTCTCGTACGTAATATTATGTATTTTTTAGACCCATGACTGAAGTGTCGTAAGGCAATGTGATTTGAGTCTGTAGTTCGGCCTCAGGAGTCACGTAGCTTAAATCGGGTATGATTTGAATTCCGAATTCGGAAAACAAATTCGGATTTCCGTGAATAGTGCAGACGTTCTTTTGTTTTTATTATAATTTTGTTTTTTTTTTCTAGTACGAACTCACGTCAGAAACCTTTTTGCTTTCGAATTGAAAATAAAAGAACGTATGTGCCATGTCAAATATTTTTTTTTAAATACGTGCATTTGGGTGCCCGTATAAGGAAGTATGAAATTTAATCTTATACGGTGATTTTCAGTCTAAATAGTAACGGCCTCAAACGTCGATATTCGGATTGATCATACCCCTACGTCCTGAAAATCGTATGTCTTATATACTCGAGTAAGCGCGCTTAGTACATTGTTATATACTTAAAAAAATATCTTTAATATTATTAATACACGGTAAGTCTGATCCACGAAAAGCACGGTCAAATATGAATATAACATCAAATTGACGGTAAGACCAATTGTTCATTAATAACTGGCCTCATAGTTGAGTTCATGTGCATTCGTCATTTTGCTTATGTAGTTGTAATATAAAAACGCGCCAATTTCTATAAAAATAACCTTGGGTTTTATAGTTTAGAGATTGTAATGTATGTTAAGGCCTTGACAATGATGAAAAATAACGCACAAACGCCTTTCATCCTTCTTCTTAATAACTATTTTCTCCCTGTTCCTTCAACACACGCACTTCTGCTTACGGTTTGTTTATTTACAGTTTAAATAATAGCCTTTGCTATACTTACTAAGTCTTACATATTTTAGTTATAACTATCATTAGAATACTTTGTAGTCATGTAAATAATGCTTTGATTACCCTACATTTAAAAACGCTTCTTGATTTCTTAGTTTCAATTTCTACTACTACTATTTGTGGTTTTTCATCTAATTATGTTAATTTAGATTTTATTGTTTTGCTGATTGCCTTTGCCCTTGGAAGGCTGTTTCTTAAATTTACTTCGTGCTAGGGCTGGGCACGGACACATTTATCGATACTTTGTCCAAATTTAGTCTTATTTTTTCAATTGCAGATTTACTGAGTCTCGATAATGCAGATGTACCCATACAGTCCTAGCTCCTTGTGTCTTCGTCCGTTTCGCACGTTACAGAGCGCTATGGAGCGCAAAGGCGCGTAATATTAAATGAATTTAATTAGATATGAAATTTTGTATAATTAGATTTTTTTATTAGTTTGTGTATAGTACGTAGATGGTAATCAAAATTGTAATCAAAAAGTATTATGACCTCGTGCTCAAAATGTACAACCTCTGTAATACTAAAACACAATATGTATATGGTAAATAAGTTATCACAAAAATTACAGACCAATAAATACACCTCACTTACAGGAATAAGCACCATGGACACGTGTATTCATTATTTTTATGAGAGCTTGTAATGTGGATATAATTCACATTACTAGCAATCTTGTCTTTCCAACTATGCTAAATATGCTTGTATCTGGAGTGAACCCGCGACCTCTCGATCACAAGTCCGACGTTGGTTTCTAAGCATATTATATTCCAGCCGAATACGTGTTGTGTACGAATGGTTTTGGTTGATGATGTGTTCTGTAAACATGTAAAGTGCACATGGAATGGCGTGGAAGGTTTGCGTGTGGAGGCGCACGCGTCTGACCGGCTGCCGAGGGTGGGCTGGCTCCGTCGGCACCCGGTCGGGGGCGCGCGCCGGCACCCGGTCGGGGGCGCGCGCCGGCACCCGGTCGGGGGCGCCCGCCGGCCGGCCTTACTGCCCGACCTAGTGGCGGCCGCCCGCCAGCGCCGCGCGCTAGCCTCCGACGCCCAACGCTTCGCCCGCCACCAACGACCGCTCCCGGTCACGATCCCGTTGCGTTCCGACGCAGCGTGGCAGGTGTGACTCCCACATCATTATATCTGACCCGGTCTGCCAAGCGCTTCGGTATTTGTAAGTGGTTAGACGAAACTAATTGTGATATCGTCCAGAGCAATGACAGGTGCACCTAGTTTGCATGTTAATGTTGTTACTTGTACATGTCTTGTTATTGTTTGTAATTGTATAAGAATACTGGCATTAGCGCGGGGCTTCGCTCCCGTGGGCTTTATCATGATAAAAACATAACCCTCTTGTTTTGCAGTTGGGTAAAAAATATATAGCCTGTAGCCTTCCTCAAGCTACTTACATACCGAATTTCAACCTAATCCATCCAGTACTACAAACAAACCTATTTTTAAAATATTTTAGACACAGAAGCTGTTGGTAAACCCTTTTTGGAATAAATAAATAAATACTTAGTAGCAAACCCAACAGACTAGCAGTCAGACTTTGCGAATTGCTTATTAAATAACACTTTTTCATGTCATTTATTTCCCTTAATTTAAACTAGAGGAGGCTGGTTTTTCGTAACTGACTACCCTGAGAAGAAACACCGAAACAAACTCAGAGGTTAAAGTCTCTTTTGAAGTCCATACAATCTGTAATGGTCTTTTAAACCTTTCCTTCCCATGTTCTGATCTCTCTAGATCAGAACATAAAAAGAATCAATTAATCCAGCCGTTCTAGAGTTTTCGGGAGAGTAACGAATAGCTATTTATTTTCATATAGAAGAAGATGAATAACAATTAACTGACCTTTCACTCTTAAAGACCGATCATTAATCAGTATTATACTTTTCAGTACTTAAAGTATAAATTATAAATCCTTTAGTTAAAAAGTTTTATACAAATAGACTTCGATCAATTATAGTACTAGATTAAGGATCAGGAACAAAAATATCTTACAAAAAGTGTAATAATATTAACAACTTCAGTTTATTATAAACCTTAGTACTAAAACATTTAAGTTAATTGCCATTGCAAAATATATTTATTTAAGTCCTTTTTTCGGAAAAAGGTAAAAAGCAATAGATTTAAAATGTCGCTTGAAAATAAAAAGTCATCAGTACAAAAATATTTGTTCTAAAATGAAACTTAAAGTCTCTATATTAAGTTTGAAAACATTTTGTGTCCAATTTCGTGCTTCCTCTATTTTGGAACTAGACGTCGTTTTTGGTATTATATTTCAATGCTCAGAACACAGTAAGTATAGAGTTGCAGAATTTATTTTTTAGGCCCAAGTTCGTTATGTACGGTGGCAAATATTATTGATCGATTTTAAAAAGTAGTAGATATTATTTTACATTGCCGCTAACACAACAAATAGGTAATAAAAATAAAGAAAAAAATTAAAAGCTGTAAAGAAACGTGTTTTTGACGTATTTTGTGGACAAAAGTATTTAAAATAGTAATGTAGGTATGTATAATTGCCAATTCAGTAATCTACGCCTTGCCAGTTATGTCAAAATGGCCCTATTATTATATTATATTATTTATTATGTTTCGGGCCGTTTTTGAGGCGCTTATCGGTAATCTAGTACAATTGTTGATCGAAGCAAATAGCCATGCAAGTACGTAAACATAGACAGGTCCAATCTCTCTATTGACTATCAAGTTATATGTTAAAAGATAATTTTCCAATCTGCCAATGGTCTGGACTTTACAAGCATGTTATAATTTCATTGTAGATGTAGATAGTAGATACTTACTTCATCTTAGAGTAATTATGATCGTTGAGTACTATTGTAAAGCATGCGATGGTGATGATATATGTAAGATCATACCTACTTTCATAATTGTTTTTATTTTTTTTTATTTTAGGATGCACTCACATAGACAGTGGTTACTGATATTGGTTTGCCGGCGCTTACAACCACTTTCAGTATGTTCGTACGAGCCGATTTGAACTAAGCGCTGACAAGTATACCCGGCGCTTGTGAATGCTTTTTAACGCCGGTTCAGATTTGTTTGGCGTCGGTACACCGGTTCTTACTGGCAAACTGGTACCAGCAACAGCTTTCCACAAGAACTTCGTCGAAAGAAGATGAACACCGCTGTATGAACTAGACGATGCTCTGAATAAAAACCTTAAACCCTTAATCCTACAAGCCGTCTGTCAACTGTCGGACCACCGCACATTTACATATGCACCTTCATTCACACTTACGTATTTTGCACTGAATTTACGTTATAGTTTATGTACGAAACAAAATTCATACAATATATGTATCAACAATCAGACTCACTCACTTTATTTAAAGTACCATCCACACTTGATCACATCCAAAGTATGGAACTCTCTGCCGGCTTCTTTGTTCCCTTGCACATATGCCCATATCACTCGTTCCATCGTAGATTTCATCAATCGTTTACCACAAAGCGTAATCGAGATCAAGACCGGACTACAAAAATAAAACTAAGCACATTTAGATATTGAGTAACTGAACAAAACTATTTGGATCGAATTCCGAAGTCATGCTAACGATAACGTAAAATATCTGTTATGAAATTGATGACAACGACCAGTTTGTATTTACGATCCATGGCTTTGTTAAATGTCACGCGCATACTGTGGCCTATTTGTTGGATGAGTCACTGGACTGTTGTTTGTGTGAGCTTATTGATAGTTTTATGTCCACGACAAGCTTTTATACTTAGTTCTCACAACATTGATACTACTCTCTATCTTCTTTTTCTAGCACTAAACTGTTTTTTGTTCGACAGCAAGTACCTTCGACCAGTATAGCGGCATGTCGACAGTCTATGTCCGCTTTCCGTGTTACAGATGACCGTACCTACTATTTGATCTTACATATCTTACATGTTGTGTCGTCCATGTAGTTTTTAAGTCGATAATATTGTAAAACCATCCCTTTAGGTCTCGGATTGAGGTAATAATTTAGTATATTTGCGTGTTTGTACACGACATGGGTTAGGGTTTATGTACGAAATGTGTTGTCAAAATTTATGTTCAGATTTAACGCCGTCGTCGGCGCATTCGTATGGTGAACCGCGTTACTAACATGTTTTAAGGAAAGGGGTAACAATTGGTATTCTATAGAAACAGATAGTAAAACTGTATACTTATAAGTTTGAGGTGAGAAAAAAGGTATTGGTTGCTACCGTTACTGTTTTTTATATTTACATTGAACACTCCGTGTTCTTTTCACAGGACATCGTCAATGACCGCGGCGGAGGCGGCGAGGGCTGCGACGCGGACAACGAGGCACCAACGGTACGTTACATTCAACTTCACTACATACTAGTATAAACAAAGTCGCTTCCCGCTGTCTGTCTGTCCTTATGTATGCTTAGATCTTTAAAACTACGCATCGGATTTTGATGCGGGTTGTTTTTAATGGATAGAGTGATTCCTGAGGAAGGTTTTAGTGTATAATAAGTCAAGGTTTTGTGTAAATTGGATGAAATACGACGATATTAGTTCAATAAGTCGGAAAAAATTAAGCCGATCGGGAGCTTCAATCGAAAACGCTGCCAAAACCTTCTGAGTTTAGTTTTATAGACGTAAAAAACTCATGTCTCATGAAAAAACATTTGTCTATCTCCCAAGTATAACCCACATAAAACATTATTTTCTTTTACTAATTACAATAATATTATGGGTTATTTGCGACGCTATTTTTAACAGTACAGTATTATTTCTTATCCAATTAAATACGTTAGATACGTTGAGCATTTAATGTAGATCAAAATTGCTTTTTACACTATATCAATAAAATAAATATCGTACTACCAGAGGAGAAATTAAATTTGTCGTTAAAATGTCGATGAAGGGAAGCGAAGACCTCGCTCACAAACAATCTAAGCAAATATAAAGTCTATTACCCGAGCGAAGCCGGGCCGGGTCGCTAGTATTTAATAATTTTGTAATTTCAGTAAAGAAATTAACTCCTGTTTTAATTATCCTTCTTACCGATTTTGCACTCGACGGCTAATATCAGCGGAGATTAGCCAGCGGCGCTGGAGATATTATAGTGCACAAAGGTGATGTTTCATTTTGGGCTAACATTGTGTACACCACATAGATAAATAGAAACAACAATAGGGATTTATTATCTATTATTATTATTATCATAAAAATACTCAAAAAATTATTTGGAGACGGGTATAGCTGTGACAAATTATTATTTGGGAAGATTTTTATTATGATAACCCTTGTTTTAGGGCAGCTACGATAGTCGTATTTGACATGACATTTGACAGATTTAAGTTTCGTGACGTTTCGTATCTTTCTGTGAGTCGTAGGGATAGGCAAGTGAAAAAAATATATCGATAAATATCGAATCGAAGTTATATCGATTTTAATAAAGTAAAAAGTAGTAATTTTAGTCGATATTTTTCGTAAAGGTAATGCATGTAGGTAACATTGACTATTTTGGTAAGTGGTTTTTGGCACTACGCGATCTCGTTGCCAAAAACAAAAACGAATCTGAAGGTATATGCATATTCGAGTGGCGCAAACGTGCGAACAACATTTGAGCTATTCCTCGGATATGACAAGATTAGTGTAAGTAAAACCAATTATACGAAAGTGGATTAAAAAAATATCGATTATCAATTTACTGATATTTAAAGTATCGTACATATCTATCGATTATTTTATTTAAAAATATCGATATTTTGATATCGATCGATCCGTCAAGCCGTCTTGTCACAATGACATTCGCATCACTGTTTAACAGCAACATGGCTCATGCACCATATTTGTTGTGTTACTATCCTTGATCGAGTTAATTTGAATATCACACGAAGTGAAATTATATAAAATAACATTAAAAAACGGTTACTAAATTGTTCAGCTATATTTATATTTGGTGTACATTTGCACTCTCTGTTCGAGTCATCAGTTCGATAAGATGGTATTCCGATACGACCGGAAAGAGATAAGGACATACGGCATCACTTACCAAATTCCGAACTCCGGGTTACTACTAGAGAATTTTCTAATAGAAAAACAAAAATAACACTATCCAACCCGAAAATTGAACCCGAGATCAATTGCTCAACAGTCGTGCTTGCAACCACTAGAGCAATGTGGCAGTCAACCCAGATTTTATACTATCTTCTATTTCTGCCCTAAATTCCACCTAAATCCGAACGAAAGTTTAATAGTGTAAGCATTTCTCTAAGTTTTAGTTGAATTTGAACTTGTTGACATTGCATGAAACCATTATTTACGCGAGTAGTTTTAAGCTACTTATGTTTGACTCGCCTTGGAGTGTGGGAGGGGATCGCTCGAAATGTAATGTTATTTATAGTGAAATGACGATAGCACCATTAGTAGGTACGTGGATATTATTTAGTTCGCTGACTAAATTATTTTTTCGAAACTTTATTGATAACTGGAATAAAGTACTTGAACTTTTCTAACCTATGTCTGCTGTTTCTTGCTTTGGGAGAATTAATTTCGTACCAGAATATTCAATATACATATTAACATATCGATATCCCGCCGTGCTTCGTAAAGCACGTCAAGCCTTTGTTCCCGCTGTCATTAGTACATCTTTCGACAGTCTTTATATAAAAGACTGAAAGAAATCCCCGACATAGTTGGTAAAAGGCTAGGAGTATGAATATTCATCAAAGTAAGGCACGTAATCTCAAATCAAAACAGATGTATATTTGCCATTCGTTAAGCCCACGTCAGGAACTAAAATAGTCATACAGATATGAACACGCTCATCATTATGCGTCATGGGAAACTTCAAAATAGCTACGTTTGGACACGTACGGTAATTTAATTTAATGAATCCTGTTAGTCACCAGTTATTAATTTTATTATCCTTGGATTAATCTCGGCTTGTTTGATACATATGTTTAGTGAGATGTGAAGGTGCATTTTCATATTATGGAAGTCGTTAAAGAGGATTGCGCTGGGTGTCTTTTCAGTGGGTGACGAAAGAATTTTATTAAGCTCTGACTCCTTAATTATAGATAAAAATGTCGCCAGAAATGCCTTGGTTTCACTTGCTAACTGGCGTCTGATATGTTATGAGAGAGTTCTGAGTTGCAATGTCTGATGCTCAAGTTTTTTTTTAAACGGGTCCTAGTGGTTTAGTAGAATATCTATTATAAAAATATTCATGTTTTGTTCGTCGGTCGATGACCGCTAACAACCTGTCAACGTGAAAAACGTAGACACATTTAACTTTTAGCACTTCGCCACTTCCAAACTGTTTGTATTATTCATGTCGGCCATTTATCCATCAGTCTTGGTGCTGCATGCATCGAAACCCCCTTCATAAGCGTTGGCAGATCAAGGCCAAGGTACCGAGTTCATTGCCGTCTTTCTGTACTGATTGAATCGACTTTAAGTATGTAAAACGAGCAATGAGTGATACGTTACAATGGCCTGAGTTCGCTGCCAGCGGAAGGGGGCGTATAAAATTATGACTTTCTTGTTTGCAACATGTCATAAAGTCAGAAAACCCTAAGCTTGTTTTTGTCATATTATTTTTTTGCCGAGATTTATCATTAGTATGTGAAAAAATTAATATAAAGAAATTCTTTATTTAAAAATAATGTTAGAAATGAAATTAGCATATCATTTGATTAAAGCAATTAAAAATCCTTAGTAGTTTATGTCTACAATCAATCATCTGCTAAGCCCTTTTCCAAATTGTAGAGGTCGGTTTCCAATGTAACTGGGTGCGGCTGAGTATTAGTGTTTTAAATAAAGCGACTGCCTATCTGAACTTAACCACCCAGTAGCTGGGTAACACTGGAGATGCTGGTGCCAGATTTTCTGGTTTGACCACTCGTAACGACTATCAAGGTTCTAAGCTGAAAATACACTCTACAAGCACATTAGTTATGTCAGTAAAAGTCTACAATAAATTACCCGATATACTTAAAAATGTACAAAATACAATATATTTATAAATAAATTAAAACAATTTCTAATTAATAAGTGTTATTATGATATAAATGAATATTTTAATGATAAATAAAATATAGTATTGTAATAAATGTATAAAATAGTAAGTAGTTAAAGTAATACTTTCGTAAACAATATTTTTTTTTTTTTTTGTAAAATTTGTTTTGTTCCAATAAATTATCTTATCTTATCTTATCTAATACACATTCTATATAATTATAATAATTGTAATAGGCCTCTTTCTTCTTTTTTAATTTGCTGTGCCCGACAGGGTCCACAATGATCTAAAACAATGTATATCTTGTATGTACCTACCACCTAAGTTCAGATTGTGGAATGCAAATAAATGTATTGAGTATTGAAAGATTTACCAATGACAGTCATGCCCCACGGCTTGACATGTTCGGATAAATATCGATGTTAAGATGTTTACCCATCCACGGAACGACCTCGGCATCGGTTGCTTAACCTTCACGTTTCGATTGAGACTTAATACGTTCACGAGACCGGCAAAGCGAGTTGAGGAACCAATGAATTCGATCAGCTAGAAGGAGGTATGGAAATTGGACGATTTTATGACATGCTGTCGCGTCGTTCCGCGGCTGTGTGGCTGCGACTCGCTTACATTTATGTTGCCCAAGATTTTTTTTTAAATTTATGTCGATTATATTATACAAAAAAAATAAGTTCACAATTGGAATACGCGATTCCTATCTGGAATCAATTGTATCTATACTAATATTATAAAGCGGAAAAGTTTGTTTGTTTGTTGATTTAATTATTTATAAACACTGTACAGTTTAAGCAAACCAAAATGGACCGTAAATAAAGGTAATAACTTTTTAAATGCAATTTTATATAAATTCGGTCATTAAGTGTAAATTAAAGAAAAAAGTTATTTCAAGAAAGATAAAGACTGTAAAAAACCTACACAACTATTAATTCAGTATCTGTATTACGATTATAACATAACTAGCTGTGCCCGCAACTTCGTCCGCGCGGAATAGTGACTTTCAGTAGCATTTTTAATTTTTTAGGCTAATTATTTTGAAAATAAAACTCATATATAATTTGAATGTCGTATTTATTAATATTTAATGAAAAGTCTAAAAAATAAGTATCAAGCTTCTAGCTTTAAAAATTACGTAATTTCCATACAAACTTTCATCCCCTACTTCAACCCCTTACAACCCTTTTTTTCGCATTAAAAAGTAGCCTATGTCCTTTCTCAGGTTCTAGACTATGTCCTTACCAAATTTCATTAAAATCGGTTCAGTAGTTTAGGCGTGATTGAGTAACACACAGACACACAGAGTTACTTTCGCATTTATAATATTAGTAAGGATTGTATAATTGGAGTGTTTGAGGTTGTGCGTTAATTACGATACATGTAAATAAACATATTAGCAATCGTAACGCTCGACTACTGAGCAAGAGGTCTCGGGTTCGATGCGGGCAAAAAGTGCTATTCAGTTTTTTTGTGAGAAATCTCTCAGTTATAGTAGCCCTGAGCTGCCCTACACTAACTAAAAAGCCGCTAGCCCCAAAAAGTATTTTTCGAGTAAACGTAAAAATAAGTGGGAAATGATTTTTCTACGCTAGCTAGGACGATGGTAAATTATTTTTTGGGCATAGCATCTATGCACAATATATATGAGGTTTTTTAAAGTAAATAAAAGTATCTTTTAGTATTGTATTATGTTATAGTATTGTATATACAAGTATTGTGGTTTAGTCACTTTTTAACAAAGGAAGTGTAAAAATTATTTTGTTTAACTGCTCAGCAAAATTGCTATATCTCGAAAAGTATTAATCGTGGGAAAATGATGCTTAGACCAAAAGATAGAGAATCGAAAGTAGTTTAAGTGTACATTAAAAACTGAAAAATTACTTTTTGTGGCTTAACGGCCTTTTAGTTAGTGCTGGGCAGTGAGTTTGAAAGTTGGTGGTGTGATAACCTCCGTTCCTCGGAAAACATGTTTAGCCGTAGGTCCTGGGCCTGATCGCTCTCCAGTCGTGTCGGATTGCCGTCTCATCGGAATATGAGAGTAAAGGAACATCATGCACCAGCGCACACACTAAAGCTGCGTTTCCACCAGAGATGGGCGAGGATGCGTAGCGAGGGATGTGTTTGTAAAGAACCAATAGAATCGCTTCATTTACCTCGCCTCGGTCAGCACAGCTCTGGTGGAAACGGCTCAGCGGAGCTAGATTTTTGCGCATACAAAACAAGCGAGGGATGTGTGCGAGGGATGTGTGCGAGAGATGTGTTGCGAGGAATGTGTGTTGAGAAGGATGTGTTGCGAGGTTTGCGCATCCACGCACCACACATTAATGCGCATTTTCACAGCTCCGCTACACATCCTCGTAGGCACATTTTCATCGCACAGCTTTGGTGGAAACGCCCACACATTTTCACAGCACAGCTAGACATCCTCGCACGACACATTTCCATCGCACATCTCTGGTGGAAACGCACCCTAATGCACTATAATATCTCCTGCACAAATGGCTCTACACTCGACCCTTGTGGCTGGTATTATTTAGCCACAAGCTTTTCTTTATTTATGTATACAATCAATCTTACACCAAAATGTCAAAACAATTTTCGAGTAACATGGGCGTTGGCGTTAGATGCCCTGTTAGTTGCCTAATCTTTACTAATTGCGATTGAGTATAAGATTATCGTGTATTGTTGTTTAATGGGTCATTTGACCGCGTGCGTACTGAGACACCTGTTGATGACGTGGTGAGAAAAAGGGAACTAAAATGACGCTTTCTGTGAAACATGACATTAGAGGAAAAAATTGGCCAAGTGCGAGTCGGACTCGCCCATGAAGAGTTCCGTAGTAACTATAATAAATATAACATCCTACTTCCTACTAATATTATAAATGCGAAAGTTTGTGAGGATGGATGGATGTTTGTTACTCTTTCACGCAAAAATTACTGAACGGATCTGGATGAAATTTGGTAAGTAGATAGTAGACATTCTGGAATAACACTTAGACTACTTTTTATCCCGAAATTCTCACGGGATCGAGATTTGCGCGGGAAAACCTTCTCACGCGTACGAAGTCGCGGGCAAAAGCTAGTACTTAATATATTTATTAGAAAAAAAAACAAAAACCTTACAAATTTCTTAAAACTAGCTTATTTACAATTTTTACAACTACGCCAAATAACTTTGTTTTTCATAGTATTTGTATGAATTACAAAGTTATATTTGCGGTTTTCGAAAATATACTGTATCTCAAAAACTGCTGACTCGATCTCGTTCAAACCAATTTTGGTTGAAAGTTTACATTAAGATCTACAACATATGGTTTTTTTAGATTTTTCACTTCATTATTATAGAAGTTAGAGGGTATATCTTTTAAACGATTAACTTTATGAAAAAGTCATTTTAGAAACCATAATGTCATTTTTAAAGACACCTGTCTATAGATACTACACACGTATAGGTTTCATGAAAAAAAATATTTTCAGTTTCAGTTCCATGTATGGGGAGCCCCCTTTATTTTAAATATTTTTTAAATTTTCTCATAAAATCGGAAAGCGGTTCATAGAATACATCTACCTACCAAGTTTTACATGTATAGTCCTAATAGTTTCGGAATAAAATGGCAGTGACATACGGACGGACGGACAGACAGACAGACAGACAGACAGACGGACGGACAGACATGTCGAAACTATAAGGGTTCCGTTTTTTGCCATTCGGCTACGGAACCCTAAAAAAGAGAGACTTAGGTAAATATTTCAAATTGTCAAATAACATCCACAAAAATAAACAATTATATTTTGGCCCTACGGTGGGACTAAGTAAGCAACGCTTGCTTTTTACCGTGTTGAGATTCCTCCGTGGCTGGTCCCGGCTGTTTGTATATCCTGTCTTTGACAGTTGTTGCGGATAGCCAGAAGTCAGAAACTAGTATACGGCGTAGCGTCTTACCCAGCTACTGGGCTGTGGAGGTCAGATAGGCACTAGTTTCATGTAAAAATACTAGTACTCATCTGCATTCGGGGCTGGAAACAGACCCCAACATGGGAAAAGTTTAGGCAGATGATAAATCTTGTACTATGAGTATCCTACGGTAACCGCAATTTACGACTCAGTACAGGTACAATTGGACGTAGTTACTCAAAAAGGATCCAATCCACACTTTTACCGCCCATAAGACCGCCCATTGTAACACCCTTTGCAGTTTTTTAAGTCCGTATTTCACACACATCTTAACACATTAAGTCTAATGGTGATATTAAAATTGGACGTAGTTATGCAAAAAGGATCCACTCCACACTTTTTCCGAAATTGAGTTATATATACCAAACGCATCTTCAGGGCGATATATTTAAAATATCAATATAACTCAATTTCGGAAAAAGTGTTGAGTGGATCCTTTTTGTCCAATTTTAATATCACCATGAGACTTAATGTATTAGAGATATACATCAAGTCTATAGATTTGAAAGTTATTGGAGCTGTGACTGCGAACTATTAAAATATTATTGTTACACATAGAACTATTAAACATGCCAGTAGTAATAATAATAGTCACACGTAAGCGTTAGGTATTTAGGTCGTGATTAAAATTACACTTAAGCTAATGACCTACCATTTAATGTAATGCATTGCTTTGTTACGCTTCTTTTGAAGTAATTACGTCATTTTATAAAAAAAAGATTTAAATAATAGAAGATTGGGCTTCGTTTTACTATAACTGACGGTCACCTACGCTCTCAAAATAGGAATGTCAAGAAAGTAATTAGATGCTCTGTTTCCATTCCTGTAATTATCACATCATTGTGTCATTGGGCCACGAGACTCCCCGTGACACTCATTACAGTTTACTGACACCTATTTCTTTTGACTTTGGCTGAACTGGGCTTAAAATGCTGCGTTGAGTGAGAAATTATCGCGAACGATATACATAGAACAGTCGAGCTCTCAATGGGACGTACAATATCGTCACGGTATTTTCTTTGCGATGAAAACTGTTTTCTGAAATAAACCGTGAGTCAATGGAAGCTTGTGACTTAGCACTCAGAAAAACTGTATGTTACGTGTACTTTAACATTTATAACAAAGCAACCTTTTTGTATTTACTCTGCATACAGCGGTCGTAAGGATCAGTTCACGGGTTTATTATAAAAATTGTAGCCGAATATTTATCAGTATAATTTATATAACAAACGATAAACATGACAGTCATTTACCAAATAAATTTTCCTCTCTAAAATTCTTGCAAATTTTACAAAATATGCGATCCTCATTCGAAAATATTCTTTGGGATACGCTACCGCGTCATTTTAGTGGCGTTCACCTCGCTGCTTGACGTCACCAAACAATAGGTGCGGGATATTTCTGGATGTTATATCGTAACTCGTATTCGTCAAATGCTATGAACTCAGCTAGTCCATATGATTTACTAGCTTTTGCCCGCGACTTCGTTCGCGTGGGAGTTTTTTCCCGCGTATATCCCGATCCCGTGGGAATTCCGGGATAAAAAGTAACCTATGTGTTATTCCAGGCAGTCAACTATCCACTCACCAAATTTCATTCAGATCCGTTCAGTAGTTTTTGCGTGAAAGAGTAACAAACATCCATCCATCCTCACAAACTTTCGCATTTATAATATTAGTAGGATAGTAGGATATCAATCGTTTAAATTCAAGCAAAACAATTTTTACAGACTTTAATTTCTAGAAAGCTATTGGATATCTTTGAAATGAATTTCTCTGTACTTTCGACGGAGCTTTTGATATTGTTTGCTTCAAAACGATTTGTTTTACATACATGTCCGTAGCTTAGAATATTATCTCATATAATTCATGATGGTGCTGTCTAGGCATGTAAAATCGGAAGGTTTTTAATTCCGATACTGATTTCCGATATTAGATCTCAATATCGGAATTCCGATATTAATATCGGAATTTCGTTAGAAATTGCACATTTTATTAGGGTTCCGTACCCAAAGGATGGACTGATGTGTACAATGATAGTGTTGGTCAATTCCGTAAAGCCATTCTTAATAACCTCCACAAGGAAATTATTACTGGTTAGCATAACGGTATATAGTGTTTGTATTTTTGTTGTTATTATTAAAGCCATTTTTACTAATATAATATATTTTATCTTTAGCTAAGAAAATAATTTTATTTTTTGGAACTGAGCCATTACCAATTAGTATTTGTTATTTATTCATAATGTATTGTATCATTAATCGTTTATTTATTTTAGTTCTTGAAACTGTCTCAAATGTTAATTTTAATGTAATTTTAATGTTCTAAATAATAATATTGTTAACTTTGTAATATGCATGCTGTGTTAGCCTTTAAGTAATTATTATACTCGCTCATGTTTTAATGTTTTTCTGTTAATTGTGATGCTGGGGTGTAATAATTGTTGGTTAACCTTATTAAATAAATAAAGGGTAAAACGGGACCCTATTACTAAGACTCCGCTGTCAGTCCGTCTGTCCGTCTGTCACCAGGCTGTATCTCATGAACGGTGATAGTTAGACAGTTGAAATTTTCACAGATGATGTATTTCTGTTATCGATATAACAACAAATACTAAAAATAGATTAAAATAAATATTTAAGGGGGCTACAATACTACAAACGTGATTTTATTTTGCTCGTTATTGATAACGGCAATAGGTAGACGCTTGAAATATTCACATAACATTTAGTTATATATTAACTTTAAAAATAAATAATTAAATTAAAGTAAAATAAATATTTAAGGGGGACTCCCATACAACAGACATGACTTTTTTGCCGTTTTTATAGATAATGGTACGGAACCCTTCGTGCGTGAGTCCGACTCGCACTTGGCCGGTTTTTGAGTGCAATGAAACATTTTTAAATCGTACTTATTTTTTAATTTGGTTCAAGAATTGCTTGTTTTTTAAGTATGTCCACTGTATTAAATCACATATTTCTCATTATTTTCCTATACTTATTAAACTATCTGACTCAGAATCATTAAAACTTATAATTTAAAATGCGCAAGCAAAATCAACAATTGGGAACAACAATTATTGGAAATATTTGTTTATCATATTTCTTATTATTATCCTATAGGTACTTATTACTAATTTAACTAACTACCGCACTCAGAATCAACAACACTTAAAGAAGTTTTGTTGATTCTGAGTTTGGTAGCTTAAATTAACTTATAAGTAATTTAAAATGTGCAAGGAAAATCAACAGAAATGAAGGAATAGGTATGTTTATATTTTAAAATCTCGTTTTTCTTGGTAATATGTTAATAAAGCGTCATGCATTTTGTCGGATAGTGAGCGAGACAGACAACACTATTAGGCCGTGCGCGCACTGCGTTGCGTTTTGAAAACGCAAAATCTGTGAAGTATGGAGTGTCATAGAAGTGCGCGCACTGCGGTGGAATAAACGCGTGCGGTAGAGTCACCGGTGGCACCCCGCTGCAAAATTGCGGTGAGTCTACCGCAAATATTTTGTATCGCATAGGAATGTATGTAGTACCGCGCACTGCGGTGAAACAAACGCACGTTTTGTCTGATAATGTTGCCATACATACAGATTTCTTTGTATTTATACATATTTTTGATGTGTGATATGATTATATGTATGTATATGTGTGATATGTAATAATGATTAGCACTCGATACAGATTTTTATGTAAATTTCACACTGTATTGATAGATAGACAACCTTTGGAAGGACTTTAAAAACTTTAATTAAAGTGGGGAGGGCAAAATTAGTGTACTGACTATTCATAAAAAGAGAGAAAACAATTATTAGTAAAATATAAATTCAGATAACTGTTACAACTAAAACAGAACTTAGCAAAATAAATTACCTAGATACCGCATTTATTACGTTACACACACCGTTGAACAGAACAGAATGATTGAACATTATTCTTTAAAAATTTTAAACATATTAAACCCATACATGACATCTATACAGACGACATATTGACCGTTGAACGAATCTATTCTTTATGGTTATTTTTTATATTTTTATAAACAACGTTAATTTAAATATTCTAATTATTTTAATTTATTATTTTAATTCATTTCCGTAGTAAATTTAAGATAGGCTGGTGTCTATTGACGTAGTACTTGCAATGTAAGAGCTTGAAATCGTTTTTTTTGGCAGCAACATCACAAAATATATGGAATTTTCTCTATAATACAAATACTTAATTAGAATGTTTAAATTAACGTTGTTTATAAAAAATAAAAAATAACTATAAAGAATAGAATCATAAAATGGTGTGTGTAACGTAATAAATGCGGTATCTAGATAATTTAATTTTGCCAAGTTCTGTCTTTAGTTGTACCAGTTAATTTTATCAATACAGTGTGAAATTTGTATAAAAATTTGTATCGAGTGCTAATCTGAATCACACATCGAAAATATGTATAAATACAAAGAAATCTGTATGTATGGCAACATTGTCAGACAAAAGGTGCGTTTTTCTCGCCGCAGTGCGCGCACCTGAGATTGCGGTCATTCTACCGGTGCGGTAGAACTACCGCAATTGCGGCCACCGCAAGACAGTGCGCGCACGGCCTTATAGCTTTTGTATCGCATCACGCATGCTTAGCAAGCTGGCAACAAGAAGCTAAAATATAGGTGTAGCAAAAATATTTAAAAAATTCGATTTCGATATTGGGTCACCCAGTATCGGAATTGTAATATCGGAACTTTTTTCCGAGATTCCGATATTGCAATATTCCGAGATTCATGCCCTAGTGCTGTCTAGCAGCGGCCATGCTTATTTCGGGAGTTCTGTTATGTTATGTAACTCATAATTCTCTTTCAAGACACGCAGACAATTAATTGAAGACAATTATCTGAAAAGTAATTAATATAGACTTAGTTCCAACTAGCGACCCGGCCCGGTTTCGCACAGTCTCATTCTGCCAATTCACACCAAACCTTAACAAATTATGCTCCAAAACCATTCTCACGAGTCCATGCATGAAATCTGTATGAAATTCTGTTCAGTAGGTTATGAGTTTATCGCGAGCAGACAGCCAGACTCGGCGGGAAGACTATGTTCTATTATTTATAGTAATTATGAAAGGATTATATAGTTTCCGATCATCAATCGCTCGGTTGTGTGGCAATGTTCCTAATAAATAGCGTGACATGTCTCCCGATTTCCTTGTTTTGACGTTAGTATACATCAATTAACAACGTAATTTCACTTTTGACACGTTGAATTCTTTCGTAGACATTCTCGAGAAAATATTTCATGTAAAAGTCACTGCAACTGCTTAAAATTTCGACGAAATTTATTTTAATTCTAGTGCGATGATCTTGACGTATCATTGCTTGGATCTTTTTCTACTCAGCATAAATAAGACAAGTTTACGTACCTACAGTTGGAAAATAGAGCTCTCATATAAAGTAATAGGAAAATTAACTTTAAATTGTATTATGTGCACAAATTAATGATATCAACAGCAGCTCCAAACCTTGAGCAGGATATATTGTTTTCACGACTCTTCTCGTTTCTGTAGAATATAAAGTGCACATTTTATGCTGTTAGATCGTAATGTACTTACCAGTGCATAAAACCTGATAGTGTTCCATTATGTTTTGGCACAATAGTCAGATTCCATTTCTATAGACTGATCACCACTCTGTCTTGATATGCCAGTCAAATGAAAAGCATTTGTTAGGTCTATCACGCTGTTTCATTATGCTGTAGATAGTAACGTGGGAGGCACAGAAAATTAATAGGCATCGTAAATTCAGATGCAATATTTGATGTGCATTGTGCATATTGTTATATCTTTTGTTAAGCAGGGATGTCTCTCAAATTAAACAGAACTTCCTCATGTATTTTTTTTTGGTAATTTTTCTAGTTGAATCATTTTCTCATCTTCGGCGCTTTATGACTGATACACAATTGTGATATGCGATTCCAAGGTATTTTTACGGGAAATGAAGGAGTTGGCAGAATATAAATACACAAATTCAACGCAGACCTACATTTTCAGTTGTAAACAATGTTTCCCACTCTGATCTCGGTTTTTATTTCATCGTTCCCAATACCCAGTTTCTCTGTTTTATTTGATCTGAAATTCACACAGAAAGCTCTATCTCTACATTTCAATCAACCTAAATATAGTATTGCTTTCGTGTCTGTTAAAACTCCTTTTAATATCCAGAAATTAGCCAAATGCTGTGTGTGTGTGAGAGACAACCTTTAAACATTGCAGAATATGGTTTTGTAATAATTTCGGTGTGAAATTCTCATAGGCAAAATTAACCGTCCAGCTCGTATTTATGTAAATTAAAGAAATCGTGAAATATGGTACATATTTCACGATTTCTTTAATTTATCTTTAATTTATTTATCTCTTATTATATTACAAGAAAAAAAAACACAATATCGTATATTACAGAATTAACACAATCCGTTAAAAATAGCTGAATATAGAATATAAATCATAAAAAGTTTATCTTTATTTTGCGAATTGGTTATTAAATAACACTTTTACACGTCATTTTTTAGGGTTCCGTAGCCGAATGGTAAAAAACGGAATCCTTATAGTTTCGTCATGTCTGTCCATCTGTCTGTCTGTCTGTCCGTCCGTCCGTCCGTCCGTCCGTATGTCAAAGCCATTTTATTCCGAAACTATTAGGACTATACATGTGAAACTTGGTAGGTAGATGTATTCTGTAAACCGCTTACCGATTTTATGAAAAAAATAAAAAAATAAAGGGCTCCCTATACATGGAACTGAAACTTATATTTTTTTTTTTTTCATGAAGCCTATGCGTGTGTGGTGTCTATAGACAGGTATTTAAAATGATATTAAGGTTTCTAAAACCACTTTTTCATAAAGTTAATCGTTTAAAAGATATACGCATTCAAAGTGGTAAAATGTGTGTCCCCCCTCTAACTTCTATAATAAAGGAGTGAAAAATATGTGCTATAGATCTTAATAAAATAAAGTTTACACTTTCAACCAAAATTGGTTTGAATGAGATCGGGTCACCAATTTTTGAGATAGAGCATATTTTCTAAAACCGCAAATATAACTTTGTAATTCATATAAACACTATGAAAAACTAAGTGATTGGGCGTAGTTGTAAAAATGTAAATAACGTCGTTGCGCTTGCAAAAGGCGCTATGTGGTAAAAATCATTTTCGTTCTTTTATGAAGTTTCAATCGTTATTTTATAATACACACATGCTGTAAAACAGCTATCTAATAAACGAAATATTTAAAGAGTTACCTTTCAATATTGCGTTTATCAGATAGCTGTTTTTACAGCATGTGTGTATTAAAATAACGATTGAAACTTCATAAAAGAACGAAAATGACTATTTACCACATAGCGACTTTTGCAAGCGCAACGACGATAAGCTAGTTTTAAGAAACTTGTAAGGTTTCTTTTTTTAATAAATTTACATATTAGTTTATATTATTATAGTTACTTCGGAACCCTTCATGGGCGAGTCTGACTCGCACTTGGCCAATTTTTTCGTAAATATTAACTAGATTAGGCCGGTGCTTCCTAACTGACTACCCTGAGAAGAAACACCGAAACAAACTCAGGGGTCCGTCTCTTTTAAAGTCCATACAATCTTTACTGGTTTAATGCGGCGAAATAAGGTTTGAAATATTTAGTTTATTGATAAAGTGGCCACCGAAAATAAATAATCAGATGTGTTTAATTGTACGCAGAAAAGTGGCCGGTTCATTGTGGGTAGCAGCAGATTTAATTAAGTTTTGACTCTACAAAACTCTTTAAACGACAACATTAAATAAAGTAATAATTTCTGATACCCTCGTGTTGTAATCAAACTGTTTCTGCGTGACTGTAGACATTTTTCTTATGACTGTATCAAACGGAAGTGAAATCATGTCAATGTTATGTGTGAATGTCATATTTATATTTCCTCCATTTTTAATAAATTCTGTTATTGAAAAATTTATTGTATGTTAACATGCATTGGAAAAAATATCAGATCCATCGTTTTAAATACTTGCGGGAATATAGATTACCTTTATAAGTTACTTCTACTAGAAAGCCAGTAAATAAAATATTGCTGTTTTTATTAAACTCGATAGGATTTTGTTACGTGTGGCATAGAATGCAGCACCTCTGAATATACAGGGACTGCATGCCGTGATGATGAACTTATAAGAAACGTCGCTTCTCTACCACTGCGCGTTTCCCCAGAATGATTCACAAGCTAATATTATGAGTGACACCGCGTTATTTACGAGCTCATGTTCAAGGTCGGTGAAATACGACCATTTTAAAAGGGACTTGATTTTGGCAACTCATTTCTAACGTAACCGCATCTAAACATGTGTTTTCTGAAAATGAATTTGTTCTGGTGAAAGGCTTGTGCGTCAAGGGATGTTAATGGTCTATTCCTCCTTGGTGAATTTATGACTTGGGGATTTTCCATGTCAGTAAACAAAGTAGTTTTATATATTCATTGGCTGTCATAGACAATTTCCTGATAGTAAATGTTGTCTTCGTCTCCGAATGTAGCACACATGAGGTGCTAATACTCCTTTTAACGTCTACTTTAAAATAGCTAGTTGTGTATGAGTGGGTTTTACCACAGTTGAACGAAATATTTCGAGTATTTGCAATGTCTTGTTTTATTTAAAGTAGGTACAGACATTTCGATCCTCTATGCTGCCACTAAGTACGCATGATAAGAACAATTATGTGAATTCGTTCACAAACTGCTAGTTTACACGGTTTGTCCCAGGAAATCGATGATCGTGTAAAGGTTTTGTATACGCTGAAGTCAAATCAAGCGTCAGACATTATTTAATACGTCTTCAAGACATTTTAGCTCAAACTTGCAAGATCTCGATTTTTAAGGTTTAAAAAAATACTACGTTATAAATTAATATTAAAAGTCGCGATAATATTGCTTTTTACATGATAATAATACCGTGAGATTTCTCAAAATCCTGACGCGTTTGATAAGTTTCAATGTCAGATTTGAATTCAGCGCATCGAATATCATAAAAAATGGAAAGAGTTGTCAATACAAAAAAAAAAAAAAACAAAATCAATATACACACATCAAAAGTGTCTAGGGATCAACATATATTTTTGCAATAACTTTTCTCCTGATTGATATTAATTAAAATTTTCTTTAAGGATTCATCAAATAAAGTGTTTTCGTTTGGCACAGTAACGATAAACCAAGTCACCTTTGCATTAATAAAGAAATTTGCCATTTTCCTAATAAAGGGATTTTTGACATTTGAACCACTAACATTAAAGTTCGAAAAAAAGACTGAAATAACAGTTTTCTTTAAAATTTTATTGGGTAACTTAAACAATTAATAATCCGTGTTTCTACCGCGAACACTAACAACACAAGAACATCGGTTTGGCATACTCAAAATGAGTTCATCCAAATCACGCTGTGGAATGGCCGCCCATGTTCGTTGCAACAACAAAAAAAGGTCTTCTTGCGACTGGATACCCTCCATATTCGGCAGAGCTCTTCTCTGTAGCATATCCCATGCATGCTCAATCGGGTTCAAGTCTGGCGACTGAGCAGGCCAGAGCAGGACATTGATGTTAGCTGCGGCGAGAGTCTGTCTTACAACTCTTGCGGTGTGCGGTCGTGCATTATCATGCATTAACTGAAATAAGGGACCGATTTGCACTTGTAGAGGAACGATGACGTCAGATACAATCGTCTCAGCATAAATTTGAGCGTTGAGGTTGCCTCTGATCCAAATCAACTCAGTTCTTCCGCCGATCCAAATACCCGCCCATACCATGATGGTTCCACCACTATAAGGATGGACTTCCTGGCAGGATTTTAATCGCTGTTGGCGTCCAGGGGTTCTCCAGTGTCGTATACGTCTTGTATCCGGTCTCATACCAAAACGAGACTCATCAGAAAAGCACACGAAACGCCATTGTTCTTCTGCCCAATTTCTGTGTTCAAGAGCCCATTGATATCGAATCCTACGATTGTGCATTGCTATAGGTGGTACCCGTAGCGGTCTTCGGGAATGAAGGTTCACTTCATGCAAGCGGTTTCTGACTGTTTGGTCGCTAATTAAGTTCCCTGAAGAGTGATGAAGCCTCACGGCTAACATCATGGCGGTTATTGTTGGAGCTCTTCGAGTTAAGATTTGAATGTATCGGTCTTGTCTCCGTGTGGTGCAGCGATACCGTCCTCCATGGCGCTCAGCCACGATACCAGTGCTTCGGTAACGTGTCCAAAGTCGACTGATAACACTCTGACTTGTATTCAGAGCTAAAGCCACAGTACGTTGCCGGGAACCAGCTTCTATCATTCCCACGGCTCTGAGCATTTCTTCCCTGCTTAAATGACATCGCCGCTCCATAATAACGTTGGTTTTAATCAGTAGTAGGGAAACAGTAGCACTAATAATGTCTTCAATGCGTTGTATGTTTTTATAGGGAAAATATTGACAGCTGATTTTCATCTTTTACTCGAATTTGATTAACAGTTCCTGTTTCAAATTATGAAATGCACCAAAAAGGATCCATATAAATTTATAAAATCATAAATTTATTACTTAGCCACATCTCAATCTCAAGAAATCCGCATAAAAATGCTTGATCCCTAGACACTTTTGATGTGTGTATTTTGTAGAGTAATCAGATACGATATAACAATGAGATCAATGACACAGGCCGACATGATTTTTAGTGTTCTGACTTTGATATGTGTTCTTACCTAATTTGAGTATGCTGATTCCGAATATGAATTCGGTTTAAGTCCATCACCTCAGGGTTTTTCATAGACGGTTTCCTTGGAAACAACAAGTCTCCGGACTACACAGAAAGCGTAGCCAACAAAGTTGAAAAAGTGGGGTACAACATGTGCGTTAGACACCATTTTCTGGACTCCCACGTTGAATACTTCCCCGAAAATCTTGGAGCCGTCGGCGAGGAACAAGGAGAGAGATTCCATTAAGACACAGAGGAGATAGAAAAACATTACAAAGGAAGATAGGATGTTAGAATGATGGAATATTACTCCTGAACTTTGAAGAGGAACTCTACTACAAAAATGAATAAAAAGAAAACTACAAAAGTAGCTTTTAGGGAAAAAGAGACCAATTTTATTAAAAAAATATAAATCAAACCTTGTGTAACGTAAAATACACATTATTTTTTTTTAATTAACAATTTTTTTCATAGTGCAATTTGCGATATAAGCACTGTTTTAATAAATAGTTTTGCAGTATTTTTGGTAGTTTATATGAAAATACGCAAACACACTTTTCTTGAAAATTTGACGTGCTGGAAAAAACTAAGCGTAGATTTGTGATCACACCCTAATTACGTAAAGACACCAACCAGAATTAAAACACTTTTTCATTTTATTTTAAATGTAGGCCTGTGTGATCTTTATATATATGTTCCAATTTGAGAATTCGCGATAAAAAAATCTCTCGTTGAAGATAAGTCGACAGCTTGTCGCTACATCTTAGTCACTCTCCCTCGGAGTGATAGATTGCGATGCCGATTTCCTAATAAAATAGATCTTTCTCATTGGTATCTCCCAGTAATCTCCGATAACTGTGCTTGCTTTGACGTCATTCCACCTTTTTAGTTCAGTGTCAACTGAGACATGGCCCTGTATATCTAGTTAGTAGAGAAAGTGATTAGAGTTCACATTTATATATAAAAAAGCTAGCTTGTGGTGTGGTTCAGGAAGTGCTAAATATTAGGACTTCGACTCGCGACTTCGCACGCGTTAAATTTTTCAGCGAAAAGAAAGTAGCCTATATACTTTTCCATGGTCTAATCTATCTCTGTACCGAATTTTATTCGTTTAAGTGGTTTAAACGTGAAAGTGTAACAGACAGACAGTTATTACCGCATTTATAGTGTTACTGGGTTGATGTATACTACACAATACGAATTTATAGGGTCCGTGAGATCCGTCACATACGATTTTTAAAACAACTGACTCGCTAGTAGTTTGTAGACCTATACAGTTAACTTAGAACAATTAAACTGCGTATATTCGTGTGTTAATACTCGAAATAAAAACCTTCATCAAAACCATCGACACGTAAAGTGCACAGCAATGCGTTCAGACAGCCAGCAATACACCTTTAGTAGACAGTTTTTAAGGAATTCTCACTTAAAAACTTACAGAAAATCCATAAATCCTAAGTATTTCACAGCCTTTGAGTTTCAAACTGTGGTATAGCACTGTATACTAACTGCTAAATTGTTTGTTATAGGTAAAATTATGGTGGTTACTCCACAAAAGCCACTTATCAAGAGTTAGTGCTGAACTTGTCGATGAGCATACATCTTTATTGCCATTCTAAAGCCGTATGCAAACAGAAAATCAGCAAAACGTGAACTAATTCTAACAAATCAGATGGCCAATTTGTTGTTCTTTAAAAAGCTTTCAAGTCGCCTAATCTAATTTAAGATTCTTTGTGTACACTCGCGTCCATTAACATTTTGTCATTCAGGAAGTTAATTTCAAGTACGAAAATGTCATATATCATTGTTTGTCTCGTGCTCCACAATAAATATCCAGGTTTTTGTGGTCAACGTGGCAAGAACTGGCGTATTTCCAACATAGCTATGGACGACACATAAATTGGGTTTGAGTGGTGACTACTCATTTCTTACTGATTTCGTAAACATTGTTTATTATTTTTTTCTACCTTTGACTTTTATTTTCACGACACGTCAAAGGTTTTAGAACGAAGTAATTTTAGTTCTTGAAAAGATGTAAATATTTCTTAGTCGATTTATGTTAAGTATAGCCTATAGATAGGGCAACCATCTATATATTTAAAAATCAATTGCTATTCATTAGTCTCGCTAAATCTCGTGAACGACTGGACTGATTTGACTAATTTCGGTTTTAAAATATTTGTGGATGTCCATGGAATGTTTATAAGATGACGAAATATGGAAAATAAAAAACGGCGATACGAAGTTCGCCGTTTTCATAGTTAGTCCTCAGTATAAATGTTGTAGTTGAACCGAGAGCTCTCAGAATTAACTACGAATTTTCTTACAATGGCTTCTAAATTAAATGCCATGGTTTAAACTGTGAACAGAATTTGAGTGAAGTTGCAACAATGCGCATTTCCTGAAAACGTTGCTAATATTCAACACTGTGGAAGTAAACAATAATCCGCATTTAATTCCTTGAAACTGTAACAATTCATCATAAGTGTAGAAATATTGTATTTGCATAAGACAATGTACATTTTAGGTCTTATTATTATTTAAATTTCATGTTTTGCCATTTACAAGCATATAAATATATGCGCAATAGCTGTTGATCGTTTGTCGTTCACAAAAGTAAAATCTTAAACAATAATTATATGTTCTATATTTAATGAATAATTATTGTTTAAAACTAAATTTGTTCGATACTATTAATAAAGCCGTATATAACATACATAATTATACACAATATGCTTGCTTACACTTACTGGGGTATTTAAATTTTCAATAAACTAAATTAGTTTATCAGGAATGATTGAAATAATCTGTGGCAATATTTGTGCGTTATATTTCTGAAAAACATCGTAAAGGGAACTCTCTGATTTCTTATGGTATAGCCGTAAAGGTATTGTGATGTTTTATAAGGTAAGGAGGCATTCGTCATCGTACATCATTCCTGTTTACTTCAAATTTTTCCCAACAATATTATGCCGCTTTGAGAAATTGTGTTAGAAAGTTCGAATTAAGATTACATTGTCTGCTAGTAAGATATTAGTTGATGTGGTATGTTTTTATAATGCGCAGTAGACTCAAAGACGCTCAAATAAATATGTCTGTTAGCACAAGTACTCAATCAATATTTTGTAAGAAATACATATGTTATTTATTATTGTGTAAATTGGACTCTGGTCTGGAGGCTTATTATTTTTAGCGTATCCGTGCGTGACGCCGTTCCCTCACACATGGCCGCTGACGTCGCTAACCCGTCTACAACGAAACTGCCTCTAACATTATTTAGATAAGTAATATTGACTCTTATTTCGTGGGTGGCCGGAGAAGACAGCAGTCAAGGCTGGCTGGAAAATTTTGGGGAACGCCTTTGCCCAGCTGTGGGACGAAATAGGCTAACAAAAAAAAATCGTAGGTGGCTAAAATTAAATACAGCATAGTATTATCACGATATGTTCATTTCACGGGAAACATAAATCATTACTTATAGCAGATCTTAGAAATATTTCCTTGATTATCTCACCGAATAATGATTTTCGTTTTTTATGAGAAAATAAAACAGGAAGTGAGCCAAAAACACGCTCGTAAATACAAAAAATAAAAACTGGATACACGTGAAACATACCCTTGAACCGCTACTTAGCATCGGGAAATTCAAGAATATGGTACGGCGTCATTGCTATAACGTTTTCATTAGCCAAGTGCTAAAACGTTAATTTTATAGTTCACGAACAATTTATAACTACTTTGTCAATGTCCATAATGTAGGACAGACATCGTGTCGTATGCGTAGCGTCCATCGCCCACGTGGGCCGTGGAGTTAACGGCCGAGTTTCCCGAGACAACTTCTAAATAAATTTTGGTGTAAATGACGAAATTTTGAAAAACATTGTGGCCCCTCGTCTGAACCGTGATAAATAGACCAGGCCACCGGCTCAATGAATTTACCACATAATTGTAGGATTTCTAAGAATATGTTCTTGTAATCTTAGGATATCGGAACGTCGTCGTCGGTGATAAAACTATATAAGATTTGGAACGCATTGCGGTTGCTGATTTTGTTGATGAAGGCGACTGGTTAAAAATTTCAGTCAAATGTTTAGATAGTTCCCAACAAGATAGTATTTGGGTCATCGCTTTCGGAATCCGAGACGCCTAAACTTGAAAATAGAATTTAAATATAGCATATTATACGAAGACAAGAAACTGATGCGTGTTTCATAAATTAGCACTTCGATTGCACGATGCGGTAGCTTTCAGAAACGGCCGAGCATACAGTTTACGATGCACTCGCGCCTCTACATCTGCAGGGCTTATTTGTGTTTGGTGTAACACACAGTGTTTATAGGATGTGCGGGCTTATTTTTAGCGCGTGCGTTGTGTACCTGTACGATGAGGGCGGAGGCGCGGGTCGGCCGCGGGTGGCCTTCGATCAGCGCACTAATTATGAAGTAAACCGTCGACTGATTGATGAGGCGTCGCCGATAATAATAGAGGGCTGTAATCTCTATTTGCGTATCGACGTCCTTGCGCTGCGGCGGGTGCGGGCCACGCGACCGGTCGTTGGCGCTCCCTGCGCTACGCCGATATATTTACAGGTGATGGTCTGCGTGTGTCTCACGCGCCCCGTAGATATCGCCCTCTCGTCTGAACATGTCAGTGCGTCACCAGCGTCTCTGTCGCGCGATCCTGCCGCACCGCGCCCGCGACGTGGGCGCACACAATATTTTCACATCGCGTAGAATAAAACTTGAGAAACGGTCAGTGTGTTTACGTAGCGCGCGGCGTTCGCCCGCCGGCTGTTTGACTAGTCGCTCCTAGTGAAATGTGCAAAAATGAGTCGTAATCAAGATAGGTACACTTCCAGGCCGCGTAGCCTTACTTCCCATTACAGCTCGTCGCCCAGCATGCTGGGAACGATGCTAGGTAGTCAATACAGTCCTTATTCTAACAATTATTCCAACTACAGTTCTGGCGCGTATAGGAACTACAATCCTTACAGTGCGGGTCTAGGGCGGCCGTCATCGAATCTGGGTATATATGGCGGCACGAGTTCAGGGTATGGGGGCGTGTACTTAAGTGGTTCTTCGTTGGGTTCGTTAAATTTGATGACACCAGTGTTGAAAAAGTTGGACAAAAGGTTGTTGGCGAGTAAAAAAGACTTTAAACCTAAGCCCGTGCCACTGGCGAAAGTTCAGGAGCCGTCGGAGGCGCCGGTGGAGCCAGCGGCGGTGCTGGCGCCGCCAGAGGTGCTGGATGTACCCCCCGTGCGGCCCGAGCGCAAGCCCCGCGCCAACAAGCCCGGCAACTTGGACAAGGAGCGCTCGCGCTCGCTTAGCTCTTTAGAGACGTCGGGTGCACTCGGCTCCCGCTCCCTCAGCTTAAATTCCCTCGCTTCAGATGGATACTGTGTACGTTATGTCCTCCGTAATGTTGTCATGTTCAAAAACTTCTTCCTTAGAGTAGTAATTTCTTACTAACATTTGTTTGTTTATTTAGCTTTCCTTATAGCGTACCGCTAGTTTGTTTTTAAATGAAATGGCAAATATAAATAATAAACACCAATGATCTTATCTTCACAAAGTAAATACCTTTATGTTTATTATTTAAATTCGCCTCTTTTTATGATTCGACAGCCTTAATCTCGTTTTTCACAAAGCGTATGCCAGCTGCTGGCGTGATACAAACAACCTCTTTACTGTTACTTTATTGTTGTTTTAAAGTCCATGAATTTAACAGTCCATAAAAATAACAGTTTGTCGGAGACAAATATTATGTTATGCATCGAATATCATCTAACGAATTGCTTCATTTAATAATGCTACACAAACGTATAAATGAATTGGAACCTACAGGATCTATAAAGGAATTAAACAAGCCAAAATAAAGTATTATCTGGTGAGAGCATAAATTCTTGATAATATTAAATGTAAAATTTCTTTTTGTTTCTTAATTCACATCAGAATGTTAACCTGACCGTGTTCCATACAAACTTTCAAGGCCTTTTTTTTATAAATTGAAGGAACTGTTTTGTTGAGAAAAGGACCTATTTATCAGAATGAAAATAAGTGATTTTTTTTTTCTTTAGATAACTCAAAATTTACAACTCTTTCTCGGTGCTGTGTTTCGAATAAGTTCTAAGTAACTATTCAGACCTTCGTATTTCGTACCAAGTTTCACTAAAATAACACTGGTCGACAAAATTTAACTTTTGTTTTGCAACACCTTAAACAGTTTTGTTTTCATAAAGAACTATGCATAGCCTGTATAATCCTCTAAGAAACTACATGTCTATCAGGTCTAGATTTTGAATAATCTATTGTCAAGTCCTAGAATTGCATCATTTTGGCATATTTCATGACTTTTTACTAAGTGAAAAACTTTATTGAAGAAAATAATAATTTATTTGTTGAAAGTATATGTCCTCCTCTCCATATTGCTTTTTGAATCAACTCTCTACCGTCTCCCATCACTGAAGTATGGATGTTTTGAATTATGATCCATTTTTCCCTACAATACACATTAGAGTTGCCCAACTATCGATAGTTGACCTCGAAAACTAGTAACAATATCGATAGTGCTATCGATAGTATCGACAGTATTATTTAACTAATACTATTGATTGGAAGCAATAGTATCGATAGGATCGATACTATTACATTATAATACTATCAATAGTATCGATAAGATCGATACTATTACATTATAATACTATCAATAGTATCGATTTTTTTAAAGTAATACTATCGATACTATCGATAGTATCATTGTATTAAATAATTAAAACTATCAATACTATTGATAGTTTGTAAAACTATCGATAGTATTACACCATCGATAGTTTAATAACCGCCGATAGTATCGTTTCCCAATTATAGCTTATGTAGCAAGTAGTGTTAAACTATTCTCACTCACTGTGCCTTATGTTGTGTCACTGTTACTAGCAAAACTGGTAGCTGATTGTAATGATGGGTAAGTTAAACATATTTTAAATTAATATTTTTATGAGATATATACTAGCTATGTAATTGAATATTGGATGGCAATACTATCGCCGTTTATAAAACTATCGATAGTGTGAGCTATCGATACTATCAATACTATCGATAGTATTGCTCCTAAACATATGCTGGTCTTCGATAGTATCGATAGTATCGATACTATTTTTGTATATTAATACTATTGCCCTGTATCATACTATTGACAGTATCGATGCTATCGATAATATCGGTACTATCGATATACTATCGATACTATTGACGTGACGTCAACTATCGATAGACTATCGATAGTTTAGTGATAGTCGACTATCGATAGGCAACACTAATACACCTGTAGGAATTTCTATGGAAAAATCTGTCAATATTTCAAACGTCTATAATTCAGGAATGGAAAATCATAGAACCTTGAGTGCAATGAAGAGTTAGTTTTTTTTTATTCGACAACAGGTTCGCGTTTGACCACCATCTCACCTGATGGTAAGTGATGATGTGGTCGAAGATGGAGCACGCCTACCTATAAGTTACCTATACTTAAAGACCCCTAGATTATAGATTTCGGGAGGAAACAGACTCCGGCCGGGAATTCCACTCCTTAGCCGTACGCACAATGAAAGTATTCGTAACAAAATTCCTTAATCCTATGTTAGTACTTAAATTACAAGGTGGGTTCGTGAATCGAAGCTACAAGGTCAACACCGACGTGGAGAGTTTGCAGCAGCGATTCACGAACACACAGTCGAGCCTGCTCGCCGCACAACGAAGGATTATGTTGGGGCTGGCCTGCACCCGACGCACCAGAGCGAAAGGTGTAAACTATGTGATATAAAATTGGTGCACACACCAGATTTTACATAAAAAGAAATAAAATAAATATGTACAAGCACATTTTTTTTGGAAGCTTTGCACTAATTGAATCTTTTGTTTTTTCAAAGCGTGTGGCAGAAAGTTTCTAAACTCATGGGAACGCTATCAAGAACAATCGTGAGGTTTTTTACAGCTTTGGTGTTAGTTGATCATTTCTATTTAAAGTAGTTTCGTGTTAGTAACTATTTCTTACCACTAAAACTGCGCTTGGATCATTTTATTACATATCGGAATTGTTTTATCTGTTTGATGTTTTTTTCTCTCTTGTTACTAAGAAATTTGACCAAACATTAATTTTAAATTCTTATTTCTTATACACATACTAGAAGGATTCATAAAAAGACTATTTAAATTATCCGAAATTTGATTTTGCTGTTCCAGTATTTAGCCAAGTTTTTAAAAGTTACAATTGAACCTTTAATCAAATGTGTGGAAATGATTTCCCACGGCATAACGTCCCTTTCTCCATTTCTCTGAAATCTTACCTTTCTCAGTTTTCCTTGTAAAAAGATTTTAGATATTTTTTAGGTATTGGATAGATTGGATAGGATGGGATTATCATACGCAGTGCGGTTTTTTAGACCCTAATATAATAAACAAAAAATCTTACTATACGTGGACGTCTAATTAAGTTTGACATGGGGTTTTATAATAGTATCCTGTCTTGTCCATTGTCAGATGAGGCCAGGTTACTGTTCGCTGCTCGAAATTGTAGTAGGTTTAAGGTTTTGAGAAAGTTAGTTTAATATATAATAATAAGTATTTCGTTTGTATACAATAATGGAAGTGGAATTTTTAATGAAAATAAAAATAAATTAAAAGACAATAACTAAAAAACGAATTGAGTTCTATACAAGGACTATTAATTCGAAGCAGTACACTGACAGCTGACAGTTTTTGAGTTGTCTGATAATGACGACCACGAAATTGTGATGTAACTAAATTAATCGATTTAGGAATAAAATTTAATAACGATGTAAATATTTTTTTTTTTAATAATATTGTCTGAAAATAACAAAAAGTATTATTAAGGGGCGATGATGATTATAAAGGGGCATGAAAAATAAAACGAATAGATCATGATAATACTTTTTTTTTATTTTTTGCAATATTCTCCTGTACCTGTACTCATTCCAACGGGGTTTAGGTCGCAGTGGTGCAGGGGCAGTCTTTTTAATAGAAATCTCGCGCAATTTAATAAAATATTCATCACATGAATCAATTTTCATAAGAGTGGCTTTTAGCATGTCTGGTTAGATATAAATATTTTTAATGAAAATAGATTTATTTTTAATAAAATCTAGTAACTACTTCAAAATAAAACATAATGGGTATACATTTGATCATTTATTTATATTTCTCAGATAAAAAATCGCTCATTTATTATTCGGTTGATTGAATCCATCATTATTAGGTTCTAATAGGCTATCATTATTTTAGTAAGTGACACAAGCATATGTCAGCTTACTGCAAAGAAATAAAAGTCAGGGTATATAAAAGAATCTCAATAACGAACCAATAAGCTTTACTACGTCAACCCTATTTACATCGTGCCGCTGTCATCATAATAATTTTAATGTATGTGACGCAAAACTCCAAGCTCTCTGGATTTAACAGCGCCGAGGTCACTTTAACTGCATGATTTGGGGTACAGATGGCAGCGTACAAGGTGGAGCCTCCTCGGCAGTGTCTTGAACCATTTTAGGACGTATCTCCATAGCCCGAACTGCTGCTGCTAAGGCGTTTTACAAACTCCTCAGTGAATCGTAAAATAAAATATATAAAACATACTAACATATTACCTTGTCTCATTCCAGTCTGGCAGCGAACGCACAGAGGAAGGAGAAGAAAAGGACTACAAGGCACTCTATGAAGCGTCGCAGAACGAAGTGAAGCGTCTGCGTGAACTGCTCACCACCTCTGAGCAACAGCTCCGTGAAGCCCGCGCCACCATCACAAGGCTCACTCAAGTGGTACGGTACTCAATAGCTATGTGTGGTAGCACCATCAGCCTATAGAAACTGCATTACATGCGATGAAACAATAAAACATTCCAACTTATGAGACAGGCAATTGTGAGTATTTGCGTCTTAGTCTTACACTATGTCACCTGCAAAGCCAATAAAATTGCAGATCCGACAAAACACACATTTTTTTTTCTTTATATTCGATTTTCAAAATGTTAGACACGTTATCTTGGACCATGGCGCATTACTACAACTGGTAAGACAATAGGACTTACAATTGCATTGATGTAGAATATTATTTGAATTCTATTAATTTAAAAGATTATATTCGACGAGTTTTGGTATTTTTCTTTCATTGTTTATGTCATAAAACGTTAGTTAAAATAAGCTATGTCCAGTTCCTCTCGTTTTTTCCCAACACGTATATAAACAGACGTGTATAGTCAGCGTCCTCTCTAATTGTAGCTACATGCTTCTTTGCGCGGGTTGTAGTATTGTATGGATGTAGCTTTTCCCCATGTCCGCCAATGTCCCGTAAACAGCGTAGTACATAAGTTAGGAAAATTCTGCTTTATGAGCCTTGCCTTCGAATGTATTACCTAAGTCTGTCACAATAAAGTAGTATATTAATAATTACACAGGATAGAAAGAGGAATGATATTAACTCATGTAACTAAATAACTATAACCTCAATTGTGTATATCTCAAACGATGTTTTAACCCACATATCATGTGCAATGTTTAAAATATAGCGAACACCTATTTGTGTACCTTTGCTTTTGCAAACGTTAAACAGGTTTGTTTTGTATATGTGCAAATTGTTGATAAACGAATTATTTTTAGCGCTTACCGAAACACTGGCCTGGCATTTTTTTTGTTTGACTTATCATGGAAATCATACGGACAACATTCTAAAGAACAATTTTACTCTTGCTTTGCGTATATAAAAATGAATGAAGGTTACCTCTTAGTCCAATTTTAGTTTTTAGAACACTTTAAACTCTGTGCTGGCTATCCCTTTCTTAAAATATCATGAAACCAGAAATTGACACATTGATCTATTAATATTTCAAACATGAGTTTCACCTTCACCGCGACTACGTGTTTTTCAAAAGTAATTAGCGCGACTATTTTCGATAGTTTGACTAAATCCCACCTACGGCACAACACTAATTATTTGCATAGACAGCTGACAGATTGGCGCGAGTTCCTAACATTTATATTTTATGGATGCATATGCTATGCTGTTTTAATGCATTTGCAAAGCGAAAGTTTGTCTTGTATTTAATTACTGGCGCTGCTTGCAATTTATGATTTGTTTATTGGCGATTGATTGTACGGTATTTATATTGACTGACTTTTACCTATTGTTCTGACTTCTATAGGTTTAAAATTTATTTTTCTCCTTGATTACAGAACCAAAATTCGACATCGGAGACGGAAAAAAGAGAAAAAAGGGCTATGGAGAGGAAATTATCAGAAATGGAGGAAGAGTTAAAGGTAACATTCGAAACATTCTTATCCATAATAGAGGCGGACACAAACACAACACAGTATATATATATATATATATATATATATATTCATATATATTCAAACATTTGTTGTTTTTGATATATGGCATAATCGTTAGCTTTTCAAGTTTGAATCTAAACCAAAACGGCGGACGTCAAGATAGCAGCTGCCGCCAGAAAAGAAAAAAAGATAATAATAAAATTGACATGTTGGTGTTCGTTTTATAGCAATTTCAAAAACTAAAAGCCGAGAACGAAAGGCTGAGGGCTGAGAATCGTGCCCTTACGCGGGTCGTGAGCAAATTGACCAACTCTGCCGCCAAATAGGTAAATGTGTATATTAATTGAGCGCTCAGCTCAGTTGCGACACCGTGCGGCTTGCGCCGGAACTAAACCGATCGTCGCTCTCGCTTACACGTTGATATTCACATTTCTCACATATAAACACTGTTCATATTTTTGCTAGGCAATCTCACACGTCCTCCTTTTACTATATTGAACTACATTAGACTATCGCATGAACTTCACAATTTCAGCGACATAAGCGATATAAATACGTACGCTTTGGCACGCTTGTTAACTTTTATACCGCGGTAAAATGAGAACGTGTGTGATTTAACTTGCATATGAGTGACATTTTCGATTTACTCACTATTTACAAGATTTTTCTTCATTATTCACAATGTTTGGCTTTTTAACTAAACTGACGCATACTGAGTTCAGTATGCTTGTGCTATTAAAAATGTTGTTTTTAGTATATATAATAAACTTATAAATAGAAAGAAACATTCCGGTGAGTTTTAACTAAAATCCCTTTTGACGTAAAATTTTAAAATATAAAGACTGCCAATTTTGTTGATCTTGTTATTTTTTATTTAGAAGCTTAATTATTGTAAAAAGGAGTTAGCTAATTAAAGTTATAAATACAATACAGTTGGCCATATTAGAACCTAAAGGATCTGACTTGAAGCAGCAGGAGTATCCAAAAAGGTCTATCATCGACACTACTCATGACACAGGCGTGTGAGCGAGACGACACGATAGCCAGAGCACAGTCGCGCAGCGTCGCGGTATTTGTCAAGCCCCCGCCCCTCTATGATTAACAGAGTGTAATGGCGAGCATGCTTTGGTACATGTCTAACTTGCGTGCGGAAAGTTGTGGTGCGTATTTCGCGCCCGTACTACGTGCATGTGACGTCATCTGTCTACCCCTAGCGTTACCGTAAAGGTGAATATTAACTGCCGTCGGCCGATTTAGATGATCACACCGTTTCTTGTCCGAGACTGGGTAAACCTTCGAGTTATTTTTTGTTATAACCAATCACAGTATTCAGTATGTATTTTCTGTGATATATTATTGTGAAAGTAAATAATTATTATTTATCGCAATCAATAACATTATTTACTTTCACAATAAGAAAATGATAGTGTTTTAGTAAACATTATTATAACTTAGAGCGCTTTCACACTAGCGTTTGTCCAGCGTAGGCTTTCGATAAACGTATGCGTAGCGCAGACGCGTTTTCTCTGGAGTAAATTAAACGCTGCGCTAACGCAGACATTACACAATTGCGTTGTCGTTTCGGAAATATCATTAACAAAATGGATTCTGACAAAAAACTATATTGTTGCTTTTAAAAAGTAACACAGTAACGCAGCGCACGCATCGCGCACCTGCGGTGCTAGCACAGCGTATTCATTTACCCTTGCACTGACGCCGCGACAACGTGACGCCTGCGCAGCGTAGTCGCGGCGTCTGCGCTGCGCGTACGTTGATCGAACGCCTACGCTGCACAAACGCTAGTGTGAAGGCGCTCTTATTACTATTGTTATTATTTAAAAACAATAAAAAAGAAGAATTAATTTTATTGTCAAAAGAACATCTTAATTTATATTATATATTTTAATATATAGAAATTATCCCTTTCACAAAACTTTTAATAAACGGAGAGTTTTAATAAAGTAGGTCTCCATTTTGCTTGTAAATTGAAAACACACGTACACACAATAAATCAAAAAATGAAGTTCTTATCTAATTAAAATTAAATTGTTATGTAATGCAAAGCAGACGCGATCATCTAAATTGATTTGACCTGTTCGTGTTGCCGATCGACTGCAGTTTACGTCCACTTTTACATGACCATTTATTGTCTGGCGGTGTATACTGTCAGCTCAGCTGCGTGTGTCGAACGTTTCGGGTGCGTGTCGTGAGCGTCGCGTGTGCGTACTGTATGCATTACATACACGCGCTTCCATGCATTGTGTTTTATCAGAAGTTATTCTTATTATTAATATTAAGTGACATAGTTTTTGGTGCCCACAACGGCATCATCGTTTACCATTTTAAATATAATCAAGTTACTAAACATACGTTTTAGCGGGGAACCTTATATTCTTTGAAATATTTTAATAATAGGCTTTGGTTTTCAAGCTTTTAGTTCCCAATTTTAAATTATTCATGCAGAAATTAGGTGTTATGATTTGTATAGTTTCCTACTGAATTCTTTTAGATTAAAGGACAGTACGTTTAATGATAGTGTATGAAAATCTGTATAAAACACAATGTTAAAAACCGTTGGCTAGCGTGTGTTGCATGACCTGTGATGCAAGGAATATACATTACTTGTACTTTGTTCATCCAACATCTATGAAATATATGCGGTAATACCACACTCATGCACAGAACTATGATAAAATATTCATATTATTTATATCTGCCACAAAATCAACCAACCTAATAATAAAGGACCTAATAATTTTAAATCTAAGACGGAAAGTCATTTTGTAATACAAATACATAAATCATGTGTTTAGGCGCAAGATTATCAAAATAAGGGTTTCCAGGAAAATTCAGACCACTAGTTGGAGTCACTCTCCGGCGACAAGTCTTCATATTTGAAAAAGTAAACACGACATTGATGTCTATTTGACAGATGTCAAAAAAACTAAAGTGTTTGAGGGTTGCCTAGACCTGAAGCCTCAGTGCTGCCACCTGGTAAACATTAGCCCAGAAAACTCCATTGTACTAGGCTTCCATAAATAGTTGACATATTACATCAAAGGCTTTGTAACTATAAGGTTTGAACGGCCCTAACATCCACAGCGTTGCGCACTTGTACATATGTGTTTTAGCTTTTAGTATTATTGACATGGACTTGTTTGCTTGAAGCCCCATGACATGTTTGTGTATAGTAATGTCAGGTACTTATGTTACTCCACAGACCAGTTTGAATTTGTGCATTCATTCAAGGCACGCATCGACGTGTAAGTTACTGATGCAATACTCTCGTTCTCTATGGTATTTTATAGTTCATACTTTTTACTTGACTACCACGTAAGGTGGAATGGTTTACGGTATTACATCTGTTCATAGGAAAATAATTGAGTCATATCACTGAAAAATGCCCGCAGAAAGATTTACAATAAATTATGCACCGGATTACATAATTAAACTATTACAATTTTATAGTACTCATATATGGCTGGGACAATGAAATATTAAAAGTCAATACGACTTGTTTCAATAAAAAAATTCTAAACCGTTACTTTTTAATTTGGCGATATACGTGGCTATACCGGGATGATTTCACTTAATTAAACGTTCAATTTGTAACTGGTCCATTTTCTCAGAGTAATGTTTCTTTTTGATAGATTTGTCACTAAGTCAATGTACAGTTAGATCCATGTCACTCCCATTTGCTCCGTTCGTGTCTGTGTATCATAGCATATTATATATTCATAGGATATGTTGTGAGACTCCCATGTTGTACCCCCGTTGTACCCTGTTCGTTCTGTTTGGCAACTTTATCTGCGTTTTCATTCAGGTAAATAATCTGTATGGTTATAATATCATGAGAAGAAAATTCACATATATAATGAATGAAAACGCAGCCTTCTAACACATTATGAGTTTTTATTGAACATTGCATTGTTATAACACTTATGACATTTACAGTACCAACAATCGCTCCAGGCTGAGAACCAGCGGCTGAAGGATGAGAACGGGGCCCTCATCCGGGTGATCAGCAAACTGTCCAAGTGAACGGCGCCAGCTCGCGTCTCCTACAATTATATAGTAACATATTATAGTATAGCTCGCCAACTTGACATCGGCAACACGTCCTCTAGAGACGTGCTCTTTAGTCTGTTATTTCAAAGGTTTATTCATATATATTTCGTGTTATTTATTCAACGTTGATAGGCACATGAACTAATCACAAAATGTTTAATGATTTGTTTGCGAATATTATATTGCAAATTGTTCTATTGAACAAATGTGTATAGACGATCCGCCAAACTTTGTTGCTGCTATCTAAAATGATATTTAAGTTATTTAAAAGTTTCATGAACTATTTCCGAAGGTTTTACAGCCAGTAGAAATGATTAATGATCTTTTCGCCATGTTTGAATTTAAAGTCAAATTAAATTTTTGGGTTAACTCCAATTTTTCTCAAATCATGGCTTCATCGCCGGCCGAGCTGATTCCACGTCTGTTGAGATTAGCTCAGTTTAACCGTACGCAGCTCAATAACACTAGCTATGGACTGTTGAGCAATATATTCACACTCAGATAAAAAGTGACTGCAGTACAAAATCTGTATATTATACTTCTATGTTTTATAGAAGTCCTTTATATTTTTTTCTGTCTTATTGTGTAACCTTTATGTTAATTAATATTTGTTCCTGATGTTATCTTTGAATACATGCATTCGTTTTTGATTGTATGTAGGTTCCATAAAACAGATTTTCTTTATTATTGCTACATTTGTTACTCTAAACAATAGTAGTAAGAGAGGTCATACGAATATAGAGGTCCATATATTTCTGTAATAAAATGCAGTGTAAAATGTTTATTATGTAATGTTTAGGTGTCTGCTTTTTCTTTTAACATTTGCAATAAAATCATTTTGACTTGAAACAGGTTAAGTGGTCGAGTGACTAGCTTTACTAACCTGAGAACCTCTACTACTATTATTGTTGTATACAGTATTCATATTGATTTATATATTTTGTTATTTCCTTTTTTGCAGAAAGTGAGCTTATATTCTTATAAGGTGACAGCGTTTTTGTACATGTAATGGCGTATAATTTTTTATTTCAAAACTTTATATTATTTAATTGACCAACTGTAATCAAATTCGCTTTTATTATCAAAATAATAATATAATATCATAATAATTTGTCCAAAAACAATAGACTAAATTAGGTTTTCTGGATCACATTAAATTTATAAGTATGTTCTTATGATACGACTTATGATCGTCGTGATTCCTGATCGGTTAGGAAAACCAAATCATATTTTTTTCAAATTCCGACGTTTTTTTATATGATTTTAGTACTCACTTTCGTTTTTTTTTGTATTTTCCGCGCGAGAGAGACTAACTGATTAAAAAAAAAGTTTAGCTTGAGTTGTTTTTGCCGTGACAGTGCCGGCGAAAGTATACAGGCAGAAATTCTGTACGTAAATACCTTATGCCTCTCTAGGCGATTACAAATATCATCACAATATTAAATATCTGTCGTACAAGCTGGTCATCTGCCTGCATATAATAGTTATTAATGAATTCCTTCACATTCACCTACATCCAAATTGTTTCAGTTGATTTGAGATGTGTGTTGTATTTACAGTGTGTTCTTTTTTAATTCAAATAAGCACCTGTTATTTTTTTTTGTTTTTGATAAAGTATTATGTACTTATTGAACGTCATTCGTACTTAGTGACGTCGCGGAGCCATTACTATCAACTTGGACGTATGGTCTGTGTACCTATATATGTAATGTTTCATTTTATTAGTAATTTTTCGTTCCTGAAAAGTGTCCTGTGCCTGATGAACTGCTTATATATGGCTATAATGACAAACTGACACCTATAAACTATACAAATCTGTGCGACAATAGACAATGTTTCTTAACTTAATAAATCCTACCTGCTATTAAAATGAGACGTTAGATTAGTTTCTCGAGGTGTATTTCTTGTCGATAACTTTTGAGATGCCTATTCCTATAAGTGTAAAGTAGATTAGTTTTAGTATGTTTTTTTTGTAGAGGGCTTAATTCACCCGACTTAAATGTTATATATAGCTATGTATGTCGCATAGATATTGTTTTACGAAACATCTCATTGTCATATAAATGTACCTCAAAATTTATGAATCAATATCTTCGCGACATATGTATCTCGAATTACTAATATATTAATGTATAGTTTTTTTTTCTAGGCAATAGTCTATAGCCGATTGGATTGATTTGTGATATATCGATTTTGTACGACAATCATAGAAACTTCTTTGTATTAGCGAAATAGACTGTTGATTATCTATAATATGAATTTATCGGGGCCATAAAGTGAATGTTTATATGTTTTGCTTGTACTGAATAAGGCCTAGCTACGGATCGAGACTATATCGAAGGTGATGACTATTGAACACCTCGTCATTGATGAGACTTTCTCAAATATGTAGGTCTGATAACGTAACTCGCTACTACAGGCCACGGACTCGTACACTTGAACGCTGTGACTCGGCCTATGAAATGTATATTATACATCTGTTTAACGTATTATGTCACTAGTGACGCCTATATTATATTGTCGAGTTCATTGGCCCCAGTAGGCCACTAAAATGCTAGTCTAAATTAGCGGAGAATATTTCCCGCGTTAGATGCGGTCCAAACGGCCTATGAATTAAACACGTTTGTCTGCATTCAAACTTTGCCATGTTCCCAGCAGTTGTTTGTAATTATGTAGTACTGTTAACAGTTATTGATAATATTATTTGAGGCTTTCATATCTATCCAGTCAAAGATTGTGGTTGATGTGCCGTTTCTGGCCTACGTGAGCCGGCCTCGCCACTCATTTGTTTGACAATAAATACGTAACTAGGTTTGAAAGACCTCGTATGTTTATGTAGCTGTTTATTATCTCAGTTTTTCTTTGCCGAGCTGTATAATAAAATTAACGTTAATTATTATTAAAAAGAACGTTTATGTTAGTTTGTTAAAAGTAATGTCGTGAAGATAAAGATAAAGATTAAAAGGGACTTATAAGTTTGTTAAAGTGATACAAGAAATTCGTACGATCTATATTCTGTTTAAAATTTGTAATCCTACATTTTCTTTTTCCCTGAAATTTTTTGTTCATTTAAGTTTTATTTATTTCAAAAGAAAGTTAAAATAAACAGTTCGTCATTATACTTTTGTTTTTTTTTTTGTTTTTCTTAAAATTCTTCTTGAATCCTTGTCGCCCGCCATAACTGATTGTGTCGTATCGTTATCTCATTATCAAACCCTCCTTAACGTGATAGCATACGCTATTTCCTCATAATTATCTGCATAAACAGAACTCCTCATTGCTAATTCTATTCGTAGTTCCGTTTTCGTTGGGCAACCACAGTCTGCACACATCCGACATACCTTAAGTTAAGTTCATGGTCTAAAGTTGAGACCATGAAATGAACTTAGAGTTGTTTAGACTCTAAACAATGTATATTAAGAAACGATGGGACTGACATAAGCTAGGCATGCGCAAAATATGCAAATACTAAATACAGAGTTAAAAAAAAAATCAATTGAAATTACACTCCTTACACAGCATGTTTTTCAAGTTTTACACTATCACTCTTCCAGTAGTTTGCGTTTTTAATTCTCAGAATTGGTCCATCGCTGATAACGTTGGTATGTTATGGTGAAGAGGGCAGACTCGAAATCCCATGAACTTGCTGGCAGTTACGGTTTTAATAAAAGTGTCACAGACTGGTTTCAAAAGTAAATAGTTGCTGATCTTAGAGCATTTTGCTGACAATGAGAAATTCAGAAGTTGCCAAGTAATCTTTAAGCACATGGATAAAATTTCCTTGGATTCTAGTATTAATTTTGCGTTAGTTTCCTCGAACTTTTATTGAAATTATTTTTCCAAAATTTACTACGTTTGTATTAAGTGCCTTTAGACACAGTTCGGTTAATTAGACTCAATATTAAAAATCTCGGGTATTTCCATTTTTTTTTAATGTAGGGACCTAACCTACAGTCCTATAGCAGAGAGATTTGTGGTTTATTATGTGAAGTAGGTAATTGAATCTTCTTGGTCCTGGCGGTCTTGACTGGGGTGGTAAAACTGTCAAAGAATAACTCAGGTGTCCTAAGGCCAGCTCAGCGAGGACGGAAACTTCGCGTGGAGCAAAAGGGTAAACGCTGGTTTGATCCAGATGTTCAGGACACATAGGGACTGCGAAGAGATCCAGACTTCCGCCTAAGCTGGACACTGATACCTGTTTCTCGCAACAATTGGCTAGATAAATAAGTCATAAGTCTAGTTTCTCGAAAGGAAATTATTTAAATAAAAGCTAGCTGTACCCGGCGTAACACTGGATTTGCGTTGCAATGACACTGTAAAGTATTTTTTCCCGGATATGAAACATGCATCTACTTGACGATCTATTCTCATTGGTACCAAATATAAATGAAAAAAAAAAATGGTTGACACATTTTGTAAGAGTGCGACTTATGACAAATGATGAATCGGTTTTTATCGAGATATGTATTATTGGTAGTAAAGATTTTTCAGCAGTCAATCATGCCACATGGCTTATATATATATTAAATTTGCGGACCGATATATAATTGCGAACACCGTCAATTTACTCTTTGTAAAGTAAATATATTAATTATATATATTACCCATAAACATATTAAACATACCTACGTGTCTACATGTATTGAAATTAGGTACTCGAAATGTCTCCAATAATGGCAACTACGATATTGGTAAAACGTCGTGAATCAGTCCTTGGTAGATATTTCGGTTTTATGCTTCGATTACGCTAAATAAGATCTATTCATATTAATGTTATAAATGTGGAAGTAACTCTGTATGTTTTTAACGGCTGAACAGATTTAAAAGGAACTTGGCATACGGTAGACCATGAACTAGATTAGGACATAGGATACTTTTTATCTCGGAAATATGTTCCCATGGAATGATGTTCGAAACACACGCGGGTTTAATGGTAGGAGCATAGATGATACATATGGAGGTAGTAATATTTATTAAGCCTTTAGTAGCTAAATGGCGGATAAGGTTGCCTTATACAGACAGGTGGTTTGCGAAAAAAAAAACTATCGTTTCCGTAGATAAGTCGATTTTTATAAAATTCTTGGCCATCAATAAGGTCTTACCTAAATGACAATACTCGACACTGCCGTCCCAACGGTTAGATATTGGCTAGTTTTAGTTTGTTATTGCAAGAATAAAAAAGAACCTAAAAATCGCTCATCTCGTATTTCGTCTAAAAACTTGTCAAACCCGGTGTCTAATTGACTATTAGCCTTTATGTAATAGCAGTAAGGTCGATATTTTGCAAGTTTTACCACTATGTGTCTCATATTATTAAGTCTATTAATAATATCTATTGTTGAAGATCTAAAATCTGAATACGTAGATTCGTCCTTCTCCGGTTAAGCTGGATCTGCTTAATTTACTATATTTAACAACCACAATAACTTCTCAGATATCCTACACGAGTAGAGCTCTGATGACCCATGAGAAGACACAAGGCGCTGTACACTTCAGTCAATAATAATTGAAAAGATTAAAAACCAATAGCGTGGTACCTAACATAGATGAAAATGTAAATGAACGGAAGGCACTGTAACAAGCTAAATTGAATGAGTTAGCACCGCCATTCTAAAAAAACCACTCCGACGCGTCTGCATATTGTGTACATATACACAATATGCAGACGCGTTGGAGTGGTTGACGAATCGACATCTCCAGCTACTTCCGTGAAAGGGTGAAACATTATACTTGTGGAGTAAAGGTTTAGCATATTACATTGCCAGACTTGTTGCATGTGTAAATATTTGCAAACGGGAGAGTGGGTCTACAAACTGCATTCAAACATAAAAATGTCTTTATTGGAAGAATTAAGACTAAATATTGACCAGAAAGTATTTACATAATGGATTTCAGTAAAGTAACGCCTGATTCCATCCATTCTACTGCGATTGTAAAAAGCATGATGTATAACAGTTTAATTAACACAATTGTGTAAGAACTAACAGTTAAGTCAGCCCGAAACAAGAAAAAACGGAACGGAAATGCTTAGAACAAAGTTCGGGTGATATGTATGTTAACCTTTTTATAATATATTTGGAATAGATTAGATTTTATGCATATCACTATATAGAAATTATCCATATCCTATTCACAGCTATTGGCTTTGAATAGGGTATATTCCAGAACCAATATATTTAATGAGTCATTTATATTACCAAAAAATATTAGACCCTTATTATTTATTTATTTCACGTGACGTCACTCTTTCTTGTACTTTTTAGTAGCAAGTCAGTGATGTCAACCCGTGATGTCAACAGTCCTGAACGTTAAAGTTTGTGACATTTGTCAAATTTTATTTATTTGAAAAGGCAAAAAACTTGACAATATTATTTGGTAATTTTATTGATGGAACTAATACTTAGAATATTCATTTCCCAAATCAGACACCTTTACTACTTAAAAGTGACCTGTTTATTTTTAATGAATCATTGTGATTGTCAAAGGATGGTACCTATCTTTAGGATAGATAAAGTAAAAAGTTACAATAGGTATTTCGATGGACCCTTTTTAATTAATTAGCGAAACATAATATGAAATTGTTTATACCGCAGTGCTATTCTGTAACAGCCTCCCCTTGGTAATTTAGATAAGGTGCGCACAAGGTACGCATCAATCCAAACTGGAATTTTAAACCCAGTATTAAATTGTTTTGATAGGTGAGAATGAAGATGCTCACTACACTTCTTTCACGGTGGGGACTACAGAATAAAACTACGTCTAGTAAAATTCGATCTATAAATATTTTTGCAACAGCACATTGTCAGGCCATTTACATTGCCAATAATGGCTTATCGTACCAGATCACTTTATACGATGAATTCATCAGACATTTATTTGTAAAATCATGAAAATTCGCAATTTAAGTAGTTATTTCTAAATGTTCTTAATTGCAGCCCCTTTGGCTATAGTTTTCCATCAATTAAAAATCCTGCCCTAAACTTTACTAGATTGTACACTTATTCCTGATATTTTTTATACTTACCGTTTAATTATGTTCGAATATTTAAAAAGTGTTTTGTCGACTTTTCTATTTATCTGCCAACTACGCAGTTTATGAATAACTAAATACTTGTATTAAATTTATCGGTCCACATAAAAGTTAAGCTGTGTTAACAATAGAATACTTTAAATAAACCAAGTATTTAATAAATGTGTTATAATGTGCTTATACATATACCCTAGTCCCTACACACCTACTGATTGTTCAAAAATATACCTATTGTAAATGTTTTCAATAAAAAAACAATATGCTCTCAATGGTATTTTTGACGTTTATTCTCTTAGTTTGGATTATTTTATTCAAGTATTGTTTTTATTTTATTTTTATTGAATGAAGTTGGTTCACCTATACAACGTGTAACAGAATAAACGCAATTCCTGAAAATAGTTGGTTCAGAATCGGCTTCTGAACCGATTTCCGTTATGAAAAATAGGTGTTAAATTTTGACGGAAAAATCTTACATTTAACTTAAAATGGAAACATAGTATCATGACAAATTAATACAATCCTTAATTCAAGGAATTTGAAACCTTAACTCAGAGCAATAGAGCTTACTCAAACGCATGACATAATTTGTAGTTCGCTCATAGCTCATAATACACATCACACACACGTAAACAATATCAATGCACTTAACATTAAAGATAGTGTGCGTCAAATCAAATAGGTAATTTAAAGGAATTCTGACCTTGTCTACAATGAGTAAGGATCATTTGAATGCACGATCAAACTTAGTTCTGTAATCAGACTTTCCCTACATACATAAACAATTTTAGGCAATTTTACGAAAAAATTTTATTTAATTTGAAGAAGTTTAGACCTTATCTCAAAAAAATAAAGCATTTATTGGCTACCTCTTTGATGTTAATGCGACATGCTGTCACACGGCCGCCCGGCCAACATTAGTACCTAACGTCAAAAGTTAGTAATTCGCCAGCAGCGATCTAGTGAAGTTCTTTTATTTACTTACGTGAAATTTTTGTTTCCACGCGCGATGGCTTTCCGGTATACCAACATCCAATACACGGAGATGGTGAGGACCCTGGTTCGCTGTCTTGATAATGTCGCGTTAGCTTGTCGGGAGATCAATAACTGTTTTGGCTGCAGTGTAAGTGCTATTGGATGACGTCCCTGCTGGTCTTTTACGTGACTTGTTTTACCAGCAAGATGGTGCTCCTACACATTTCACGTGGACCGTTCGACGGCATCTGGATGCGAAGTATGGCAGTCGCTGGATAGGTCGCGGAGGACCTTCTGCCGTGGCCTCCCAGATCACCTGACTTAACACCTTTAGACTTTTATTTGTGGGGTCGCATAAAATCGCTACGTACAGTCACGGACTATAAATGATGAGCCACTTGCCACCATTCGTATTTTAGCCGTGTAATGCAAATCGGGTTTAATCGGTTATATTCGTACACAGAACAGAGTGACAGGGGCGGATCCAGCCCTCAAAAAAGGTTGTGGGCACAACCACCCGAAAACCGGCCAAGTGCGAGTTGGAGTACAAACTCGCTCGACTCGACTTTTGAATTTGTTAGGTATTTCCTTTTTTACGCGCATCAGGACTTTGGCCTTAGGAATGGAAGTAATCATTTTCGTTAAACATGCTCTAGATGATCTACAAATAACCAATATCATATCAGCCTATACACTTCAAACAGGATGCACAGAAATAGAAAAGGCACAATTCTGGGAAGACATGTACGACCTCATCCAGAGCATTCCAGCAAATGAATACAAGATTATTTATAGGGGGGGAGACCTGAATGGACACGTGGGCATACCAGGGATATCACAGGAGATAATGTACATGGTGGGTTTGGGATGGGCGAGTTAAACAAACAACGAGAAGAAATACCTACTAGAATTTGCGGAAAGACGCACTTACACTAATAAACACGAATTTCAAAAGAAACCAGAACACTTAATCACTTATTAATGTGCGGGTAGAGCGTCACAATCAAGTCGTAATATAAGATACACTTTATCATGTCTGACAAGACCGTCAAACGAAAGTTTAAAGACTGTAAAGTAATACCTGGTGATGAACTTACATCACACCTTCGCATACTCGTGTCTGTGTACGAGCTGCCAAAACCTCCAAAAATTATGGTAGATAGAACACCAAAAACTAAGTGGAGATAGCTGGATGGTCCAGGGGAGACACTAATGAGCGTGATAAAAGATTATCTGGAGACCGATTTGGAAGTAAGTTATGACAACACAAATGATATCTGGTCTAAGTTTGAAACCTGGTACAAGACAAAAGCGGCAGGGATCTTATGAGTCTCCAAATGTCAGAATCAAAGAGACCCCTGTGAATAAAAAGATATTTTTAAGAACAGCAGCAGAGTTCTAAATTAGAGGAAGATAAGGATCGATATAAAGTGGCTAAGCAGGATGCAAAAGATGTATAGCACAAGAGGTCACCAAAAGCAATCAAACGATCTACGAAAGTGAAGAGTGCTAAAAATGCTAAAAAGGAAGAATTTCCAAACGAAGATTCACCGCCATGTGCACCCACACATGGTCCAATACCAACTATAAATGAGAACGAGATGAGTAAAATAAAAAGCCATACCAACTATAAATGAGGACGAGATGAGTAAAATGAAAAGCCGCAAAGCCATAGGTCCAGACGGGAAAGACTAGACCCAGTAACTGAAGCTTGGTTAGCAAAGTTATGAAATATCGTCATAATTACAAATCGTATTCTAGAATCTTGGCACCCGAGCTATCTACTGCCGTTCTACAAAAACAAGGGCGATGCTGCGCAGTGCGAAAACTATAAAAGTATAAAATAGACCGCTTACACACTCAAAATATGAGAACAAATCATAAACAACCGTCTCAACAAGATCTGTGTAATATCCCCAAACCAGTTTGACTTCACAGCATCCAAGTCAACCACGGATGCTATACAGGTAGTTAGAATCAAGACGGAAAATATAGAATTAACCACAAGGACCTACATCTGCAGGAACGACGAACATATGGAAGCAAACCCTGGAAAAGTACAGCCTGAGACTTATCAGAAGTAAAACTGAGTATCTAAAATATCCTTTCAGCGCAAACACTACTCCAGAGACTATTCACATTTGGTACGACACCCATACCCACAGTAAACCAATTTAAATGTCTAGGCTCCTATGTTAACAAGAGATGCAAACGAAGACGCTGACGTCACTCACAGAGTCAGCGCCGCATAGCTGAGGTGGCTCACTAACCTTTGTTTTGTGATCCCCGTATCCCAATAAAAACCAAGGGGAAAGTATTCATGACGGCAGTGCGCCCGGCGTTACTCTACGGTACCGAATGCTAGACAGTCAAAAAGACGCATAAATAAAAAGTACATACCAACGAAATGAAGATGCTTAGGTGGGCGGGAGGTGTAACTAGTCACGTTAAAATACGAAATGAGTGTATAATACGAGACAGTTTCAAAGTCGCACCATCGCTGACAATATAACGGAGAATTGACTACGCTGGTATGGTCATTTCAAAAGACGCCAGAGGACGACGTTGGAAATATTGCCCTAAAACTCCCGGAACAAAAACGTGGCAGGGGGAGGCCGCCCACCGTTGACCTGGTGGTCACAGATAAACAGAGACCTCGAGAAATCCCAATTGCCTGAAACGACAACCTAAGACAGACTGTTCTGGCGCAGGAAAGTGAGGAGACCCAACCCCAAATGATCTGGAAATAGGGACGAAAATAGGTATTGTTTTTCCTTCGTTTCTAGTAGCCAGTAAGACAATATAGGCACACTAGACTAGTAAATAGATACCTATCTTGATGCTGTCTCAGGAGTCGTAAGTAACGATGACCAGCTAGTGAGAAGCACCAGGAGAGACTTAATTCGCTAATAGACTCGTACTTGGCGTTGTAGTAAACTACGGAACTTTACACTGCGCGTGAGCCGATACGTGCATGGCCGGTTTTTTTAAGGCTTATGGTGAACGCAGACCTAGCCGCACCGCACGCGTCGCAGTCTTTGCATTCGAATTCTTTATATGAAGTTCTATGCAACCTCGCACACCTACCCGCGCCGCAGTCGCCGCAGTCCCTGAAACGACCGAACTCCCCTAGCCGCAGCTGATGACGTCACCCGCACGCAGCGCGGATGACGTCATTCGCATCCACGGCGCGCAGTGTTGCCAGAGTTATAAAGTAGACAGAGAATCTCTGTCAACGATTTATAATAAAATACTTATTCTCGTATAAATAATTACTTGCTTATTCCCTATTATAGCACCTACAGATAAAATTCCACAAAAGAGCAAAATACCAATACCAAATACAGATTTTATACAGATTTTTTAAATCTTCGGTACAGATAATGCTTTCAAAAATCTGGCAACACTGACGGGAACGACTGCAGCGACTGCGGCGCGGATAGATGTGCGAGGCCATTAACAAAAAGCGATGACTGCGGGGACTGTAGAGACTGCGGTGCGGCTAGGTCTGCGTTCACCTTTATCAGCCTTTCGATCTCAATAGACCGTGAAAGTGTGACGTCACAAGTCTATTAGGGTTGTGGGCATGCCCATCATGCCCACAACGGTGGATCCGCGCTTGCAGAGTGACTACCTAAAGTCGACGAATTGCAGGTGTAGAAACCGTAACCTAGCGACAATTGTTTTAGCGTAGCCATAGTAACGTTGGTGTACGGAGAAATTATAGTTGGAATAATTTAGACATCGGAAAAACTCGAAACCACGATTTTATCCGAACGCGTAGCGTCCAAGATGACGTTCACGATAATTATGATTATGTATTAAACATAGATAACACCTAACTGCCGCCATCTTGCAAGAAGTTTTATTTGCTATTTCTGCTAAAGAGTTTTTAGCTATTATAAATGTCATAAAATGTGCTAAGCAAAAAAAACACTATATTATTTGAATAATTATTTTATTTTGTATAATAAGAATCAAACCTGTTGGATTGTCTTAATATCTTGTAAATGCTCCCTGGCTGTCTATTACAGCTTGCAGTCGTGATTGCATGGAGCTAACCAGACGAGTGAAAACATCAGTCCCTCGCATGTTCTCCCATACTTCTTGACAATGTTGAGCCAGATCTTCCTTTCTTCGTTCATTACGGTGATCCCATCGCTGCACCATTAAACCCCACAGATTTTCTATGGGATTCAGGTCCGGGGATTTAGCTGGCCATGGAATCACCGTTATGTCTGGATGTGCTTCAAACCAGGTCCTGACAGTCCTTGCTCGATGTATGGCAGAATTATCGTGAACAAAATTAATATTTTCTATTTCGAGCACGAAATAGAAAATATTAATATTAGCATATATATTATTATTAGCAGTGGATACACAATCTTTACAGACGGAAGCACAAAATCTTCCAAAATCCTTATATAGTTCACGGCATTTGCACGAGGTGGTAGTTGAACAAGCTCGCCTACACCTTCGGAGCTCATCCAACCCCACATATTAACAGTTATCCTTCCTGACTCCCTATTTGGTATGACGTTATCTGTATCATACCGTGAACTGTTATATCGCCATAGTTGTAAGCGGCCATGATCGCTTGATTGGAATGACTTCTCATCACAAAAAATAGTTGATGACCAATCGAAATTTAAAAATCGGTGTGCAAAATTTACACGTGCGGTTTTATGAGCGTCTGTCATATCGACTTTGTAGGCAGGAATCCTATGATGCAAATTCTTTGAGTGAAGATGCCTTCGGATGATTCTGGGATTCACATCAAAACGTTCCGCGTAACGCTGCGTTGGTATAAATCCATCAACTTCATATTCGCGGAGCATTTCAGTTCTCTGAGCTTCGCTTAATGCAGAAGGGCGATGGTTGTTTCGGCGACGATCATTTATATGTCCTTCTTCGGCGTATCGTCTTACCCACAAAGAAACGGTGTTTCGCTAAAAAAATAACAACTTTCAAGTTAATGGACTTAGATAATTACCTTTTTAAAAAAATTCAAAAACAAATAGAATGAGTGAATAAGCTCACCGTCAAGTGCAGATCTCTCGAAATTGCACGAATGCTCAGACCCTGCTGATGCATTGTTATGATTCTATAGCGAATTTGTTCAGAAATTGCAGCTGGCATTTTCGCGTTAATAACTACGGCTACGATTCACCAAAATTCGAAATTTTCGTCTCCAAATCTTTTCTGACATCGACATTTCAACTGTCACTCTGTCTTCGGATAGGATTTCAGAAATAAAGAGTATTTAATGAGGACTATTTCAAAGGAGGTCAGTATCAAATAGATGGGATACACGTAAGCACCGTTGTATGGATTTATCATTGACATCTTATAAAGTCATTTTTCAACCTCTATGGATAAGACTATTTCCGACAAATTTCCGATTATTAGTAATTTGTCATTTTGTTTCCGAGCATTCGGTTTGAGTTCGTGTTTAATCGTGTAATCTCGTGAATGTATAAAACTGCAAAATTGGAAATCTTGAAAGTGGCTTATGAATTATAGTCCGTGACTGTACCTATGTCATTCAATCAACAAGTGACGAGAAACTCAAAATATAATAGAACAAGCATTTGTGACAGTGAAAAGTGACACTGAAGTGCTTACAAAATTGAAATACAATTTAAGAAAGCGTGCAAATAAGTGCATAGACCAGTGCTGTGGTAATTTTGAAACTTTGTTGGAAGTGGATCGCAGAAATAGTGTAAACTAATAACCTAAGTGTAAAGTGTAAATAGTCCAGTTCTGTAAGTACTTAAGTCTATTCTGATTCAAATTTTTTAAACACGCCGTCGTTGAAGATTTTTGTAGTACAAACAATAAACTGTACCTACCTAAATACAACTTATCAAAGGCATCGCGGGGATGAAATAGCGAAAGATAGCTAAGCCTATGAAAGTGTAATAGAAAGATTGAATTTTAGATGGTGATATCGCTTATCAATATCATATCAAGCTAAAGTAATGTCCAGTCATTCGTCCAGAAGCTCTGCAAGTCTTACCGCACTGTCTCTCTCAATTCGGCACTGCTACTCTCCGGAATACTGTCCAACGAGGATTCGTCCAGAAGCTCTGCAAGTCTTACCGCACTGTCTCTCTCAACTCGGCACCGCTACTTCCTCTAGACCTCCGCATACAAGAGGCAGCCGCCATGTATGAGGCAAGGAGAGGGTCATCCCGGTTTGTGCCAGACGATAGAGAGATCGAGAGTTTGGTAAGGTTTGCGGAAGCCCCTCACCCAGCCAGACAAATGAGCCTGGAGTTCAACTGGCTGGAAGACCAACAGCTTGTGGACAGCAATAATGTGCAGGCAGTGCGTATCTTCACTGACGGCAGCAAGATTGAGGGGAAGGTCGGAGCCGCATTATCCGTATGGGATAATGTAGGCGAAGTCCGGAACCTCAAAGGCTGAACTCTTGGCCATTTGTAAGGCAACGGACGAAATCCTCAAGCGCAATGAGACGAGCTATGGCTTGTACAGCGACTCAATGTCAGCATTGCAGTCGCTCGCAAGCCACGGCTCGCTCCATCCCCTTGCAGTCCGCGCACGGGACAATTTGGCTCGGGCCTTGGAACAAAATAAAGCTGTGTCCTTATTCTGGATCAAGGCCCATGCGGGCCTGCCGGGGAATGAGCGCGCGGAAAAGCTGGCGAAGGAGGCGGCACTGTCGTTACGGAGGAAGCCGGACTATGACCGATGTCCGGTTTCATACACCAAGCGTCAAATCCGTCAGGATTCGCTTGATGAATGGAACCGGAGATATGTGTCTGGCGAGACGGCCTCGGTGACGAAACTGTTCCTTCCGGATGCCATAGCTGCCTTCCGTATTATACAACGGGTGAAGCCAGTGGGAGACGTGCTTACGCAAGTCTTGACAGGGCACGGTGGGTTCTTGAACCGCTTCAAGTGTAAAGAGAGCCCATCGTGCATCTGCGACCCCGGTGTTGCGAATACGGTCCCGCATATCCTGCTGGACTGTCCAGCAAACGCGAAAGAGCGGTTCGACCTGGAGCAGGAGATTGGCACGACTTTGCGCAGAGAAAATATAGCAGAATTATTCTCAGGTAAAAGTAGAAACAAATTGATAAACCACTGTGAAAGTATAGCGCAAAAGTGTATTATGAGAAATAAAACGTAGCAATGAAATTATGCTTTATTGTATATTGTATATATATTTATATAAGCATAAAATATTAAGAAATTGTGTATATAGCAGTAGAAATTAGATCTAATGTAATAATGTAATATATAGCATAGTATAATAGTAGCAAGTAACGTAGATAAAATGTATAAATTAAATAAACAAGAAGTAATATAAAATGTTAAGTTAAGAATCCCAAACTAGTATAAGAAACTATGTAAGAAAAATAAATGAAGGCTTAAACTTATTGTCCCCGAAATAAGAAAAATATAATGAGAGAAAAATTAAGTATAGTGCAAATACAGACAATAAAAAAGTGGGAGTCCCACCCACAGAAATGAATGATGATGAATGAAAGAAAGAAATAGTATGCGGAATGGAAGTACGAGAGGCATGAAATGCGAGAACTAGTATGGATGAGTCGGTTAGATAATAGGGGCCAATTACGTTGGCGAAGATAGTGAAAGAAAAAAAAGTCTAGTCATTGAATTATTGTTCGCACGATCATAGGTACCTACAATACCTAATGCAGTAATGCCTACAGGTAGATAAGTAGAGCTGGCGAATGTTAATTTTACTTTCTAAAAACTATCAATAATAACTTAATAACACAGTAAACTCAATTATCAAAAGTTATTCTTATCAGTCTGTGATATTTTAGGTAGGTACTTACGTTAAATTCGTTCATTGAACCAACGCACAGCTATGGCACAGTATTTAAATATGGACAGTACGGAAACTACCTACAAACGGTCGAAACGGCACACTCACACAAACATGCGCACTGACGAGACTCTTAAGCGCGGGTCGCGGTGCTCTCAGTCAAGACGAGTGGTCACGTTTAAATTTATTTATCTCCGAAAATGCCACGAGCGTATTGCGTTGTGTATGGCTATTGAACTTGGCTTCAACATAACCGGAGCTATCGTATTTCAAACTTCCTGCTGATTTTAAAAGGTAAAAATGATTTATTTATTGTCATTAATCGTTATCGAATTATAAGACGAGGCATGGATGCAGATTGTTCGAGATAACTACTACATTTTTATCGTCAGATTAAGATCCATTATTTAAACATTATGTTTCACTGGTATCTAAATCAAAAATATGCGTCGACCGCATATTTCATATTATATTTACTTACGTACTTCAATCTTTAATTGTTTCGTTCTCAGAAGAGTCACGGACGCGGCATGGATGCAGCTTGTTCGAGATTACTACATTTTTATCGTCAGATTAAGATCCATTATTTAAACATTATTTATGAATAAATATGATGATTGGCGATTCACTTGAGTAAGAAATAGGTATACGTGTTTTATTCCTTCCATTTTGTTAGAACCTAGAATAGTGACTTCCCATCCTACTTATAATAGTCGACACTAAACAAGTTTATTCGTATTTATTGCTTCTGCAAAGTAAAAAAACCGGTCAAGTGCGTGTCGGGCCACGCGCAGTGTAGGGTTCCGTAGTTTTTATAACAGCCAAGTGCATGTCGTATTCGCTGACTGATCGTTTCGTACCATGCTCTAACTAAAAGCCAAACATGACTACCTAACTAATTTGACTTCCTATACAAATCCTCACCTGATCCGACAATTTTGCACGAAAAGTTTTATTTTTTTTTTAGAGATTTGTATAAAACTTGTCATAGCCGGTGTTTTGAATTTAAATACGGACACAGAGCTACACTACTCAATCGTCACAAGAAGCTAGCACGATACAACTGCCGCTTAGCGCTATCTATCGACATTTCTATAGAGTTGTTCGAAATTTTCGAGTCAAATACAATTGGTCGACTATTACTCGTAAACTTGTAAAGCCCACTTATGTGTGATAGTTTTCCTTTAAATTTCGTTATATATAGGTACTACTGCCGTGACATTTGAATTTCTAACTACAACCGTTTAGTTGATAGAGGGGGCGACACTTGACTCTAACGAAAATTGGTACTTTAAAGCTTGATAAGTCACGAACGGTTTACTTAATCAAAAAACGGTCTTACCAAACCCCTAATATTTTGAAAGACCTATCCAACGATATCCCACACTATGGGAAGAACGAAAAAAAAAATATCATCCCACTTTACATGTATGGGAGGTACCCTAAATAATTGTTTTTTTTTCTAAATTTTATTTTACCGTTTTTTCGGCGTTATTAACGTGTATACTCATGCCAAAGTACAACTTTCTAGTACCAATAGTTTTTGAGCTAAACCGCGGACAGACGGACAGACAGACGGACATGGCGAAACTATAAGGGTTCCTTGTTGACTACGGAACCCTAAAAAGAGTAAATAAATGAATACAGCAAATCCACATTCAGAACATTTATTTAACGAATTTGTCTAAATAAAAAAAAAATTGTACATATAAAATATAACAAAATATTACTGTATAATGATGAACACTTAATATTTAATCACAATATTATTAGTTTAAGATGTTGCTTGTGTGTCATTTATTAAAAATTAGAGTTCCATAAACCATGGCCTTGGCAGTAGCAGGCCTGCAATGTCTCCAGTTAGTGATGTATTGTGTATCGAGATCAATAAATATCATAAAGAAACAATTACAGTATTGAGACCCTCGTCGTTTAGGCCATGGTATATATTGAATTTATTACATGTAGCTGTAGCATTGAGCATACTTATACTTAAAATTAGTGTTAGTAGTCACTTTGTGTTAGTTTTTTGTTAAGAATTTTAATAATCGATCAAACACAAAGGAAATCTATCTATGTAAATCGTTTATAAATCTTAATAAAATCTCATTTATAACACTACTCCAAAAATTCAATATGCGGTCTGCATATTACAATTCAGGTCAAATAATTTAAAAGTTGGTCGAAATAGCAAGTAGTATAGTTTTATACAGGCATTTGATAGGTATCTACGCATTATTTAATATTAAGACTAACTTAAATAATATTTACAAAACAATAAATGAAAACATAAAGCAATACGGAATAGGTACTTATCAGTTGTGTGTTAGTACTCCACCATTAAACACCACCGTTATTCCAAAATATTAAAAAAAGAAATTAAAGAGTGCAGGTATCCCGAATTAAGAAACTAAATAATTCAAAAGGAACAATAAGAACATACACTAATATTCCTTAATTTAACGCGTTTACAAAAGCATATAAGAAGAATTATTTTGGCATCAAATTCTAATCATTCGAAATACAACAATAAATACATTTAATGTCTAAATACATAAAGTATTCGTTACACTCTTTGTTCGTATTTGTATGATATTTGTGTAAATAATTATGAACAAAAAGTACACACGATTAAGGACTGCAATTTTCATGTGCTTCGCTAGATTTAGTCTGCTTTCAGATTATAGGTCGTGCGATAGACTAGACTTTACGGGGTTGATTAGGAAATCTATATGGTGACTGTTATGCTAAGTTAGACTTGGACGTCGCGCAGTTCTAATGTTCAGAGCAATTCATAGAATATAGGAGCTAGATGAGAAATGCAGTCCCGAATATTCCACACGAGTCCAACACATTTACATCTTTGGTACAATACCTAGTAAGGGTTGGTGATCAACTAGCAAATGGGATTAATAACTAACCTTATTACTATCGTTTGTCGTTTGAACACTCGAGTCAATGGTAACCACTTGAAAGGGGAAATTTACAGGTAACATTTACACTGAGGAACACCAATTTAGCGTCGGATTTGGTTACCTAAAAAGTTTTTCGAGCCACTACGTGGAGTCAACGGTCAACGCACGGCGACTCCGTTGATTGTGACGACGGCGCTCGGGCCTGTGGGCTCGGGTTCGTACGCGTCGGAGTCGCTGCGGCGGCCGTACGCGACGTTGTCGGCGATCCGCTCACTGTACGGCGAATCATACACGTTGTCCGAAACGTGGTCATAGATATGTCGTCCGTTCGTGTCGTGGAGCGTCGCGTAGCTCATAACCGCGGCGTTTTGGTCTTCCTTGCGTTCGGCGCCTTCGATGTTCTCCGTGTTCTTCACTGGCGTGGCTTTTCGGCTAAGGAATGAGAATGGCATGTTAGTAAGAACAAGAGCTTTTTAAGATTGCAGAATACAGAATGTTCTACTCTATTCTGCACTGCTCATGTAACGACGAATAATATTTCGTATGCTCTAATATATGTAAGTATTATTTAATTTTATAACATAAACACATCCGTTGTCATTAACTTTAAGATTCTGTTGAAAATCAGCGTCAGGCACTAGCTGTGTCTGGCATATTACAGAACCGGGCCTTTTTGGCGCAGCGCATAGGCACACGACACTATGTTTTATTTCTGTGTTAAGGAGAAAGATTTTGTGTTGTTTTTTCTCGAACTTATTGAGTGTTACGTGGAAATCAAATTATTTTTCTAGTTAATAAGCTTCTAAAATACTCACAGCCTCAAGTAAATGACTCCAAGCAGCATCAGCAGGAATAGGACGACGCCACAGCCGACGCCGACGCTAAGTGGTAGCGTGCCGTTCTCAGCGGCCTCGTTAGTGATAATCTCGCAGCTTGGCTCCTCACCGGACCACTTGCCGTCGTCCATGCACTTGCGGAGGAATGGCCCGACACGCTGGAACTGCGGCAAGCAGTGGTACTCTATCGAGCTGCCGAACAGAGTAGAACTGTTCGCGATGATGATACGACCATTCTCGATCGTGCTCGGAGATTTGCAGTCGATTGCTGAGGGAAAAAAGGGTTATGTAGTGATAAGTCATTAAAAGTACCTATATTCATTAACAAGATCTATTTCTTTCAAGGACTGCTATAAATGCACAAAATATCATAATACAAGATCTCGTTGGTTATACCACACTGCGCTTCAGAACGCAGATAATTGATGTATCTGTCCAACTTAAATAGGATTAGGCAGGATATGTCCGCCGCATGCTGCTCTGAATTTGCAAGCCATAGAATTGGCGCCCTGAGACGCAACAGGGGACCGCGACAGACTTCGATTGAGATGCGGGACAACCTGGATGGCTTTGGATGGCTTCTTTACGAATTCAGTACCGTAACCACTGGAAGAACTGGAGGGAGGACTTTGTAAAGCAGTGGGACACTACAGACTAATACATTATAATATTTATTTCAAAATACTCACGTATGCAGACAGGTGGTGCTCCACTCCACACTCCCTTTGGTTTGCAGGTCCTGGTCTGATTTCCTTGCAGACTGTACCCTCGCTCGCAGCGGTAGTGAGCTTCACCTCCGATGCTAAGCGTCGAAGTGACTACTATAAGACCTACACTGCCCTTGATCTGGATCGAAGGGTCTGTACACGTTATTTCTGTAACAAAAACAGCAAAAACTTTTTAGAGACCTAGCTTTTACAAGGCCATGCGTGGAAGCTTTATGGAAGCTTTCGTCACGTAATAATACTGAATTTCTAAGCATAGAAATAGAAATAGTCCCATATACCTGTCATCCATAGAAGCTAGGTACAAAGTTATTTCAGAGTAGGAATTTCTCCTGTAACGTGGATGCGCCGCGCGATACTGCCTTTTTTAAGCCCAAAAATTTTACATGGATCAACTGCCTGTCTGAGCTCCACTACCCAGTAACTGGTTAGCACAATACTGCTTGGTAAGACTGTCAGATTTTCTGGCTTCTGACTATCCGTAATTACTCTCAAAGATGAGAACAGACGAGAACAGAAGAACTTTACTTACTTTTGGAGACACAGGAATTTCGATATGTCAAGATAGTCACCCATCCACGGGCCGACGTCAACTAGGGTTGCTTGACCTTGCATTTCGGCTAGTGTAGCTGTTGGGTATTATTTAGCCACTACTCCCATCGTGTCGTCAAATAAACATTAAGGTTATAGAAACCATATCATTGTTGTTTGGAAGGATGCTATTTACAAACGGTTTCTACTTTTTTTTTACTATTTGAATTGACATGTTTACCTTTACACGCTGGCGCCTCGGAGCTCCAGGTGCCGTTATCTTGGCACAGTCTTCTGGACACGCCGTCAAGCTGCCAGTGCTCATGGCACTCGTACAGCACAGCCGCGCCGTAGTACGTCGCGTTAGTCGCCAGCGTTACCACACCATTCTGGATCGGGCCTGGGTTACCGCAGTCCACGTCTAAAAAGAAAGATAAAAAGAAGATTAGGGGATTTATTCGGTTCATACTATTAGATTTCAGACTTAGGTTCCATAGTGGACTGGAGCAACTTGCAGGCTCGTAGATATGCTCAATGCCTAGTGAAAATTACACTTTTCAAGCTTATTGCCAGAGTCTTTACATGCCATCTATTGATCAGCTACACCAAAAGACCTCACAGACACTTAAAGTGAATACGGTGCTCTTGAATAATGTCCTGACCGCCATGTGCGATAAGACCACCCATTGTACACTAGTTTTACTTTTTATTTAATAAAATATATAATAAATAAATGTCCCATTTGGTGGAGTGTCCAAAATGCCCAATTTATATATGTACTTTTAAAGATCTGAAAAACGCCACTGAGGGCGCCATTGTCGGAGCTACCTATTTGGTCGTACAAAATATTTAAACCATCAACTTAAAGAAGAAGAGAAGATATCAGACTTGGAACTCGACTCACATTGACACCTTGGTGTGACTCCACTCCACTGGCCATTATCCTCGCAGGTGGAGATGCTCTCCCCAACGACCTTGTAGCCTCGTTCGCAACGGTACTTCACCAGGGCTCCGATGCGGTAGCTGTTACCAACGCTGGTGGTGACAGCAGTTCTGATGAGCGTGCGTCCATGGTTGCGGTCGTTGCCAGTCACTGATACTATGCTGTTTTCCGGTACTACTGGGTCAGAGCAGCGGATTTCTGGAAACAAATTTTGGTGTAAGTTTTTGCACATTTCTCACTTAAACTATTATTTTTAAGCAGACTACCTGTAGAAAGTTACTGCCTATACTAATTGTAAAAGCAAGTTGACATTATGTTATGTCTTGTGTCAGGCTGCCATTACTTATAGAAAACGACATAATGTTTAGCTATTTCAATGTTCTTCAGCATTAAATAAATACTGATGTCCATAAAGTTGCTATTAGAATTAGTGAAGTCTTTTATGATTAACTTATAGTCCTACACTATAATGTGTCTGTTGTCTACTATCCAAACCTTATGATGCAGTTCTGCTGAAAAATGTTCAAAAAGTATGTGGTCTTTTGCTATTATATTTCTTCTTTTCTTTTATTTACATTTCATGTGTACATAAATAAAAAATATCCATTATTGCCATTCTTTTGATTAGGTACAGTCCTAAATACTTATATGGATATACTACCTATTTTTATGTCTCATGTTTGCCCAATATAAAAAGTAGCCTATGTTGCATGTTTGTGAAAAACATAGATACAAATAAATCTTACTAATATTATAAATACGAAAGTTTGCGAGAATGGATGTATACATGTTTGTTACTCGTTCACGCAAAAGCTACTGAACGGATCGGAATGAAATTTGGTAAGTAGATAGTTGACTTCCTGGAATAACACATAGGATATTTTTCATCCCGGAATTCTCACGCGAACGAAGTCGCGGGCAGAAGCTAGTTTATAATATTTTATTTATTAGCAGACAGAAATTTTTAAGTACAAACAAAATCTTGCCTGTGAAAGTAAATCTTATTTTTATCCAAGATGATAATGTTAAGTGGCCTCTTTATATATGTAACAGTCACTAACAACATGGTGAGCAATAAAAAAAGTAAGATTGTGTCACTCGTGCTTGTGTATTACATTCTCTTTGTCGTGCTTTACCTTCACATCTGGGTGAAGAATCGCTCCATTGGAAGTCTTCAGTGCATACCCTCCTGACCGGCCCGACGAGCCTGAAGTTGGTGGTGCAAGAGTATTGGATGACGCTGCCCAGATGAGTGGTGCCATTTAACAGCTCAGCTGAACCGTATGTAAGTGATGGAAGCTTGCCACAGTCCACATCTGTAAAGTTGAAAGAATATAGAGAATATAGAAATTACTGTCTCCCTAAATTATTTGGGAGATCTTTTGTTAGATAGGTAGATAGATATACTCTTTATTATGCAACATAACATAAACTTTTTAACAAAAAATTATACCGACTTCCAAAATTAAAGTTATTTTTCACTTTGCAGTGTTTTTTGGAAGGCGGTTTATTTTTTTCTTAAAAAGTTTTTATTTCTCTCTTTTTAGTATGTCGGTTTGTAATTTACCTAGTTACAAAAGCCTAAATGTCAACTAGTTATAACCTTTTATATTATATTATATTACATACTTTAGTTACTTTTAACCGATTCCAAAAAAAGGAGGTTCTTAATTCGTCTTGAACTTTTTTTTTTATATATGTTACCTCATAACTCGGAGACGGCTGGACCGATATAAAAAATTCTTTTTGCGTTTGAATGGGTATACTTTCTAGTTGGTCCCATTGTTACGAAATCAGGATCTGATGATGGGATCCTGGAGAAATCGAGGGAAATCTTCAAATATTATAGGCACACCTATAGCGTTTTGGATATTTCTTATAGTATCTTGAGCAGTTGCTTCCGAAAAGTACCATTTGGGGAAGTTGAACTGATAATGAAGACCACAGATGGCCACTGAAACTCCTCAATAATAAGTATTTCGTGGATTGCGATTCGATTACTTGAGTACGGATGTTAAACACTTTATGATGTAGAGCTGATGGTCAAGTACCAGGAGAACTCCTCAAAAATTAACGGTTATGCATCGGGAAAAGCAATATTTTGTAAAAGGTGATAAGTTGTTGACATTATGGCTTTTGTAACTAGATAAATTACAAACCGACCCAATAAAAAGCGTGAAAAAATTTTTTTTTGCAAAAAATAGAACCGACTTCTATATCAAAACACTACAAAGCCAAAAATAACTTTAATTTCGGAAGGCGGTATGTAAAAAAAAAGAAAATCCAAAACCAATAACACCGACTTCCGAAAATAAAGTTATTTTTGCTTTGTAGTGTTTTGAAATAGAAGTCGGTTCTATTTTTTGCATTAAATTTTTTTGGTGTGTGTTATTTACTTGAAGTAAGTAGGTACACTGACTTTCCCCTCCCCTCTTTGTTTAAGTTCTTAAAGTCCATCCAAAGGTTGTCTGGAAGATATCGCTATCAGCGATAAAACCGCCCTTGTGACCATATTGAGCAATATTGTAAATCAAGTGAGTGTTTAAATTATTGGTGAATAATAAAGAGTATTCTATCTATCTTTCTAAAATGACAAAGCAAAATTCACGAAGCCGGTAACCTCAAACATGTCACCGATTCCAAAATTGGTAATAAAAATAAAGCACTATTTTTCATTTGATTTTTTCAATCAACACAAAATAACCTCAGAATTGGAAATAGTCATCATAGTAGGTATTATTTTATATTAAAGTTAAAAATACCAAAATTTAAATTATTACGGCTTATGCTGTAGGGTAATAGTGTTGCCACAGCAGAAAAATCATTATTGGATTCTTGTTTTTTTTTTGCGTCAACATGTATTTTTTCTGAAGGTTTTTAAGATAATATAATACTTACATTCACATTTGGGTGACTCCCCAGACCACTCTCCGTCGGGCTGGCACATGAGGCTAGCCTCTCCGACCAGCTTGTGTCCCGTAACACAATGGAAGTCGATGGTGGAGTGAACGTTGTAGTCATAGGCTTCCATGTAGCCACCGGCAGGGACTTCAGGGTCGGCGCAGGATATCACTGAAAAGTTGAAAATTCACGATTATAATTACAATGCTTTAATTACCTATATATTTTATGCCCACACAATTTTTTTTTTGCCATGAGTGCGTTTACAAAATATTGACTCAAATGCACAAATACTCACACAAAACATCCAAACCTAGATCAAGGATTCGTAGGCCATGCAAACATTTTCCGTGCGGAAATCAGACCCACGAGACGTAAGTGCAGGAGTCAATAGCTCAACCAGTGCGCCAACCGTGTTTTCAAATTATCCGATGACAAACCTGTAGTTTCTTTGTTATTGTAGTCTAGATTCAGGATACCTATTGTATACCCACCCCTATTGTATGCGAATATGTTTTTTCTTTCCCGAGTTAAGTTACATCAAACATTTACATATTATGAAATTGTATTATTATGTGCACTTCTCTACCTAATCCTGCTAGGAAGTAACGCGTGATGTTATTGCCCTGGACTTCCCAATAATGCTATTGCCCTGAACCCCATAGTTTGAGTTTAGATTTCTGTGTCAACTCAGGACAAAGACCGTTCGTTTCGCAACATCTCTGGCGTCAAGTAAACTAATGAAGGCACAGTGTAACTAATGAATTCCTATCGTTCTCTAAGTAAATGTCACATCATATTGCACTACATACTTACTAATTCCTCCACTGCCATTATTTACTAGGTTATTGGTTATTCTGGTGAAATAGTTCACATAAATTAGGTTCCATCTAAGTACCAAACTGGAATTCTCGTGACGTAAGCAGCCTACCTACTACCGAATTTAAGACAAATTCTTTCTTCACAACTTCAAAATGAGCAGAAAGGGATAGATAAGGTTTAAATGCCTTAAATTTAGTCGTAGTTATCTGACTGATAACGTTAGGTAAATACTGAAATCATCTCTACCTACTCAGTAACTAACGGGTCTATAAGGAAGTGATATTTTCTAGTATCTTCTCATATCCTGTCACTCTATTTTTAATGGTGTTCAATAAGAATAAGAGAATAGACAAAGGAAATCGTTAGCTGTCATAACATCCATGCTTCCTGTTAATGATATAGTCGAGGATAAAGATTCAGAAGAATTTGTTTCTAAGACTTTTCAGCCTCTAATCTTAAAGTAAAGATTGGATTTTTATTCTAGAATACGGTGGAAAAGACGGAAACGGTCAGCACGGTAAATACGTACTTATCAAGAAAAGTACACGCTAGGCTTGGCATTCTAAACGACGATAAGATCTGATAAGGTTTGACATCCATGAGAAGTACCTCTAACTACCAGTACTTGCCCATTTTGTAATAGCACGATTAAATACAAAACTATTAAACTTCAAAACTTGGTGGATTTGTGACAATTTGCGGTCAGATTACGTAGATAATCCAGTAGAGAGAAAACTTCAGGAAATAATTCCGGTTTTTAATTTACGAGTACTTTAATACTTTTCACCATCCAAAAAACATTACCGAACAACCTCCTGCGTTTGATGGTCTGTCATTTTACGCGATATTGGCAACGTTCGTGGAAACTCAGAAGCATAAACATCATTTACCTTTATTTTTACATTTTCGTTGTACGAGTCTATATAAATTAAAATAAACACTTATTTGTATGCATTCTTCACTTATCGATCAGATTGTGATGAAACTAAGTCACGGTGTTCTGAGGAGGCCCGAAAGGCTCCGGTTGAATGCCGGGCAAGCTAATAGTAAGTATAAAAATATTTTCTTAGTAACTTACATTCACATGATGGTATATCATGGGACCATTTTCCGTCACGGTTGCACGTGAGGATTTCAGCCCCATCAAGCCAGTAGTCAGCCTCGCAGTTGAAACGAGCGATGGAGCCAAATGTCGTGGTGCCGTTGAGGAGGACGAAGGAACCCTTATGGACCTGGGCAGGCGTTCCGCAGTCAACGTACTTGCAAGATGGCGGGGTGCCTGACCACGAACCACCCAGGGTACAGATTACGCTCTGAAAATAATTATAAAATTTAAATTAAATACAACAAACAAAAATTTCACGCGAATTTATATGTTCGTAAACGCATTCACCATACAGCAGTATTTCCAAGTATAGGGCAATTTTTAGGGTTCCGTTGCCGATTGGCAAAAACAGAACCTGAGGTTCCATGGGTTCCTACATCCATTTTTTCTCAAAGTCAATCGTTTGGAATATAGAAATTCCAAAGTGGTACAATGTGTGTGTCTCTAACTTTCAAATTATGAGATAATCTAGGATGGTATGTAGTCTCACTTTTACTTGAAATTTTTTATCCTCCAACCCAATCCTAATTAATTTACACTTACCGGTTGGCCAAAAAGTATGAAACCATTCTGGCAAGTGTACGTAGCCAGAGATCCCGCTTTGTGACCGTCGACAGCAACAATAGCCCCAGTAACTGGCGGAGGTTCAGGACACCAGTCGAACAAGCACTTCGGGGCCTCCCCACTCCAGATTCCTTCGTCAGCACACATTCGTTCTGGTTCTCCGACCAGGGTATAGTTCTCTCGGCAGGTGTATACTGCTTTCGCTCCATGGGTGGTTCTGCCATCGATAAGAGACACTTCTCCGTCCTGGATTGGTGTAAGCCCTCCACAATTGACATCTGAAAGATCAAAACGTGTTATGAATAAAAAAAGAGTTTTTGTCAAACTCAATCAAGTTTCGTATTTTTAGTTCCAAACATCAATTCAGAAGTCGGTAACTGATACCGACTATGGTATGGATCAATTTGAGTTATTTGTTATTATTGTGCTTGTGAAGTGCTTTTTATATGCTATATAGAATTGGATTGACCGATTTCATGTGGATTTTGCCGCTTTAAATGGAACAACGTGTTAGCAGAATGTTCCTATTACATAATCAGCCTACTACGTTTCCACCGCCATGCTGGGCCCCAGGCTATGAGAATAAATGAACCATAATCCACCAAGTCGGCGCAGAGCAGGTTGGTGGAGTTGTATATGTGCGACTACTTAAGTATGATGGTAGATTGGTAAGTGCCAATATCTGAAATACGAATTTGAATATATACAACATGTATCGTAATTAACGCACACCCTCAAACACCCCAATTAGAAAATTCTCTAAATTTTTAGTTTTACTTGTTTAAACAGTTTTTTAAGACTTAAAAACTTAACTCCTTTTTAACTTCCTTTAAATGAGTTTCATTTTTCTGTAATGTGTACTGAATGACGGAATTTATTATAAATCTGCATGTAAACAGTTACTACTTTAATTTACGGCCCATAGTTAGTTTCTTTTATATACAGCGAAAGTGTAATTTGTAATTTACGTAGATTTAATTGCTTTGGGATAAAAATATGTTGTTTTATTTTATTAAAAACGATAAAGATCGATTCAGTAAACGATTCTGAACAAACTAATTTCAGGATGTGCATTTATGTTACATGTTGTATACGAGAAGACTACAAGAAAATCTCTACTATAACCTAAAAATCTGTCAGTCCTTGGTATCTAATTAGGGATTGAAACTTTTGAACCTTTCTGTCACTGTAATCGCTGAACTAGCGAATATAAAAAAAAAACCAGAAGAATAACATCCACTTACATTTACAGCTCGGAGCAGACCCTGACCAGAAGCCATCCTTCTTGCACTCTCTGGTCTTGTCTCCCAGAAGCATGTGACCTTCCGGACACCTGTACCCGATGGATGCTCCAACCTGGTAGTTGTTCCCTTCGATTGTCGTGTTCAGCAGCTTGTCTGGACTTCCACATGAAGGCGGCACTGGAGAAGATAGATTTGGATATAATGGTCTATGTGATGATATTTATAAAGCTTACATTTTTGTTAGGTTTAAACACAGTCGCTTAAGATGCCTAAGTTTGCAAAGAATGAAAATTATTTTGTTTTAAGTTTTGGATACTTTTATATAAGAAAAACAGCAAGAGGACATTTAGTTCACATCAATACAACAGTCTTAAATATTTTATTGAAGACTGTTGTGTAAGAATTATACTAAAAAGCAAGGATGATACGGAGGTTTGGTTCCGATTCCGATAACTTGGAACTTCCGATTAATATTACACCTCCGTCTCTAATATCGCTTCCGATGCAATTCAATCGGAGGCTATAATTGGAGGTAAATTACAAATTAAACAACTTTTGTTAATCTACACAAATAACACAATGAGGAAAGTTATGGTTTTATGATCACCCGAAAACAACTGGACCGTTTCCAAAAACTATTTACTACCAATTTATACATAAATTATCAGCAAGAAACATAGGCTACTTGATTTTTTCTAAAGAAACTTTTTAACGCGAGTTAAGCTATAGGTATAAACTATTTAAATCTGTCCATAACGTTCTACACATGTGAGATATGTGTGTGATTCAGCCTTCGATTCCGATGCCGACTTCGGTTTCGATTTTTAAAAACTAAATCGAGAAAATCCGATTCTATCTTGGTTCCAATAAAACCACCTCCGTAATATCACTACTAAAAAGCTCGTCTCAAATTGTTTCGCTTAGTGCTGTACGTTAGTGAAATAGGAAGGAAATAGAAATAATTCCAGGTATAGCCATAGTTTGATCAAGTCGCGTTGCACTCCAGGTTATTGTTTCACCGCTATCAGCGGTTCCTAGCGGCAATAACACGAACAGGGCTGATTGAACGGAAGCTGTACGATTTTACTACACTATGGAAATCTCTGATAACAGTTCCCCGATATTTAATACTTTGTGGACTTACAAAATGGCAACCCATACAATCAATATAAATATGTCATAGGTGTTTGTGGATCATTATCTGCATACTTTATGTTCTTTTAAATTACGGTTTCCAACACCGTAGTAATTAAATATTTGTTATAATGTACTTGTGACTGTTCCCCTGTTCCAGAACGGGGAGCAGTTTAATGAATGGAGCTATGTACAATGTCCAGATAGGTGGCATTCGAATGTATACGTACATATATTCATCATCATCCGCTTATCCTTTCCCAACTATATCAGAGTCGGTTTTCACTCTAAATGGATGCAGCTGGTAACTAGTGTGTTATCTATACTAATATTATAAAGAGGTAAAATTTGTAAGTTTGTATGTATGGGGTAATCTCTGAAACTCCTGAACCGATTTTGAAAATTCTTTCACTTACATGTAGCTGCATTATCCTTGAGTGCTATAGGCTATAAATTATCTGTATATCATGCATATTAGCCGAGCTATTATAATCTTTGTCAAGCAAGTCGGGGACGGGATCCCGTAGAATATTTTCGACTTCTACGCGGACGAAGTCGCGGGCAGAAGCTAGTAACTTATATGGAGCGTTTGCTTATTTGACCTCCACAAAACAGAAGTTAGGTAACATGATACCTCTTGGTAAGACAGGTGTGATCTTTTATAGCTTCTGGTTACCCGAAGCGATGAAACGACCAATCTCGTCAAACATTGTTTAACCTTGCAGCTTATATAGCAATTTAACAGCTTTTTGTATACAGTATCGTCAGTATCCCACAAACTAGAAAATTGCTTGAAGTTTCTACTTTTGTTTGCGATCTGATTCGCCAAATGGGGACACTTACCAGAAGTTTTCGTTCAAATAATTCCTACTATTTCACAGGTTCACAAAGGCACAAGCAGGATTTATAATACAGCATATGCTAACTTCATGACTCGTGTATAGGGGACTGTAGCATACATTCCATTTCAGTCTTCTGTAGGGTCCAGTGGTAAAACAAGGAACCCTCATTGTGTGTCTATGTCCATCCGTATGTTCGCGGTCTCACTCGAAGAGACTGAAGACTAATTATTTTAAGATAAAAAACTGTGAATTTAACATATCTATTAATCACGACTACACAAAGACTACAGTTGTAAATTAATCAAACATTATTTTACAGGGAAAAAGGATCAGTCTCCTTTATGATGTTTTTTTTTTTCGTTTATGATACCCAGATGGTGTCATTGCATTTTACTTTTAAAATGATTAGGTGTTGGCTGAAATAATTTATCAAAATATTATCCAATCATGGTGTGTGTATAGAATGAGTAAATTTTCATAATACAAACTTATATATTAAACTGGGATCAGCGGTTTTAAACAGAATACGTAACATATAGACTAACAGACAGATTTTCACTCAGAACACACAGAGCGGTGCCCGAAAAGCATCTATCTGGCCGCTTGTTGCTTAGATCGGCACAACACAACATGACGTGTCGCTGCTAAAGCTAACTTACTGCGGCAATAAGTTTTGACATTCTTCTGTGACAAGATTTTCATGGCGGAGATTGTACGAGTTTTTCCGCTCGTGTAGGTACTGGTTTTATCTACTATTTCGGGTACAGTAATCCTAACTTGAATTTTATATTTGTACGATCTGTGAAGTAACCTTTTTCAAGAACATGCCACCTAAGTCACACATAGATCGAAATTCGAGCATGTTTATAAAAATATAAGATTTCTGCACTCCTTTTCCATAATTATAAACTATGACCGTGGCTTTGAAAGCCTAAATCTTTTAAAAAATTGACTTTATGAAAACGTGGTTATGGAAACTTTCATGTAATTTTCAAAGACCTGTCTATAGATACCACATACGTATGGGTTTGAAGAAAAAAAAAATAGTTTCAGTTCTATGTAACCTTATTTTTTTTGTCTAAAATTCGGAAACGTTTCACAGAATACATCTACCTACCAAGTTTCACATGTGTAGTCTTAATAGTTTCGGAATAAAATGACTGTGACATACGGACGGACAGACAGACAGACTTAACGAAACTATAAGGATTCCGTTTTTTGCCATTCTCCTACGGAACCCTAAAAAGGGGTACAAAGTTTTTGCTTCGCGTCTTAATATCCAGATGTATTTGTTTGTGATTTTAAAATAATTTGTGTATTATTATACACAAATTATTAATAACTAAAGTCAGCACAGTTATTACTGTGCTGACTTTAGTTATTAATGCTTACAGTTATTTACATGACACTAAAACACAAACAATCTTTTTCAATAAGTTTGTGTGACTCTTTTTGTTTATTCGGGCTACAGCTATATATCTCCAGAATAGCTGAACCGTATATACCGATATAATAGAGATACCGTAATAAAATAGGGGAAAATATATCAAATAAATTATTTGGTGAAGTCATCCCGCGGCATGACTTTGGGGCGGTATCGGCCTATATTCGGTCTAAAGAGCCATTCTTGGTTACCTGGAAGAATGCGTGGAATGCAATAAAACCGTCAGTTGCACGTTTATTTTTTTTTTCATATTTTTAATTTGTATTTTATGTCCATTTCGTCTTGGAGAAAAAAAATACCTACATGATTAAGACAAACAATAAAAACCGGTCAAGTGCGTGTCGGGCCACGCGCAGTGTAGGGTTCCGTAGTTTTTATAACAGCCAAGTGCGTGTCGTATTCGCTGACTGATCGTTTCGTACCATGCTCTAACTAAAAACCAAACATGACTACCTAACTAATTTGACTTCCTATACAAATCCTCACCTGATCCGACAATTTTGCACGGAAAGTTTTAATTTTTTTAGAGATTTGTATAAAACTTGTCATAGTCGGTGTTTTGAATTTAAATACAGGACACAGAACTATACTACTCAATCGTCACAAAAAAATAAAATTGAGTAAGTAAATAATAAATAAATAAAAACATATTAATTTGAATTCACTCCAAAAATGGGCCCACATAGGGCGATGGTAACTAAAGAAAGAATTATAAAATCCAATTTCACAAGGGAAGTTTGAAAAAATATGATCTATTTAAGTACCACCGCGTGTAGAGGGAAGTGGTTGTAATAGACTGGTAACCAGCGTCACGTATTAATTTGAAAACTGCAGTGTTGTCGTTACGGAGATAGTCTTCATTAAAATCTCCAAATATTATGCAAGGACGGATATGCGATAGTAAATTTCTTACAAAAACTAGCGCGATACAACTGACGCTTAGCGCCATCTATCGACATTTCTATGGAGTTGTTCGAAATTTTCGAGTCAAATACAATTGGTCGACTATTATTCGTAAACTTGTAAAGCCCTCTTATGTGTGATAGTTTTCCTTTAAACTTCGTTATATATAGGTACTACTGCCGTGAAATTTGAATTTCTAACCACAACCGTTAAGTTTTTAGAGGGGGAGGACACTTGACTCTAACGAAAATTGGTACTTTAAAGCTTGTTAAGTCACGAACGGTTTACTTAATCAAAAAACGGTCTTCCCAAACCCCTAATATTTTGAAAGACCTATCCAACGATATCCCTCACTATGGGAAGGACGAAAAAAATAAATTATCATCCCACTTTACATGTAGGGGAGGTACCCTAAATAATTGCTTTTTTCAAAATTTTATTTCACCACTTTTTCGGCGTCATTAACGTGTATACTCTTGCCAAATCACAACTTTCTAGTACCAATAGTTTTTGAGCTAAACCGCGGACAGACGGACAGACAGACGGACATGGCGAAACTATAAGGGTTCCTTGTTGACTACGGAACCCTAAAAAGGCACCTACTGGATTCAGGGGACCATTGCGCCATTGCGTGCGTTTACTGGTAAGTATATTGTCATAGTATAAAATACTGAAACTAATTAGAAAATACTTTATGAAACTTGCATCCGCGTTACATGTACGCACAGGATTAGTAGGTAATTTGAATTAGTTTGCAATAGGTAACACATTGAGTATGCAAATTACAAGTAATAACAGCTTGCAGCAAGAACATTTTAGTGGCATTCGCTTATATGAATATTAATTATTAGTGAGTGCAAGCACAACTGCCAAGCGACGTCAGCAGTAGTTATACTAGTTCCCAAGTTTAAAATTGGTGCATTTATTATGTCGATATCCTCAGAGAAAGGATCGTATATAGATGTGTGCACTACATGATATTTACAACTACAAACTAAAAAAATCAATGACATATTTGATTTTCAACAATGAAGTAATTTTCTATGAATCGCTGAAGCCTTGGTTATATAAATAATAATCATTTATTTCGGATTTTGATTCCATGTTTGTCAGTTATAATGTGAAATTATGAACTAGACAGTGTGTTAGTAACATTTACTTTACTAAGAATCTAGCGTGCAATCGTATCCACCGCCCAAGATTTCAGAGCCTCGTTTGGATACCTATAGCCATTAAACAAACAAGTGAAATAATAAAATGGCTATTTATCATATGTGAAACCAAACAATGAGACTTGCATGACTGGTCGATGATATGGTCAAACGACACTGATCACAGAAAAAATATATCCACGACTGATGCTTGTCACATAGATTCCCACAGCATGCAACACTATGTCATGGTGCAGCGAATGTTGACCTGCCCTGTTTAACCCCGAGAAACTCAAGTCCCGCCAATCATGAACAAAAATACGAGAAAATCAAGCCATTTTATTTATGGCAGGTTTAAAATGCAACCAAACTCCAAGCAATCCAACATTTCTATTATCAGGTTTTGCAGAATATTCAATTTTATATTCGTAAGTTATTGATTGTACAAAGAATGGGATACTCTAACTGTTAGGCAAACTTTCATACTTACTACACACTTTAATGAAAAAGCATTCTCAGCTGCAGTTTGATGCTAACCTATTCAAAGACAAGCGACGAATGGGTAGTGTTTTCCACGACCCAAATCAAATCCTCACTCCCTAAAAGATTCTTCTGTTCCTCGGGCAATATCTCTATAATAAACTTAACAAATATCTGAATGTATATCCCAAAACTAAATCAAGCTGTATTATAGCAATAAAAAAGCACCTGATAACCCTAGAATATCAGAAAACAGAGAATATTTTTAACCATTCTGAAATAAATTTTACTCATATTAACCCCATTCACAGCTACTCCTCATCTCAATAATTGCACACACACTCCTCACTCAAACGACACATATCACACCGAAACTACACATTCTTCTAATTCACACAACCCATCTCACAACACAAGTTAATAATTTCTGCTTAGTTAGAATTTTAGTTTTATTTTTTATTTATAATTTGTTTTGTGTTATAGCTACATTTCAATTTCTATTTTTTTTCTTGTAATATTGTTTACTCCGTTTTCTTTACACGGCACCTAATTAAAAGCTAATTCTAGCCGTGAAGGGGCCTGGTGACCTGTAACGCAGGTTTTTTTCCAAAAACCTATTTCAGGCACCAGTCTCACCAGTATAAGGCGACTTTGTGAAGTAAATAAATGATTTATTCATTGATTGATATAATTTCTCTTGGTGGCGACGGAAATGAGGTGGAAATGCGTCCTTGGGCTGTGCAGGTATTGAGAAAAAGACATAACTTTGAGTGGCTTATTTTATTTATGAAATAAGTCCTGTTTTTACTCCGTCGCGTTGTTTGTTATAGAAATAAGGAGGAAGTTAGTCAGAAAAATGACTCACATTTTATAAACTTGTGGATACAAACATGAACCTTCAGAGATCGCCTTAGTAAAGATGGCGCACTTAGCGACAACACGGGAATCGAAGTAGCGGCGCGTATTGTTCTACGAGAGCCCCACTTAGACGTCGCGGGGGAAGTCTATCTCCTCACTCTCTCCGCACCACCCTCAACACTCATCTCCCGTCGATTGACTAGACTTCCGCAGTCTGACAGAGCCCTTCGCCCGTCCCAGGGCGCAGGACATCCACGAGAATAACCACCTCGAGAAAAAAGTCGGCGGTAAGCGTCACTAAGCAGGCCCCGACTTCCACTAAAAAAGGTCTAAAAAAGTGTTACTGATTTATGTACCGGCCGACTGGCTGATGGCAATTGGCTTTCCCATTTTATATGGGACTAGCTGTGTCCGCGACTTCGTCGACGCGGAATAGTGACTTTTGGCAGCATTTTCAATTCTTTAGGCTAATTATTTTGAAAATAAAACTCATACATAAATAAGCTATTTACAATATTTTACAGCTAATAAGTACATTTTTGTAATCAAAAGTCAAAAAAATAAGTTTCATGCTTCGAGCTTTAAAAATGACGTAATTTCCATACAAAATTTCATCCCCTATTTCCACCCCTTACAACCCTTTTTCGCATTAAAAAACAGCATATGTCATTTCTCAGGCTCTAGACTATGTCCGTACCAAATTTCATTTAAATCGGTTCAGTAGTTTAGGCGTGATTGAGTAACACACAGACAGACAGAGTTACTTTCGCATTTATAATATTAGTAAGGATTAGCTTCTGTCCTTTATTTGCGTGGGTGGGTTATTCCACGTTAATTCCCATCTTGTGGGAGTTCCGGGATTAAAAATAGGCTATGTGTTGATTGATTTCAACTATCTACCCAATTTCGTTCAGATCCAATCAGTAGTTTTTGCGTGCCTAACAAACATCCATCCTCTCAAGCTTTCGACTTAACATTACAGGCAAAATGTAGATGTGTGAATTGTAAAAACATGTTTGTCTATCTCTTTACGGATTGCAGGCTTGATACGTCGAACTGGTACAAGCGGAGGGAAGTACAAAAAGGATAAGACCCAGAAATAAAATTCGCAACGTACCTTCGCGTAGCACATTCGCTTGCAACCATTAGAAAGGGATATGTACCTATGTATGACACTCACGGTACTGGCAGATCCAGTGTAGGTAGTCTAGATTGCAGCCGACGTCGTTCCAAAGCCAGGCGCGGCCACCGTCGAGGACCACGCAGTTCTGTTCACCGTTGTAATTGTTTGGTTGATCCTTGCCCCACGTTGGCCTTTGTACTTGTTCGCCTGGGAAGTTAGGAAGATTAGGTTAGCGTCTTATAGACGTACTTGGGAAGGGCAATACAGGAAACAACTAAAAACAAGAAACATGAAAAAAAATACAATAAGAAACCGATTTTTCTTCGTCGACTGTTTGTTTTGGGAAACTGAGGGTGATGATTTTCTGCATAAGGAATTCTTTGATTAAAAAAAGTCGTGTTGATGACTTAATTTGTAAGCCAAGCTGGAACTCTCGTAGCCAACTACGATTGACTTTGATCAGATATTTTATTTTGTAAAAGCGAAATAACAATTCTTCTTAAAATATTAGTAATAAAAATGGCAGCTATGGATATTTCAAGGCTAAAGCCCTGTTTGTTTAATCCTTCAAAAAATGGTTTAATAATTGAGTTCATTCAATGTGTATTTTATGTTATTATTACACATTATGTTTTCCAATCTTAAAAAAGCGTGTTTGAAACAAAATAAGATATTTTTAATCTCTTTACAGCTCTAAAGAGGATTGATTGAGGACTGGTTTTAGTTTATGTTTAAGTTTTAATATATTTTTCTAGATAATAAGAAAATGTGCAGTTATACTCGATTGAAAAAACTTTTTAAATATGAAGTTATGTTACTTACCATCAACCCATTTCCAGGTTCTGGAAGTAAGTCCAGGTTCCTTCTGAGCGCCGATCCAAACCAGCTGAGTCTTTAGCTGAGGCTTCCTTCGCTCCAACTCTTGTATCAAGAAACTCAAAGTCGCTCCCTGGTGACAAAATATGAAATTTGTCTATGCGTCATGTGGTTATTTATGGTCCAATATTATATTCGTATTTTACTACTCGTGATTTTTTCAAGTTATATAGAAAACCAACATAACCATCACTAATATTTTAAAGCCAATATGGGCTTTTGCCATTAACTTTCCACTAATCCGAATTCAAAACCGATACTGACAATTCTGATGGAAAATTAATAGAACCTTAAACCTCCATTTCTAGCGATTAATTTTACTGCTGCCAAGTTAGTTATAGTAAACTAGCGACTCGCCCCGGCTTCGCACGGGTGCAATGTTTATATTAAATATAGGCAGCGTTCGCGAGAATCGTTAACGTACGGCAGTTTTTTCTTACTCCACAATTTTCACTACCACGAAAAATTCTATCTATTTTCCGGGATAAAATATAGCCTATACGGATTCGGAAGAATCCCTCTAAGTAATGGTAAAAGAAATTTTGAAATCGGTCCAGTAGTTTTTGAGCCTATTCAATACAAACATACAAAAATACAAAGTTTTCCTCTTTATAATATTAGTATAGATAAATGAAGGAGCGAGGTGGTTAAGCAACGCTTGCCATGATCGATTTGTGGTTGGATGAACATTTTAATATAGCAAGATTTTTCTGTATCTGGGAAAGTACGTTAAGGCGTGGGTCCCGGCTGTCATTTGTACATCTTTGTCAGTCGGGTAGTCAGTACCCAGAAAATATGACACTGGTCTTGCCAAGGGGTAACGTGTTACCCAGCTTCGGGTCCTGCAGGTCAGATAGGCAGACGCTCCATGTAAAACACCAGTACTCAGCTGTAGACTGGAAGCCGATGATGAAGTTTGTTTCAGTAACATAACATCATTAGAAATAGACGTAAGATAATGTGAATTACGTCTTACGGATTTATTAATGAGGCATTATTCGATCAGTATTGGCTATAAGTATGGTGAACATTCCCTAAAGCTTTGGTTTCCTAGGAAAGCGGTGCCGTCATATAGCGGCCGTAATATTACGGACGCAAAAAGGCGGCCGTCTTTACGGTGACGACATGTGGAAAGTTCCGCGGCCGTTTTAACACAGTCTGCTTCATCGCTATCAATGAAACGTTCACGAAACCATCTGTCACCGACAAGACGGCCGTCATGCAAATGGCGGCACCGCTTTTTGACGTTACGGTGTCAGTTACCGCTCTCTAGGAAACCGCGCCATTTTGTTTACATAGACAACGTTCTAGTGACGTCATTCACCGCTGTATTACGGCCGCTATATGACGGCACCGCTATCCTAGGAAAACAAACTGGTTGCGAAACGTTCGATCAAAACAACATATGATTGAATATTTATATGTATACAACGTGTAATTTAAAGGGTATATACATACCGAGTGCACGGCTTCTTTGGATGATAACAAACGATATAGCAAGGGTTTTGTAATCCTATGTCTACATGAGTGGAGCTTATTATAAATTTCAATACATTGATACCAGAGACCGAATTTTTCAAATTAAGAAGAACGAAGAGAATTATCGTGTTATTGGCTAGTGACGTGGAAAGTGATGACCCTCATAGTGTTGTGATACGTTTATTATTACTGGTATTCAAGAAACATAAGAAACCGATAATTTGGTGCCAATTCAGTGAGTCACTTATTTTGAGCTGAATCTTTGCATAGAGACTCCATACTAAATGTTGTCTTCTGCCCTTTTGGATAGATATGGGGTTTTCGCTACACGTTGTATATGTATAATATAATTTGTAAATAAACAAATGCTTTTTTCAACCCCTTTACTTATAAGATTTCATTGTACGCAACAGTTAGGCTAACTTTTCCAGGACTTCTACAAAAACCTTTCAATTGTAAGATTCTTGCTCAACTCTTCTTACTATTCGACTTGAGAACAATCGCTTGGAACTTTCTATCAAAACAAACAGTTACACGAGGGCCCTTGAGTTGGTCAAGCCAATGAAGAATAAGAAACGGTTAAATGTCTAAAATAACCGTGACTAGTGGCTTATGAGTATGACAAACGCATTTACTTATATGCCATTCATGACGATCTATAGAAAATAATAAAGCCGTTGTATTCGATGCGCCTTTGTCGAATTACTTGCGCGAACGGCGAACTACTTTTGAAACCCAACCTTAATGTACAGTAATTTCTCTCGAACAAAACCAACAAAGAACTATTAAAAATGTTGGGATCATTCTAATTATTATAACGGCACTAAGTCTTTGTTTGACTTCCTTCCCTATGTTCCTTTGTACCATATTCATTATCTCTACTGATGTTAAGCGATGACGTGGTCGAAAATGAAGCTCGGTTATTTAACCTTAACCTATTCACTCTTGACTTACGGACCCCCATAGCTAACAGGAAACACTGACTCCAGCAGGAAATCCCACCCTTTAGCTGTGCGCATAGTGAAAGTATTCCTACAAACGTTTAGTGCGTTTCATTTTGTGTTCTGTGCGTTCAGTATCCATTGAATAAACACTAATTTAAATAAATCTACTAACTTCCACAGTTGAAAGGTTTATTTTTAGAACATTCGCTGTACTATATGGCTATAGTTGAAACCCAGTGGCTGCATGATCACGATAAGCTTGAAATGAAAGCGCCTGATGCTCGATATCATTGTCTGTACTGCACGCTACGCGAGGTGTTCGCACTTCGTCACATTGCAATTTGCGTCTGATTGGAACGTGAAACACGAGTAGCTTTAGGTACATAATGCACATGTTTGGTCCATGATACTCTTGATGCGGGGTGCTATTTGACGACTCATAATTAGATAGTATGTCAGTTAGTAGGCTTGGTAGATTTAAGTAGATTGATCAAATATTGAATGAAAAGCGATTTGAAGTATTTTGACTATACTTAAGAGCCTATACTACCTCATATGGTTTAACATGATCCTCCGTTATGTCGAAAATACTGCAACAATAATTTTGAAATAAATATATGGTAAAGTTGAGGATTAATGTTAGGTACTATGGTTTGACGAAAACACGATTCCATAAAATTTTCTTGATAGAAAAAAATTCCAAAGTTACCTCCAAACCGAACAATAAACCGCTGGTATTCAAAATTAACTTCAAATTAGATAATAAAACTTTGCATATTAATTGAACTAACTATAAAGCAGGTCTTATGTTATTTACTTTTTTTAAATTACCATTATTTTCACCATAAAAAAAATAAACGAAATTATCGGTGTCTTGGAGTTTTTTCCCTGCCACCCTTTCTCGCTTGCTCGCGTGATAGGTGACGGAGGAATCTTGATATTTATGTTAATCTTAATATACCGAGATGCTTCCGTACCTCGGAAAGCATGTTATGCACATTTGTACATCTTTAACTGTGGTTACGGGTAGTCATAAACCAGAAAAAAAAGAGAAAAAAGAGAGGCAGTCGCTATACTATTTTATTTTATTCATTTTATTGTCATTTTTATTTCATTTAGTTCTTTTTTTTTGTAATTGTCATTTTCATTTAAATTTATTCTTTGAAAAAAAATTTTTGGTGTGTGTGTTTCTGATTTTGTTAATCTTATATGAGTTAAGTTACTTGAATTAAATGCATTTTTTTTTAAATTTAAACACTAGTACTCAACTGCATCCATTACACTGGAAGCCGACCCAGTTGGGAAGAGGCTACATAGATGATGATGAATATCTGAATATATTCAAGTGTACCACACCACGTCTCTAGATATTGTACAGAGGTCCATTGATTGACTGCTCATTGTACCGGAACAGGGGAACAGTCACCTGCTCACAAGCTCATTGTCTTCGTATCGACGAATATCCACCCTTTGACCTGCCTACACGAGCGTACAGCACAAGCATATCACATACACATTTATTTTAATTACGCGGCGTTGGAAACCAATTATACTAATTCAACAGAAGAATTACTATGGTGATATTATAGTGCACAAGTATGAGCGCATGTACGGTTACACTCTCTGTACCTTTACTTTCATAGTCTGATGGGAGCCCTCCAATCTGACACGACTGGAGCAAGATCAGACGCAGGATTAAAGGCTTAACGTGTTTTCATAGGCATGGGGGTATTACATCGCCAAAATCCAAACTCCGGGTTACCACTGCTGAATTTCTGATTGAAAAAAACTTTTTACCAAAAAATTAAACCGACTCCCAAAAAACACTGCAAAGTGAAAAATAACTTTAATTTCGGTAGTCGGTGTCTTTAGTATTGTATTTTCGTTTTTGGCACCGACTTCCGAAATTAAAGTTATTTTTCACTTTGCAGTGTTTTTTGGGAGTCGGTTTAATTATATGGTAAAAAGTTTTTATTTCACTCTTTTTAGTTGGTCTATTTTTAATTTACCTAGTTACAAGAGCCTAAATGTCAACTACTTATAACCTTTTACAAAATATTGCTTTTCCCAATGCTGGGCCGTTAATTGTTGAGGAGTTCTCCTGGTACTTCACCATCAGCTCTACATCACCATATGCATTGTGACGAGCATAAAGTGCTTAACATCCATATTCAAATAATCGAATCGCAATCCACGAAATACTTATTATTGAGTAGTTTCGGCGGCCATCTGTGGTCTTCATCATCAGTTCTACTTCCTCAAATGGTACTTTTTGAGAGCAACTGCACAAGTTACTATAATAAATACCCAAAACGTCTATAATATTTGAAGAGTTCCCTCGATTTCTTCAGGATCCCATCATCAGATCCTAACGTTTATGAAAATGGGACCAATTTCGAAGTATAAAATTTCTTTCAATCAAAAAAAGAATTTTTCAAATCGGTTCAGCCGTCTTCGAGTAATCGATGATCATACATAAAAAAAAATATATATATACGCGTCGAATTGATAACCTCCTCTTTTTATCGTCGGTTGAAAAAACCCTTCAAATATCGTTTGATATCACCCAAAGAAGCCGTGTCCTTGGTATGTATATACCCTTTCCGTTACACGTTGTATAACTACCAGCAAGACAATCGAGAATCTACGAGTGATTTATGGGTGTGAAAACAGTTTTCGCGCATCATACAGCCATCTAAGTTTGTCAGCCATTGTCATGCAAATCACTTTCTGATTACAGATTTACAATGAATGCAAACGCATCAATATTGATGACAGTTGAATATACTTTGTATATCTTCTTCGATATATATGCCACTGATTTCCCTGGAGACGGACTCGTATATAGACGTGAGCGCATTGTTGTACATTATGCGGTAATGTTGCCTATTGAGTCCGGTGTCGGCTATGTAACGGGTCTACGTGTAGAAAGTGCATTTGATGAGGCCATGTGTAATCCGTATACGTAACTTTAAGTAACTTGTCATGCTATCTTACAATCGTATTTTCTACTATTGCTTTGTTTTCAATGTTTGGATTTCTTCCGCGGACATCCTTAATGTATTATGTATGTCAAACCAAAGTAGATAAGCCTGTATTAATAATATATGTAGTTCCAGATTAATTACTCTATATGTTCAAAAATGCTCTGCTTGACAAAACACAAAATTCACAAATTAAAGTATATATATATATATGAAATTGCCGGCAAAACATTAATAAAACATTTTTCCTCTTCTTTTTCAATTTTTTTAGTTTTACTTCTATTTATATCTATCATATTGATATTGTTAGCCTGCATCACCCCACTGCTAGGCAAAGACCTCTCTCTTCCATAAAGTTTTACCTAGGGTCGTTAGTTTTGTCCAGTTCATCCCGCCATCTTCTATGAGGTTTGTAGCGAACGCTGCCTCACTATCTATGACTACTTTTGAAATATCGTGACAATTACTCGCTCCATATTATTACAAGAGTCTTATAAATGTAAAAAGTATTTAAAGAGCGCATGAGAGAGGCAGACTGTTGTGTGTCTTGAGCCTGACTCTCTCACGCCATGTTATCATCGTAAGATCATACCTGAAACCCGTGTATGAGATCTCCCCCGTGTGCCTGGCATTGCTTCCTCGCGTCGTCGAATGACATTCCCTTGGCCACGTTGAACTCGTAGCAGTTCCTTGAGAACGCAGCCAGCTCGATCTCTGCAGGCGCTCCGGAGGGAGCACAGCGGTCGTTGGAGAATTCTATCAAAAGTACCAAGCTTAAATAATTGACTATTTGGTATAAAGTTTCTAACAGAGGATTCATCGCGTTACCATGCAGTCTTAGCAACTCAATAGCTATATTGAAGTATATGGATAATAACTTAAAACTCTGAATTCTCTTATTTCTCTTATTTCGAGTTAGTAATAGTAATATCTTTATTTCCAGTTTACAATTTACATGTGGTTAGTCATTACTCACTAATAACAAAACATTTCATCTCATAAATTGTAGCTTTACACTGAGTTATAGATCACTGACACCCAAGCTAAGATTAAACTTGTGTTATGGGTGTCAGGGCTCTCAAAATTGGCAGTGTGGAGTTCGTAAAGACCATATAAAATAATTTCATAGTAACAAAAAAATGTCAACAGCGCTGTCAATGAGACAAGTGCCCAGAACACTGGCAACGTTGCGACACAGTGCTGATCATCGTTAAGGCCAGCCCTCTGGTCACGTGAAAAGTCTTTGGAATTAATCAATGTTTACATACCTTCAGTAGTGAACACCTCCACTTCACACAAAGATAAGGAGCCCTCGACCCCCACCAGTTGCAAGAACACATGCTGGCCGACCAGCGGCCTCGCGCACGTGAATGTCTTCGTTATGCCCTCGTCTGAAATAAAACAATCTAAGTTTAAGGCTGTATTCTAGGAAAAAGACTTACAAGCTTGTTACACCGAGTTGCGGCTGTAGGTCAAACAATAACTAGGTAAGAGGGAGATTAATATATTGGTAAGTGGGCAACGTTATTATGTTTAACGAAAGATACATATTTAACATAGATTCAGATGTAGGAAGAACGTTGTCATTCTTGTCAAATCCATTCTGGGATGGTATGTTATGACCATTAGGTCGAAAGTGTCTTTCTATGGATACAAAAAAAGGGAGAAAGAACTATCCTCCTGTCTCTTTTTTGTAGAACTACCATCAATTCCCCGAATGACAATTATCCAAAGTAGGAACTGTGTCAACGATGCTTCAATACTACCGAAATGAATACCTCGAAATTAGCTGTTTTCACAAGTTATAGTTAGTAGAAAACACAACATTTATTAATTTTTGTATCTGTTTGTCTTTCTGTTTGACCAGGCTAATCTCTGGAATGGCTGAACCGATTCTACTGGGACAGAGGAGGACAACAAAGAAAGACCTTTATCACCTTTTATTTATTATTTTGTATCACAGAATTTCCGCGGAATCGTGATTTATACGGGAAAAATCTCCCACGTGGACGGCCACAGCTGGTGTTTAACAAATCTAACGTGCAAACACTGTCGAAACACTTCCTTGGTACAGCTGCCAATTGTATGAAAGCGTTGCCCCGCCACATCAATTGACAGACTTGGACTTTCAACAACCTCTGAAAGAAGTTAATTGAAACAGCCTGTTTATGTAACTTATTTATAGAGCCATCTCTTCCTACTAGACAATTGTCAGTGATTACTGCGTACGCGCCCGCCGGTCGCATGTTGGCGCGCGCTGCTATCTCGCGATAGGAGAAATGCAGGCTATGGAAGCGTATCACACGGATTTGTAATTAAAATGCAGTACGAAATAGTGAGCAAAATCAAAGGGTTGGTCTCCATATTTTTACAAAATTCATTTCAAGTTATATTTTCAGTTTTTTACGTGCACGTGGCAGCGAAAATGCTACCAAGATTTTTCCACATAGGCGACTACCAGTGTTGCGGTACTCAAAAATATCAGCCTTTTCATTTTTCTAGACTAGTTTTGTGTAGTGTACATTAAATGTCTAGTAAAACTTTCAACGTTAAGGAGCTTAGCATCATAATATGATTACTAAGTACCTATTACTGTTATGTCGGTGGAACTTTCTGTTCAATCCAGAAGCAAATCGTGCTGTTATAGATTCTGTATTCCTTTTTCTTTTGTTTCCTTTACCTCGTTACCATTTTTTAATTTTAATAAATTCAAACTTTAGTTAAGGGACCTTTTCGTTGACGTCAGGTTAAGGTCGATAGAAAAATAATGAAAAAAAAACTCGATGTTAACTGGTTTTCAATTTCCCTCCGCGGAATATTAACTTTGAAAGTAGTTTACACGTGTATAAAAACACGTGCAGTACCGCGAAACTGTTTTAGTGAAATGTAGCTTGGCAATTTTAAAACTCTATTGCAATGGATTGTTTCAGTTTCGATTTGAAGTGGGGTTTCAGACGCTTCTTTTTTCTTTAATTTGTGACTTACGGTTCCACTAGCAATAACGTGTAATGAACGGACCATACGATAATTTAACTTTGATAATACAATCGTCATGGTGTCCAGTAGTAGTTCCGACGCACGTGTAATGTAACAAAATAATGAAAAGATTGACTGATTGATTGAAATAGGTTTTCCAAAACTATATTTTGTCTTCATCTTTCGTTTGGATTTGCAGTTGATAATATTCTGGAGAGGTAAAAATAAATTACATATAACGTAGGTACTGTTTGACAACTGGTTTGACGTTTAAGTAATTCTCTAGCTCTAGCTCTCGAAGGCGACGGAGTTTCAAAAAGTTGCACGACGATCCTTGATTTTAATGAAGAGTAATTATCAGCTAATTTAGTTTAATAAACTTACCATTAACGCTATAAATGCCAAGCTATTTACCTTGTTTAGGTTAGGTAAAAAATTAATCTCTTTAATTTCTTATTAACACCGTTACTTTGGTACCTAACAATGGTGGCAATTACATAATTTCCATGCGTTTCCGACGCGTTCTTACTTACTCAACACTTGCTACGGTGTCACATCCAGCCATAACTAACTCTTTGCAAACACTTATTGGCTGTGGGAATCTTCATTGTCGTTAATAGAAACCGTACTATGATTTAGAAAGCGAAGTCACTTTCTCGTTATATTCCACTGAGATGTTATACATTGCTTCTCTGTAAAGGCCCCGCGGCTCAATCGTTTGAAGCAAGAAGTTAATGGATTGAGTATGTAGCCTGCGATCGTGCGCAAGAGATTTAAAATCTGGTAATTATAAATGGTGGTTGTTTTAAGCCATTCGTGTTGACATCGTTAGATTTTCTACGTAACGATTACGATACGTAACGAGGATCTCTTTTTACTTTCACTCGTATTGATTTTCTGGAAAATACTACAGTAATAATAATAATACGTGTAAATTATATCAATAATGCCGTATTGTGAACTTAACATTTTGTAAGATCAATCCAAAAGCCGAATTTCAGGTGATGAAACGAAATTCATCTTAGCCGGATTAAAGTTTATGTTAATTATGGGTGTCGAAACTTCTGTTTTACCGACCTTATCAATTAATTACTAGCATAACTGAACGATGCAAGTTGTATTGCAATCAGGTGAGCCGTTTTAGCGTTAAGACATAAAAACAAACAAACAGACAAACTTTCCTTAGGTTATGCAACATTTACCCGCGGCTTGTGGCATTTACAGTTCATTAAGACTACTTTTTAATACAAAAGCGCCATGATTTACATAATATTTTTTTGTACAATGCGTACCTAAGATAGACATTAAAATAGTGTGCAGTGATGTGAAAACTTATGTAATGAATAAACAATGTTGTTGATTTTACATAATTATTTTAATGTGTGAGGAAGTTATTCGTAGAAAGCGGGCGCGGGTGCTGACGCGATTTTCGATGTGATAGGTACTATAATACATCGCAATTTTAAAATGAAAGCGTCCTTACTCTAAAATGCTGTAACTTCTGACTGTCGTGTCATTAGTATGACAATGTCATTATAGAGGTCAGAATTGCGAGTAATAAAATCTTAATAAAGATGTAATAAAGGAAAAAAATACATCGCTCTCTGGAGAGAAAAAGTAAATTGGTTTTTATTCAACAATGCTTTTTAAAGAGTTTCTTGCTGAACCCCAAAAATCTTGATTGAGGGAATTTTATTTTTAAGAGTGCGACATATACATACAACGTGAACAGATTAAGCGCAATACCTCAGACATCCCCATTAGAATATTAAATTATAAGTCTAAAACAACATCCGTAACTAAATTAATTGAAACCAAACCAAGGCATTTTTTATAAAATAGCTATCCTTACTAAACGCAAAACATATGTACGTCATACAATATCCTTACGCAGACGCATACACTCATGCAATGTTAGCGGCCGACGCGACACGCACACAATTTCCTTGAATTTTTACTTGAATTTCCTTGAATATTAACTTGAATTTTTCATGATACTGTGTTTTCATTTTAAGTTAAATGAAAGATTTGTCCATCAAAATTTAACACCTATTTTTCATGACGAATATCGATTCAGAAGCCGATTCTGAACCAACTACTTTCAGGAATTGCGTTTATTCTGTTACACGTTGTATAACCCATTTTATGAAATGAGAACATTCTTTGAATGATTTTTAAAGAATGAGCGCTTGCTTCTGATAAAAAAATTACGTTTACACTGAATTGGAAAGACGACTTAATTGCATTGCTTTATGAAATTAGCCGATAACGAACTGCCTTAAAAACTTTTAATGCTGAAACGTCTTTCTTTGCCTATTTGACCTTTCAGTAAGCGGTAAGGTGTGCCTCAAAAGCACGCTGTCATTTGTCCATCTTTGACAGTTGGTATTGCTAGCCAGAAGATATAGAGACAAAAATTGGCCAAGTGCGAGTCGGACTCGCCCATGAAGGGTTCCGTAGTAACTATAATAAATATAACATACTTAATATACACACATCAAAAGTGTCTAGGGATCAACATATATTTTTGCAATAACTTTTCTCCTGATTGATATTAATTAAAATTTTCTTTAAGGATTCATCAAATAAAGTGTTTTCGTTTGTCACAGTAACGATAAACCAAGTCACCTTTGCATTAATAAAGAAATTTGCCATTTTCCTAATAAAGGGATTTTTGACATTTGAACCACTAACATTAAAGTTCGAAAAAAAGACTGAAATAACAGTTTTCTTTAAAATTTTATTGGGTAACTTAAACAATTAATAATCCGTGTTTATACCGCGAACACTAACAACACAAGAACATCGGTTTGGCATACTCAAAATGAGTTCATCCAAATCACGCTGTGGAATGGCCGCCCATGTTCGTTGCAACAACAAAAAAAGGTCTTCTTGCGACTGGATACCCTCCATATTCGGCAGAGCTCTTCTCTGTAGCATATCCCATGCATGCTCAATCGGGTTCAAGTCTGGCGACTGAGCAGGCCAGAGCAGGACATTGATGTTAGCTGCGGCGAGAGTCTGTCTTACAACTCTTGCGGTGTGCGGTCGTGCATTATCATGCATTAACTGAAATAAGGGACCGATTTGCACTTGTAGAGGAACGATGACGTCAGATACAATCGTCTCAGCATAAATTTGAGCGTTGAGGTTGCCTCTGATCCAAATCAACTCAGTTCTTCCGCCGATCCAAATACCCGCCCATACCATGATGGTTCCACCACTATAAGGATGGACTTCCTGGCAGGATTTTAATCGCTGTTGGCGTCCAGGGATTCTCCAGTGTCGTATACGTCTTGTATCCGGTCTCATACCAAAACGAGACTCATCAGAAAAGCACACGAAACGCCATTGTTCTTCTGCCCAATTTCTGTGTTCAAGAGCCCATTGATATCGAATCCTACGATTGTGCATTGCTATAGGTGGTACCCGTAGCGGTCTTCGGGAATGAAGGTTCACTTCATGCAAGCGGTTTCTGACTGTTTGGTCGCTAATTAAGTTCCCTGAAGAGTGATGAAGCCTCACGGCTAACATCATGGCGGTTATTGTTGGAGCTCTTCGAGTTAAGATTTGAATGTATCGGTCTTGTCTCCGTGTGGTGCAGCGATACCGTCCTCCATGGCGCTCAGCCACGGTACCAGTGCTTCGGTAACGTGTCCAAAGTCGACTGATAACACTCTGACTTGTATTCAGAGCTAAAGCCACAGTACGTTGCCGGGAACCAGCTTCTATCATTCCCACGGCTCTGAGCATTTCTTCCCTGCTTAAATGACGTCGCCGCTCCATAATAACGTTGGTTTTAATCACTAGTAGGGAAACAGTAGCACTAATAATGTCTTCAATGCGTTGTATGTTTTTATAGGGAAAATATTGATAGCTGATTTTCATCTTTTACTCGAATTTGATTAACAGTTCCTGTTTCAAATTATGAAATGCACCAAAAAGGATCCATATAAATTTATAAAATCATAAATTTATTACAAAGCCACATCTCAATCTCAAAAAATCCACATAAAAATGCTTGATCCCTAGACACTTTTGATGTGTGTAGTTACTTGAAAAAAAAAAAACAAAAAAACTTCCAAATTTCTTAAAACTAGCTTATTTACAATTTTTACAACTACGCCAAAAAACTTTGTTTGTCATAGTATTTGTATGAATTACAAAGTTATATTTACGGTTTTTGAAAATATACTGTATCTCAAAAACTGCTGACTCGATCTCGTTCAAACCAATTTTGGTTGAAAGTTTACATTAAGATCTACAACTTATGGTTTTTTTTAGATTTTTCACTTCATTATTATAGAAGTTAGAGGGGGACACACACACATTTTACCACTTTGGAACCGTATATCTTTTAAACGATTAACTTTATGAAAAAGTCATTTTAGAAACCATAATGTCATTTTTAAAGACCTGTCTATAGATGCCACACACGTATAGGTTTCATGAAAAAAAAAAATTCAGTTTCAGTTCCATGTATGATGTATGAGCCCCCTTTATTTTAAATATTTTTAAAATTTTCTCTTAAAATCGGAAAGCGGTTCACAGAATACATCTACCTACCAAGTTTTACATGTATAGTCCTAATAGTTTCGGAATAAAATGGCTGTGACATACGGACAGACGGACAGACAGACAGACGGACAGACATGTCGAAACTATAAGGGTTCCGTTTTTTGCCATTCGGCTACGGAACCCTAAAAAAAAACAAAAAAGATTTAGCAAGTCCTCCTGTACAGGGATTACATTAGCATTGAAAGTTTTTAAGCCTGTTTGTTATCTTTGCTGGTGGCGAATTTCATAAAGCTTAAAGCTTTCATAAATCAAGTAGTCTTTCCAATTCAGTTTATCCGTTGTTATTATGGGTTATATACATATATATGTCACACTCTTAGAATTAATGTGACCTAACTCAAAAATATATATGTAAATCTCAAGAACGCAAGAATTATATGTAAATCCCAAAATTTTGTTTTCAGAATCACGCTGCGGCGCCCGCGCACTTGTTCGTAACAAAACCACTGCCTCACGTCACACACGCTGGCTAATTAGTCCAAGAACTATTGCGAACGGCCATTATAATCGCTCAACAAATCAACTGTCCATTCAAGAATGTAGATACGAGAATGTTATGAAACCATACGAACCATTGATTTCCGAAAAACATAAAATTAAATTGTTGCTGACCTTCAATTTTATTATATCCAGTAATACAGCAATAAATACCACGGCTATTTTGTACATATCTAGTTAAATTTACACGTACATGGGTATTTTTCCGTCCGCATTTTTCTACTGGAACTTTAAAATATGAGGATGGACAGTTTTCTTTACAATTAACAAAGTTCCTTCCGTCTGCGCTTGCGTAATTGTGAATGTTTTAATATGCCTTATGTGGCAGATTTCATATCATATACCTACGTTTTCAGTCATACATGACGACTTAGGTCGATAATTCAAGAAAAAATCATGTTTGTTTTGGTGCGTTACTGAAGCATTTTTCTTGGAAAAATTAACGTTGACTTAAAAAGTGTTTAGCTAACCAACGTTGAACTAGAATTGAATAAAAATTATGAGTAGAAAGTAGTTTAGTAATAAGTATTCTTATAAAGAGAAGTTCGAAGTGGTTACAGGCACGGCTTATGAGTTGTGTCGTCGTGGGTTCAAAACCAGGCAGACATAATGTTTTGTCTAATGTACATCGTATTGAGACACCGTTTTTTTTTACTCTCAAAATGGGGAATGAAGGAAAAAATCATAACGAAGCCGGTATACCCCACGGTGACATCTTACGGACACTGGCTTCCTCTGATAGAGTGGAAGCCAGTCTAGCAGTGGGAACGCTAAATGAAAATTATGTTTTACGAGACGTATTGAACGAGACGCAAATGGCAAGATACGAGTCTGCCCAGAACTGGGAAACAAGTTTGGTGCCGTCGGAAGCTTCCATCAAGGCCTACAGGACATGTGACTATTTTGTAAACAGTTGACAGGGCACGCAGGACGGGAAATTAAGTGCGCCTTGTTTGTGGAGCAGCACCACATATATGTACTCTCCAGTGTAAGTCTGGTGCTGCCTTCATAATTATGAGCCACACCAAGAACTACGCTGCCCGCCTATAGGTTCTGAACATATGGACCGATTTATAGCAATATAAGCACGATTCGGTTCTGTCTATTCTTTTTAATAAAAAAACAATAAAAACGATTGTTTTTACAATCCAGTATAATAATTTCTACGCCTTACCACTGCATAAACGCAATGACGATTACATAAATGGAAATAGGTTCGGTCGTATTGGAATTTTAGAGCAAACCTGTTTAATTGGCAAATATTGTATATATTTATTTGCGCAAACGTTATGAAAGACAGCTAAAGCAAACTGATTAAAAGTAAAATCTTTTGTCATTTGAACCAAGATACCAGCTAAAGCAAACTGATTAAAGGTAAAATCTTTTCTCATTTGAACCAAGATACTAAGTAGCAGTGGCGAAGGCTCTATACAACTCGATTCCTACCGGCTTCCCTTTTGAAATATTGCAAATATTAGTCTATTATTTTATATATGAATATAAAAATAGTAATCTATTATTTTCAATTAAACAAATAATTATTTACGAAGTTACAAGATTTCGAAGTCAGCCACAGGGCCACGGTTACTGGAATTCACGCATCACACTTGAGCAAGGTAAGCATTTTTCGGACCGGCTTCCCTTTTATAAAAATTCACCCTTCGCCACTGCTAAGTAGGTACCCACCTAACTAATTCTGGCCGAGGACACATTACTTAGGAATTAATCTATATCATGATGTTTCATCATCTGTTTAGTCTTTTGCCAACTGAGTTGAGGTCGGCTTTCGGTCTTATCGGATGCTGCGTGACCATAGACGTCCATAGCCCAATAGCCGGGTATCACGATATTGCTTGACCAGATCAGTGCCAGATTTTCTGGCTTCTGACTGTCAAAGATGTCCAAATGACAGCCGGAACTAACTTCAAAACTCTGGGCTACTACTGAGAAATTTCTTATAGAAAATACCCAATAGCACTTGTTACCCGACCCGGGAATCAAACCCGAGACCTTATGGCGCAGCAGTCGCGCTTACCATCACTTGACCAGTGAGACAGTTACTACCACAACTTCTATATCATGCTGTATACGTAACTTTTACAGTCATTACGGTTGTCAGAAGCTAGAAAATCTGACACCAGTTTTGCTAGGGCTCAATTTACACCACCGCGGAATGGAATGGAAGCGACTTTTTGCAACGAAATTGTACATAGCATAATGAACTTTATTTCAATTGTATAACATACAAACTAAATAGAAGCCAAAAAAAGGTCGCGCGTCTTCCGGGGAATCCTCGCGCATTCTCGAGAATTCCCCTAGCTACTGTCGGCGCCGTCTGTGGAATCCGCGGGAAGTGGCGCGAACGGGGAGTCGGTTGGGTCGGTCACAGCAGTGCGGTGTCAAGCAAGCAAGGCGCAGTCACGCGAATTGCTCGAGTATTCTCACGCATTCCAGCGAATTCGCGCGTCTTCTCGCGTCATGAGGCGAAATTGATGCTTCCATTCCGAGCCTAGGGTGCATCGTGTTACTGGGATGTAGAGGCCGTTGGCATTTTTACATCTTTGACAGGTTGTAGTCAGAAGCCAGAAAAGCAGATACTAGTTTTGCCAAGTTACCCAGCTACTGGGTTTTGGGGATCAGAGGGCAGGCTCGTAAAACACAGTTTAGACTGGAAGCTGAATTTGACATAGTTCGGTGTAGGTTAAGCAGATTATGATAGGTTTATCAATAAACGTATAGGACTGTACATCATTGATTAAAAATAATTAAAACAGATAGATTCTGAAATTCATGACCGTTGCCCCAAATTTATAAAGTTCAATGCACAGGTCGAGGCTATTTGGTCAAGTTCTAGGTCATCCCGGTTTTTAGGGCACTGCTGACGTCATATTTTAGTGTACATTCGATTAAATTCCATTTTTATACGTAATATCATTCGTATATCTATTTAGTGTGTTTAATGAAACATACATTTTATAAACTGTGTGCTTGTTTTTCTGACGTGATTAGAGCAATTTACAGCTGTACTGCTTTAATTGCAAACGACTACCAAAGAAATTATTTTATTACCTATTATTTTATATCCATGGCTCAAAATCAAACCTAGGTCACTACGCCGCGGTTCCAAGACTTTGTAGACAATACAACATGCTGTCCAAAATAACCAATCCAGATATTAGTGAATCTCTTACGCAATATAAAAATGTATAAAAAATGTATTATAATAATTAATGTTAATCATTTTTTTAATGTAATATCTAATTCATTTCTATAATTATTATTTTTTTATTTCAAATTAACTTATTAAATTTGTTAGCTTAGTTGTTAATTTTATCGTGCATGCTGTGGTCTCTTATAAGTAAGAGTACACCTACAAAACACATAATTTATATAACGTGAATATTTATGAACTGTGTGTCTTTTGTTAGAGATCCTAAATATATAAATAAATTGGTGGAGTGACTCGGTACCTCTGCACTACCATAAGTTTTCCGATGACCTTCCGCCAGTCTACTACGTTTCCACTACTGGGACCAAGGCTACTCTGTGGAAGAGAATGGGTCATAATCCACAACGCGGACCCAGTGCGGCTGGGTGGTGTCACATGTCTTCAAACTTTTAGTCCTGCCAGTTTTCTCACGATGTATTCCTTCTTAGATTTGAGAGCAATCACTGCTCACTGATATTAATTACACAAAGTAATGTGCCTGACTGGGTTCAAAACCCAAGACCTGCTACTCGTTACTCGTTACTCGTTACTCGGGCCCGTTACCACTTTTTTTTAAAGGATGGGTAATCATCCAATAACTGCCTCCCGATCTGGGCGAAGCGGGAGGGTGTGTCAGACTTTTACTGACTAAAACCCATCCGTGTTCCATTTCCGCAATTCCGGCAGGCAACGGGCGATTTTTTTTGCCAACACTCTTGGAGGCGCGCGTGGAACACGATGTGCCATCTACACGGGCCTGGTTTCAGTCGGGCGGCGAGCTCTACGGTGGCTGGGAATCACCCTGTGACTCCCAACGCCCGAAACGTCTCCTGCAGCGGCTGGGGCGCAAGGGCTGTGAGGGCCTCGTGACCTGCCTCTCCCTCCCGCGTCCCGCAACCTTCTTCGCTTGCATAACTGCTTCGCAGAAAGAGGTTACTGCTTCCCATGCCTCCTCGCTCCGGACCATGCATTAAACCAGGGCTGGGAGCGAGAGGTCACTGCCTATCGCCCCTACGAGGACACGGCGGAGCTTTGCCCAAGCAGTGCAAATCTGCACTGTGTGTTCCACTGTGTCCTCAGGGTGATCCCCGCAGTGATGACACCCGAGCGTTTCCTCCCGCCGAATTCAACACAGGTAACTCCCGAAACAACCGTGTCCGGTGAGGACCTGCGTCAAGCAGAAGGTGAGGACGCCATGACGCCTCGTTAGCTACTCCTCAAAGAGGGGACTTACCGCTGCTATTGTGGGCCCGTTACCACTAGGCCGACACAGCTCTAGTCACACTCTTTTCATTACGTAAATGCTGTTTATACAAATTGATTGTTTAGCGAACAACGGCTACTATGTATTCAAAACATACACTTTAGGACCCACTTTCTGGTCACTTTTTGATCATTTATTAAACTAGGTACTCGGTTTTGTCTGTCAGAGTTGCATGAATTATATTCTAAAGAGATATGGTGACCCCGGCACGCAAGAGCAACTGAAGGAACATGGCGGGTTTTTAGTCAGTATACGTCTGACACTCCCTTCCGCTCTACCCAGATAGAGAGAAATAATTTGATGATTTTCCCACGAAAAAGAATGGTACTCTTTGTGCGCTAATCTGTGTTACACCCTGTATACAGTATGTATGTATGTATACAGTATGGGCAGGCGGATCCAAAATCAGTCGTTCAGTTGATAATTGTGAATTTATTATTATTTAATTTATTTTATTTATTACTCGTACTTAATTAAACGTGATTGATGATTAATGCTTTATTTCCAAAGAAATCATGAGTGGATTACCTAATTTTTAAATATTTAGTAGATAGAGGAAGACTTTCATCTATTTTCAACCGACTACCAAAAGAGGAGGTTATCAATTCGACGCGTATATTTTTTTTTCTCTTTTTTTTATGTATGATCACCGATTACTCGAAGACGGCTGAACCGATTTGGAAAATTATTTTTTTGTTTGAAAGGGTATACTTCGAAATTGGTACCATTTATCACCAAGTCAGGATCTGATGATGGGATCCTGGAGAAATCGAGGAACTCTTCAAATATTATAGGCACACCTATAGCGTTTTGGGTATTTCTTATAGTAACTTGTGCAGTTGCTCTCAAAAAATACCATTTGGGGAAGTGGAACTGATGATGAAGACCACAGATGGCCGCCGAAACTACTCAATAATAAGTATCGAGTGGATTGCGATTCGATTACTTGAATATGGATGTTACGCACTTTATGCTCGTCACAATGCATATAGTGATGTAGAGCTGATGGTGAAGTACCAGGAGAACTCCTCAACAATTAACGGCACAGCATTGGGAAAAGCAATATTTTGTAAAAGGTTATAAGTAGTTGACATTTAGGCTCTTTTAACTAGGTAAATTAAAAATCGACCAACTATAAAGAGTGAAATAAAAACTTTTTACCAAAAAATTAAACCGACTCCCAAAAACACTGCAAAATGAAAAATAACTTTAATTTCGGAAGTCGGTGCCAAAAACAAAAATACAAAACTAAAGACACCGACTACCGAAATTAAAGTTATTTTTCATTTTGCAGTGTTTTTGGGAGTCGGTTTAATTTTTTGGTAAAAAGTTTTTATACATCAGAAGATGGAAATATAGACTGCCTCACGATTCTAATAGGTACGAAACCAACACATCACCCATACACTTTCCTAAAGTGGAGGGTACAATCGAGAATTTCCAGTAGCAAATGAACAGCAGCTTTTCTTTTCTAAGCTCTCTGATCAGCTGATATTCATTAGTACGCAGCATGTAGCATTGGAACACAACCATGGCATCAGTCCGCTGACCCACTTATACATGAGCACGCCGGTTCCCAAGCCAACGCCGCGCCGCGTAGAGAGCATGAGAACCAACTGACACGATTTCAACTTTCTTATGATTGATGCCTCACTCAACGTGCTATTGACTGATTTAGCGATTGCATTAATCGCTGTCAGTTTTGCTTATTATTTTGTACTGACTGAAGTAAGTTCTTAACGCAAAATTAACATATTTGGGCACTTACTAAGCTTGTCAAAAATATCACTGCACCTATGCTGCACCTACAAAAAATCTCGTAAAAAGAGGTTTGGAGTTCTAACGTAACAATATATTTCAGACTTATGGAACACCTTAAAGACAGGTCTCGTCATTTTTTGAAAAAAGGTGGGATCTAATTCGCTTATGGTATTTTCACCATTCACGTTTAAATTTGAATGTTTCAGCTACAATAATCTTATGGGAAAACTCTATTTACTAGAGATTAAAAAAATACGGGGTCAGAAAGTAATAGGTATATTTTAGAGAAGAAGCTTCATAGCTTCGTCGCTGATCAAGATATTTTAAATATTTGTATATTATAATCGCTTTCAAAAATACTACTACGAAAGAAAAATTTAATAAATCTAGTAAAAAATTACTTAACAACTATCTAGGAAATCGATAATAATAGTTTCAGAAGACTCAATGAAATATTCGATACATATGTACATATAAATAAAATTGAAGCGTCTGTCTGTTATTTCAAAATAATTGTAATTTTTGAATTACTAAAAAAAATGTTAAATAAAAATGTTAAAATGTTTAGACTTTACTAAAGGAAGTTTTAGGGCAACATATTATTTATACTTTGGATCCTCAATTCTCAAAGTCGGCACAGCACAGTATATAAATAAGAGTAGCAACAACGAAGGAACAGAATGGAATAATCTCTTGGAACGGTTTGTAAATCTCTCACATCATAAACTGTTCACCGTGACCGACATGTGAGAGCATCACTACAAGTGTACTACAAATTTTGTAAACACTGAACTGCATACTCTATTTTTATTTAAATAAGGTCGATGGGGCAAGACGAGGACCTCGTTTGTTTTTATATTTAGTTTCAATTTTGTAACGTTGTAGTGGATAAATAAATGATGAACTAGAGAAGTGGGATACGTTTATTGTTTCAGACTATAAGAGTTACAAATGCAATCGGCCTGTAGAATACTTACTGTGTAACTTAATTTTAGTAAAATGGCGCAATTGTTTACTTATTTGTTTGGTTAGGGACTACTTATGAGTTTGTTGCGATGTTAAATGAGTTTACATCGAATGCTCAGGGTGTCCTAGATATGCCAGTTTTCTTCCAATGTTTTCCTTCACACAGCGAGCAGTGATCATGTTGAAAATTCGTACCCACAACGCCCGCCAGTTGCCCCACGTCCCGTACGTGGGGCAACTGGCGGGACTTCCGAAATTAAATTTAGTCAGGATATGGCATATCTTGAGATTTTTTGGTTCTAGAATATGCTGGCCGATATCTTCACAATGATGGCCTTCACCGTTTTGAGATCAGTGGTGAGTATGAAAATAATACAATAAATAATAGTAATGTGCCTGACGGTGTACAAATCCAGGGCAGCGACCTGCGACTCGTACGTTGTGCCTGTAACTATTTGGCTAGCATTGCTACATTTCTTCAGATACATTGAAGAAACCAAAGATAATTGCTCATTGCAAATACGTTTTAAATTACATCTGAGTTTTATATCCAATAGTAAAGAGTTAGAACTCACCGATGGTACCAGGGAACCAGGCGCATAGGGGGTTGCGCTGCAAGTCAGTGCTGCTGTTACCGACTCTAATCTCCAGGTCCTGAAGTGGCTGATGCCCTGGTAAATAAAAACAATATTTTATTAAAAGCTGTATGAAGTGTGTGTAAGAAGAGTACTTTGTCATACGGATTGCTAAGGAAGATGGGAATTTAGAGTCCATCTATACAACGCATATTTAAAACCGTGACGATAAATTCATAAAACATGTTTGTTTTACGCTGATTTCCTCGGCATTATTTGTGTGTCATAACGGTAACTTTCACGCAAATTGTCTATTTAATTACCAATAACTGCAAGTAAGTTGGGTAAGTTTTACAAAACAATCGGCTCCGTTATACCAGACGGGGCAATGACCGTTGCCGATTAGTTATTAAAGCAAAATGTCATTACTTCTAAGGCCCAGCGGACAGCTCACTTTTTAACGTCATTTCAGATTGCTAGGGACTGATATAAAGGACAGATTTAATAGGTCTGTCTGCAGGAAACCTTGTTTGCAGTTTCCGAATAGGTCAACCGTCAAATTAGCTTAGGAAGTTACGGATTTTGACCTTCAGAAATGGGGATGAAACGATTTATTTCATTAACAACCTAAATGCTTGTTAAATTCATGAAATCGTGGATGTATAAAACGTATATTTTATAGATCTATATTTGATATTGAAGTTAAACTAAAAGGATTCAACTTAAAGGATGTTTATATCCCAGAGATTGTCATCGTCAACTTTGCTAGATTATGCAACTGAGAGAGTCACATATTACAATGATCCTCTCCCGAAAATTTCACTAAGAATAGTTCAGTTTTAAAGTAAATACTATAACCACATTTTAGAAGTTTAGCTAAAATTGGCAATCAGTAATTTCGGCGAACGAAGAACGTAATTTGATATTTGCGGTGTCGTAATGAAGTTGATGTATGCTGGTTTCACTCTGATTTTAATTCGTTCTTTGTTTCAACTATGTGCTGAACTTTGTTATGTTAAGTAAGTAGTAAGCAATCAGGCGTGTAAATAATATGTTTACTGAGTCAGAACTGAAATTGACCTATGTACATGCTTTGTATTAAAATAATGGAAAGACGCTCCAATTCACAGATTGTAACCTACCAAATCATGTGGTTGTTCGAAGAGGTGGACTGAAGCTTAAAGACTTCCATGTTTTCCCCAAGCTGTGGAACAGTTAAGGAAAGGTGGGAAAGTTATGATTTTCAGGAAAAACCATACTGCGCGCTCTGGGCATGGAGTGCCTCTACAAGCTTGCTATACGACTTTGGAATGTTATACGTGCAAAGTACAATGGACCTTAAAACCACAGGGGTAAGTGCTAACTTACCGCAGCATCCTCGTGTGGTGACCCTCACGACTTTGACAGCGTAGTGCCTCAGTAGGTCCACTTGCCACCAGGGCGATGCCTCTCTTTGTGTCTCCGTGCACCGCTTGCCGTCATGTTCTGTGGTCTTCTCGCCGTCGTTGCCATTGGCGGCGGCACCGCCTCTTACTGTCGTTGACTGGTTTGCTGGCTTTCTGAAGGCCACGTTTGTACCTAGAATGAGGAATATCTGACTTAATTGGTGTACATGTCCCTGAATTTCTGTATTTCTATAAAAATAATAATAATAGTAAGCAAAATTATCGTTGCCCTAACGCTTTCCACAATCAGGCGTGACGCGATGGTTTTTTATAGTAAACTAGCTTTTGCCCGCGACCTAGATCGCGTGGGAGGTTTTCCCCGCGTACTTCTCGATCCCGTGGGAATTCCGCGATAAAAATTATCCTGTCCTTCCCAGGGTTCTAAATTATTCGAATGCCAAATTTAATCTAAATAGGTTCAGCGGCTTAGGCGGGAAAAAGTAACATACAGACAGACAGAGTTACTTTCGCATTTATAATATTAAGTATGGATTTTGTTACTTTTCGTCTTACATCAGTCAAGAGCGTTTAGATCATGTTCAATATCTGCGCAATAAAGTAAGTTTTCAAACTGGGTGTATCACGTTAGTCCATAAACACACAGTAACATAATATTATAAAAACAGTCTTTCGTCGCACCAGTCTGCCAGTCTATTCACCATACTCAAAAACAACTGAACAGATTTCCATGTAGTTTTCACGAATGGATAGTGTGATTTTGCCGAATTATTTTTAAAGTTTTTTGTGCGTATTAGCAGAGTGAGACCATGTGGAGCTTATATTTATGCTTGTCTATATCCATATCCGTCTTCTCCTACCGTTTACTCAAGTCTGTTTACCAAAATACTAGTGTAAAAGGTGTCTTTTTTTATTGATAATAGGCTCGCGTTTGACCACCATCTCATTCGATGGTAAGTGATTATGTGGTCGAAGATGGAGCACGCTTACCTAAAAGTAACCTATTCACTCTTGACTTAAAGACCCCTAGGTTATAGCTATCGGGAAACACAGACTCCGGCAGAGAATTCCACTCTTTAGCCGTACGCACAATGAAGGTATTCCCAAAACGTTTAGTACGTATAGGTGGGATGTCCACCATGTAACGATTAAAAAATCAAAAACTAAATGAAAGGCGATATAGTTTAGTAATTCAGGTGTCTTACCACAAAAAGGTGCGTCAGCAGTCCAGTCCCCTCGCAGTGTGCACTCCCTCTGGTGGGCCCCGAACAGTTCATATCCGTCATCACACTCGTATGTGGCGATTGTGCCTGGTACTATGTCTCCTGCTGGAAGGGATACCCTGGCGTTTGGAGGCACAGCAGGATGCCCACAGCGTCGGTCAGCTGAAAAGAACAAAGGTTACAGTTTAAATTTATTCTATAAGAATTGAACAAACTTTGATTTTAATTTACGAGAAGTAAAATAGACGGCGCGAAAGTTGACATTGTTGAATAAGTCCGGTCTTTGGTTCAATATCCTCGTGGAATAAATATTTTTGTTGTTAACTTATAAATATGCAGTCGTAGTACCGGTCTCTAGATAAACCCACGGTTGCAATTGGACTTTCCTGATGGCAAAACCGAGTCAGTCATTTCACACCGGTCGGTGGTTGAAATTTAAACCATGACCACAGAACGATATCCCAACATCAAAACATTACATACCACAAGTAATGAGATAAGAAATGATGTAAGTAACGAAGTAATTCATAATAATTAAAACATGATATAACAAACAAGATGATAATATTTTGTATTCGTGAAGCGAAACGATATAATTATGTATGTAAAAATATGTTAAAATAAATGCAACCAAGCATGCATCTTTAGAATATCTGCATTTTGTTAGACATTTTGCTTATTTTTAACCGCCTTCTGAAAAAGGAGGAGGTTCTCAATTCGGATGTTTGCTTGTTTTTTTTTTTATGTTTGTTCGGGCATAGCTCCGTCGCTCGCCAACCGATTTGAAAAATTCTTTTTTTGTTGGAAAGGGTATACTTCCCAAATGGTCCCATGAAAATTTTATCGACATCGAACAAGCCGTTTCTGAAAAATCAACAAAAGTCTAAAAAAATATTTACATTGATGATCTTTTCGGTTACTCTATATTGTGTTTTTTGTTCGCGCGTTTTTAGTTTTTTGTAGTTGACATTTTGGCTTTTATAACTAGATTAATTACAAATTGACCCACTAAAAAGCGCGAAAATAAAAACTTTTTTGCAAAAAAATAAAACCGACTTCCATATCAAAACACTACAAAGCCAAAAATAATTTTAATTTCGGATGGCGGTGTGAAAAAAAAGAAAATACAAAACCAATAACACCGACTACCGAAATTAAAATTATTTTTGGCTTTGTAGTGTTTTGATATGGAAGTCGGTTTTATTTTTTTGCAAAAAAGTTTTTATATATAACAGACTGATCATTCTAATTGAAATACTCAAAATATATGAATAGCAGTGGTAGCCCAGTGATTACGGGCACGATTTACGGGTTGTAGGTAGTGGGTTCAACTTCAAACATTACTTTGTGTCATTTTCATCATCACCTCTGCTTTCAAAACGGTGAAGAATAACATACTGGGATGTCCTCGGACCGAAACCCTGAAAACATGCGTGCTCCACCAACCCACTCAAGGCTTGCCCGGTGGATTACCCTAGCAAACAGCTACATTTATTTAGTGTATTTAAAAAAATGTTCGAATAAGTAGAGCGTCACTTGTCACAGCTGAGTACCTCAGTGTCAAAAGTGCCTAAAATACAAGACAGCAACCATCGGCACTCAACAAAAGCCAAAGAAATGTATCAATCTGCTAAGGTGTGCGACTGAAATAATTAATTATTCAGAGCAACAAAATAAAAACCTAATCCATCAACTTAAGACTTCTCTAAGGTCGAAAACCATACAAGGGTCATATAACGACCTATAGGAAGGTCTCAACTATCGCTGTTCCGTTACCGACACGAGGCCAGACAAATGTAATACGCATTACATATAAACATATTTTTTAGTAATACATTAACACAATCAATTTTAAATCTTTTCGTTTCTGCCTAGAGTCTAGAATTAAAGATGCGAGAGTTACGGAACTGCAGAAATATCTTACAGAACGGTCGTTTATGCACTAATGCCATGCAAAAAGAAACGCGGAAGCTAAGATCACGTACTCCATAGATTTTTACAATTCAGACTAGTTAAATTATATCGTAACATGCGTGATACACTGCAGCTGATGTTCTAGGTAATTGGACCTTATGTCTTATAGTGGCGCAATGTAACGCGATCTTATCGTAACATCTTAGCGGATGCGAATGTTAGGTAATAAGTAAACTGAATGCAATACTGATACGGGAACTTGAGAAAAACTGAGAACGACGTAATCAATTATTCGTTTGTGGATGCTGCAAATTGACAGCGGTGTTTTATGACGGTTCATGTGAGGGTTTCATTGCTTTTAAAAGTTAAAAAGATGTTTGTGCTGTGATAACTATATACGAAGCTGTGTGGTTTAAAGCTGTTGAGTTTTTTTAGTGCTGCACATTATTTGATTCACTGATGCAATTATAATTTTCAATAAATCGCTAGAAAACTCGTTGACTTTTATGTAATTTATGAACACCAACACACTTTACAGATATTAATTTTACTTATGTGTTAATTATTTTCCAATTTAAAAAATAACTCTAGCGGATCAAGGTGCAGTAATTGATCCGATCGTCATGATAAAGTTTAAGAAACGCTGTACATTGCGTGATGCAGTTATAGTTTATATTTCATTTCAGAGTGTTGCGCGTCAGTGAATGAAAATCACTGCGAGTTCACGTCTGTGTACAACCCAGGTAGTACACAGACGTGAACTCGCAGTGATACTTTGAAATCTACATGATAAAAGCCCGGAAAAATTTGGTCCAAAAATAACCGTAAGCTTCAATAGGAGTGTACAAATATTTATTGGAACAAAAAACAGTTTACAAAAGTTTGTGAACGTTAACAATCGCATTAGTATGAAATACTGTGTAGCGACCATTAGCGCCCACCTCCAGGAGGGGAGACTACAGCATTCCATGAATTAACATAAAAGGAAAAGTAACAAAAAATCATGTTTTAGATTTTGGAATGAATGAGTGTGTATGCATGGAATGTGAAGAAATGTGGAATGTGAATGAAGTGTAATGTATGTATGTATAGGCTTGTGAGTGAATGTGTTTATCTGTAAAGGTAGGAAGGTGCGTATGTTTGTTAGTTTTGCGATTTGGAAGGTATTGAGGAATGAAAGGGACGTTTCCACTTTTTTCTGTCTCTTTTTTAGGTTTTCATAACATCTTCCAGCTCTTCATAAGTCAAAGAACTGAGCCAATTATGTGTTTTTTATTTACATTCGCGTGAAGTAAGGGGGTAAATGTTCCAAATTTCATTTATTTTGTTATACAAAATTGGGCTTGTCGCCTAACTATTACGATGCTAGCTAGTATTACTGGGTAGACTTTAACAGGTCTACGTTTCCACCTACTCAGTTAGTGTAGGTTGCCTTTGACTATAAAACTAATTTTCTGGGATAGATTTTCAAGAGTACATATTCATTTAACAAAATAGATGCAAACCTCCGTACTAAAAATAGAGTTGCAAGTGAAATGCAGATAAGTCGAAGTTCAACCTGTATAAATCTGGCTAGCCTTTTGTCGACTGAATGATTGCCTATCTGACGTCCACAACCCAGTAACTGGGTAATACGATACTCCTAGAAAAACCATGTGTCAGATCTTCTGGCTGACTACCCGTAACGAGTGTCAAAGATGTAGGTACTAATGAAAGACGGGGGGCATCTGAGTGCTTACTGAAGCGCAGAAGGGTCTTAATGTGTTAAGACGGCCCCATTCACGGATCGACTTCAGATAGTGTTGGCAAGCCTTGAATACATGTACAATAGTTATTATTCAGCCACGACTCACACGAGAGTAAATGACATGTTGTGAGTCTCACACGCCTAGCATTGTGGAGGTCATTTGCTCAATATTTGATGTAGTTGCTATTATAAGTATATCTGTGTATGAACTGTCGTTGGTCTAGTGGTGTGTAGTACAAGATTAATATGGTAGTGGCGCGCATGCTGAGTAATAGGGTTCGGATTCGATTCCCAGGTCGGGCATTTTTCAGTTATAGCCCGTAGTTTGGAAGTTAGAGGTGTGATACCATCTTACCTCGGAAAATCCTTTAAGCCACTGTTCCTGCGCCTGATCTATCTCCGATAATGTCGGATTGCCATCCCATCGGACTAGGAGAGTAATGGAAGATACAATGCACCTGTAACTTCGCACACATTTTTGCGCTTTGAAAGACTATTATTATTATGTATTAACCAGTGGCCATGAACCAGAAGGCAGAGCCAGGCGGAGAGGACAGTTAGACTGCATAATAAATTGTACAAATCTGGGAAGCTTTGCAAGTTGGTAATCGCACGTGTGTATTCGAAACCCTTTTTTTTTACTTGGTAAAATCATCAAATAAGTCCTCCCACCCCGGGCAGGGCCGGAGGGACTGTCAGACTTGTACTGACTAAAATCCACGGTGTTCCTTCAATAGCCCTTTACGTTCCGGGATCACGGTAATGGGATAAGTCCCACGACCCCGGCAGGCTTCGGCCCTCTACAGGCCTCGGCATGTTGCTGACGCTCTTTGAGGCGCACGTGGAACACAACGCGCCGTCGACCCGGGCATGGTCCATGGTCGGACAGCGAGTTGCCCTTTACTCGCTGTCCGCATGCCCGCGCCTACGGTGGCCGGAGATCGTCGGCCGACGTCCGACGCCGTGGGCGTTTACTACTGCGGTCTATTCGAAACCCTTATACCTGAAACTATCTCAATCCTTTGTTAACAATTTGCGAAGCTCATCTTTGGAATTCGTAACAATTAACGAATCCATTCGTTAATTGTTACGAATTCCAAAGATGCAAGAATGTCTTCAAGTTCAGCATTTTAATTCTCGTTACAGAGAGTTCTAAGATATGACCTTGAGATATTTCCCCCTCTTTCCAAGCTTTGGTTCGGATTCATGCATATTTACGTTAACGGTACACATAAATGCGATTGCATAATTTAGAACTATCTAAATTGATGACAAAATCTGTTATTATTTTCCATTTGTGGAACTTAGTATTACCCTGTTTATATTGCATAGCTAAAATTGTTGCCCTAGATAGATTTTAACGAGAAACACGTGTACGACAGGCATACCATAGTACCTATTCCTTGAAAATTGGACTGTGAACATAAAGCCACTCGGTAACCAATCAAATTTAGGTGAAATCATTCGCAAGTATACCTCACCTAAACTGTCATATCCCGATATTTACAAAATTACAACAATTTTTTCTATCTCATCGTTCTTAACAATCTGCCAAAGTAAAAAAGTGCTTGTAATGTGGGAATGTATATCAGTGGAAGGCCAATGTTAAAACAACATAATAATATGTTGTACCACACATGCTTGTTGGTACACTATTACTTTCGGAAACAAAAGTATGTACCCTTGTAATGGTAAGTCTTTATAAGCAATTTCATATTATACAGTAGGTAAATATTTAGTGTGTCTATACTATTGACTGTTCATGATTCCGTCAATAAAGTGCTTCACTGTCTGGTTTGATCTGTCAATAAAAAATCATATTAATAAAGGATGGCATATCAATGTTATTAGTAGGTGGGCCAATGTTTCACCTGATTTTCTGCCTAAGTGATAATATCGGATATTCAAATTCGTTCAAGTGACTTTTTTTGTCAAAAAATCGGTTATTTTTCAGACTTGCAAATATCTAAAGTAAACTGAAATAAATACAGGAATAGGAATATATACGTATGTTAGCGCACGCGCACTGCTCATTACTGAGCGTTGGTCCTTATATTTGTAGGTCACGCGTGCCCACTTACACCCTCATGCACAGAACTAATTTGATCAACAATAATTGCATTTGCAACACTTACGCCCTCTATTAGTTGAAGTTTCTACTAATCACAAGCACACGTACAAGAGGCATGTTCTATCGGACTTGAAAGTTAAAGACTTATTAGCTGGGAACTGGACGATGCAATACAAGTCTTTAAGGTTAACATACGGCTTTTTTAACGATGGGTAATCATCCAATAACTGCCTCCCGGTCTGGGCGAAGCGGGAGGGTGTGTCAGACTTTTACTGACTAAAACCCATCCGTGTTCCATCATGTGCCCTTCGTGTTCCGAGCCCGCGGTAACTCCTCAAAGAGTGTCAGCAAAACGGCCCCGACAATTTTCCTGACACTCTTTGAGGCGCGTGTGGAACACGACGCGACGTCTACACGGGCCTGGTTTCAGTCGGGCGGCGAGCTACCCATTGCTCGCAGCCCGCAGGGCCGCGCCTACGGTGGCTGGGAGTAACCTTGTGACTCCCGACGCCCGGAGCGTCTCCTGCGGTGGCTGGGGCGTGAGGGCTGTGAGACTTGCCTCTCCCTCGCACCTCTACAACGCCTGCCACGAGTTTTACAAACAGGACTAACGTAAATGAAATAAAATGAAGTATTTGTAAAAATTTAATTGAAATTTAAAATGAAAACCATTTATTCGGTGATAAACACACACAACAACAAACAATAGAAAATTACAAACATAAAAAATAGCCCTAAGAATTAAACAAATTAATTAAATTAGGACTATGATACTTAAGGCAGGCTTATTACCCAGGCAGGGCTTTTAGACAATACTAAGTTAAATTTTCATCATCACCTCTCCTCTCGTAACAATAAAGGAAAACATCATGAGTAAATCGGCACCTCCTGGGACTGAAAACATGCAATATCCACCAACCCGCACTGAGCCGGTGTGATGATGGAATAAAGCAAATTAATTTTCATATAAAGAAGGACTTTGTCCCAGCAGTCGCGTGAAGCTTCGCTCCAGTGGACTTTATCACGATAAAAAACATAACCTCCTTCTTTTGCAGTCACGTAAAAAGTAGCCTATAACCTTCTTAAAGCTTCCAGCTACTTCCATACCAAGTTTTATCTACCCTATACTTTCAAAGATTAGCGTGTTTAAACAAATAAATCAACTTTTCCGCTATGTACAGACGCCAGCACATGAAGCTACCCGAAATTGTCAAATTTTCCCAATCAACCTTTTTTTTTTATTGAAAATAGGTTCGCGTTTGACCACTATCTCACCTGATGGTAAGTGATGATGTGATCGAAGATGGAGCACGCTTACCTAAAAGTAACCTATTCACTCTGGACTTAAAGACTCCTAGGTTGTAGCTGTCGGGAAACACAAACTCCGGCAGGGAATTCCACTCCTTAGCCTTTTTTTTTTTTTTTTTTTTTTTTTTTTTAGGTAGGGCCACTTGTAGATCAGCACACTAAGGCTGTGAGTCTACTTAACCGGACTTTCCTGTGGTGACCTCTAATAAATTAAAGGCCCCCAGCCAGGGCTTACAAACTAAAATATACTTAAAAACTAATGACCGCACGCTAAGGGCACTCCCTGTGGAGTACGGGCCTCGGCATAGCGGGGTCATTTCGGGAGGGCAGCAAAGGGACAGGCTGGGTCATATTATTTACGGGAGTATTTATTGCTACTGGCTCAGCATCGCGGGCTGGCTCGTTTGGCAAAGGTCGGGGAGGATTTTCATTACCAGTACGCGGACGTCGCGATGGGCCTCGTCGGCGAGGCCGGAATAAGGAACGCGTTCTGTATCTGTGTCTTCTAAGAGTGCTGGTTTCCCTACTGCTCTCTTGTCGGATGGTGGTGGGGTCGTCAGGCTCGTCTAGGATGTTACGCGGGCGACGAACCCGAGAAATCTTGGAGGGTCTGTATCGGGCGGCCGATACGATCAGGGGGTTAGTGTGGGTCTCAGCAGAGGTGAAGTAACGCACTGACATGCGTTTCAACACTTGCTTTATGGTCGGGAGTTTGAGGTCTACGTGGAGATCCTCGTTCCTACAGAACCAGGGCGCGCCCGTGGCCTTTCGGAGAAAACGGTTCTGAACGACTTGCATCCTATGGATCTGATTGGGACTGGCATGAGCAAACACCGGACAGGCATACGTCATGATAGGACGTATGCATGTCGTGTATATTCGGATTTTACATTTAAGGGAGAGCTTGCTGTGTTTATTCAGCAGGGCGTGGAGCCTACCGAGAGCGAAAGCGGCTCGCGAGCGAACCGACTTTATGTGCTCACTGAAATTCAGGAACTGGTCGAGGATCACACCTAAGTATTTGGCTCGCTTCTCCCAAGGGATTGGCTTGCCGAACATAGTGATCGGGCGTGGGGGGGTGAACTTTTTATGCTGGCGAGCCCTGCGAAACAGGACTGCTTGACTTTTGTCGGGATTTACCTCAATCCTCCATTTTCTAAACCAATCGCCTAGTGCGTTGGCTGAGGTCTGGAGGGTATGAGCGATGCTAACGGGATTATGTCCCGAGTAGTAGATGGCCGTGTCGTCGGCAAACAGGGATAACTCTACTGGGGGCTTTTTGGGGATATCGCTAGTGAATAGCGTGAAGAGTGGGGGGGAGAGCACGGCGCCCTGAGGGACGCCGGCTCTGATAGGGCGGGGAGTGGAAAGCGCTCCTTCGATACGATATCTGAAGGAGCGGTTTGACAGGAAGTCTCGAATGATGAGCACGAGACGGTCCGGCACACCTAGTTGGTAAAGCTTATAAATTAAGCCATTGTGCCAGACTTTGTCGAAAGCCTTTGCTATATCAAAGAATAGGGCCCCCGTCACCAGACCGCGTTGAAAACGGCCGCTAATGTGCTCTACGATGCGGTGGGCTTGGTGGACACTGGAATGATGGGCTCTAAAGCCAAACTGTTCGTTAGGGATTAGGCTCTTGGCCTCGACAAAGTCCTTGAGCCGATTAAGAATAATCCGCTCGTAGACCTTGCCGAGGGCGCTGAGCAGACTAATGGGTCTATAGCTAGTCGGGAGGTTCTTGGGCTTTTTGGGTTTTGGGATACCTATCACTATAGCCTCTTTCCAAGCTTGTGGAAACAAGTTGTTGGACAAGGCGCCATTGAAGATGGCAGTCAGTAGGACTAAGATCGTACGTGGGAGGAGTTTAAGTGCCCTAGTGGTCAGTCTGTCAGTCCCGGGAGCTTTCCTAGGTTTGAGTTTCTTGATGATCTCCTCCACCTCGTCCTCCGTGACGGGGGGGAGGGGAGCATCAGGGTCCTCGACAGGGGGTAGGGCAGATCTACGTTCGACCTCAGCATCCACGTGGGCAAGGTGGGCTGGGTCGACTGGTTGGGAGCTGGGAGAGCACTGTGCCTCCAGGCTGTCGGCTAGGCATTCGGCTTTGTCTTCGTCGTCGAAGGCAATGCTTTTGTCCGGGCGGATAAGGGGAGGCATTGAGGCAACCTCAGTGGCGCGCATATTCCGCTGAAGTTGCCAGAAGGCATGGTGGGTGGGTTCCAGTTCGCTCAGGGTCTTTTCCCAGCCGGCTTCACGCCACTCTCTGATGCTGTTACTTACTTTGCGCTGTAAGTACCGCATGAAAGTTTTGTTATTCTGGCAGGGGAAAGATCTGTAGGCACGGACTGCTGCGTTCTTCTCAGTCAGCAGGGCCCGCACATCGTCCGGGAGTTTCCGGCGCCAGTGCTCTGACACCGGAATCTCCTTTGAACAGTCGTTCAAGACAGATTGTACGTGCTCCGTGAGTGAGTCGATCGCAGCCGTCGTGTCGGCGGCGGACTGGATGTGGTCGGGGATCTTGTCCAGGTGAGGAGACGTGTTGGATTTCAGCAATTCGCCTACTTTCCTCCAGTCAGTGATCACCTGTGTGGGAGGGGGGCGGTTAGGGTCATAGGGACCCGATCTCGGAGTTAACTCCAAGATCACCGGTCTATGGTCAGAGTCAAGTTCGTCTACCGTCTCTAAAGAGTGCAAACGTAAGTTCACATTCTTCAGGAGGGCAATGTCGAGTACGTCGGGCAAGTGGGATGGCTCGAACGGATAGTGAGTAGGCCGCATAGGACCTATGATATCTATGTGGAGAGGTGTGCAAAGGTCGTATAGTACCTTCCCACGGGGGTTGGTAATACGACTACACCATGCGGGATGTTTGGCATTGAGATCCCCCGCTATAAGGACGGAGTCACTCATGTCAAGAAGGGCTGTAAGGTCGCTTCGTAGTGAGGCGTTTATCGAAGAATTTGAATCTACGTCGCTGTGCGGTGGGAGATACGCGGATACTATTGTGATAGAGGGGTGGCCCGTCATGCCTAGCCGGCAAACGGATACCTCTAAGTGGGCAAGGGGCGGCGGATCCATAGGGATGCAGTGCAGGGAGTTCCTATAATATATTAGAGTGCCACCTCTGTGGCATCTAGTCCTATCGTTCCTAACTAGCCGGTAGTTGGCTACCTTGGGATCCCTAAGGTGGGGTTTGAGGAAGGTCTCTTGGACCAGAAGGATGTCGAGACTATGATCGCGAAGGAAAGTCGCGATCTCGTCCCGTTGATTAGTGATGCCATTGGCATTGAAGTAACCTAGCTTTAGGGATCGGGGCTTTAATCTTTTACTAGCCGTGTTATACATTATGGCTGTTTAAAGAGGTTGTCAAAATGGCTTTTTACATCAGAATACTTATAGTATACCTGAATCAGGGATTCAATGCTTTTGCAGGCCACGACCTCCTTTGCCATTTGGATGGCGCGGGGGGACTGGAAGAAACTGAATGTTTTCCCAAGGATGAGGAACGCATCGAGTTCCGGCTCATCCGAGCGAGGGAGTGACTGGGGAGGAGGTGGGGGCTGAGAAGCCACAACAACCGGAGCGGAGGGCATGATGGGTTGATCCATCAGCCCAGGGACTTTCGGCCTTAGTGCCGGGAAGTTTTGGGCGTGATTCGCCGCCGTCCAAGGAGTTGGACGCTGGGGACTGAGGGTCTGGGGGAGCTCAGACGAGAGTGTAGGACACTCTCGTCCCTGGCGTGCGCTAGCGCGCGTTGCCAGTTTAGGGGCGGAGGTTTTCGGGGCTTTCGGACAGCCTCGGTAGTTGGCGGGGTGGCCGGATTGCCCGCACAGCACGCAGCTGGGCGGGTCTGGGCACTGGGACCTATCTTTTGGGCGACTGCACTCCGCGGTGCCGTGATCGCCCAGGCACTTTACGCACCGGGGTTTGCCGAAGCAATTCCGTTGCGCGTGGCCGTATAACTGGCAACGGTGGCATTGGCCTACCGTGCCACTTTTGTGTGGCTTCTCAATTAAAATTCCTGAAAGACTGCATACAGTCTTCAGCGCAAAGATGGGGTGGGGACCTTCGGAGACGGGGTGGCAAATGACGAGGACGTTGTTAGACGCCCTGCCACCTCTGCCGTGCATACGGTGCACCTCAATCACCGGGATGTTCTGTGACTCTAGGTCGCAGACGATCTCGGTGGTGGGGATCTCACTGGGGATCCGGCAGAGGACCACCCGAACGGGCTTGCTCTCATGGAGCGTATAAGTGTGGTGGGGGATATTTCGAGCCTTGAGTAGCTTCGAAAGCGCGCGGTGGTCGTTAGCTGTCGCTAACCCTACTTTTATGCCGTTCTGAACGGCGCGGGCATTCGTGTAGGCGATGCGTTGCTCGCCACACGCTTTGGACACGTTTGTCCAAGCCCCCTTATCATGTATGAAGATGGGTGGGGGAGGGATGGTCTTGCGCACTGAGGCGCTGACGACTGGGGTTTGAGTAGGGCTGGGCCTAGTGGCCGAGGAAGTGGAGGGCTGGCTCTGCACTAAGCGTGCTGGCTCGGGAGGGGAGGGTTTCTTGGCCTTAGGGGCCTGGGTGGAGGACGAGGCCTGCGACCTCTTCTTCCTCTTTCCCTCGACGAGGATAAACTCGTCGGAGGAAGAGGTTTGATCGGAGGAGGAGTGCTCGGACTCCGCTCGCTCCGAGCGCCCAGAGTGCATGCTCTCTGCGCGCTCCGAGCGCTCGCCTTCCGAGCCCTCTTTTTCTTGTTCCTCCTCCTCAGAGTCCATTTCGACGTCTGGGGGGGAGGGGGACCTATCTGCGTTGGGCGCGGGGGTGGGACCTAAATCTGGCTGTGGGGCGGGAAACACCGCGGGGGGTAATTTTACAATCTCATCTTTATACTCCCTTTGTAGGGCGGGGTTTTCAAATAGGATCTTTCCTAATAAATCGGTTGTTAGATTTAACCGAGCCGATAGGGATTCGACTTTGGACATGAGATCCTCCATCTTGTCCTCCATATTGGAGGCGACAAAGGTGGGCATCCTACTCTCCTAACCCTAACATATGCGCCTCGAGGAGACACGTCAAACGTGAGCTCCCCGAGCAGACGGTCCCCAAAGAGCCCTGCCCCGGAGTTTCTCCTAACACTTCGCTACCGAGAAGAGAAACCCAGACAAACTCGGTAGCTGTGTTGCCGTCTGATGTGGCCTGAGGGGCCCTATTTGCCTAACCCTCCGGGCGGGAATGACCCGGAGGTGAGTTCGCTCCCTGCGGGGATAGCAGGGAGGTGTGTACCTACTGGTGTGCCCTAAGCTTGTAATCCGGTCGCCAATCTTAATGTGCGTACCGGGCCCTATTGGGTCTAGTGCGAAGGGGTAGATACACCCAACCGACACTAGGTGTGTATGCTGTGAAGAGAACTCAGTAACTAGGTTTGACTAGGAGATCCCCCAAGGCCAAAACCTAGCACTCGACTCCAATTGACTGCTTCACCCTGAAGGGGATCAGCGGGTGCGTCGGGTCAGCACCCCCTTGGTATTGTTGACACCGTGAGGTTTCCAACCAAGGACCACGAAACTGTGGTTTTACCCTGAAGGGGCCAAACCAAATTGTTTTGACAATCTCTGTTAGAGAAGCACGATATCCTTCACCGCCTCGAAAAAGGCGGATCCGGACCAGGCGTCGTAGTCGGCGACTACGAGTGACGTCACGGCGGGCGTGACGAACGGAGCGATGACTCAGGCACGGAACGATCGAGAGCGCGGAGCGGCACGACTGTCGCGGGCGAGCGTCGGAGCAGAATGATGACTCCTTAGCCGTACGCACAATGAAGGTATTCCCAAAACGTTTTGTGCGTACGGGTGGGATGTCCACCATGTAACGATGGCGCTTCGCCGTTTGTCTCGTAATCCGATGATGGAACGGGCTTGGCGGAATTAGATTGTGTAATTCCAACGCACACTCCCCGAAATGTAACCGATAGAAAACCGATAGGACTTGCAACTCGTCGTCGGTGTTCAAGGCTCTGGAGCTTTGACTCGACCAGTGCATCGTTGCCAATGAGTCTCTTGGCCCGCTTCTCGATAGACTCAAGCGTGTCCAGTTGGTATTTCGCAGATCCATCCCAAAGATGAGAGCAGTATTCCATACACGACTGAACCTTGAACCTAATTTCTTTAATGATAAAGTTGAAAATCTAATAAAGAAATTTGACAGATTGTTGTAGCTTGATGTACTGGCTAGCTACTAGGATAGAAGAATAGATTATGACATTGAGTAAAAGGAGTCCTACTAGACTATTCTACGGATATCTATTCATACGGATTAATCATCATCGTCTAGCTCCTAAACTATGGATGGATTCATTGACGAAACAAATTCATTAGGCACAGAATTAATTTAAAATTGTGTCATCACATTTGTACCGGAGCTTCCCTTTAATACAACCATGTGACAGTCAACAGATTGAAATGTACTCTCCCACGCAATCATGGAACAAAGAATCCGTTAATTCTGTTTATCTACGCATATTATTAGTTTCAATTTATGCAAGCGTCGAATCTGGCGGAACATTGATGATGGTTATCGCTTCAACTCCATACAATAACAATTTTATTGTGTCCGTTTGTTAATCCAATAACCCCTCACGCTCAGGCTGAAGCAGAAGGGAGTGTTAGAATACTACAGACGAAAAACGCATCCTGTTTCTTCGATTCTCGAATTATATTGTTTTATTGAAATGTATCAGAGGTATACCCATATTTCGTGCGATGACACACTACACACATTCTTCTTCAAAACAGCGAAAGTCAATGTTTATGTATGCTCTATGAATAATGGATACGTTATGTAACTTATGTAGTTGTGGTATTCTTTATAGTGATGACACCGCGTGAACATAAATAGTAGTGTTGTTTTTTACGGCTAGACTTCAAATAAGTCTAGAAAAATATGATGGCTTAAAAGGCGGGAGGTCAAAGACATGTGAAAGCGTGATACAATAGCGAATTGATTTCTTTGTTTTGCGGTACCTGGGTGTATTAGGTATGTTTCTACCGACGCTTTAGTTTGATCTAGCTAGCGATATTGTTACCCACTATTGTTATCATGTCTTATAGACCTCAAATGGAAGAATACTCTTAAGAATTGAAATATAAACAATTGATCGATTGATTGATTGTCGAGCTAACAATCAATTTTAACAATAATGATTATTGACTCAAGAATTTTTTCCTAACACCTCAATGCACAGACATGATTGATGGCCATAATTACATAATTATCACTTCACAATTGTTAGATAAAACTGAAGATCTATTCAAGATGGAGTTTCTTGCGCGCACGCAGCTGCAATAATTTAGAAACGCGGGTAATGGCGGTTTTGCACGACCGTTCTAGGAAACATATTTAAATATGTTCTAATGGCCATCAGGCAATTTAAAACGTAAATTATAACGGGCTTTATGTAATTGTAAAAGTAGTACTAACAAAATTGGATGGATGGTACGCAAAAACGTCCAATTGTGAAAGTTCGTGAGCTGTTTTCAAGGAATGGACAGACAATCAGGCTAATGCACAACAAACTGATTACTTACAGAGCCAATACCTCGTAATCTATACTAATATTATAAAGCCGAAACTAAAATTAAGTGAAAATCTCCTAGAAAATGTTCCAACAAAACGCCACAATTATTCAAGATACTGTCTTTCAAATAAAACATGCTAGTTGAATGAAATTTAAAGAATTAAAACATCAATGTTATAAAATTACCGGATGATCCACATTTTAGTAAATGTAATATTAACTGTAAAATTGATTTCCACGGTTAAAACGCGATCCATAATGGCCGGAAGTTTTAACGGTTATCGTTTTAGTTAAAAATAAACCAGTGTCGTACCTCAGGTCAATGGAGGTGATAGAATCAATTGCTAGCTTAAGATGAGCACAGACCTCTCACTTATTAGCCAATTTTAAGATCTTAGACAACAGTAGTTTCATAAGATGTAGGTACCTGATGCACATATACTTACTATTTTCGTAATATTGCGTCTTTTGTATAGATGAAATGTACTGGCGAATGTAAAACACTAAAATCGCAAAACAGAACGTACATATGTATGTCCTATTGCACCAAAAACTTAACTAAGATCTAACTCGGGGAAGGTACATAATAAATATGTACATGCTCTAGCTGGTGTAAGCTATAAATAGTTATTTTTAATGGCTTTTTAATTATCAATATATTTGGCAATAATTGTGAGGTGACTGTCGTCTCCAATTACGAGTTCACTGTAAAAGATTCCCTACTAGCGATGGAAAAACGTTCGTTTTAATAGTCTAGCAATGATCGGTTAAGGACATCACTTAAATATCTCAAACTAACAACTGTTACTTATTCTGAACTTCTGCAGTTTGGGACATCGGCGACCTAGTCGGCTTAAATTATCATATACAAGAGTGACTCTTCATTTGTGACTTTGCTATGTTGGCGGTAGATGGTAGTTACCTATCGACCAATAGATATCTAATACATAACCAAAGCCACGTGCCGCTGAAGAGGTTTGTTAGGATATAAGTGGTACGCTAGCCCCTCATATACTCCACCGATTGCATTCATTAAATGTCAGTATGAATAATCATCCAGTCACTGAAACGAGCTAAAGTAGTTTATCTAATGAAAATCTTTATCACAAAATTCAAGGCCTCACTGGACTATATTGAATAATAAACATACCAAAATGCACCAATTAATCAAACTAAAGTTTGGACGTACAACATAATTATTATGGCCAATTAACTTAGCAATTAATATTAAAACTACGACCGGATCTGTACGTTTGTGTCCTCGGCATGAAGGCCTATATATTGTGGATATGTAGGTCGTCTTTCTTTAATATAAAAAGCTGTATGCCGACAAACTTGGAAGCCTAGGTGGCGACGTCACAGGGATGCCAGTCAGTCTCTGATGGCTGAGAGCTGGTCGCGGGGCAGTAAGAATAAGAATAATTTTATTTTCTTCCACAAATTAAAACTTACGAACTATTTTACAAAAATGACATTATTAAAATGATAATATCGTTATCGTATCGTATTATTAAAATTATAAGGTCGCGGGGCAGTGTACCTACTTCGGAAGCAGAGTTAACATTAACACCCATATAACATACATTCAGAATACGTCTATTGCATTTGTCACTTGTCTCAGCAGGCCTATATTAGATAACCGAGCCTTGATACAAATTATGTAACGTGACGCGAGGAAAATAATAAAAGCGTCCAAATTTGGATGCGCATGCAAACGTGCGTTATACAAGGTGGGGAAGATGATACAACAATAAATGACAACACCGACTATACAAATCCCGTGGAAACCATAGTGAGGACAAAATAACAAATGACAAAAAATAAAAAATAAAGATATTTTCAAATAATCTAAATAATACGGGTAAATGTATGCAATTGCCGTTTTATAGTGAAAGATGCTTTGAATTTGACTTAAAACCTTCATGGTGTGAGAGCTTTTTGTGCTTAAACGCAGGATATTTGACCCTGCGTTGAAGCACAGTAGCTAAATAGAGCCTGTGGAAAAAAATTCAAATAGAAAAAATATCCTGAATACATTTTTTGTACAGACTAAGGAGATCATCATCTAGGCTATGGTAAATTTATGGTCGTATTCTCTTCTTCACTTTGTATAAGAACTGTTACATACGATAACGTATCCTTGTTCTTATCAATAGCCGGCACTCGTCGTGGTACTACAGGTTTCTGCCGATAAATACATTATCGTTTCATAATGACGTTCAATCTTTTCGTACAGTCCTGAATGGTACTTGTATAAACCTAGTGCAGTATAGTTTAGGTTCCCAGAAACTATTCTACGCACCACTGCCAATATGTACATTTAACCAGAATATTTGATATTACATTATTTTAACCCCATCCCCGGTATTGATACGAATCGAAACCATTGTCTTATTTTTCACTAGTATAGTTACATGGGCTAACGTTAAATTTAACCCCGATTTTGAAGCATTCTTCATTGGCGCTCCGCTCCTATTGGCCTTAGCGTAATGATATATAGCCTATAGCCTTTCTCTATAAATTGACTATTTAATTAAAAAATAATTTTTCTATTCGAACAAGTAGTTCCTGAGATTATCGCGATCAAACAAACAAACAAACTCTTCAGCATTATATTATTAGTATAGATAGCTGTTGCCCGCGACAACGTCCGCGTTTCCGTCATTTTTCGTAAAAAAAAGTAGCCTAGCCTTCCTCACGGTTCAGTGATTTTGATGTAACAGACAATTAATTAACTTTCGTAATTTAGTAGGGAAATATAATATGTCAATCTATAATACTGAAAAATATCGCAATACGGAACCGCACAATATTATTGTAAAAAACTGTGCCTGCGACTCCGTCAGCGTAAGTTAATGTATTGGAAATATTGTTTAGATCACGTTCACATGAGGCTTAAGTACCTATAGAACGAAATTTTATACCTTCGGCCGCGAGACGCGTTAAGCGCGGCGACCGATTCTCAAAAATAATCCTTATAGCATGATTCAGTATTCACGCGCGATGGCTTATTATTAGCGTATTTCATGTATAACTTTGGTGTTTCTATACCGATTTAGGTATATGATTTTTTTTTATAGAATAGTTAATAATGTTAACTTTTTCAATTAGAGGTGACTGAGAGTGTTATAAACGTAAGAGTAGACAAATATTATAATCAGAAAGCTGACTGACACAAAAAAAAACTGCTAAGCTATCGGGAGTTACACGTGTTATTGTGAGTCAACCATAAAAGATAGACATATACTGTCCTGGGATATTTTTTATATAATTTTAAGGAGAACATTTTCGTCATAAAATGATTTGTGTAGCTATAACCATTAAGGTTGCACACGCGACGGAAGCTTAAAAAATGGAGTAACTTCTCTCGTTTTCCCAACATTTCCCTTCACTGCTCTGCTCCTATTAATTGTAGCGTGATGAAAAGTATACTATAAGCAGCTCAGGAGTATGATAAATAATTGTACCAAGTTTCGTTAAAATCCGTCGAGTAGTTTTTGTTTCTATAACGGTTATACAGACAGACAGACAGACAGACGGACAGACAGACAAAAATTTTACTGATTGCTTCTTGGCATCAGTATCGATCCCTAATCACCCCCTGATAGTTATTTTGGAAATATATTTCATGTACAGAATTGACCTCTCTACAGATTTATTATAAGTATAGATAGATATGCTACCCAATAGTGAATAATGTCACTCTAAAGTTTAAACTCTGTAAAAAAATCATAAAAAATGTTCGTTTTGCTACGTGCACTCTACTTGTACAAAAAATTGTCTAATAGAACGCGACTACCGATGACATTCATAACTTGTATCCAATTTTCAAGCGAAGCTGAAAATGCTGTAAATACTTTTGAGTGGTCTAAGTATTTAAACGCTGGCGGAAATCCCTCATTTGAATACTTAGATCACTCTTTTTTTAATCATTATTGCATGAACATTGCATTGTTAGCCCGTATTTGAAATTTAAGGGCTATAAATTTAAAAAAAAGTCGTTATTTTGGTAACTACGGCCAGTTGTTTGAACCGAATTCTTAAAAATTAAGTTAGTACTTACAAATTAACAGAATATTAATTCCAATACTTAGTTAGTATTTATTTTATTTTATTATATCTGTGTTTATAGGTTTTAGTAACTAGTTTCTGTTTTTTTTTTAAATAGTTTTTAAATATTACTTCTAATATTTAATTATTGCAACTACCACGCTATCTTTAGAATTGAAAATCTTACCTTTGTCAACTTCGAAAAAGCCTTTGATATGTGCCGCCCGCTGAACATTGGAGTACTGTCTTAATTTTTGTTTCTAAAAGTCTGCTGGAGAGCATCTACAAGAAATATTCTTGCAAGGTGACTTATGACCGCCTCATCCCCGATGATATTGCGGTGTACGCGTAGGTCCGACAGGGTTGCCTTCTTTCACCTCTTCTCTTTTTAGTCGTTCTTGACGGGATTATGCTTCGCATTTCTGATAACAGACGCCGCGGCATTGAGTGGGGATTATCCAGCATATTGGAAGACTTGGATTACACCGATGACCTATGCTTGCTGAGTCACACACACGCCGACATGCAAGCAAAGTTGGACGACAAGAGGCGTCGAAAACGACATACGAAAGACCAAGGAGATGCGTACTACTGTTGTGAATAACATCGCACTTTGTATGGCACATAGGCTGTGGAATGGATCCACAACTTTACTTATTTCGGGAGCGACGTTTCAGAGATTGGAGGGATCGATAAGGACGTCAGTTCGCGGATCGCGAAGGCCCGAGCTACCTTCGCGCAGCTGAGACCTGTCTGGCAGTCGCGAAAGCTGACCCGGAGGGTAAAACTAAAAATGTTCAGGTCCATTGTAAAATCCGTACTGCTCTACGGGTACGAAATGTGGAAGGTAACAAAGGACATCTTACGCCAACTTCAAGTCTTCGTCAACCGCTGTCCGAGACCATTTTCAACGAGGAACTGCTGGGAAGATACCATGAGAGCCCGATCTACCGCCAGATCAAACGTCGCAAGTAGAAATGGATCGGCCACACGCTTCGAAGAGATCCCGATGACATACCATAGGAAGCGTGGCCGACACCGACAAACCTGGCGTCGCACCGTGGTGGCAGAAGTGGCGAGCATCGGGAGGACGTGGAGCGAAGTGAAGCGTGAAGCTCAAAACCGATCGCGATGGAGGACTACTGTGGACGCCCTCTGCCCCATTTAGGGGTCATAGGAAATTAAGTCAAAAGTAAGTCACGCTATCTTAACAGGTCACCATCATTTTTGGTTGACTCGTAGAGAATGCCTACGACATTAAGTCCGACTTTGTACCTATGTACATTAAGTGTAAATAAGTTAATGAAATAAAAAAAATATAAATAAAAAATGTTAGCTGTCCGGTCTTCTGACCACTACAGCGACGATTCTTGAGATAGCGGGTCTATGTTCAGCTGTGGAATAATTTTGTTCCGATTCTTTTTTGATTTTTCCTCTTATATCAACGCTTCTTCCGTTCGCTGCATCGCATAAGTTGCACCTCCGTTAGCGTCTCGCCTCAGTCACGTACTTACCATGACGAATTGTATGGCTCAAAAGGGGGTCGGCACGAGTCGAGGGTATCATTATTTTTGCTATCGTATTGTTTGGTTGTCTATTGCTAAAACTATGTGATTTAGTTTTTAAGTTTTTAATCATTGATTTACAACTTAGTAGAGTGTTGGTTTGCGGTCCACTTTCGTGATTGGCGGTTTCAGTATTGAGTTTACGCCGGTCTAGTGCAATTCTAGGCCGAAGTTTGACCTGTTCTATTCTCGAACCAAATTAGGTCTTATCAATGAACCTAGCGTACTACTCCGTACCTAAGCTAAGCAAGAAATGAAATGAAAATGAAATGGGACATGCTTAGTTAATAATTCGTTTATTAATGGGTGGTGTCACTAATTGCACTGCTTCGGAAGGATGAGGCCCAAAGATATAAATACCCACGTCATTCGATTTCAGAATGCAGCGCACGTGCTCGTAATTATATTTGTGTTTGCTTCCGGCAGTTTTGAGTGTAAAATATATGGATTACCTGATATCACTTTTTCGTTACGGATGTAATGTATTTGGAGACGGCATCTACCTTACTATCTTTTATTGAACGTTTATAGTTGAGCTTGCTCGCAGCATCACTTACGTGAAAAGTATGTTTTCAGCTTTAAATGTACCTCTGTTGTTCAGGAATAATTGGAATCCCTATTGGTGAAAGAATTTCAAAATAGGTTCAGTAGATCCAGAGATAACTTTCTACAAACTCACAAATACCTCTTTATACTTAGTAATGACTACTTGAATGCCTCCTTGGTCTAGTGATCGCAAGCACGACTGCAAAGCATGAGGTCAAAAAGTGGTACCTATTGGATTTTTCTGTAAGAAATTCATCTATAGTAGCCCAGATTATTATATTATTAGTACCTCTAGATTAATGTTACGTTTATATAATTGTTTTTCGTATGTCTTTCAACTATGCAAAAAATGTACACAGTAAAGACGCTGACTTCTAGTATTTGTCTCTGATAAGAAAAGGCGGCATACATTATGGCTTATTAATAGTTATTAATAAGCCATAATGTATGAAAATCTGGTAGAGTGGTAAAGGTATTAAGCTCCAACTGTGTGTTTTGATTAAAGGAATATAAACATTTTCCTGTAATTAACTTCTAGTTCGAAAAGAAAACTTTGGGTTTTTATATTACAAGAATTCATTTGATGATGAAAATTTTAAAATGGTAGACTTAAGGCGTCAAAAGAGGAAGGAGTTGACTTTTCCAGAAAGTGTACAAAATATGAACCAAAACGTAATTCCAATTAAAATACAAACTAGAATAAAGCATAAAAAAATTGATCCTCAACGCTGGCAACGTACCCAAGATACTGGGCATTGCCTCGTTGTACTTCTAGTTAAATGTACAAGACGTCTAGGCGTCTGTGCCTGACGTTCATTTAATGAACAAATCAGTTGTACGTGGGCACTCTTTATCGTTGACATTTAAAACTGAATGTCAAATGCGTCCGGTTTCGCAGCGATTTAATGATTTAACCATCGCATGAGTTAATGAATAAACACTATAATTTAATTGGTTTTCAAATAAACATGTGTAAACATAATTTCAGTGCCCTAATAGAAACAATTAGTCCACCGAGTTATTATTGACACAAACTCCAGCGTATTTATTTTAACGTCCATAATTAAATTTTAGACGTATGTTAGTTATGCAGTTAAATGCAAAAATCCAAGTAAGGGTCTATCCATTTATTACGTAGGGCGATTTAGCGAAAGTGGATCGAGCATAACTTACTTTTTCTTACAATAGTGTGGGGGAGTCTTGTTACTACAACTTGTTTCAAAAAGAGCCGGCACCTCTTGGCCCTTGGACTCAATGAGGCTTAAAATCGAATTAAATAAAGATGAATGACAAATAAAAACCAAAGTTTTTTTTTGTGTACAAACATGTTTGTTTGTACAAACTTGCCCTGCCTGTGACTGCCCTCCATCCAAATGTTGTCTGTTAGAGATCGCCCTGTGCGACAAGACCGCCCAGTGTAATTTTTCACTATTGTAGTTATACTTTTTATTTCCATAAAAATATAGTAATGTAGGTATAAAATAAAGTATATAAACAAAGTTGATTACTGCCAACCCAAAAAATTATTAACTTCCTACCAAACAAACATTGCCTAAATTAGTTTAATTTAAAAATAAAAAATTGGCCAAGTGCGAATCAGACTCGCCCATGAAGGGTTCCGTAGTAACTATAATAATATAATATAATATGTATATTTATTTGACGAATAAAAAAAAATCTTAAAATTTTCTTAAAACTAGCTTATTTACATTTTTACAACTACGCTAAATAACTTTGTTTTTCATAGTGTTTGTATGAATTACAAAGTTATATTTGCGGTCTCAGAAAATATGCTGTATCTCAAAAACTGCTAACCCGATTTCGTTCAAACCAATTTTGGTTGAAATTTTACATTAAGATCTACAGACATATATTTTTTTAGATTTTTTACTCTAATATTATAGAAGTTAGAGGGGGGGACACACATTTTACCACTTTGGAAGCTTTAAAACGATTGACTTTATGAAAAAGTGGTTTTAGAAACCCTTATATCATTTTTAAAGAACTGTCTATAAATACCACATACACATAGGTTTCATGAAAAAAAAATATTTTCAGTTTTAGTTCCATGTATTGGGGAGGGTCCTTTATTTTAAATATGTTTTATTCTTTTTCTGAAAATCGGAAAGCGGTTCACAGAATACATCTACCTACTAAGTTTCACATGTATAGTCTTAATAGTTTCGGAATAAAATGGCTGTGACATACGGACGGACAGACAGACAGACAGACGGACAGACAGACGGTCAAACATATCGAAACTATAAGGGTTCCGTTTTTTGCCATTCGGCTACGGAACCCTAAAAAGAACACTAAACTTATATTAATTGTATCCATTAGTTTCTTACGTAAAATTGAACAGGCCTCGGCTAATATTTATTCCCCTGTTTCGTAAAGGGGACAGATAAATGGATGGACCTAGAGAGTTGAATATGTTATATTTCGATCCATGAGTAGGTATGTGATGAAAACCGCATTTGGTGAAATGTTATAATTATAAATTACTAGCGACCCGCCCCGGCTTCGCACGGGTGCAATGTTTATATTAAATATAGGCAGCGTTCGCGAGAATCGTTAACGTACGGCAGTTTTTTCGACGCCTTACTCCACAATTTTCACTACCACGAAAAATCCTATCTATTTTCCGGGATAAAATATAGCCTATACGGATTCGGAAGAATCCCTCTAAGTAATGGTAAAAGAAATTTAGAAATCGGTCCAGTAGTTTTTGAGCCTATTCAATACAAACATACAAAAATACAAAGGTTTCCTCTTTATAATATTATAAGTATAGATTAGTGAGCAGCGAATCGGATTTAGAAGGTCTATTAGCTATATAAGCTATTTCGGTGCTAAATGCTATCCGAATGATCCGGGGATACCGCACGATCGCCGGCGAATCGGCCAACCTCCTTGCCGGATTGCTGCCCTGGGATCTGGAGGCGACTGCCCTCCAGCGCGTCTATGAATGGCGCGTGGAGGCGCAGCGCCGGGGCGTATCCCCGCTGCCTCGAGAAGTCGAGGCGCGGCGGGAAGAGCTCCGGCGCGATCTCAGGGCAGTATGGAGGGAACGACTGTCGCAACCGACGGCAGGGCACGCCGCAATTGCGGCGGTAAGACCCCTCTTTGAAGAGTGGCTAGATCGGCGTCACGGCGTCCTGACCTACCGCATGACGCAGGTCCTCACCGGACACGGAAGTTTCGGGAGGTATCTGTGTCTGATAGGTAGGGAAGAGACGCCTGGGTGTCACCACTGCGAGGGTCGCCCTGAGGACACAGTCGAGCACACGGTGCAGGACTGTCCAGCTTGGGCAGAGCACCGACGTGTCCTCACGGCGACAATAGGCGAAGACCTCTCGCGTCCGGCCTTGGTCGAGGCCATGCTGCGGGGCGAGAGGGAGTGGGAAGCGATCGCCTCCTTCTGCGATGCAGTCATGCTTCCGAAGGAGGAGGCGGGCCGCGTGAGGGAGAGGATGGCGTCCTCCCTCCAGCCCAGCCGCAGTGGTAGATAATTTTACCACGTTAAAAAAAGAAAAAAAAAATGTTGTTTATAAATAAAACTTGTTTGGATGTGCTATTAAATTTATTTATTTTTATTGAAGCATTTTACTAAATGCATCAGAGATTAACAAAAGCAATGCAATGCATATCATCGTCTAGTTCTTGTTAGAACTATAGCGGTTGCTTGCATGTATCGGCACTAGACTCAAGTAGACGGCGTAGATTGCAAAAGCGATATGCCGACGATACGAACGCCGATGGAGCGACGAAGCAGAATACTGGTACTTAGGCCTTCGGCAGCGTGCCGGCTGATGAAGTTAGGCAGCGCGGTCGAATAGCTTTAGCTAACAGTGCATGCCTCAGTAGGCTGTTACGACATGAGATGCGTTCGTTACCTGGGATTCTGAATTGGAGATCTATTTCCGGAGATGCCAAGATCCAGAATATCGTATTTTGAGTTATCCATTACTGGGTGCTGTGGTGCAACGGCGCCAGTTATGTAGTTGCAGTTTCTGAATTCGATGTTTAGAAATATACCCTAGTACTAATTGAAAAACTGACTTAGGCGGTATGTATGTTCTGTCGGGGTTGTGCGAATGGTCTAACGAGATATCACGACCCCGGAACTCCAGGAAAATCGAAGGAACTCACGCTGGATTTTTAGTCACCAAAAGTCTGATACTCTCTTCTGCTCCGTCCAGAGGGGGATAAGTCATGTGATTATTTACCTTCGACAAAAAGGAAAAGGAAGTATGTAGTTTTGTTGGAATGCTGTTAATTAATTACCATATTTAATATCATAGCTTACTTCTGGATAAGCGAGCTTCATCTTAGACCACAACATCGTTTACCATCAGGCGAGCCTACCATCAACAAAAAAAAAAACTATTTTATATATTGAGTAAGTTCAGCTTCTAATGTTTAATAACTGCTTGAGAACGCTTGTGTCAAATGTTATATTTTGATTTTAATTTGAAATAATACACACCAATTAGTTCGACAAAAAAGATTAATAGAAGATAAATAGTACTAAAATGTAATTTGTAAACTACAAATTCACGGTCTGACTTATTTGTAATTATTACACCACACTACCGCATTCAGAAATATGAGCTTGGAAACATTACGTTTAGTTGAGACTACAATTATATTACTCACAATACTATAATATAATACTCACAATTACAAGCATTGTAAATATTTTCGAATTGATTTGTGTTATTCAAAGTTTAAGATTTTTGTCGTTCAAATATTTTATAAACTATTAAAACTAAACTTGGAACTAAAATAAAGCATCAAAAGGTTCGTTCGTCAACGTTACGTTTGCTGGTAACGTACCCAAGAGCCTGACGTGACGGCAATTGCCGCGATGTATGGCAATGCTTATGTAGCTTGACCATAAGTTACTAATTTGGCTATTACCAGCCCATGCGGCCTTGAGAACTGTCTACCGACATTTATGTAATTTGTTATTAAATGTGTACATAAATAATGTAGGCTGATGTATGTGTGTAATTTACTAACATAGTTTTAAGTTCTGTCAATGTATGTACTAACTCTATAGACTGAAAACTCCTACCCGCGTGAGCGTTTTTCTTACGCTCGTTCTAGCGACGTACCGTGTAGATCACACCTTAGATCCCTCCTTAAATCTCATCCTCATAAAACTAGCTACTACTTTTATTCCTTCTCTGTCCATGCTGTAACATTGTGGAACTCACTTCCGCCTAGCATTCGTGATTTAAAAACTATATCTCTATTCAAATGTCGATTAAAAGAGCATTACCTTTCCTCTTAACTGTGTTAATTATTTATGTATATATTTATATTATATGTTTATATATTCTAACATTATGTATTTATTTAAGTATATGTTATTTTTATTGCATTGTAAGTATGTGTAAGTATATTTAATATTTTAGTTTTAGTTTTAGACTTCACATATTCATATTTATTTCTCTTCTTGTTCTCTATTGTCTACATTTCTTTTTCACTTCTCCTTTCGCAGGTCTGCTGGAAGAAATTTCTTAAGAAATAAGCAGTACCTTTGTACTCAAATATTATAATTGTGTTTATCTTAATGTATTTTACTGTGTGTACATAAATAATAAAATAAATAAATAAATGATTTGAATTGTATAATTTTACTGTTTAAGAGCAGAAATAGTATAGCTTGCCCGTATATTTCAAGTTAAGTCCAACAGATATTTCGAATATATAGTACTTTCAAACTTTGTCACTTAGTGATATCAGTCACTTAGTGATATCATTTAAACCTGTAACATTACAGCTTCACTGGATATTGCAGTCTTTTAAATTGAAACGGCGAATTAATAGATATTAAAGAAATCCGGAGAATTAAAACAACTTCTACAGTTCCACATCCGGTCAGTATTGTATACTCTAAGATTTTACCTGCAGACGTGTACCATTGCACAGTTTGAGCCGTTTCGCTACAAGGATTTTTTTAGTTGCGTGTGATTTTAAATCTGTGATAACTTCTGAAGTACTTTTCTTTTTTTTCATTTACTTAAATAAAAAAAAAGAAAAGCAGAATTTTGATCTACATTAAATAATGATTTATACCGATTAGGGGATTTTAGCTTTTGCTAATAAAGTAATATTTTTAAATTAATTATTTACCAATAAGAATGGTTACTGTGAGTCCACCTTAGGAGATAGATATATGTTATTGCAGACTTTTTTGTAGACCGTTTTAAGATATACATTTCCGTTGTATATTATTTTTATTTATCTCATACGAGTTAGGCAGCGCTTGCAGTGTAAGCGCTCGAAAATGTTTTTTTTGACAGCTACATCTCAAAATATAGAATTTTCTCTATTATACATACATAACATTCTAATAAAGTATTTGAATTAGAATGTTATGTACCTTTGGGCATAAATCGTCTACAATTGTCTAATTAAATAATAAAAACTGCATCAAAATCTGTTGCGTGGTTTAAAAGAAGAAAGCTTAGAAACAGACATACAGAGGCGGAGGGCGATTTTGTTTTATACTATGTAATGATAAGCCCCTGTCTTTGTCTTTCTTCGTTCTGCGTCCGTGACTTCACTTGGTTGTACATACCTTAAAAAAAATTGCCGCGTTAATACGGTAATATATACATATCGGTAGCTAATCACTCAACCACTGCCCCAAAATTAAAAACTCAGTGTCGCCTTGTTGCCGTATTGTCGCATCGCACCTCGCACCGTCTGCCTTCAAGTTCGTATCTCGTTGAAGTACAGGCAAGTTCACACTTAAACGGTTGATTTTTATTCACGAAGCGACGCAAGGGCCACGACCGACATACCAGATAACGGTGTGATTGTTCTAGCCGCAAATACCTATATGCGGAGACGTGTGTGCCCTACTTTACATTGCGGTGTTGTTATGAGATGATAGCGGGTTCACAAAAAGTTCTTGTTATTTTTATTATAATTTTAGGTTTGTAGAAACTTTAAACTTTCCACAATTCCTAATCTGTAAAATTATGTAGAAACCGTATCTATGTGTACAACCTGCACTTGCTTGCCGTGCGTGTAAATGGGAAGCTGTCTCTCATTAGCTCTCAAATCCCTAATCGTGTGGATTTCTCTAATTTACTATTGTAATGGTTTTGGTCTCTCCACTTGCTTACGCATGTTCATCATTATAGATTGATTTAAACGCTTCTTATTGATATATTACATTAACACACGCAGTTACTATTTAGAATATTTATAAAATATGGCTAAGGAAATTATAAGCAACGTTAAAAACTCAGTTCAAAAAATATTTTAGAGAAATATCTCAAAAGTGAAGAAAAAATTAAATATTCCGTTATTCATATCAAATAATCTGCGACTCAAGTCATTACCGAAACATATACATATGTGTTTACAGCCCACCGCTATCTGCCATCACTGTGGCCACCGTCTATTGTCGCGTTATGTGTGTGCAGTAGTTAGCTGGGCCAGTAAGCCACGAGCAACGCATAACATTCGTATATTTGTGTCACACCGTACGACGTCCAGGAACTCGAGCGTTCTAGGAAACTGACCCACTAGCCTGGCAGTTTGTAGCAAGTAAAAACATCACCATGGTGGCCCTCAATGTTCCCTGATTTATGTGTTAAAGGAGTGTGGGCATATTGTACTAGGAACTAGTCTATCTATAAATAGAGATATGGTTACAGTAAAACAAAGGCACTACGATGTGTCATATCATTTTCATAATGCCATTATCAGTGTCATTTCCATTCTAAAGACGTGTAAATAAAAAATAATAAAAACAAAATATCGAATGCCTATTTTAAGGATTTTATCACTTTGACCACTGCAACCCAATTAGTTAGGGTTGAAGATATTCAAATTAGACCGGCTGTCAATCTTTCAGGCGTCTGAATGTCGCTCCAAATGCGAAAACTGTCATTGATAAGCGCATGACTGGCGGCTTATCGTATGCTCCAAAAGTGCACAGCTTATGAAAGCTCCTTATTATCTGGTGCCAACATGAGACTGGTTTTATTTAGCAAAGAAGTAATTAACACTTTATGCGTTATTTTATTATTTGTAAATTACCAGTACTCAATTCCAATTTCTTATTTTTGAAGAACAGATTTTAATAAGTTATTTATAAGTATCACTTATTTTTATGAATGCCGTTCACCTACCAAATTATAATTGGTGACTTTACAACCCTAAGGCTATATGTTACATACAGTACCTATATTACAGTGCGGTATATGAGTACTGTTACTTAATTAATAAATAAATAGATGAGATGCATCTTGATAACGATAACTTCTATCTTGACAGTCTTTGTACCAATCTTATCCATACTTCCATACTAATATTTAAAATGTGAAGGTCTGTCTGTCTCTCTGTCTGTTTGTTACCGCTTTCATGGCTAAAACACAGCACCAATATCATACGATATTTGGAATGAAAAGAGCTCAGAACATTGGCTACTATTTATCAAAAATCAATGTCTAAATGGTTGTAATATGAAAACCGCTTAATCGATTTAAATTAATTTTGGGTTTTTCCTCAAATTAATGCGGGTGAAACCGCGTGGCACAACTAGTAACTACATATAATAAGCGAACAAAATTAAAGTTATTGTTCCATAAATTTCATACACAGATGCAAAAAACCATATAAATATTATCGTAATACTAACAAAGTATATATGTATAAAAAATAGGTTAGTCTTGCATATTGTGACTTGATACGTAGGTAGTAGAAGGTAGGTCATCGACCTATTTATAAGTAGTTTAGTAGGTGACTTCTTGAGTTGAATCTTAATCAGCTGCTTGTAAGTATCTAGTAGTATATTTATGTAGAGTGCAAGATCGTTTGTTGCTTGGTTTGTAGACGATATTAATTTTAACGATTACCGACGAACGATATTATTTATTTCATAGCTTTAATTAGAATTCAATTAGTTATGTTAGGAAGTCGATATTTTTTAATTTCATTCCTTTTGTTTTTATTCCCGAGTCGTTTGAAAGTCGGTTGGAGTTTTTGCAAGTTGGTTTAAATTTTTGGGAGTTAGTTGTGTTTTATATCCTTACATATTGTAAAACAAAATCTCCCTCCGCGTCTGTCAGTCTGTTTGTTCGCGGTAAACGCAAAAAATATATAACAGATTTTTATGCTGGTTTCACCAGTGGATAGAGTGATTTATGAGGAGGGTTTTAGTGCATTTTGTTTTTATTTTAGGAGTTTTAATCTATGGATCATTTCGGTTCGGATTTCGAATATTTTATCACTGATAGATATTGCTTAATCGCGAAAATTCCGTCTTTTTACCCGACTGCGCCAGAAGGAGGGTTATGTTTTTCGAGAGTATGTATGTATGTATAATTGTTTGGCACGCTCTGTGGCCTGAACGGCTCGACGGATTTTAGCTTGAGAGGTATCGTTAGATTCGTATTGACTGTGAAAGTGACACTAGGTATATCAAATATAAAAAAAAACAAAATGGCGGATTTTTGGCGCCATATTATGCCATCAAAAAAGTTTTTTTTCTCAAAACCTATCGAGTGGGGTATGAAAAAAATAGGTTTTAAAAGGTGATTACAAACATATATACAACTTATATGGTTCAAAGTAATTCAAAGTGACAAATCGTAAAAAACACGTATCAAGAACTAAATCGTCTGCGAAATCTTTCACATTTGTAAACTAAAAAGCTGGAAATAAAAAAGTACTTAATTAAAAAATTAAAAAAACCCGACTGCAACCTTATACTAAAACTAACTGAAAAACTAATAAAAACAAGCCCATTTTAAATTAAATAAAAGTTGGAAGCAGGCGGGACCCATTTGAGTTTGAAAATATAATAATGGTATGGTCCCCGCCTGCTTCCAACTTTTATTTTATTTAAAATGGGCTTGTTTTTATTAGTTTTTCAGTTAGTTTTAGTATAAGGTTGCAGTCGGGTTTTTTTAATTTTTTAATTACTTTTTTGTGTGAATTTATCCAATATTATAACTATATAATTATAATTCAACATAAGTTAACTAAAAAAGTATGCTTCAACCCATTTCTTTAGTATCGTTTTATTGCATTTCTTAATTTCACAAATTGTGCAGCAAAAATAAGCTGTCAATAACGCCTTCACAGACGAGTATCTTTACCTTAAAGCAATGAAGTATATAAATAGGTTAGAACAAGACAAAGGAAATGTGTGTGAAATCTATTTCTAACTCTAATATACGAGCCGTTTCTCTGAATCTTGTAACCACATCGCCATAGTCTAAGTTTAGTAGCTATTGTAAAACACTCGTGTTTCGATCTCATCAGACTACAGAACAAATTATTAGGATATTGACATTCAAAAGATATATCTAAAATAAACATCATTACGATATATCGGCGTTAAATGCAATAGGGTGGTATCTCAAAAATTTAAATTATAACGACATCTACTCTTCAAGGCATATTGCCTCGAAGCATCGTAAGTCTTTCGTCAGATCAACGTAATTAAAAAACAATTCTGTATCGAATCGTCTGATTCTTGTATAAAAGTTACTTTTAAGAAAAAAATCCTCTTTCATTCTGCACTTTCCAAAAGGTTTCACGTTCCATATTTTCCAGTAGCATTAGCAGCGTGAAATAGATTACAAAACCAATTGGTAGTTGCTGTTGTAAGATTTATTTATTTTATTTGGCTCTTATAAAATAAAAATACTTCAGGGTAACCTGCGACTTAATTTTTAAATTAACTTTAATAATGAAGTCGTCTAATTTAAAAAATAATTAATTTCCTGAGATTCTTTTTAACACACAACATTATACATTGTTTACCAATTTCCTTAAGAACAAACTGTTCGACTTTAGTGTAGATACTCTGAGATCAGTTTCAGTGAATATTAATTATGTAAATTTAAAGACTACGAAAATATTTCTAATTAACATCTTTAACACATCAAAGATTAACAAACGGTCGGTCGAGTCAGGCGTAGGTCTGTTGGTATACGTGTGCAGATGACACGCATATTCTTCTTGAATCATCGCCAGGTCGAGCACCTTTTAGTAACAGTTACAATTAACAATGGTATAATGGAACTATCTAATTAACTTGCAAAATATCCCACCTTCGCACTTTGAGCAAAAAAATATGGTACGGAAGACTGTTAGCATATTGTCGTGTACATGTTCACACCTCACCTCACGTGGTTGTAACGGTGATTGGAGCTATCAATGTAGATAATTCAAACAAATCGTCACAGTTGGTTCAGGCTGACAATTTCATCTGTTATACGACATGATGAGCCGTTATTTTTCGGTGGGAAAATCATCTAATGTCTCCCATTGCGCTGGGTAGATCGGAAGAGAGTGTCAGACTTCTACTGACTGAAAACCAACCTTGTTCCTTCACTGTCCTTACTGAGATAGCGCTGCCCCGATAAGCGCTATCTCGTTAAAACATTCCTGCAACTCCGGCAGTCAATGGTCCCGACAGCCCCGTCAATGCTGTCAATGCTGCTGTCAAGCAGTCATGGTGGCTCTGTAGTCATGCATGCCAACTCGAAGTCATGCCTACCTACCTAGGTAGGCATGACTTCGAGTTGTAAATAACACATTCAGGCATGTACTAATTTTTGGCTTTTAGTAATTAAAAAACAAAGTCCCTTAGTAATATTTTGCAAAGTACGAAACAAGGGAATCATTTATTTTTCAAATTCTCTCTTAAATTGCTACCACAAACTTCTATTATAAACACATACATATATGTGATTAAGTTAACAAGTTTTAAGTTAAGTCAAGGATAAATCCAAGATGGCGGCCTATTGTTTTATTTTCCCACGATATAATATTATGTTGTTATAATTAACAGGATATCGTTTTATTGTTATTTTTCCTCACTTAGTGATATATAACTACTACTTACACATACATAATGTTAGTTAAATGGTGATAAATAGCTTCTTAGTTGCCTGCTGGCCTTTGAGTTACTTAATTGTATAATTTATTTATTTAAAATACACCTGGCTTTTAATCATGACCAAATTTTAAATGCCCACTAAAGACTTTTTGAGCCAATTGATATTTTAGTATTTATTGTTTGTAAATTCCCAGGGACACAGATTTTCTCGGGATAATAATAATAATAAAGATGTTTGGTATAATATAATTTATCTATCTGAGTGTGGTTTGTTCCTACGTAGGTAAATGCCGCGCCGTAGGTATTCCAAGATAAAAATAATCGTCTTAAGTCGCTCTATAACCTCATCTGTCTTCCAGTGAAAGTCCTATTAAAATCAGCAAACAGCAAGACATACAAACATTTTAAAAAAAATTGTGTATTACACAAACAAGTAGCATCGTGTATTATTTTCTATAATCTGTTGTAAAAACAGCAACTTTGAAATCTCAGACAGTTACTTAAATTTTCAATCACTAGTGGTTTATTATGACTAGGATTGCTATCAGCTACGTATTTTTGCTAATAAAGCTAATATTTTTGAATAAAAAAAGAATTACTTTTGTTATATGTGCAGGTTGTACCCGAAACCTTATGGGCAAAAATCCCCCTGAACGCCGTCGTCCAAACTAGGACAAATCCGAGAAAACACTGACGGATAGCAGCCCTAATTATGACACACGAAAAAGGCATTTATACATATTTAGAAAATATGGCTGGCTTTTACTTGAAAAATTTAAACGTTGTGATTATTCCTTACCAAAAACGCAATTTCTTTTAAAGTTAGCAAAGGGAAAAACGAAGCCCATATAGCATCAGTTTGAAGCCCGTCTATCAGTCTGTTTTTTAAAACGAGTCGAGTAACAGGCCCTTACGCGTGACAACATTTCTTATAAATTCCTCTCCTAATTTCGCTTACAAAACTGCGCTTACAACTCGTAATACTATCAATTTGAACACACGGTAAGAGTAAAGTTAAAGTGAAATATAATAATGTTTAAATTAAGAGATAAAAATCTCTTAATTTAATTTACACGAGGTGACGATCGGTTTCGTAATTAAATATTGATTATTACCAGCTATTTATAAACCCTACTTTCAAAATGATACAGACTTAGAAATTAAATATTTCAAAATCTGTAAAACATTAAAAGTAGGTTAACATCTTTGTAACTCCAAACTCTGAATACAGAAACCAGCTCTATGTTCCACACATTCAGAGCCGAGTATAAAAGACCTCCTCTTGTTCAGTACTTTACTGTTATTGTTAAATTACTTCTTACAGAAGCCAAGTAATAAAATGTTAATAGGTAGTAAATGTATAACTAGGTAGCAAACGTTTAATGGTTTTCTTAAAACTAACATTAATGAAATTGTAAGCATTTATTTGGAATACAGGTAAGCTAAATGGAAAGACAAGACTAATCACAGTCTTACAAATTTATTTCAAGACCCGACATCTGGGCTGATGGCGTAACGAAAACAAAAGTGGACATGTCTGGCTTGTTTTAAAATATGTTCAGGGGCAAACAAGTGTCTTTAGAGAGATAAGAAAAAAGTTTCGAAAAACGATAATACAGCGTTACGTAGAAAAAAATATAATTCTATGTGTCTGGAATTCTGGATGCAGTTTACAAATGTTTGTTATTTGACAGATAAATCAAGCATAAATATATCAATTCAAAAATTATTAAATCTTTGAATGGTAAGTTTTTAAGCAAACAAACATTACAAGTTAGTTCTCTAAATACTACAATCTATCTATTTTTCATATACCCCATTACAATGTGAAAAGAAAAATTTGGAGCATAAATAACTAGCGAATTCTGTTCATTGTTTCTTTTTAAAACAATGCCGGTATTGTTGAGATTTCGGTCACCAGTCATAAATTAATCCATCAATGGTGATCAATTTTAAACTAAAGCAACACTATTTATCATTGAATGGATGACGTCACCATAGGCCGTTTGTTAAACCTCATTTCCCAACTCCTGCGCAAGTAGGACTGCCAAGCTATAGGTGTAGGGGAGGACGTTTTATTATTAAATGAACTAATTAAGGAAAGAATTAATTAAATGAACCATCCATTTAACATTTCTAGTTAATATTTGTTATTTAGTTATATCAATGTGTGCTGTAGTATTTTTATTCTTTTCAGAAAGTCATATAACTTATGCCTTATAGGAAATACCATATAACTTATTACTACAAAAATCAGTAATTAATCTTATTGCGTAGCACTTACTTATAAGTTGCAATCGATACAAAATTTGTACACCGTGTTAGTTTTTACTTATTGCTAAAGGAAATCAATTATATCAGATTACATTACATCAAAATGTTAACAATACAACAAAATTTCCATCCAACAAACCGGGCATTATACAAAAAAGTAGAAACCCAAACAATTGTTTGATATTATAACCATTCGGAAATTTATTTCTGGCAACGCAATTATAATTTATTGGAAAAACTATTTAATTGGGAAATTGCATACCGATATGTTTCGGTATTTTGATAAGAACAATATTGTCTGATGTAGGTAGGCTCTTATCAAATCGTGTTTTCCAAAAGTCTATAGTTTCTGCCTCTCTGTTGCCTCCTCTGTAAAAAGCGTGAGTTTCTAGATGTAGGCATTTGCGTACTTACATATACATATACATAATTAATAATTATGTGTACAAGATAGAACGGTCGAACTGTTCTCTAGAGTTATAACATTACGACACTGAGTTAAACTGTATATATATATAATATATGATTATTTCTCGGAGAAATACGACACTAATCTTGTTCACATGATAATGACAGATCAATTAATCATTGAATATCTTCATTGTACAAGTGCAAGTCATAGCGCGATGCGTCCATAATGTTAAAGGTAAGCACTGAAATACTATGCCAATTCTTTAATTCGGTCAGCATTTCTTTAATTTTAGTACCTCATTTTAGCTGCGAATACATACGCGTACATGTAGTTGTTCAAATTCGAAACTTATGTGTTTCAGGTTGTGTATTTCAGGTTGTGTCCTCGTAGAGGCGATCAGCGGCGGTGACTTCTCGCGCCTGTCTCTGGTTCAGACCATGGTGCGAGGCAAGCGGGAATGGGGTGCGGTCACCTCCTTCTGCGAAGCTGTCATGCTAGCGAAGGAGGAGGTTGAACGCGTGAGGGTCGGAATGTCCTCACGCCCCAGCCGCCGCGGAAGACGCCCCGGGCATCGGGGATCGCGTGCTGATCTCTGGCAACCGTAGGCGGGCGGCGAGCTACCTCTTCTCACCGCCCGGTAAGGACCAGGCCCGTGTCTACGGCGCGTCGTGACCTTCGGGCACGGAAAGTGTGAACAACCATTTCGAAATTAATTCTTTGGAACGGCTCTGAGCACAGTAACAAGCATTATGTATTTACTCGATTAATTACTACCTTCTAATCAATTTTGGAGTTGAGTAACAACTGAGTAACATTTCATTATTTCCTATAAAAGTTCAATGCTTTTCCTACTCGCTTATAGATGAAGAATAGTCATTATTAAAGCTATTAATAAAGGTTCGGGAGTGCAAGGTTAATCTAGACGTGAATATCGAAACATAGGAACTTTAGCATGAATTATAAAATTGTGCATACTATGAAACTGTTGCTAAAAGAATTGATCTTTTGAATAATTGTTTTGTTTTCCTTTCATTGAATAAAACATAGATTAATATATATTTATCAAATTCACAATCTCATTATAGGTAAACACTTAAATATGTGATTATAGGTATAGGTACATAGTTAGGATATATTTATAAGCAACAGTAAAAGTGAAATAGTGCTTGAGATGTGTTGTACTTTATAGAAGATAGTTAAAATATAATGAAGTGACAAGACTAAAAAATGCTGTTGGGGTTTCCTCGTTTTTGTAGTGCATCGGGCTGCTGCCAAAGGGAGAGTAGATGGTTTTCTAGCAATTATGCGGAAGATAACAGTATCCTCGATGCACAGGATTCAGAGGAGCCCCAACAGTATTTTGAGAGTTATTGTGGACAAGCCATACTAAACGTTCCTAGCCAGGCTGTAAGTTGTTTTACTAACACGTTATACATTTTATATCTGATTTAAATATACAACAATAATAATTTAGAATACTGTTTTTATGAATATCAAGATTTCGATACCCATCATTAACAGGTCTTTTAAATATATGTACCTAATGATAAAAACAAAAGAGAAATAGTCAAACGTAGCCATAGGACATGGCGATTTAGGACAGTCCAAGACAAAGCATGTCACATGCGGCGCCTACGCTCAAAGGGCACATTGCCTGTTCACCAGATGTCGTCAAAGATGTCTCGCCGACTGATTTACAGCCTCTTGTGTCGCGGGCGCAGGTTTTTTGTACCCATCGGCCACGGGTTTACGACAAAATTGACCCTCACTGAACAAATACTGGGTTTGTGTGGTCGATTTTATTTGAGTGATGATGAGTGAGTAGTCGAGAGACTTCGATCCTGAGCGGATGAGTCAGACGGAAGCATTGAATAATTAATTAATCAAACAGCTGTGCTGAGTTGTGCTGTGATTGTCTTCGGAATTCAATTTTAAATCACGGCAGTAACAGTCTCATAAGTAAAGAGTTCGTAACTTAATAAGTAACATGTATATATAAGCCGCGCGGGTCCAAGTCTCGGAAAGCATACTTAGTTGTTTGTCCATGCCGTCTTTTGTACAAATTTAACGTTACGGATTGTCAGAAGCTAGAAAATCTTATACCAGTTTTGTTAAGGGGCATCGTGTTACATAGTTAGTAGGTTGTATTCGTCAGTTAGTTAGTTGCTCCATGTAAAATACTGATACACAGTTAGGTTAGGCTGGAAGCCAAATTGGGAACAAACTATGCAGATGAAGGCGTGGTGACTGCCGTCTACTTCCATAAAACTGGCCTAGTAGTTGATCATTGTAAGAATATGCATGACTAAAATATTTATTATGCAAAAAAAATACTAAAAAATACTATAAACATTATACTAATAATGAAAAGGGAATGGAAAGTGATTGCAAAATCAACCAATCATAACTTTTTTTAAACAAATTAACTAAAAATGCGTTTTTATGTAGCAGGTGTATGACCGTTGACTTCACAGATTATGCTATGTCGAACTTGTCGTTCCTGTCAACTCTAAAGCTTTAATAACTTCATTGTTGTTGAGGATATCCAGCCTGTCCCTACCTGCCCTCCCCCAATGTGGCCCTAAGCCGAGGTCCGTTCCCCACAGGGAGTGCCCTAAGCGTGTAGTCTCCTAGTTTGTAAGATTTATTATAACCAAGGCTCCCACAGGCAAGTCCGGAGTTAGTAAGTTTAATATCTAGTCCGGTTAAGCAGCCGACTTGCGAGAAGCAACACATAAAAAAGGATTTACAAAATATATTTTTATACGCTTATTTTTTTAGAAAATGTACATATTCTCTATTTCGGCTATTGTTCTATTTTCCTATAGGCCGAACGAGGCTTTGTGAAAGTGATAACTATGGTATTAAAAGTTCACACGTGCTCTGGTTTTTATTGTTTTTTATGTATATATCTTCCCGTCTTATCCCCTTTTATTTCACACTAGCTGTGCCCGCGACTTCGTCCGCGCGGAATTGTGACTTTCGGCAGCATTTTTAATTTTTTAGACTAATTATTTTGAAAAGAAAACTTATACACAAATAAGCTATTTACAACATTTTAATGCTAATAGCTTATTTAAGCACATTTTTCTAAACAAAAGTCTAAAAAATAAGTTTCAAGCTCCTAGCTTTAAAAATGACGTAATTTCCATACAAACTTCTTTTTTATTTCAACACATTACTGCCCCTTTTCGCATTAAAAAGCAGCCTATGTCCTTTCTCAGGCTCTAGGCTATGTCCGTACCAAATTTCATTTAAATCAGTTCAGTAGTTTAGGCGTGACTGCGTAACACACAGACAGACAGAGTTACTTTCGCATTTATAATATTAGTAAGGATTACTATGGATGCATGTACGGTAGGCAGCACTTGATTGGTAACGAAGCGTGGGTCTGTGTTCCAAAAGAACTTAAGACATGTAGCAGTTTCGTTACGACTGATGTGCTGCTTACTGTACCAAAACGTGGCCAGCGTAGGACATCACTGACCATTTTAACAAGTCAAATTTATCAAAAACAAGTGGTCGCGCGGGACTTCGCTCCCGTACACTTTATCACGATAAAAATATATCCCTCCTTCTTTTGGAGTCGGGTAATAGAAGCCTATAACCCTCCACAAGCTTCAAGTTTATTCCATACCAAATTTCATCACTATCTACCCTATCTATCTAATACTTTTAGAGATTAGCGCGTTTAAACAAACAAACATTTCCGCTTTATAATATGAGTGTAGATATTGCTTCTGCCCGCGACTACGTTTGCGTGGGAGGATTTCCTGCGTAAATCCCGATTCCGTAAGAATTCCGTGATAAAAAGTATCCTATGTGTTATTCCAGGATGTCGTTCAGTAGTTTTTACGTGAAAGAGCAACAAACATACATACATCCTCACAAACTTTCGCATTTATAATATTAGTAGGATCTAGGATAGGATTTAAAAATAACAGCTTTATTCAAACTCTGATTATTAGCGTTTTATGAACGCTGTACGACATTGTCTTTTATTATTCAAGCGATCAATAGGTGTATACAATTATATACATGTAAAAGTACTTGCGACGTGGTAGTTAGCACGATCAATCTATCAAATTTCAAATGCAGTATAGACGTATAGTTAGACAACTTAAAGGGGCAAGGGGTGTGGCGCTGTATGGGGAGATACAGGACATGTTACCTGCTATTACGAGGTCGTAATAGCAGGTAATATGATAGACTATTTGATTGTATCGATAACTAGCTGTACCCGTGACTTCTTTAGTCTGGAGGTCCATATTACCCACACGCTAATTTTCACGTAAACACAAGAGCTTTTTGGTATTCCTTGATACTATGCGATTCAAATAAGTATAGAAATGTCAATGACCTCTAACTGTCAAATGTCACTTGAAAAGTACGGCTTGCAAAAAAAGATATTGGCAAATGAATAGCGGTTTATTTTACTTTCTTTACCCGATCATACATCTATAAAATTTAATACTGAATTATTGAAAGTCATTATTACTTTTTTGAAACCATACTTTCCCCTCTTTTATTTTCATTAATGGCAATAAAGAGGACGCATGGCGTAGAGGTCATGGGAAAATTATTAAAGATTTTTTATGCATATTTTTCATAACTAAAGAAGACTATTTTTTCCCCTCAATATTCATAAATAATTATTCTAACAAATTCTTGTTTTAATCACTCAACCAAACTGGTTTGATTTGACAGCTATGACGTCAAAATATGGCGCTAAGTCGGTCCTGCTCTAAGTTGAATCGCACTTTAAAAAGTAGCTTATATGTTGCCCTATTTTTTTTTATTCCGTTTGTGTGCACTTTTGACCTCGATCACGGCTGATGGAAACGATAGATGAGGTCTACGAAAGGATGAGCGAGCCCCGATGGTGCCTGTTCACTGTTGCTTTGAAGGCAGGCGGGTCATATGTGGAAGGAACACAGAAGCCGGCAGAGAGTTCCAAACCTTGGCCGTGCACGCAATAAATGTAGAGGAGAATCGCTTTGTACGATAAGACGGTATATTGACCAAGTGAGGATGGTACCCTGTAGTGCGTCTAGTAGATCGGTAGTAAAAAGGGGATGGAGGTCGTGGAGCTTCTGCGCACAAAATATTAAAATCAACTTAGTCGTTTTTGAGATAAGACTGGGCAAACAGAAAGACAGACAGACAGACCGATATACAGACAATAATTGAAAAATGTATATGGTTTAGGATCGTATAAATTAATATAAGAATAATAATGTAAAAACAAAATTATTTTAAAATCACAGACATCAATTTTAGAATTATATTATATTTACAATAGAAGAAAATATATTTTATTTATATTGCAGGCATACATATTACCTCAATGATTGCAGGTGAAATTGCCTTATTATATTGGACGTATGTGTATTGATTTTTCGATCATTAACTTGTACGTATACAAAAATAGAACTTCGCAATTCGAAACTTTACAACGACAAAAAATATTTTGCCGGCATAGTAGTCGGTCGTTCAGTTTTATTTTTTGGAATTTAGATAGATACGGTTCTCAGCCAAGCTCTTTTCGCCCTTATACTAATTATTACGCTCTTACAAAAAAATTGCAGTTAGGTTCAAATGCTGTTTGCTTTTTATATTACCTATACGAGTAGGCCTATTCTAGAATAAGAATAGTTAGAATAAGTTCTCAAAACTGCAAGCTCAAAAAGTATTGAAAAAACCCCTTCTTTCTTCGCAATTCGAAATGAATCAATCTTGGGGTTATTATTTTTCCAAAAATCGCGTTACCCAGTTCGACAGCTGTTTACAATTGTTACTACAAAGCTTTATTGCTTATTTGTTACGTAGATTGAGCCGACCAGTGTCGAAATAGGTTTTCGACAGACTAAAACATAATGGCCGTGTCTTACGGACAATGGTGGTATGCGATTTGTAATGAATTTTAAAGAGAGACAGTACATTTGAGTCTGTATACGTTTTGACTTGATTACGCCCGGAGCACGTAGTCAGTGCGTAGCTATAACAAGTGTCAACATCAGTGTAACATACATTCGAATGATTGAATTAAAAATGTTTAATAAGAAACTTTTAGATTGCGATCACTTTGTAAACTTTGTAAATAGGATACGACTATTATAGCTCATCTAACTGCATATAAACTGCATGAATTCTACTATGAAATGATTTTGTCTTATAAATACAACTTAACACTTGTACTTAAGTATATATGTATCTATTATCTTAAACTGATGTCCAACATCAGTTTGGTACAGAGTCTACATACATAATCATCTTTTAACTTTCCTATTGCTTGGACACAAACCTGCTCACTATGTTTATAAACATAGTGAGCAGGTTTGTGTGTAGTGTTAAGTATTAAGTTAACCACGCTCTGCTACCAAAAATGTTCAGGACTACAATAAAGCCAGTGCAACGATACTGGTGTGTCCGAAACTGTCCACGGTTCGTGGAGCTTAACGTTGCTCTTCAAACAATGGCCCTAGGCCTTATCAATAACTAAGTTAGTAACACTTACCTGAGATGCAGACGCGAAACTTCGACCTTCCTGGGCCACGTCCAAAGTGTGTGTGTATAAGTATGAGTAAGTGAAGTTTAGTGTTAAGTAAAGAATTAGTCGTAATTCAATACGCAGGCCCAGAGCGGGTTCGTTGATGTCACGTTTTGCTTCACCGTTTTAAGAGCAGTCACTACTACACACAGGCAGGTACATTTCTATAATGATCACCATCACTATGGTGATCATTATAGAAATGTACCAGCCTGTGTTTGAACTCACTACGTGCAACTCATAACCAGAGGTCGGAATTAGGTAGAGTTATATATCGTCGCCTTGGTGGTGAAAAGAGCTAATGCCGGCTCTTCACGTTGGCCAACATAGTGGCGAATGTAGTGGCCAATGCCTATTGGCCAACGTGTAGAGGGGGTGTTTATTCATCTTGAGTGCACAAACACCCCCTCTACACGTTGGCCAATAGGCATTGGCCACCACATTCGCCACTATGTTGGCCAACGTGAAGGGCCGCACTTTTTACAAATGTGGCTTAGCTCTTTTCACCAGTAAGGCGACGATATGTACTTGCACTGTTTTCTTACAACGAAAGAATAAAGTGTATATGCCCCAAATCCCGAGATTAACTTTGAAGAGCAGAAAAATCCCGTGATTTATTAAATAAAAAGTTATTTACTTTTACACAATTTAAACCACTGCACGCGTGTCGTTGCCAAATTTACATAATATTGTTGCTCACACGGGATTTTCTATTAGAAATCCCGGGAAGATCTATATTAATATCAACATTTTGATGCAAGTACATATATAACTCTACCTAATTCTGACCTCTGCTCATAACTCATCACCATCCGACGTAGTTGGGAAAAGGCTTAGCCTTAGACTTCGGGGTCAGCTTCCAGTCTAACCGAATACAGCCGAGTATAAGTGTTTTAAATGGCGCAACTGCCTATCTGACCTCCACAACCCAGTAACTGGGGGAACACAATACCCCTTGGCTAGACCAGTGTCAGAGGTTTCTGGCTTTTGACCACCTGTAACGACTGTCAAATAATGACGGGACCAACGGTTTCACGTGCATCTCTTAAGTAAATGCCTGCAAACTCTGTGCAACTACTGACTTTCCTGTCAGCTGCGATTACGCAAGCTTTGACGAAGTAGTGATCAACGTGGCAGTACTAAACGACATAGTTAAAGAAGAGCTAAAAATCTGTCGAAGCGTGAAGTTTTGTTGGCAATAACTACGTGAGTGAACGCCCTAAACCGATAATGCACTATAATGACTGAATACACCACAACAACATATAAATTACCATAATGACTGTTGAAGACACAGCATGGCCCGTTTACTTATAAGTACGTAGAAGTCGTTGTGAAAACGATTTCATTATTTGTACTATATAGTACATCGAGTGTGTTCCCTATAAACATTATTCTTGCGCCATCCCATCTTTCCAGTTCATCATGTCGTGCTAGCATCGGTTCGGGGGCTGCGGAAAACTTCAAGCTACGACAATATTGTTAACTTCAGTGATAGGTAACTATATTTTGGAGCCATTTGAGGGTGAAACTCTCGAACCGCTCACAGCTTTTACAAAGAAATGTCAATAAGGCTGGTTGACACTTCCAGTGATCCATGAGCTAGTCATTACTTGGGACAAAGGCTAAGCAACCACAACAACAACAACGCTGACAGTCTCTTGGGCACATTACGAACCGACAGCATGGAAAGGGTTTATTTATTTTGATTTGTTGTTTTTAGTTTAGTTTATAAAGTAAAAGTATTAAATGAAAATGAAAAATTAATGTTTTATTTTAAAATCTATACATAAAATAAAACAGTCAAAAAGTGTGTCTGTACATTTAAATATTATACAAAAATAAAAAAGAAGTCTGTCTGTTTGTCTATTTGTACACGCTAATCTCCTGACTTACTGGATGGACTTTAATGAAATTTGGTAAGTAGATAGTTGATATCCTGGAATAACACGTAGGCTACTTTTTATCCCGGAATTACCACGGGTTCAAGATTTATGCAGACCAACCTTAGCAACCATCGACTGATTATGAGTTCTGACCGCCCTAGGCTAATATGAGGACGCGCCCCCGCCACATGTGTTACGGTCGGCCTAAAAAGTAGTATATTAGTTTTGACATTGTTTACTAGTGTGAAAATTTTAACATGGTTCATATTACCTATAAAAGTTTTCAGATTGATCTGCAAGCGAAACTAACGTTTTCCTTTAATCTGCACGACATTCAGGCTTAGGGTGGCAAACCATTTTTTTGCTGACTGTACATAAATGCAAAGCACCTCACGCATTATACGACCAAAATCTAATTAAATTATTTTTTTACTCTCTATTAACTGCAACAAGTCCTTTGAGATTGGTAGAAATAGAATGCTCGGCCTCGGTGTCAGATTTTGAAAACTGCGCCAATTGGACGCATTCTTCTGCAAAGGTTTCTTCTAAACCAGTATAGTTATTTTAACTCCTTTGCTTTGCTTCTAATAAATTCGCTGTCGTCTAGTTCATGCAGTTTCCATAAGAAACCAAACTTTGTGTTTACTGTATTTTAAATAATTTTCCGGTTCTTTTAGTGCACTTTAAGACAGTCAATTGCTACATCATAATAATTATCAGCGATGAAAGATTGTCTCCCTTCTAACTCAATGTGCCCTGTTTTAATTTCATCAAAATGAAATTTTGGTTTTTTTCTTCTTACATCTTTTTGTATGAGGTCACTTCGCATCTCTTGTGATGGCTACTGATTAAATCAACAGAACTTGCTTGTAGCTGTGCACTAACAATTTGAAACTTTACGAGGAGAGTTCCAAAATCACAACATTACTATAATTACTAGAGTTTTCATTTTTAGGGTTCCGACTTCCAAAGTGGTAAAATGTATGCCTCCCCCCCCCCCCCCCCCTCTAACTTCTATAATAATGAAGTGAAACTTCTAAAAAATATATATACTGTAGATGTTAATAAAAACTTTCAACGAAAATTAGTTTGTGTGTAATTAATTAGTGAGATAGAGTGAGTAGTAGTTCTGAGATATATTTTCTAAAAACACATAACTTTGTATTTCATACAAACACTATGTAAACAAAGTTATTTTGCGTTTTTACTACGGAACCGTTTTATGAGCGAGTCTGACTCGCACTTACCCAATTATTACTAATATTGCTTTTGCTTCTATTTTGGTCTCTTTACTTTGATTTTCATCTTCCCAAAGAGAGTTTAATGCTTTCAGAACTTGTTTGTATGAACTGTATAGTGTATAATAAGGCTTTGCTTGCATCTGCATGCGCACTCCACCGAGTTTTTGATAGATTTTTAGTACCGTAGATTCTTCATCAAATTTGGTTACAAAAGTACAACATTGCTGTAATTACTAGAGTTTAAAATTTGCCATTTGCTTGTAGATCCCGAAAAAAACTGTAAAGTTGTTTTTCCAGTGTAAATAAAAACAGCTGACTCGTCACTACTTTCCGTGGCAGCCAATCGCACGAGTTGGAGAGAATGCGCTGTCCAAGGAACAAAAGTAGCCAGAGGATTTACAGCTTTAATTCTTGACTGAAGAATAAAAGCTGCTTTGACCTGACATATTGCTAGCATTATCATAACTTGGCCATGACAGTCTTTAATATCAAGTTCCAAAGTTTTATCAATTATTACAAGAACAGTCTCCTCCATGTCTTCAACCTTAGTTAGTTTTAATGTTTTGTCTCGGTCTAGTTGAAATATGTAGGGTAGATGCAATGATGCTAGATTAATAATGCATGCGAAGACATGATTTCATTGCGTCCCTCCCGATCCTCGCGCCCTAGGCTGCAGCCTAATTAGCATCAGGCCCTGTTAGCAACCGTCGCTTGCAACCTTGATCGATCCGTGCGGTTGTTATTATTTAGCCACGTTGAATAATGTTACTAGGAAATGGGTTTTAAGTGTTTTCCGCCGATCTCTATAGTACATACTCTAGAGATCGGCTTATTTGGTGTTAGGTTAGTTGCAAAATACTGCGAAAGAAATGTTGAAAACCTTAAAAAGATTCCGTGAAAAATCCTTTATAATGATTTACCTTGTTTCGTGAAAGTCCTTAATTGCCGTCGTAGAATCTGATATAAATCCGTCTTAAAATCAATTTACAGGATTTTCCTAGAAATGTTAAGAATCCAATTCTAAGTTCATTTACTCTACCATGGGCCAAGCACGCAAGGGCAACTGAACGACTCTCGTTCAGTTGCCCTTAGAGTCCTCCGGGTTATTAGTCAGAATCAGTCTGACACTCCCTTGCACTCAATCCAGAGCAGGATTCGATGGAACCCTTTGATGATTTTGAGCCATGCAAACCCATCAGTCGTCAACGTCGCAATAATCCGATCAATGATAAAGTCTTCAATATCACCGCTCAAATTCGATACAAAAACAATAAAAAAATGACTGGCTTTGTTTAAAACGGTGCACAAATCTTGCGCAAGTTCCTCAACTTAAGATACTTTCATAAAGTCAAAAATAAGACCAAGGTTAATTAACTCGGTGCGAAAACTTCGAGGCAAGTACTAGTTCGGGGCTTAATCATGGACGGGTGTTATGCAAAACTTCAATGCATACGAAGGTGATACTGCATAAATGTAAGTAAGTAGGTAACACAAGATATACATGGATATAAAATTGTAGTGTCTGTCTGTGATTATAACCATGTTTTCTCAAATACTTTTTTTAAATGTTGTCTGACTTTATGTTTGTCTGGTTTGTTTCTATGGAACGGCTAAACTGATTTTGGAGGTGAAAATATTTGGGCTACTTGATATCATGGAATCGCCATACGATAGGGATATGTTTTAATAATAATAGGCTCGCGTTTGAACACTATCTCAAATGATGGTAAGCGATGATATGGTCCAAGAAGGAGCTTATCTAGTAACCTATTCACTCTTGTAAGATCCCCAGATTTAAGCTATCAGAAAACGCTAGCTCCGGCAAGGATTCCACTCTTTAGCTGTACGCTATTTATTTACGCGGCAAACTAAATACGACGCGAACGAAGTCACAGGCATAGCTAGTTTTCAAAATACTTATGAATGTTTGCGAATTTGTGTTTTTGTCAGTACATTGATGTTACACTTTTACGCGTAATTTGCAGAACTAATAAGGTTATGAAGACCCGAGCTCATAAGTGAATTGATTCACAGAGTTCGAGTAAAGGCTGAAAACGTCGTCAATACCTATTAATTGGACATCCGTATGTCCACTAATATTCAATGTTTCATCTGATATTTGTGCTTAATGAGAAAAAAATCTTATCCATTGAAAAACTTGATGATCTGGTGATTATATTTCTCAAATAAGCTTACTGAGACACGAACTATACTGAGACCCATAAAGTCTCGGTAAGCTATGGGTGATCAAGTTTGTAGCCACTAGCACAAAAATAAAGTAATATTAAGTACATTACATTATTTTAATCAAAAGATCCTTAAACAAACATAGACAAACGATTTTATTTTATTAAAATATGCAAAATTTTACTTTAGATTAAAACCACTATATCGTCGCCTTCACAGAAATCTTAATAATAAGGCAAATTATTAAGATTTCTGTGGTCGCCTTAGTGTGAAAACCTCACTCACTAAAATGTTCATTCGATACTCGAAACGCTATCTATGAAAGTGAGAACCTCGTAAACACTCGCATCGCGTCGTAGCGTAATCAGGCCATGGATTATGCATTTCTGAATTGTTCGATATTATGTATAATATTTTTCATATTATACATAATATCGAACAGTTCTGGATATAAAAACGGGTTAAATTTACATATGAATTAATAAAAAAAAAAACAAAAGAAACCGTACAAAAATTTTATAGCACGCAAATTTTTCTTCCTCCTGAAAAGTTACTCCTTTTTCACTTGCGAGGTTTTCACTCTAAGGCGTCGATATTGTATTATTATTCATATTAAAATCGCCTTCTAACAACAATAGTACTAGATTAGGGATCAGGAACAAAAATCACAGGAAAGAAGATAATCCCGGTTTTTCGCTCGGGCGTGCTCAGGTACATATTATGTTAAACTTAACAGGAACACAATTTTGTTGCGGAATTGTTCGAAAGAGTTACCGCGGGCTTTCGGAACACGAAGGGCAAATGACGGAACACGGATGGGCTTAAGTCAGTAAAAGTCTGACACACCGGAGGGTGCGCGGGAGCGCTTCACCCAGATCGGAAGACAGTCATTGGATGTATTTCCCATCGTTAGATAAAAGGAACATAATTTTCCATAAAAAACTTGAAGCGTTGTTGTGATCAACAACGACAACGCAATTTATCTCGCAGTTAAGGTGTACAGCTTCAATAATTTCCCGAGTAAACACTCCAGCCACACTATTCGTTCCCGGCATTACTAAGGAGCATCAAACATGTTGCTATACTATTAACTCCTGTGCCCTTATATTTTGTCCTAAGGCCACAAATTACTGGGAACCTCCAATATATTCTGATTTTAGAGCTTCTGCAAGACACACTCGGTATTATCTATATTTATATCTATTCTATACTACTATAAAGCGGAAGGGTTTGTTTATTTATTAGTTTGAACGTGCTAATCTTCAAAAGTCCTGGGTGGATTTGGATGAAATTTGGTATGGAGATAGTTTGAAGCTTGAGGAAGGTTATAGGCGATTTAACCGACTGTAAAAGAGGAGGGTTATGTTTTATTATGATAAAGTCTACGGGAGTGAAGCCGCGCGCGACTGCTAGTTATAAATATAAAGTGACCATATCTTACTAAACTTCATAAAGTTCAGTATATTATGCTAAAACCTGACATTTCAATAAAAAACCTATTTGAATGTTCTTAACTTTTACTCTCAATATAAAAACGGTTTTACTTAATTGAGTATTTAAGTATTGTGTAAATTAATAGTGAATCCTTTGACTAATGAAAATTGTAAATTACTAATAGTGGAAAGTATCTGTGTATGCAACGTTTCGATTGGACATAAATAATCTGTTTTGCTTTCACAAATATACATTTTTAAGCAATCGCATACGAGTGCCGTTTTTATCGTAGGTTTTTATTTTGTTAATAAATCGTTTTACTTACTTCATCGTCCATTCGTCATCATCTTTGTCATTAAAATCTAGAATTCGACATTAAAATAATGGGGAGTCCAAAGCATATAAATAGTTGACTATAGGAAAAAATATTTTATTCATATTAATATCCCCGATTGATACGGAGAGTAGTGTGATGACTAGTACCTGGTACATACTCAGTATTTGTTACTATTTAGTACATTAACTGACATCATTATTATGTTTTTTAACCGACTTCATAAAAAGGAGGTTTACAATTCGTCTTGAACTTTTTTTTTTTTTTTAATGTATGTTGTAATGTAATGTAATGTATGTATGTATAACTCGGAGACGGCTGGACCGATTTGAAAAATTCTTTTTGCGTTTGAATGGGTATACTTTTTAGTTGGTCCCATTGTTACGAAATCAGGATCTGATGATGGGATCCTGGAGAAATCGAGGGAACTCTTCAAATATTATAGGGACACCTATAGCGTTTTGGGTATTTCTTATAGTACCTTGAGCAGTTGCTTCCGAAAAGTACCATTTGGGGAAGTTGAACTGATGATGAAGACCACAGATGGCCACTGAAACTCCTCAATAATAAGTATTTCGTGGATTGCGATTCGATTACTTGAGTACGGATGTTAAACACTTTATGCTCGTCACAATACATATGGTGATGTAGAGCTGATGGTCAAATACCAGGAGAACTCCTCAAAAATTAACGGCTATGCACAGGGAAAAGCAATATTTTGTAAAAGGTGATAAGTTGTTGACATTATGGCTTTTGTAACTAGATAAATTACAAACCAAACCAATAAAAAGCGTGAAAAAAAATTTTTTTGCAAAAAATAGAACCGACTTCCATATCAAAACACTACAAAGCCAAAAATAACTTTAATTTCGGAAGGCGGTGTGAAAAAAGAAAAGGAAAATCCAAAACCAATAACACCGACTACCGAAATTAAAGTTATTTTTGGCTTTGTAGTGTTTTGATATGGAAGTCGGTTCTATTTTTTGCTAAAAATTTTTTTTTTACAATAAAACGTTTTAATTTATCTTTTTATTACTACTTAGTTTTTAATAATAATTTTTGAAACGTTGTTTTAAAGCGCAGTTGCTATAAACTCTTTCACTAAAAGGCTTTCATTCCACCGGCGATGGCCCCATCTCAATTAGTTTATTACAGCATCCAATATATATATGTATGTACGATTCCCGAAAATGATAAGTTGAATAGTCTTAGGGTGCGTTTCCATCAGAGATGTGCGATGGAAATGTGTCGTGCGAGGATGTCTAGCTGTGCTGTGAAAATGTGTGGGTGTTTCCACCAAAGCTGTGCGATGAAAATGTGCCTACGAGGATGTGTAGCAGAGCTGTGAAAATGCGCATTAATGTGTGGTGCGAGGATACGCAAACCTCGCAACACATCCTTCTCAACACACATTCCTCGCAACACATCCCTCGCAACACATCTCTCGCACACATCCCTCGCACACATCCCTCGCTTGTTTTGTATGCGCAAAAATCTAGCTCCGCTGAGCCGTTTCCACCAGAGCTGTGCTGACCGAGGCGAGGTAAATGAAGCGATTCTATTGGTTCTTTACAAACACATCCCTCGCTACGCATCCTCGCACATCTCTGGTGGAAAAGCAGCCTTATAATGGAATTTGAGCTGGACATAATTTCGTGGAAACATAGGTAGGTACTAACGCAGTAAAGCAAACAGTTTTGAGAGTTCTGTATGTTCTACATGTAAATGCATAAAGGCAATCAGCGAATTTTTTTCTTTTTTGATAATAGTTTCGCGTTTGACCACCATCTCACCTGATGGTAAGTGATGATGTGGTCAAAGATGGAGCAATTCCGCATACAGCATATATTTTTTAGATTTTTCACTCCATTATTATAGAAGTTAGAAGAGGACACACATTTTACCATTTTGGAAGCATATATCTTTTAGACGATTGACTTTAAGAAAAAGTGGTTTTAGAAACCTCAATGTCATTTTAGGACCTGACTATAGATACCACACGCGATGAAAAAAAAATTAGTTTAGTTCCATGTATGGGGAGCATCCCTTAATTTCTTTTTATTTTTATTTTTTTATCGGATAGCGGTTTACAGAATACATCTACTTACTAAGTTTCACATGTGTAGTGCTAATAGTTTGAGAATAGAATGGCTGTGACATTCGGACGGACGGACAGACAGACAGACAGACATGACGATAAGGGTTCCGTTTTTGCCATTCGGCTACGGAACCCTAAAAAAAGGACTGGCCGCCTTCCTCACGATATTTTCCTTACCAATTTCAGCACAGTGTTGATGACATAAATTACACAAAGTAATGTGCCTGACTGGATCCGAACCTCTTAACCACCACAGCTCATAATGAATAATATAATGATTGAATAAGTTTAATTTTATATTAAGTAAGCAATTCCGTAGATGCAATAGATGCATCGTGTCCTCTTTCTGAGTGGGTCACGACTCTCATTACTGCATAAAAACTCAGTCCGTCTTTCGTAACATTGCGACCTGCTCAATTCAATATTTCACTCACTCTGCCAAGATAACATTCAATCATCTGTGTTTTGTTGCATAAGTACTGCATTTAGTAAAAACAGCTGTTATATATATAAATCAGTTGTTTTATAGCCTGATGGTGTCGGCCTTGTGATCGCATTGAGATAATATGTATGTGTGATCGAGAGGTCCCAGATTCGAACCCCACCTATAACACTATCGCCGTGACCCCTTTCCGAACACAAGCATATTTAGCTTAGTTGCAGGGGTTAACGAGATTGCTAGTTATGTGAATTCAACGAATTATATGGATTTTAAAAGAGACGTTGACCTCTGAATTTATTTCGATATTTCTCAGAGTAGTCAGTTAGGAAACACCGGCCTCATCTAGATAAACTAAACTTAACACGCTAAAAACATGACGTGTAAAAGTGTTATTTATAACCAATTTACAAAATAAATATTTCATTTCATTTCAACCTGCATTGTTAGTTCTCTTTACAAAAAATAAGAAGTATTAGATATATGAAAACAAAACGTTGTCCCACACTCGGAATTTATTCTGTAAGTATCTTACGCGTTTACACACAATTGAATTCGCTTGCGAATACATTTTACTTTTCACGTACATATTGCACCTCCCACACTATCTCTTCACCACTCATGATTGGCCTTTGTACCTATGTGCATAAAGTGTAAATAAATAGACTACACTTTTAGCGACCTTTTACACTGTTTGGAGTTTACGTCGGCTCTAAAATACTAGCCATATGTCTGACAACACAAAAAAGAAATCAGCATGACTAAACGCCATATGCTTAGCTCGTCCAGCTGAGTGACCATTTACATATGCGGCGTCATTTTTCGAGAAAGAAACAAGAACCTTTTTTTTTCATAGAGACCATTTCTACACTTTTATATGTATTTGTAAGTATTGTTATTTCAATGTCTACACATTTTCTCATCATAGTCTGCTTATGCTTTTCCCAAGTATGGTCGGCTTCTAGTGTACCGGGATGTAGTAGGGTCTTGGTAGTTTACAGAATTTCTGGCTTATGGGTACCTAGTTATAACGAATGTCAAAGATGTACGGATAGGCGAGAGCACTGGGATAGAGTGCTTTACAAGGCACGGAGGATTCGTTTAGATAGTCACCCATTCTCGGTCCAGCCTCAGCAGGCGTTCCTTTAAAATTAAAGTTTAAATCGATTGTAGTGGGACTTTACTGGAAGATGGTTACAGGACGTACTTGTATAAATTTAAATATTGACATTTTTTTTTTAAGGGATGTGGTATTATTTAATTAAACTAGTAACAATCCCGCCATATATATACATATATACTAAACCTAACTATGTACATAAAAAATTAAAATAAAAAAATAAAATAAAAAAGAAACAGGCTTAGGCGTCAAAGTACTCCTCCTCATCGCTGTCGTCCGGAAACGTACCCAGAAGACTGGCAGCATTGCCACGTTGTATGGCAATGCTTATTCTTTGGGCAAAGAATGAGCCGGCCCTCCGGTCACGCAACGAATCGATCAGCCGGTGAGATAATTCCATATAAAGGAGACGCGCACGCGGGTCCCATGACCCAAGCGTTTCGACCCCAAACGGCACGAAACTGTAATTACTAGAAATATTGACATTGTTATATATTACTTTAATATTTATAAACAAATAATACATATATCTTGACATTCCCGTTTAATACTTTAGGACATTTTAATTCTTTAAGTGACATTATAATTATTATTGTTTTTTTTTTTATTACTTTCTAATGACATTAGAAATTAATAAAAAAAATAACAACGCACTCTCAGAATGAAAGGGACCTAACTCAAAAAATAGTATTTTTTGGATTTGAGCAGTAATAGTAAATAAAGCAGCATTGAATAAATTATATTCATATATCTCAAGTGGCAAATGTATAAGCTGTCTCTTTATAACTCATAATTCAGATTTTTGTTTCCATGGCAATTCAGAGTAATGTTTCAGGCCAGTTTACATCAAAATCTGAAATTACACGAATTTAGAGTTAGGTCACTTTCATTCTAAGAGTGCGATGTTTTACAATTAATAATTTTTGTATTAATGTGACTATGTTGTAATTGCTTGAGATTTGCATGCCGCAAGGCGTAATATGGTTGAACTGTGCTCTATTTCGTTTAACAACTTTATACCCATAACCCTTATTAGCAAATAAATGAAATTTGAATTTGGTTTTGGTACAGGCTGTGTCTTTTGTTCCTGTAATTCCCAGAGGATCGGGATTTAAGCAGAACTTGAGTCTTTTTTGCTCTGGGTGGGGTGAAAGGGAGTGTCGGACTTCTACTAGCTAAAAACCCACCCTATTCCTTCAGTTGCCTTTGTGGTCCGGGGCGGCGGTATCTCGTTAGAACATTCCCGAAACTCCAGCAAAGTCCTGCACGAATAAAATCATGGACACAGCTTATTATAAAATCAACTAATAAGTGTCTAACTCACTGATTGATACTTTACGATACCAGAGAGCTGGCTTTTTCTTTGCCCGAATAATAAGCATTGCCATTCAGTGTACACTACTATGTATGTATGTATGTATGTATCTATGTTACAAAAAAAAATATAGGGACTGTATACAACGTTCTTCTTGCGTTGAGATTCGCAATGTCCCTCTCAAAGAAAATGAGTCTGCTGAAGATCTTTCTGCGATTGTTAGCCGGGTAAGTGCTGCTGTCAACCTACCTTTAAAAAAATTGGCCAAGTGCGAGTCAGACTCGCCCATGAAGGGTTCCGTAGTAACTATAATAATATAATATGTATATTTATTTGGCCAAAAAAAAATACCTTAAACATTTCTTAAAACTAGCTTATTTACATTTTTACAACTACGCTAAATAACTTTGTTTTTCATAGTGTTTGTATGAATTACAAAGTTATATTTGCGGTTTTAGAAAATATGCTGTATCTCAAAAACTGCTGACCAGATTTCATTCAAATCAATTTTGGTTGAAATTTTATATTAAGATCTACAGACCTATATTTTTTTTAGATTTTTCCCTCCATTATTATAGAAGGTAAAGGGGGCGGGACACACATTTTACCACTTTGGAAGCTCTTTGGATCTTTTAAACGATTGACTTTATGAAAAAGTGGTTTTAGAAACCATTACATCATTTTTAAAGACCTGTCTATAGATACCACACACGCATAGGTTTCATGAAAAAAAATATTTTCAGTTCTAGTTCCATGTATGGGGACCCCTTTATTTTAAATATTTTTTAATTTTTTTCTTACAATTGGAAAGCTGTTTATAATATTCATCTACCTACTAAGTTTCACATGTATAGTCTTAATAGTTTCGAAATAAAATGGCTGTGACATACGGACGGACGGACAAACAGACGGACAGATATATCGAAACTATAAGGGTTCCGTTTTTTGCCATTCGGCTACGGAATCCTAAAAACAGCGATATCCGGGACATTTATCAACTGCCTGGCAAAGCAGGTACCGCACTATACGGAGGGGCCTAAAGAGAGCTTGGCCATAAATACATTTTGTAAAAATCGTCACAGGTACTTGTATTCCTCAAACTGTAGCTAAGAAGTTAATCTACTATATTATACATAAATTATGTATGTGGCTGGTACTGGTTTATCTTCTTCTTATCGTGTGGGTAAGTGAGGTCTAACGACGCCATACACCCTAGTGTCAGAGTTTCTAGACCGCCTTTAGGGCTTCTGACGTGGTCTATTTTGACGACCGCCATTTGGCGACCGGGATCAACGGCTTATACGTGCCTTCCGAAGCACGGAACCATCTTTTTATCAGACATTCAGGTGATTCAGGCCTGCAATGTCCTAACCAAACTGGAAACAAATTTACAAAGTATGCTTCCCGCGGGAATCGAACCCACGACCACCGGGTCACAAGGCAAACGCCTAAACCACTCGACCAACCACTGGTTTCTATTAAAGAGCATCTAAATACGATGATTCAAAAATGATCACAAAAACATCTGGTTTTTATTTTTTCAGAATTTTTTTCTGGTAAGCTAGCAATAAAAACTATACAAGTATTATACCAATCTAGAAAGCATAAATATGATATATATTTGTTAATATACACATATCAAAAGTGTCTAGGGATCAACATATATTTTTGCAATAACTTTTCTCCTGATTGATATTAATTAAAATTTTCTTTAAGGATTCATCAAATAAAGTGTTTTCGTTTGTTACAGTAACGATAAACCAAGTCACCTTTGCATTAATAAAGAAATTTGCCATTTTCCTAATAAAGGGATTTTTGACATTTGAACCACTAACATTAAAGTTCGAAAAAAAGACTGAAATAACAGTTTTCTTTAAAATTTTATTGGGTAACTTAAACAATTAATAATCCGTGTTTCTACCGCGAACACTAACAACACAAGAACATCGGTTTGGCATACTCAAAATGAGTTCATCCAAATCACGCTGTGGAATGGCTGCCCATGTTCGTTGCAACAACAAAAAAAGGTCTTCTTGCGACTGGATACCCTCCATATTCGGCAGAGCTCTTCTCTGTAGCATATCCCATGCATGCTCAATCGGGTTCAAGTCTGGCGACTGAGCAGGCCAGAGCAGGACATTGATGTTAGCTGCGGCGAGAGTCTGTCTTACAACTCTTGCGGTGTGCGATCGTGCATTATCATGCATTAACTGAAATAAGGGACCGATTTGCACTTGTAGAGGAACGATGACGTCAGATACAATCGTCTCAGCATAAATTTGAGCGTTGAGGTTGCCTCTGATCCAAATCAACTCAGTTCTTCCGCCGATCCAAATACCCGCCCATACCATGATGGTTCCACCACTATAAGGATGGACTTCCTGGCAGGATTTTAATCGCTGTTGGCGTCCAGGGGTTCTCCAGTGTCGTATACGTCTTGTATCCGGTCTCATACCAAAACGAGACTCATCAGAAAAGCACACGAAACGCCATTGTTCTTCTGCCCAATTTTTGTGTTCAAGAGCCCATTGATATCGAATCCTACGATTGTGCATTGCTATAGGTGGTACCCGTAGCGGTCTTCGGGAATGAAGGTTCACTTCATGCAAGCGGTTTCTGACTGTTTGGTCGCTAATTAAGTTACCTGAAGAGTGATGAAGCCTCACGGCTAACACCATGGCGGTTATTGTTGGAGCTCTTCGAGTTAAGATTTGAATGTATCGGTCTTGTCTCCGTGTGCTGCAGCGATACCGTCCTCCATGGCGCTCAGCCACGGTACCAGTGCTTCGGTAACGTGTCCAAAGTCGACTGATAACACTCTGACTTGTATTCAGAGCTAAAGCCACAGTACGTTGCCGGGAACCAGCTTCTATCATTCCCACGGCTCTGAGCATTTCTTCCCTGCTTAAATGACGTCGCCGCTCCATAATAACGTTGGTTTTAATCAGTAGTAGGGAAACAGTAGCACTAATAATGTCTTCAATGCGTTGTATGTTTTTATAGGGAAAATATTGACAGCTGATTTTCATCTTTTACTCGAATTTGATTAACAGTTCCTGTTTCAAATTATGAAATGCACCAAAAAGGATCCATATAAATTTATAAAATCATAAATTTATTACAAAGCCACATCTCAATCTCAAGAAATCCGCATAAAAATGCTTGATCCCTAGACACTTTTGATGTGTGTATTTATTAGAAATATTTATCTCATGACATATCATTTTTGCGTATCTGAAACTTTCAATTAGAGTTTTGACAGTTGCCGAAATTTGCCGAAGATCTGTAAATGATGTTATTTGATAGTAAAAATATTATTATACAGGAAGAAAAAAAAAAGTGCAAATTCATTGCACAACATATGTTAATCTATTATAACATGAAATAGACATTTTTTGTTCGTCTATGTGTCCTCTATCCATATATACCAGTTTCATCTGGCGCCACGATTTAGAAAAAAACCAGTTCGATTCTATCCTCTTTAGAAGAGTACTTCGACGCCTGTGTATTTTGTTTTTGTAAACAACGTGTAATTTAAAGGGTATATACATACCAAGTGCATGGCTTCTTTGGATGATAACAAACGATATGGCAAGGGTTTTGTAATCCTAAGTCTACGTGTGTAGAACTTATTACAAATTCCAATATACTGATACCAGAGACCGAATTTTTCAAATTAAAAAGAACGAAAAGAATTATCGTGTTATTGGCAAGTGACGTGGAAAATTAATGACCCTCGTAGTGCTGTGACACGTTTGTTATGATTGGTATTCAAGAAATATATGAAACCAATAATTTGGTATCAATTCTTTGGGTCAGTTATTTTGTGCTGAAACTGTGCATAGAGACTTCATACCAGATGTTGTCTTCAGCCCTTTTGGATAGATATGGGGTTTCCGTTACACGTTTATACTGTTTTGTATTCGTATTATTATGTTATGTAAGCTACTAAATTTTGAAGTTACAGTACATTTTTAATGAAATTAAATAATTAATGTTTTAATAAATTATAACAATCTCATGAAAACAAAACATTGTTTGCGTCAACTGAATGTCCTTAGGTTTCCTAAAGAAATATGGAAAACAAAGGAAAGATTTCATAAGGAATCAGGCTTTAAGAACGTTGAACTGAATAATAGAAATATTAAATCTTTGATTTTTTTTTGTATTATTTTGTTCACTTTATTTTGTTTTATTCATGTTGGTTTTTATTTCGTTGTAAGATTTATTTTGTATAGCGTGAACAAGGAAATATTATGTTTTCTTGGACCATTAAATGTAGTCAAAAAGCTTATTTTAAAGTACTCTTGTACTTGGGCTTTACTAAATGAATTATTTCAATTACCGGGTTGTGAGAATGTGATGAATGAATCGATGTGTATTGTATTGGATATTGCTTTAGTACTTAGAAACAGGTCTGAGACTCTAATGCTTGAATATTATTGGTAGACCTCAGGATCAAATTTATTAATATTGGTAACTCGTATTTACGTGTTTACATTAGATTATGATTTTTAAGCATTTATAAAGGATGTTGCCTTAGACTTGGAATTTGTCTACCATACAAACATCGGTTCCGGCCCGGGAATCGATCCCGCACAAGTAGTACTACAGCCAAGCGCTTAACCACTGCACTAACTCATCCAGTGCACTCCGTACGGTGCCACAACAGCCTAATGGTTAGATATGAGACGGACTTGTGATCGAGAGGTCTCGGTGTCGAACCCCATCAATTACGCTATTACCGTGAACCCATTCCAGACACAACCATATTTTGGAGACCCCTCCATAGCTAGTAATGTGAATTCTACCCAAATTGCTAATTCTCTTCTTTTTTATAAAATTACTGTTAAAATTGCAACTGTAGTGTAAGACAATGTTAAAGGCAATTTAATCTTAAATAGAAATTTAACTTCGCGGTGCATTTCATTCATTTGTAATTCAAATAGAATTGGTACTAGGTAATATGCTCAAGTCTCCCAGCAATGCTTTAGTAGTTAAACTAAATGAATATGATCCACTTAATGCAGCAAAGCTGTGATACAATTCTATATGATGTAACCGAGCATTAATGTGATTAGAGGATAATTTATCACGTGCCTGTAGTTAGCGGCCGATACATCTAACATTTACATATATGCAGAGTATCCAACCGTACTCTAATATATTGTATCTCTTTTTTTCCGGTGGAAAAATCATCAAATGACTGTTCCCGGTCTGAGTGGAGTTGAAGAGAGAGTCAGACTTCTACTGACTAAAAACCCACCCTGTTCCCTCAATTGCCCATGTGGTCCGGGGCCGCGGTATCTCGTTAGAACATTCCCGCAACCCCCCCAGGAATATTCTAACGAAATACTGTATTTTGCTTTGGCATACTTCATTTACAAAAGCAAGAGAGTATATGATGAAGTACTTATTTGTTTGACTCTAATTTTTAATTGAATAGAATTAATTGCAGCAAACATTGTTCATAATAAGAACACTGGACACTGCCAAATTAAATTCTACCCACATTGCTATCTTTATAGTAATATAATATATGATTATGGGATCCTAGAGAAATCGAGGGAACTTTTCAAATATTATAGGCACACCTATACTGATTTGGGTATTTTTTATAGTAACTTGTGTAGTTGCCCTTGAAAAGCACCATTTGGTGAAGTGGAACTGATGATGAAGACCACATATTATACACTATTTTATTGGTTGCGATGCGATTACTTGAATATGGTTGTTACGCATTTCATGTACATCACAATGCATATGGTGCAGTACCAAGAGAATTCCTCAACAATCGGCATCGGGAAAAGAAATATTTTGCAAAAGGTGATAAGAAGGTGACATTTAGGCTTTTGTTACTAGGTAAATCACAAACCGACCACGAAAAAGCGAGAAAAAAAAAATAAAAATAACCGACTTCCCAAAAAAACACTGCAAAGTGAAAAATAACTTAAATTAAGGCGTGGTCAAATACTAAAATAAAAAACCAAAGACACCGACTACCGAAATTTAAGTTATTTTTCACTTTGCAGTGTTTATTTTTTTGGGAAGTTGTTTTTTTTGGTTAACAAGTTTTTTAAATGGTCATGTTATTATCCCGAAGGCAAAAGCCCGCGCACATGCAAAAAGGCTTCGAACAATAATTAGGAATGCAGGTTTCTCAAACTTCATAATTATGTCAATAGTATTTTTTTTCTATCCATCATCATGTCATGTTGAGTTTATTAATCATGTATTTTGCTCTTCCAAATCAGTATCGTTTTCGTAAAAAAGATTAAGAATTTTAATAGATTCGAAATAATATGAAATAATACAACGTGAAATTAACGATATCAATCCGGTGACATGTAATTCCGATCTTATTTTTTTTTTATTATTGTTAATAAGCTCGCGCTTGACCACTATCTCACCTGATGGTAAGTGATGATGTGGTCGAAGATGGAGTACGCTTACCTAAAAGTAACCTATTCACTCTTTACTTAAAGACCCCTAAGTTATAGCTATCGGGAAACACAGACTCCGGCAGGGAATTCCACTCCTTAGCCGTACGCACAATGAAGGTATTCCCAAAACGTTTATTACTAAAGAGATTCTGGTAATGGGTTGTCCGAAGCTGCACTAATATCTTTTTCCGAATATTAACCAGTGACCTTCAAATTGTATGGGAATCGATACTTCGGCTCGACTTAATGAATCTTATAACAATTTTGCATCGGATGTAGTTTGTTTTAAAGATAAAAACTAGCAATGTGAGAACAATTCATATTACTCGTAATCTAGTTAACCCCTCCAACTAATCTAAACATGCTTGTATCTGGAGAGGGTTCACGGCAATGGTGCAATGGGTGGGGTTCAAACCCGGGACCTTTCGATCACAAGTCCGACAGCTTAGCCATTACGCTATTAACCCTTAGTATGTAATGTATGTATGTTATGTATGTATGTAATATATGTATGTAATATATGTATGTAATGTATGTATGTAATGTATGTAAGTAAAGGGCTTCTGCTACTTCTTTACATAGAAGTTTTTGCCTGACTAAAGCCCGACTTACACTTCAATAAGTACAGTAGCGAGTTAACTTGCGTCATCGGCGAGTTAAGTTGTTATTGTAGTTTGAACGGCAAAAGCGAGTTAAATAGTAAGTTGTTGATTAAGTTGAGTTAAATAGATCGTGATCCTATTTTTCGGCGAGTCCAGTGCGAAGTAGCCCCCTCTCTCGCGTCTCCCGCACCCCTCCAACTTAACTGGTTGGCATGTAGACGGACGAGTTTAGTACAGTCCATAAATTTGTAGGTTGTGGCCGCGAACACGTGTTATTTTCTTTTCTTCTTCTCGGGCAACTTATGACTACTCACTCGCCTACGTTTGGACGCTACTTACAACTTACTACTTATTACTTAACTGTCTGAGTTCTTAACTGGCAACTGTACTTATTGAAGTGTAAATCGGGCTTTATAGACAATAGAGATTGGTTAAGTAGGTTATTGTTGTGGGTTTTTGTTTGTTCGATGTTTTTTTATCATCGTTGATTTTAAGATGGCGGATTTATCAAGGCTGGATCAGATCAGGACAACATTTTTAAGCCATAATGCAATGTATACTGTTTTTGTGAGTAATGTCTAACAATATTTTTTCTGTGTTTGCATACATTTTCAATATGTATAAGACATCAGTAAAGACGAAGTGACAATGACAGCAAAATACATCAGCATCTTCCGAAGAAAGGGCAGCAGAAATCTGTTTGTCTTTGTATAGTACGACAGTAAATTATAATTACTGAATCTTCTCGGTGAGGTCGATGGCAAATGACCAACAGGGCAGAGTCCAAATAGATGGTCCGACCAAATAAGTTCGACTTTGGACACATACTTGCATGAGTCATCTCTTACATCGCTTAGAGTCGGAACATATGGAGAAAAATTTTGCGTTTAAGTTCGACTTCTCACGGGGGAGTTTACAAACCACATGAATGAAGAACATACCACGAGGAGGAGAAACTACCATAACAAGCTTAAACATTAAGATCCATATATAAAACAACAGCAATCCTTACTTTCTTACTATAATAATATTATAAATGCGAATGTAACTCTGTCTGTCTGTGTGTCACTCAATCACGCCTAAACTACTCAACCGATTTAAATGAAATTTGGTACGGGCATAGTCTAGAGCCTGAGAAAGGACATGGGCTACTTTTTAATGCGAAAAAACGGCTGTAAGGGGTTGAAATAGGGGGTGAAAGTTTGTATGGAAATTACGTCATTTTTAAAACTAGAAGCATGAAACTTATTTTTTTGACTTTTCCAGAAAGCTCTTAGCAGTAAAATATTGTAAATAGCTTATTTCTGTATGAGTTTTATTTTCAAAAAAATTAAAAATGCTGCCGAAAGTCACTATTCCGCGCGGATGTCCTCGCGGGCACAGCTAGTAAATCATAAAACAAAACAAATCATAACATTCTTAAAATCCTACATACAATATAAATTTCATAAATTAAATCATTTTACACAAACAAATACTTAAACAAAACAAATCATAACCTAATCCAATTTTACTAATTAATTTATTCAACATCATGCAAATAAGTTTTTATAACATCGACAGTTAAGCTCCTTTTGCTATTGTGCAATATAAACTTTGACACGTGTATGCCTTATTACATACCTTTGATGTTTCACGTGCCTTGTGTCTAATGGTATAAAACCGCCTTGCGTACTATAGTGCTTGCAAGGTACTTCTATGTGGTATATTAAATTTTCTTGAACTTTGAATTAATAAAAAGATATTTGTTTGCCAAGTATCGCTATTTGTTCATACTGTTCATAGACATGAGTTTGTGTGAAAAGTCAAGGATTTTCACGTGTACGAGTGCAACGCACTCATCCACCTACGAATATAAGTTAGTTCCCCATGCCTCAGTGGGCAGCTAAAATGTGCAAAATAAACATATATTTTTAAGCGTAACGATTCGGAAAACTGTTTCATTTGCAATAACTCTACTAATTGGCGTATCATATGGAATATTGGGAATATAATGGGTCCTTTTATAATGGAGATTTCATCAAAGTTGATTAAATTGATAAAGAGCTACTGGAAAATTTATACACGTGCCGTGTATTAACCTAGGTTTCAGGGACAAGGGTAAAAGTAATGTAAAAGTTAAAATGACACGGCTCGATGCGTATTCAACACTTCATAGGACGCAACCAAAACAAACAAAAACTTTAGGTACATTCTGTTTTCCTTGCGAGTTTTCCCGCGAGATCTGGTAAGCTGGTCATTTTTTAGAAATTACTGGGTATTCAACAGCTCAACAACAACTTTTTGGGTGGTTGATCCACTATCATTTGGCAAACAGCACTAAGTGAGTAATTACCTGAAACAAAAAAAGAAGTTGTTACACTAAAGGTCGAAAAATTATACTGTTAATTTTACAGTTCGGATGTTTGTATACGTATGTATACAAACATCCGAACGTACGTTTTAGTCACGTTAAAACGACTTAAGGGACTTGGACGGAACTTAGCACACATATAAGTTAACAAACTGAAATAACACATTGGCTTCTTTTTATCCCGGGTAAAGGTGCAAAATTCCCACTCGAATGACATCGCAGGCAACAGCTAGTAAAGACTGACGACAAAGATTAAGCGAGGTCACAAAATAAATATCTTTTATTATTTGTTCTAACTGTGTCTAAGCGGCATTTTAGAGCTCTCAATGGTATGTGCGTAGGCACACTAATACGTTCTCATTGGCATACACACACACCGGTGCAGTAGAGATTGTATATGACGTATGACTATGACATACTAGCTTTGATATCCGGTTTTACTCAGACATTGACATACTAATTTGGTATTATTTGATTGTGTCTTTATAGTTTTAAACATATAATTTTGTCTCATCGATCTAGCTTCAATTGTGACAAGGCAAACCAGAACGTTCGTGGTCGGATTCTCATGATGAAAATTTCGTCAAAATTTCTGACTGAAGTGGCCTTAGTAAAGCACACTACCTTTGACCATCAAAATATCAAATAGTACATTTTTTATTCACTTTGTCTAGAACCCATAGGCGTAGGAAGGAGGGGAGCCGGGTGGGCCGTGCCCACCCCAGAATGGTCTGGTGCCCACCCGAGAAATTTTACTAACAAGCAATTATGGCTGAAAAATTTAAAAATCTGGCCAATCGCTTCTACTACTGGGGGCCTGGCCCCCCCTGCGAAATATCTCTAGATACGCCAATGCTAGAACTCCAGCCATGTGTAAGAGCCGAGGGAAGATGGTGGTACCGAGGCTTAGGGGAGACTCTTCTACAGTCAACTGTACCGCCGTATTACGTTCCCACTGGTGTAGGGTTGCCGTCACCAAATTTGCCGGCTCCGGACAAAGACTTATAAACCCCGGACATTTGGGTGAAATCACAGTTTTTCCCCGGACAACGTAGAAAAATACATTTTTGAACTTGAAACTAAAAATAACGGTGTATAATTATGGTTTTTATTTACTGATAAAGTGATAACATTGTAGAGCTTTAGAACTTTTTAATAACAGTCTCTTCCTTTTCATTTAATCAACGTAACATAAACAATGAGATGAAATACTATAGGAAAATAATAATAGAGATCGTGCTTTTTGGTACCCCCGGACGCCCTCGGGAAAACCCGGACGGATGGCAACGCTACACTGGTGGGACACAGACCTGCTCTCTATGTGCTCTCTACATGCTCGTGTTTTTTTGGTACTAGGACTTAAAGGTTTTGCGGGAATGTTCTTATGAGATTCCGCGGCCCCAGAACATAGGGCCAGTTGAACGAACTAGATGATTTTCCCACCGTATCCTACTAATATTATAAATGCGAAAGTTTGTGAGGATGGATGGATGTTTGTTACTCTTTCACGCAAAAACTACTGAACGGATCTGAATGAAATTTGGTAAGTAGATAGTTGGCAGCCTGGAATAACACATAGGCTACTTTTTATCCCGAAATTCCCACGGGATCGGGATTTGCGCGGGAAAACCTTCCCACGCGTACGAAGTCGCGGGTAGAAGCTAGTAAAAAATATTTTCAAGTTCCCTCGCAATATTTTCATCCACCGATATGAGAGCAGTGGTGATAATATAAATTGCAGTAGATAGTGTACCTGACTAGGATTGAACCCACGACATACAACTCGGAAGTGGGGCTCGTTACCACTGGACCATCGTTGCTCTCTCAAATGGAAGGATAACAGAATAACTACAACTTTTGAGATCATTCAGTTTAGATCCAACTGTGATCAGTGATTTGTTAGTAGCAGCTTCCACCTGAGCAGTGCACGCGCTAAACACACAATTTATCACGCGTGTCAATTACAGCAATCCTTCTGTAGACGCAAGGGAAGTCTCCGATTAACATTAACCGGCTTCCGTCTGGCGCATTCCTAGCATACTGAGATGCAACATAAATGTACTACAAGCTTCTGTTGTATTGTTATAGTGTTGCAGAGCTATTAATAGGCAGGTTATATAACGTCACGGTATTGTGTTAGGTTGTACTAAGACACTTTAGTAGTAATTAACGTCGGCGATGTTATTCTTGAAAAAACTGGGGGTTTGTGCACCGATGGTTCCATAAGATCTTATCTAAGTACCTATTAGCAAACGTGCGGGGCTTTGCTCCCGTGTACTTTATCACGTTAAAAACATAACTCTCCCTTTTTGCAGTCGGGTAAAAAGTATAACCTTTCTCAAGCTTCAAGCTACTTCCATACCAAGTTTCATTCAAATCCACCCGGTACTTTCTAAAATTAGCGTGTTCAAACAAACAAATTTTCCCGTTTTATAACATTAGTATAGATAACTTAAAACTAAAATAATACTGAATTAACTACATATTTACGATTATTATTAGATTATACATGTGCGACGATTTGACTGTTTTGAAAATTATACAAAATGTGCCTGTCTGGGCTCATTCAACAAATCGTTGTAATAGGTCAAAATAGAAATTGTGTTCATGCTATTTAAACAAAAATATTATTAATTTAATTTATTGTGATGCTATTTTTTAAATCTTGCGTAATTCGATAATTATTATCTGACATTATTTATTGCATGTCATTTTGGAAAACCTTTATCCGCATGTGGGAAACTATTACTTCGACAAAAACTATTTATGTCGGGACAAATCGGGACGCGTTGTAATACCAAGTTGTAGCATGCAGTAAATAAATAGTACAAAAGACTGATGTATCTTTAAATAATTATGTATATGCCCTTTATTCTGTTTTGATATGTTTTTGTAGAAAAATACAATCAGAGCCAGCTACATGTATAGAATGCCACTTTGTGTAGTACACACTAAGTGGCATTCTATAAGAGATTGCGATTTTAACCCATAGATATCCAAGATATAGCTATGATATAAGGGATTCATCACATGGAAATCGCAATCGCCACGCTACCATTGTCAGAATGTCACTTGTTAATAATATGAAATGAAATATTGACGCCTCTGTGGTGAAAATCTAAATCGCTGCTACCGATCGCTTAGTCTCAGAAACTACATAGACAGTAATCCGCTTTCTTATTCATCTGATCGCCACTCTATGCAGCATCATTAATATTAATATTTATAAAAAGGCTTGGTTTTGGTATCGCACTCAAAGGCAGTCGTGAATGCCAAAAGTATCGTGTGTGCTTTAAGTCTTAAGACGTGCCAATACAATAGGAAGGTTAGAAAAAAGCTGGACACTGCAACTCATTTACCGAAGTTGGTACTATAGTACCAATTTAATTCTAACTATGATTTCTAAATAATAATATTAGTAGTTTTCCTGTCCGATTTTAGCCACGGCGCGCAATCACAGCGCTGGTTAGCCATCTACGCAAGAGATATGGCGTGGGTATCACACACCCAAATTTCAAACTCTGAAAGAGTTCTAATAGAAAAACCCAATAGAACTTTAAGTTTTGTAACCTGTAGATAATAATAATTCGGCCAATAACGTTCACACTGTTGGGACACAGACCCTCTCTATGAGGGGTTCTTGTATCCTGCTAATGAAATCTTAAACTCGATCACTGCTTCTTTCTCCGTATCTGTGTACAGATCTAATAATATCATGTCCGTCTTTAACTGTCATATCAACCAAGCATATAACTATTGTATGTCATCTGTTATCTGTATATTTCTTTTGTAACAAATAAATATAATATTTTTTTAATAAATTAATTAATTTTTATCATTATTTTTAATTTATTTAGTTAATTAATTCATATACAGAGGTATCACTTAAATCTAAACTCGCCAAACTTTTACGTTTGATGCCGAGAGGCGCTCTTTATACATTAACAAAAACGGAACCCTTATAGTTTCGATATGTCTGTCCGTCTGTCTGTCTGTCAGTCTATCTGTCTGTCTGTCCGTCCGTCCGTATGTCACAGCCATTAATGAACCATTCTAATTACTTCTACATAATATGTTGCAATATAATCCTAATTATATCTATAATCTCACAGTAACAATGTGTTAATTACCTATGTATATTTTCATTCCATTCCAATAGATTTTTTTGTTTTTTCTTCAGTGTTCTTTTACTTATTTTTGTTTTTTTCTCTTGATAATTATATTTTGTTGAATGCCTACTAACAAATAAATTAAGTATGCTAAAAAATATATTTTTTTATTAACAAATATTGGGAATTTGGGTCTCATTTTTGTCTTAGATTCCGATTATTCCTTTAGTGACATCACTACACTCGGTTAGACTTCAAGAGTATGTAAGATTGTCTATGATAATGTCGTGTACTATTGTGCCAGTCACGGCTAGCCGACTCACTGATAAAACACGTTTTCACAATAGTTTTTTTTTTATGTTATAGCGCCATGCTTCATTCCTGTCTCACCATAGACTACTTACATTGGTTAAAATTTTACTAAATAAGTTCTAAGTGATACAATCGCCTTGTTTCTCGGCTTCAAGCTCTTTTTACTTAGGCATTGTTCGTTAAATTGTTGAGCTCCATAAATATATACCTACATGATACGTGAAAAAGGCTTGCACTTTATGTGCCATTCAGACACTTCAGATATGGTTTTTTATGATTTGATTAGTACGGATTGTATGGACTTCAAAAGAGACTACGTTTGTTTTGCAATTGCTACTCAAGGTCAGTTAGGAAAAACCGGTAACATCTGGTTTAAATTTACGAAATAAATGACGTGTAAAAGTGAAGTGTTACTTAATAAGCAATTTGTAGTCATAGTTACTCCTTTCCTTTGACCGCTTCGTTGTCTGCCTTTGAGTTCGGTTGAGTTATAGTTCTGGCTAGTAGCTCCTCAAATATGGACGCTTCCCTAATTTGAGGAGTTATAGTTTCGGGATTCCGTAGTACACGAATGAGTAACGTTCTTTCGTTATAGTAGTCTCATAGTTCCTTTTTTTTTGTTTTAAAAAAGAAAACTATCAGTGTGGGTAGAATTCACATTACTAGTATTCTTGTTAACCCTTCTAACTATGCTAAATATTCTTGTGTCTGGAGTGGGCTCACGGGAATCGTGTGATGGGTGGGGTTAGAACCCGTGACCTCTGTATCACAAGTCCGACACATCAGCCATTATGCTAATGACGCTTCAAGTTTGGGAGGAGAAGGTGGTTTAAATAATCAGATTTTCGGCGAATAGAACTATCTAGAATCATCATCATCATCATTACAGCCGGTTGCTGTCCACTGCCGATGATAGGCCTCTCCAATCGATTTTCAACGTGACCAGTTCAAGGCCATTTACATTCAGTGTATTCGCAGAGGTTCTGAAGGAAAGGGTTGGTTTTTATTCAGTAGAATTCTGACAATGTTAGACTTCTACTGATTAAAAACCCACCCTTTCCTTCAGAATCCCTATGAAATCATTGGATGCAATTTAACAATTTCGCTCACTCTGAGTGAGAGGCGAAATTTGATGATATCCCCAACGAAAAAGATTCAAAAAGAGTTTCAGTGGCTGTAATTGCCGTTTTGTATTGAAAATGTTTAATTATAATTCTATCAAGGCAATATAGTGCAATGTCAATATATTTTAATCTCATCTCTTCTCATCTTTTCATTAAATCTCATCAAAAATTTGTATTTTTGGAATCTAATGTAATTTAACAAATTATTAAATTACATTAGATTCCAAAACTACAATTTTTTTTTTCCTATTTTTGCAGCTGCCAGTTTACCAAACGACTTTTCTAACGTGTCTTTCTTAACACAATGCAAAAATTATAATCAATTCATTAAATAAAACCGAATTTAGATCTATGCGTCACACGATTAGCGCATCACGCGACACATAAAAATAAGTGGTTGTATTGTACTAACAAAAGTTTAATTGTAACAATTGGTTGGAACTTTACTTCTAATTCGAGGTACTTAGACCTTCGCGGACTCAGAATGAGAATATAGGAATGAGGCCGCTAATCCTGTATAGTACAAGTGAGGAGAGTGAGCGATTTCATTTTTTTTTTGTTTATAGGCACACGTTTGACCACCATCTCACCTGATGGTAAGTGATGACGTGGTTGAAGATAAAGCATGTTTGCCTAAAAGTAACGTATTCAATCTTGACTTAAGTACCCTTGGAAACAGACTCTTGCAGTGAATTCCACTCCTTAGCTGAACGCACAATGAAACTATTGCCAAAACGTTGCGTTTTGTGCGTAAGGGTGGGATGTCCACAACCGAACGATGGCGCATCGCCGTTGATTAAAAAATATATTATATATCTCCCTAAAACTATATTTATAAAGGTACTTATAACATAAGGTAATAAGTATAAAAAATAAAAAATAAAAAATATCTTTTATTTACTAATGAGCTCGCTCTTGACCCCCGTCACACCCCAATCTATGTATGTAGGTATGTAATTACGCTTGGCTATGTATGTACTTAGATTTTTTCATCAAATCTGCTGTTGGTGTCTTATATTATAGTCAAACCGGTTAAGTAGCTAAAATATTTTTTTTGGTCTTTACTATCACGAGCACAAGTTGTGTAAATAGTTTTAAAAGAGAGACTTTGCTAAGCGATGTAGCGACAATATTTATCTATTTGTATTGGTTTAGCATCAGTTATTCCACTACAGGATAACTAAATGCCTTAATCATTTTCATTCTTCTTAGTTTTCGGCAAATCCTATTTATCTAGTTAAAACATCATATAAAAAATATCTCATCAAAGTCAAACAACTGACTTGTTGACAGTCAGTCGCTGATCTCATGGAGGTAACGGCATTTTTATTTGGTATTTAACGGCAATCGAAATTGTTCCGTTATTTCCGGTTTTCATTTTATGCAAAACATAGGTACCTAATCATAAACATTTTCCACTATTGGGCCGTAATCCATCGATTACGATTGCGATTTCTGTAGAGAAATAATAGACACGACTGCACAAATAATACTCCTCTTTATTATAAGATACACCTAATTATATAAGATTGGTTACATACACAAAGATAGGTACAGCATACATTACCATCAACACACTACACTATAAAAATAAAATTTCAATATTTGTTTTGAATACTTGCGATTACACTAGTTAAAAGATAATTACTGATTATTATCATAATTTTTTTTCTGTTTTTGTGAATGACATCTAGTCTTGATTATTTTAACATTAGGTGAGTCATCAAATATAACTTATCGAAATAAACACTATCTAATTCATAACACACATTATTTTTAACTAAAACTAAGTCATCAGGATGGTAATTTCCAGGATTTATATTACTGTCATATCGTTATTTTTGATTTAATTAGTGTTGGAGTAGATCCTTAGCAAAACTCATTCCAAAATGAACAACTTGCTATTCTTCCATGACTTGCACCGGATATTAAAATAGTTTGCCACAGCATTCCTAAAACAACTTGAGCTAAGCGACTTCCGAAAATATATGAGTTCAGAGACCAGGCGAAGTGGTTAATTGCTATCTGCAAAATTAATCAGCATGTTTGCTAAGCCATGGTACATGCGTTTCTTCCATTATTGAGTCATTGTACTGGACTATAGTTTAAATGCCTTTGTTTTTAGTTGATTGCAAAAAAGCTTTAGCTCTGCGAACAATAAACAAGAAAAGATGGATGAAACCAGGAACATGTGGCTCCATAATAAACGAAGGATTTAAAAGTATTTAAAAAAATGCAACTTGAAGACAATGTCGCTAAGAGTCGTCTTGAGATCTAACGCCTTAAAAGTAAACTGGAAATAGGTCAGATGCCTGCGCAACCTGATAAATATCAAAGCAGCAGCTTCTTTAACACGTCAATGGTTTGTTTTCAATAATTATCTAAAATTTGTTTGTTTAAACACTAATCTTCAAAGAAAGAAGTAGCTTGAAACTTGAAGAACATTATAGTCTACTCTTTACTTGATTGAAAAAGAAGGTTTTTTTTTTATTGTAATAAAATCTAGCGAAGCCACGTTCGAGTGCTAGTGCAATAATAAACTTGTTTTCATTAACGTCTCGTGTAGATTTGCTTTTCGAAAATTAACTAACTAACAGGAACTAATAAGTATTCCAAATCGAGTCACACATTTAAATTGGACAAAGCGAATGATCGTGATGTAACGTGTAAGGTTTTGTGCTATGGGAAGTTCACCCAGAATTAAAAGTTTTATAGACCACTTTTGGTTATGGACAGAAATTGTGATTAATTTTAACCCAGGCCCTCAGCTTTGACCAATGCCGCAATTACGAATGTCGTAACGAAGCAAGTAGCAACACAGTGATTACAGCCGACTGCGGTAGTACCAATTTCTTGTTAATATATTTAACCTTGAATATTCTCCCACGGCCTAACACTGTTGAATGGACATTCTGTTCCGACGGCGGTTAACAAAATACTGAAGGACATTTAGCACTCACTTCAAAAATATTGCCGTATTTCAATATTAATTTTCATACAAAAATCCATTGCAACGTTGTTTTGTAAAAATCAACTTTAAATATACATTATAAAAGATGATACTTGAGTTAGTGGGTATGTGAATTAAAATTATCTGTAGTAGGTACCTATATATCTATTACTAACTAGTGACCCCAGTGGCCAAAATTCAACCATAGTTAAAATTATTTCGACCGCATTACAATAGAAAAAGGTTCTTGCACTCCTTCTTTTACGCCCCAGCCACCGCAGTCCTACGACACCGGACGCTACGGGCGGGCGTCAGGAGTCGCAGGGTGTTTCCCGGCCACCGTAAGCGCGGGCCTGCGGGCTGCGAGGAATGGGGGCCACTACGGAGACGTGGCCTGCCATTTTGCACAGCCGTCGGCATAGTTTTCGTAAAAGAGGTGCATGTTTTTGCTTCAAGTATTAATTGTATACACATTATTAATGCAAACGTTGCATTTGTATTTATGATTGTGATTCAATCACGCTGCCTTTTATCCCGGATTCCCATGGAATAGATTTATTAAAGATTTGACTTCAACGAATTCGTGGGCAGTATATAAATATCACATGCCTAGAATGAAAAAGATCTAACTTAAAAATAACTATTTCTAAGTTTGAGCAACAAACTCCTTAAAAAATCTGTGTTGAGTTAATTTAAGTATCTCTTCCGTGCTTGATATATAGGCTGTCCCATTTCCACGTTCATTTATAGTAGTGTTTTAAGGCCAGTTTATATCAACATCCGAAGTTACAGGAATTCAGAGTTAGCTCACTTTCATTCGAAGAGGGCGATATATAGTCGGCATTGTGAGTAAAAATTCTGCAATGCAATAAAGTATAGCAGAACTGTGATATATAGAAAGCTTATAAAAGTATGAATTCCATATCTATATCCGCTGTATCTGTGTAAGTTATCGAGTCACGCTCATGCTTTTACGAATCGACAACGTTGGTATCTCCAGGCTAAGGTTATTAAACAAACTAAGTTTTAAACTTAGGCCTAGATATCTACTGGTTTACGGGAAAGGAAAAATAAATGTGTTTCGTTTCTACTCTAAACTAAAAGATCCGCAGGCAATTTGTTTTTGTTTGAAGGAAATCATAGTCTGCTTAGTCCGACTATGTTGGGCTCAACTTCCATCATCCAGTCTGACTGGATGCAACTGAGTAGGTAAATATTATTTTACACTAGCTGATCCGCCACAACTTCGTTCGCGTGGTATCCTACCCCTACCCAACCGATACCACTACCCCTATCCTACCGATACCCTACCCATAACTTACTCTACCCCTACCCTACCCAAACCCTATACTAACCCTACCCTACCCTACCAATACCCTGCCCCTACCCTACCTCTACCCTACCCCTACCCTTGAGACCTTTCCTACTTTTTTTTTCATAAGGACCTTCTCCTGACAAAACCAAACACAACAAAAAAAAGAATCAGCCAAATCGGTCCAGCCGTTTTCGTGTTTTGCGCTTAGCAACACATTTAGCGATTCATTTTTATTATATAGATGGGCCAGCTGCCTATCTGACTTCCACTACCTGGGTAGCTGAGTAACAACTTCTTACCCGTTGGGGGAACTGCTGTCAGATATTCTGTCGTCTGACTACCAGTAACGGCTGTCTGAGGTATGCAAATGACAGCGGTGCTCCCCGAGGCACGGAGCAATCTCGTAATGTTTATATGATCACTCATCCACGGTCTAATATCCGCAAGCATTTGCTTAACCTTGTCACATGCAGCTGATACTTATTAAGACACCAGCTCCTCCTCTCCGACTATCCTCCAGTAGCCAGTCTCCTTCGTTTTGTATCACGGAATTAAGGTCTTATTTCTTAGCGGCTCCGTGTAAAAATATAGCTTTTCCCATAGGTTTCTCCAGTGAAATTGAGAATAGTATGGTAGATACGATGCGTGTATTTTGTCCAACGGTTGCGGGTATTTCACAACAAACGTCCTTTTTGTGGCACAAACCTTTGCTCTTGAATTTCTAGAACTATACAAACACTTTAGTATAATTATGTTATAGTTCTTAACTCAACAAAATGGTGTAAGCGTCTTTATGAAAAATAAATATTTCTAGAATTCTGTATATTATAACTTTTTTTCTGATATTTTTTTAAATTTCTATATATGTAGATAAAGCATATACAGGCGAAAATAAATGCTTTGAGATTTTCTGCACCTACAGTTGCCGCCCCAGCACAGCCCGCCGTACTGAGAAGCTGGGATGGCGCAAGGGTGTCAACACAAGTAGCATCCCACACCAAAGACCTAGCCAACTTCTAAGGCATTATAGTCATCCCGTCTGGCCTCTTCCCATCGTCCCGTGCCAAGCCTTTGAGTTCTAAAACAGATTGAACTTCAGCGGTGACAAGAGCCCGACGGATGATGTCATTTATGCTGGCATGCCGTGTTATCCGACCAGAGCTTCTGCTTCAGGAAAGGCCATGATGTCCAAGGCGGTCGACTGCTGCACTGCATTGACAGCTATGTGGAGCTCCGCTGGGAGCCAGACGTAGACATGTAGCGATGCAAAAGGTGTTGTCACTTAACATAATACCTATATTAAGAGAAGTTAATGCTACAAGCAGTCAAAGACCCGACTCCTATTCACCCACAGCCAACAGGCGCGAGCGCTCAGCAGTATTAGTTGACGTATTTAAAAGGTACTAAACTGCAGAGTGGCTCGTCCCATTGTCTCTGGGAGGACGGGGAGAACCTGAGATTGTGTTAAAATTTTCTTGGTTAACGTCTCAGTGCTGCGGACCGAAGGCAGAAACGCCGGTAAGCTTATACGTATGATAATTTGGAAAAATCTTTCTGAAATATCATTAAAATGATTAATTTTACTATCAATAAATGAATGAAAACTTTCGTCTAAAATTGGGGAGCCTAGGAGTTGCTATGAACTTTTTTGCAGTATTTTGATGTCAGGGGCTATTGAATGGAATTTGTTTAGTGTCGCTTGTCTGTCAGTATTTTTACAGATATAGAGTTCATATTTCGAGTGGTTCAGGTCAAGGCTGATGGATTGGAATTGCTCTTTCAGGAAAGTGAAATCTTTGATTACGATGTCTACATCACCTCCTAGAGTTCCATCATCTAAATACCACACGTTAAATTTAGAATTTAGTTGTTGAATGATTGGATGGATAGCCAAGCTGAAAATGACTGGTCCGAGAGGGTCACCTTATTGGCATCCAACTGCAGAATTTCTAGAATAATGTTCTATATTGGGTGGAGGTTCTTTACGAAGAACCTCCACTATGAAGAGTTTAAAAAAATATTTTTGGTGTTTATTATGCCGTGAGCTTAAATATAATATGATGATTTTAATATTAGAATGTGTGTTTCTATGACCTTGCTTTTCTTTTCTTTTTTAAGAGAATGTGCGTAAAATTATCATTACTTGCAACCTTGTTTACTAACAATCTTGTTTACCCTTCCGACAAAGCTAAATATGTTTGGAGAGGGTTTACGGCAGTAGTGTAATGGGTAGGGTTCAAACCCGCGACCTTTCAATGACAAGGCGGACATCTTAGCCATTAGGTTATTGACGCTTAATAATTTAAGTTGTGGTCTGGAAAGTAGACGCGACTAGTGTCACCCTGGGCCTCGCCCTTTTGCTACCATCCGTCATCACGCGTAATGCCTGCTTTATTTTCTCAACGACATACGCTCGGCAAACTCAAGATACCCATGGTTCAATATAACACCTTAACCCACACAACAAATGACAGAATATTATTTATAACTTTACATAACTATTATTTTCAAGTTCAAGTTGAAACAAAACTTTTTGCTAATCGAAAATGTGCCTTATGTCTTTTTACTTAAGAATGGTAGCATCTGTACTCTTAGACGCCGGAATTTTCGTGTTGGTGGTAGATGCTTTTTGTATAATTAATCTTTTAATTGTTATGCTGTTAATCCAAACGTGTGTTTTTTAGAGCTACTTCCAGGTTAGTAAATTGTGGAACGTTGGAGTTTATAAGGAATGACCTGGTTTCTTTCAGATTGTGAGGCTATAACTGCATAATAATAATAATAAATTAATAGTTAAAAACACTAGAAAAACATGCTTTTATAAATGCACGTAAAAACAAAAAATACTTTTTGCAATATCATTCCCACGAATAGTGAACAAGTAAACGGTCGATCCCCCAGAGGATTTGAAATTGACATCTATAAAAAAAATAATCTATGGATTACGCAGTAATTCAAAAAGATTAAGAAAACCCATAACGGATTTTCTTTAGGCTTGTTATAACCTTGAAACCTGATCGTGTTCAAAGTCCATTACGTGGCCTTTCTCACAAGTACAAACACGACTATGATACGATATTCCATCATGGAATGCCAGTGCCTATCTTCCGGCTATGACATCAGACCTTGAAACCTAATCGTGGTCAAAGTTCATTACAAGACTTTTCTAAGAAATCCAAAACAGCTAGATACTATTTTCCATCATGAAGTTCCAGTTCATATCTTCCGGCTCCATCATCAGATCAGTTCGACAGTACCATATTATTATATTGTCATCAGAATTACATACAGCTGCTAATTTTCATTACGCTACGACCCTTGGAAGATGGTTAAATTAGTTACCTTAGATTCCCTTACATAGATAGTTACATACAGATCGACCTAATAAAAGCGTGTTAATAAAAACAGGTGGCGTCTGAAGGAAATTAGTTCCTAACAAAAGGGGCCATTGGCAACGATGCACTGGCCGAGTCAAAGCTCCAGAGCCTTGGACATCGACGACGAGTTGCAAGTCTATCGGTTACATTTCGGGGACTGTGCGATGGAATTACACAATCAAACCATCGGACTACAAAAAAAAATCCTGGTCATAAATACTTTAAATTTTTTTTAAAGGCAGTTTTCTTTTTAATAATATGAGACGCACGGTTCTATCTTCAAGGTTAAGCAACGGTTGCCGAGATCCGTTCGTGGATGGCTGTTAACCATTTTAACGTGTCGAGATTCTTCCATGCTTGGATAAGCACGTAAAGCCCTGGCTGTGATTTGTAAATCTCTTACAATCGTTACTGGTGGTCAGAATATCTTGCCAAGAGATACCCTCTTGGCAAGTTTGGTGCTAGCCTAGATATTCTGACCAGACTGGATAGTCAGAATATATGAGTACTCCAGCCGTATCCAATCCGACTGAAAGCCGACCCTGACATAGTTCGAAAAGAGGCTAATCAAATGATGAATAGAATATTTTCCAGACTTTTAGAGGTTAAATTCTTCAGACAAGTATAATAATCACCTAGATATTGAGAGCAGATATCTAAAAACACCACAAATTTCAAATAGAATCAGAGCGAATGGTTCGATGCGCGCTTAGAGCGAATAAAGATAAGTTCTTAATAACCTGTTTTGTTTAAAAACAAGAAACAAGTTTTGATTTTCGCTGTTTATTTGAAATAGAATCCGTTGGTAATAAAAAGTCGTTATTAAGATTTAGTAGTTTTAATCAGCACAGCATCTGACGTTGCTTGAACTTTCAGAACAGATTTTTCGGTACAGCCTCTATAAAGTTTCACATCTTGCTAAAGCAAGACATATCATTTGAACTATTTTTAAAGCAACGTACGCTGGTCGTGAACTCGTGACAGGCCGCCATTAGAGTTGCGCCGGCGTCGATCTATCTTTCGTAATGCGACTAAGATTTCGCAATGCCTTCAGACTTAATAAAATTAATCGCACTTTTTGTCGTACTTTTTTCGATAAGTGAAACTAATGTAAATGTTAAGGTTGCTGTTTAAAAGAAACTGGTTTTAAGTATTTTAGGAACCTGTCTGATTGTTTTGCTGCTTATTTTAAATCTTGTTGAATAATTTAAGTTATTTTTATGTATTCCTGTTTTAGTTTCAAATAAAAAGGATTTGAGATTAGGATTTAGGAGAACGATGAGGCTTTGAAATCATTCTCTCCGGTGAGGCAGGAAGCCTCCTTGTCATCTAACGTGATATCGTGGCCCCGAATCGGGAGGGCAACATAAGGGATGGATTGGGTTTTTAATCATTACAACATGACTAAAAACCCAATCCATGTCTGTCAGTCCTTTCCGCTCCACTCAGAGTGAAAGGAGTGTTTTTCCCCGTCGATCGCCATCGAAACAAATCACCCCTGATACCCTGCCTACATCCACCAAACTTTATCACCTATAACACTTGTAAGAAACCGTCACTAAAGTCTAAGATTCTAGATATTTATTGGTGCTCAGAGAAGATGCAAAAAACCTGACTAATTCGTATCGCGCAAGTGTAATAATTGATGCTACGTAGCGGTTCATTCTCAATATTGACACCTGCGGAATGGAAAAAAATGTTATTAGAAAACGTTCTACGAAATTGTTATGGTCGCCTCTCGGCTTGCGGTGCAATTGAGGTTACCATGTAACCGATACCTTTAGTACATTGGCTTGTTAGAGCTTAGGTTTTGGTATTGGTAATAACAGTATTATGGTGCATACAGAGAACAGTGGATACAGAGAACTTAAAGTATTCTTTAAATTCTCTGTATCAATCAGAAAAAGGAAAATACCTATTGGTATTTTCTGATTATTTGGTTACCAGATTGAAGACAGTTGAATCGTTTGATTGACTTTACGTTCTTTTGGCTGTCAACTCTGTTAATTTTGAGCGTCAGGAGTTGCAGTGGTTGGGAATACTGTAGTAGAACGCCCCGAGGAATCGGTGGTACCTAATCGAAGTTTACGTAAACGATTTTGTCCGTAAAATAATTCGTTCGTTGAATAAACTTATTACAGTAGTATTAATTAATATGATTTTCACAGATAATATTTGTATTATCTCTCTTATATTAAAAATGTCCACACGCATAGGTGACCACGCAACAATAGATATCGACCATAAAACACAACGTAGGATTTCAATAAAATGCGGTTTAAAACCACAATTCAGTGAAGTACGTTATGAAATTGAAATCATAAAGATATTTAATACTTTATCGAAAAACTGTATTCAATGCAACATTTTCATTTTCCTAAAACAATTTCAAGGTCTCAAAAGTCTCTACGTCAAATATGATGCGTGGGAGAAGTAGGCCTTGTATTCAGAAGTGGACATGTCCGCTAGCGAATTCAACATGTAATAATTTATTAGATACCACAAAACCTGTTTTCGATTTTAAATTAGGCTCATTTATATTAGGCTCTCTTTAGTGCTAACTACGAGAATGATGAATGATATTTATTTTACTTATGATACGATACGTTAACACGTACATTTGTACTCGTACGATAAAATTAATAGCTTCAGTAAATTTGCACGATTGGATGGACCAATAGCAATTTTTCTGGCTACTGACAGATAGTCGGAAAGTAAAGACTGTCAAAAGTAATATTATTAGAACTTAAAACGGGATATTACCATATTTATTTTTATAGTTTCGAGTTTCCGATGTTTCGGCACTATAACAAGTGGTATGATAACGGATGTACTTGCAAATATCCCGTTTTAAGACCTAATAATTTTGTCAGTGACAATGTCCATTTAAAAACTTATACTGACAAAGATGTACAAGTAGCAGTCTACTAACTGCTATAACATAAACGAATATTTAACCGATAAACTATAAATAAATAAAATACAACAAATAACCACTATCTACATAATCTATACATGTAATACTTGAGTAAATTTTTAATTATTGTAATTTTCTGCATACCTTATAATATAATTATACCTACTTGTTTGTGATCTCAATAATTATAAGGAAATATTGATTTTTTTTCTTTTTAAGTTTTTTTTTTAATATTTTATTCAAATAATAAATTTTTAATAATGTTATGTTATAGTTTTAAGTTCTAGTTTCTATTTTATATTATTGCTGAGCTCTAAGAGGGTCCATAATTGATCCTTTTATCTTTAAGGCTAAACGTCTACTGTATATACATTGTGGAAAGCAAATAAATGAATATGAATATGAATATGAATATATGAATATGCTTAGCGTGCTTTTTGAGGCACGGAGGAATTTATATATTTTGTTAACACGTCCGCTGACAGTACGTCGTCGTTAGGCGGGAAATTAAAATAATGCGTTATGACAGTACGTCGAGGGACGGGCCACTTATTTTTAAGAGTACGTCGTGGAAAATTCTACTGTCGTAATGTGGTGTCAGGGTAAGGCCACTATCCCACTGGCGTTTTACGAGCGTTGGCGTCTCTCGAACGTCAGCGCAGCGCCAACGGTGCGCAGACGCGACGTTGACGTCGCGTCGTCGCGTTTGTTGGCAACAGGTACAATCACGCCGTCCTGCTCTGTCCGTGTGGGTACGGGCAGGGGTTACGGGCTACGGCCATTTGCACAGTTGCTGCTTTAGCGAGCGTACGTAGGTATTGGTACGATTCAGAATGCAGTCACTATCAGAAAACGATTTCGATATTGAAAATACATACATTTATATACATACATACGAAAATTTCCGAATAAACAAACTTTGATTATTGTAAACCATAAGACAGTGTCTTTACACAAATAAAACAAGTAGTTTAAAATACACACAGAAGCGTTTCATTATTATTATATTTTAAACAGCTGTATGAAAAATTTAAATGTAATATTTTCCTAACATACCCCAAAGCAATAACAAGCCTGTCTTCTGGTGACACTGAAACTCTAAGATTAGTGTCTAAATATTGTATGTCACTTTGAATCACTTCTAAAAGTTCGTCAAATGTGGTCTTCGGCATTCGCAAATATTTATAAAATTCCGATTCATTATTTTTAATATTATTAGAGTACAGTACGAAATATTCACTTTCTTGTGATCGATTGGACCATAAAGGGTTTTTCCAAAATTGACGACGACATTTTCTTTTTCTTTTACGTAATTTACGTTGAAGTAGTAAAACCAACAGTAGTGTTTCCTCGTTGAAATCCATTGTGTTTCTGATTGTACGCCTCAAATAGTATCATGTGCGCGACGTTAACGTCGCGTTCAGCGGGCGTTAATGCTTGCCACGCCACACCGCGACCTCAACGTCGCGTCTGCGCAACGTTGGCGCTGCGCAGAACTGTCCACGTCACTGTCAGCGAACGTGTTAAGATAGTATCTACATATGTATCAAGCGTTGCTTAACCTTGTGTATAGTCTCGTACAGCTGTAACAATGTCAGCCACGAGCTTGTTTTGGGTGCCACTACTGAGTCTAAAAAGGCCTGAAAAATGGGGAGCTCGTGGTTCAATAGTCTCAGTCGTGTTACCCTTTCCTTTGCTTACCGGCTTTCCTTGACCAATCGCAGATGCGATGCCAGTGTGGAACCCCTTTACAAGATATAGATCACGTTTTGTAATATACATCGTGCACGGCCACTTGCATCTTGCAGGATCTTGACGAGACCACTGAAAGAGCTATACAGGTTGCATATTAGTCTAAGTATTGAACGTCGACGCGAAAAGGAAAAGTGTCAGCCCCATGGTCAGCTGCATCCGGTTAGACTGAGAGCCGACCCCGACATAGATGGGAAAAGGCTAAGCTGATGATGATATTTAGCCTAAAAATCAAAAGTACACGTTGACCCGAAAAAAATATAAATAACTAGCTGACCCGCCACGACTTCGTTCGCGTGGTATTCTACCCCTACCCAACCGATACCACTACCCCTATCTTACCGATACCCTACCCATACCTTACTCTACTGTAACCCCTACCCTACCCAAACCCTACACTACCCCTACCCTACCCTACTCTAACAATACCCTACTCCTACCCTACCCTAACGTACCGTACCCTACCCCTACCCTACCTCTACCCTACCCTACCCCTACCCTTGAGACCTTTCCTACTTTTCCAGCCGTTTTCGTGTTTTGCGGTTAGCAACACATTTAGCAATTCATTTTCATAGACAGTATGGCGATAGTAATCGGGCTTAAACTTATATCAATAAGAACGCTGCCGTGTGCAAAATTTCTCAACGATTCGGCTCGGCCCCTTACAGCCGTTTCTAACAAAATAATCTCATGTTCTTACTTAGATCTCGTTTATTGCGCAAGTGGGCGCAGGCCTTTGCCCTATAACGATTTGTTTGGAAACGGACCTTTACTATGAACAATGGACAACAAACTGCTCTTTATATGGACCTTAAAACCTTGGACGATATGCTTTAATACTGAGCAGTATTCAAATCATTTTTGTGTAGGCGATTAGCGAACGAACTTGTAGATGGATATTAATTTATACTAGAAAGGCAAAGTAACTATGTCTACTGGCAAGTCTGACAGGTTAGTTTAACGTTAAGTGCACACAATGCGTCTAAAGCGTGTGTATGTAAACAAATTAAACAGATATATGGATGTAGAGTGCAGATTGTTGATAAAAGAGGTTAAACATACTATGTACGTGGCGTTAGGTAGTTACTACCGGGGTGATAGTAACGATACTTTCCAATGTGGGATGTGGCTCGATTATATACGTATGTATATAGTCACTCCATTGTCGATTCTCTAAGTCTATCAAGTGTTAGCAACTGGTTACCAGACTTTTTTTTTAAGTTCAATGAATTATTTTTCTTTCCACGATGTAGATGAGTTTGTAAATAATCTATTTTTATTTTTAATATATAATATATTTATAATGCTCTATTAATAATCTATACTAATATTATAAAGCGGAAAAGTTTGTTTGTTTGCTTGAACGCGCTAATCTTCGAAAGTACTGGGTGGATTTGGATGCAATTTGGTATGGAAGTGGCTTGAAGCTTGAGGAAGGTTATAGGCTACAATTTACGCGACTGCTAAAAGGAGAGTTATGTTTATACCGTGATAGAATCCACGGGAGCGAAGCCCCGCGTGAGTACTAGTAAATTATATACAAGCCGCAAATAAAATTATTTAATGAGCATTGAAAAATTCTTTAACATTGCTCCCGATGGAAAAAGTGCCCAGAACACAGTCTGTGTGTGCATTGCCACGTTAAATAGCAATTCAAATTTTATGACTCAAAAAAGATCTTACTATTATCTATTTATGTAAATTAACCTCACATGATCTATTACTGAGGATAAATAATGCATTTATTATCTATGTTTCCATTAAACTACCATCGTCAAATCGCATGAATATAAACTGCTACAGAATGAAAGCTACCCGAAGACTTTTGTAAATAAAATATCGCATTCTAAATTCAAAATTTTATTGAATCGACGAACTTTATTGATACAACTCGCGTCGTACTGAAATGTCGCGCACTTTGCGTGCACGCTCATGAATGGAATGGAACGGCCCATTGATGCGACGCAATTCGCTCTTACTATAACTTGCACTTCTTCTTCATATAATATAAGTACTAACAATTTGCCCGTGACTTCTGCGTGGATTTTAAAATAATTGGTAGCCTATAGCACTCCCTAATAAAAAAGAAAAAGAATAAGAAAGTAATTTTTTGAAATTAATTATTAGAATTGCATCGTTAGTATTTAAGATTACTTACTTACAAACAAATTTTACCATTTTATAACCCGCAGTGGGCCCGCGTAATGGATTACGGCACATTATCTGTCATAGAGAGATGATCTATATCTCAGCACTCTCAGCAGTTGTTATTATTATTTATATGAGTTATATTATTAGTCAATGTTATTATTTCATTTATTACATTTTATATACATATTATTTACATTTTTAAATATTCCTATAAAAACAAAAAACATTTAAAAATATAAAAAAAACTGTAGCCCACCGGTATCGGGAACAGGGTCCAAGCTACCAGTGGTCAGAGACCTCCTAACAATTCGCGCCGTGTCCAGAATTACTGCTTTCTGGATCAAGCCCTTGATCGATTGTTATTATACAATGTGGATTGCTAATAAAGATATTTGATTCATTGATAATAATGAAGAAAAGGACGAGTAAAATATCGAGAATGCCACCGCCTAGGTGAGTTCAGCAGAATATTAACTGTGGTTGTTATCGTCTGGCTAAAGGAGTACTTACTACGGCATAACCGAGTGGTAGGGATTTACCAGCAAATCATTGGGAAATGCAAGCTTATTGGATTTAGTTACTGCATTACACGTTAGCACCTGACCCAGTTCTCGAAATTCATCTTGCCACGGGATACGGCTATCAACCCTGATAAGACTAATGTAGCCAATAAGGCGCATTATTTTAGTGGTTTTAGAATGATAAGTGCGCCGCATAACGGCGAATCCCATGTTACGGTTACATAAAGGACCTGCTATGGAAGATCTCCTCTATACGGCTTTTATTGTAAGGAACTTCATGCTTCTGGAACCCTTATCACTGGTAGCTTGGACCCCACTTTGATGGGAAAATATTGTGTGAATGTATCTTTAATCAATTTGCACCAAGAAAGGGACTGATGGAGCTACCGTGTTTTCGCCTGGAGGCCTCGCTCCAAAAGAAGCGCAGACCAGATCTTTTTGTAAAAAATATCAATTGGTAGCCCTTCATATAGAGAGGCGTCTTTCTTTTGTGTTAATTAAGCGAAGATGCGATAGAAAAAAACAAACAGACGAATTGAGAACCTCTTCCTATTTGAAGTCGGTTAAAAAGTAATTTCGCTGGAAAAAGCTGGTGGCCAAAGGCATGCAATACAACGCAGCGATGCCGCCAGTTCCTTGGGTTAACTACCAACTGACAGCGTTGAGGACGATTTGTTTAGCTCTATTTTAGTTTGCTGTTTAGTTGACTTTAAAATGTTTTTAAAAACATTAATTTATGTCTAACAAATGTAAATCTAACTTTAGGCAAACCCATATGTAAATTTTAAGTAATTAAAATAATGCTAATATTCGAATTGGAAAATTTTCGGCTTCTTATTTTTGCTTCATTAACAAACCATCGTCTCCAATTTAAAGCACTTTCTAGAAGCCACAAACGTATTTGTGTACAGTTAGTAATAAAGTTTTATAATAAAACCAGCTCTGATTCGAGTAAGGGTCACAGCAGTGTCCGCTACAAGCTCGATAAAGCGGTTGACCTCGCCGCACGGTCGTACCTCGTTGTCATATCAGATATCCATAAATATCATATGTATCTTTAATACAGTAATGAAACTTCTGACTAGGTAGAAAAAGTTTTAAGTAAAGTTTCAAGTATTTAAGTTCGGTCACAGTTCAAGAAAAATTTTACTTCACCTAATATAGGCCAATGATGTTGCTGCGGAAAGGGAGAAGGTGATTTCGAACGCTCTCTCGGTCCGCAGACGGCGTTTCAGGCGGCACCAGTCGGGGCCGCGTTGATGAATCCTTACGTTTTCCCGCAGCCCTCGGCACGTGTGTGCGAGGGAACACGGGGTGGTTTTAGTCAGTAAGAGTCTGTCAGAACCCTTCTCCCACCCCAAGGTGGAGGATATCATTGAGGATTACTAACTCGAAAAAAAGAAATACCGCGGCCTCGGAACACGAAGAGTATATGATGGAACACGGATGGGTTTTAGTCAGTAAAAGTCTGACACAGTCATTGGATGATTTCCCATCCTTAAAAAAAACCGAACACTGGGCTTTTAGCTATAAGAGACGCGAGTGCAGTGTGGCTGTAACAGAAGGTTCGGAGGAGGTTCGGATCGGACGGTGTGTCATGTTCTACGCGCGCCCCAAAGAGATGTCGCCACTAATAAATAAATAAATAATCATTTATTTGCAGACATTGAAGTCCATAGAATTAAATAATTAGACATTGATATCAAATATACATTATTAATTACGGGGCGGTTCCGGTATTATTCTAACGAGATACCGCAGCTCCAAATCGTTTGGGCCAATGATTAACAGATTGGGATTTTAGTCAGTAGAAGTCTGACACTCCCTTCCACTCCACTCAGAGTGAGAGGAGTCAGTGATAATTTTTCCCCCGATAAAATAAGGTCAAGGCTATTACCGAAATTTCCTTTACCGCTTTGAAACAGCGTTCATAAACAACATTCGACTTGACTATATTGTAGTTTAATACAATTTATAACAGAGATATTGTAATCAATAGCTTCAAATAGTTTTAAAGAGAAGATTTGAAAAGTATTGATTGAATATCATAATGTAAAGGTGCAGACAGATAATAAAGATGACGTAAAGGCATCCGTTGAACATCTTATTAAATTTGCATTTAAAATTAGCGCTAAGATGCGATGCTCTTAAGCTGATATCTCTCTTGACTAAAATTAGGTGCCGTGTATTAGATATATCGAATTTTAGTAGTTAGAAGTTGGCACTCTACTAGTCGGGTTTTTCTAGTGTCACATTAACTGCATCATATAGGTATAATCTGATCATGATTTCCTAAGTCGCTTAAGGATATAGGTCTCCCACAAGTCATCACCTGCTTAGCCATTTTCCAACAATGTTAGATAGATAGATAGTTATATTCTTTATTGTACACCATAACAGTAAAACAAAATTATGAATTTAACAACTAAAAATTGGCCAAGTGCGAGTCGGACTCGCCCATGAAGGGTTCCGTAGTAACTATAATAAATATAAAAAAAAAACAATAACCTTACAAATTTCTTAAAACTAGCTTATTTACAATTTTTACGATTACGCCAAATAAGTTTGTTTTTCATAGTATTTGTATGAATTACAAAGTTATTGTTGCGGTTTTAGAAAATATACTGTATCTCAAAAACTGCCAACTCGATCTCGTTCAAACTAATTTTGGTTGAAAGTTTACATTAAGATCTATAACATATGGTTTTTTTTAGATTATTCACTTCATTATTACAGAAGTTAGAGGGGGGACACACATTTTACCACTTTGGAAGCGTATATCTTTTAAACGATTAACTTTATGAAAAAGTCATTTTATAAACCTTAATGTCATTTTTAAAGACCTGTCCATAGATACCACACACGTATAGGTTTCATGAAAAAAAATATTTTCAGTTTCAGTTCCATGTATGGGGAGCCCCCTTTATTTTAAATATTTTTTTTAAATTTTCTCTTAAAATCGGAAAGCGGTTCACAGAATACATCTACCTACTAAGTTTTACATGTATAGTCCTAATAGTTTCGGAATAAAATGGCTGTGACATACGGACGGACGGACAGACAGACAGACGGCCAGACATATCGAAACTATAAGGGTTCCGTTTTTTGCCATTCGGCTACGGAACCCTAAAAAGGGTGATACAATCTTCGGTCTTATCGCTAAAAGCGATCTTTTACAGACAACCTTTGGATGGATTTGACACAGAAGGAGAAAATGAATACGCGGGTAGTCCACGGTGTACTATTTATCTATATAAAACACAAAAACAATAAATAAGATTCTCAAAACATATACTATATGCTTCCAGTCTAACTACTAGGGTTTTAAATGGTGCGATTGCCTATGTAATCTCCACAACTCAGTAGCTGGATAACACGGTACACCCTGGCAAAACTGGTGTCAGATTTCCTGGCTTCTGGCTACTAGTAACGACTTTGAAAGATATACAATTACTCGTACAGCCTTGTGCAGTGGCTTAAATTGTTTTCCGAGAGACGGTGGAATAAATACATGTAATATTTAGTAGTATATGATTTTTGTAGTGTATGTATGTATTTTATATTATTATGTACAATTAATATTATTTATATTGTTTGTATGTACACTGACAGCCCTTAATCTGTCTCCTTTAATTTTTGACCATCCAAAGGTTGTCTGTAAGAGATTGCCCTGTGCGATAAGACCGCCCATTGTACACTAGTTTAAATTTTTGTATCCATAGAAATATTGTGAGGTGTGCAATAAAGTATATAATAAATAAATAAATAATCTCAATATATTAATACGATCAACTGACTGTAAGCATTCTTAAACTAGAACATCAATCCGTGCAGCTGTTATTATTTAGTTTCAAGTCTTCCTCAAGTGCCGCCATATCAACATCGTCCTTTCTTGTAACCATGTTTCCTTGACCATTAACATTTAACCTTTTCAATAGGCCCATTCAGGCTGTGCTGTGGAGGCCAAAAAGCATGCATCGTTTCGCGTGAGCCCAGTCAGTGACCGAATTGCATTCATTGCAGACGTTCACGCATGAAGTCTTGTTCTCATTGTCTGGAATGAGTACTCACACGTACCACGACTGTCCCGTTCTTAAAAAGATCTCGTTACAAAACAGAAAAATATGTATAAATATTTTTAGCAATTCCTTCAATGTATATTATTATAATTTTAAATACTTAGGTATTCAAAAATATAATAATAGATTTTTTGTTGAACCTTGACCGTTTATTTGATTTATTCTTCAAGTTTTCTTACATATTCTTTAAGTGTTAGTCTTTATCGTGGCTATTATTATGATACCTACTGAGATGGATGTTAATTATATGAGTCCGGTCCTTTATTCTATGCTAGTCTTTTAACAGATAAGAAACGTTAAACCTGGTGGCTCCTTTACGGTTATTAAAATCTTTGACCTTTTTGGTTGGATTGGTGTAAACCCCGAAGGTGAACAAGCTAATATGTGCATTAAAACAAATGCATTCCATAAACGCACAGCTGGTGTCTATATTAGCTCAACGTGTTTAACTCATTTTATAAAATTGAATGCAGTGGTTTCAAACCGGTCCGAAGCTATGACGTCAGCGTGTGGGCCGAAATCGGTCAGCGTGTTCCAACAATGACACTGTGTACGATTTGTCACTTACATTTTCTGTCAGCGCCCGGCACTGTGTTAATTCAGATAGTGACTATTTCATTTAAGAGGCAGTATCTTATTAATATTTATTACGTTTTACCTAGTTTGGTATATTAGTTTCTGTTCATAGGAGTGTTTTGCAGTAAAAACGTTCGTTTTGTAAGTAGGACGTGTATGAGAGTTTTTAGACATGTCCGTAAGATTTGGAGTATGCCGTGGGTTTGTCATTATTCATATTTTGAAACTTTTTGATATTTTTAAGCAGACAAGTGTAACGGTATTTTTTGGTTTGTAGTTCTTAACAAAAGTAAACATAAACTCTGTCAATTGTCCGTTCAAATGTTGTTACTTCAATTATAAAATGGTTAAGTACCTACTTAATGTGCTAAAAACTAGTTAGGCAGAATTCTGACACTGCAGTTTGCTACTAGTAGACCTACTTATGACACCTACGTATTTTTTTTTAGTTTTTCCTTGTGTACCCATATTCTTTTAGAGTAACATTTTTTATTGTAGGAATTAATTAAAAGAGCTGAATCCAATCGAGTACAAGAATAAGAAAAAAAAATATTTATACTGTTTGGTATGGAAAAACAGAGGATCTCGTGGCTATGTTGTGGTTCGTCTTCAAGGATAAGCAATACTTACCGAGGATATATGTTTGTGGATGGATAACGATCTTAACATATTGAGATGCCTCGTCCCAACCAGGCATCCGTCACTGGCTCAAGGCCACGCGTTATATGCCTACCGCTTCGCGTATCGCCGTCGGTACATCCGACAGTGGGCTGCCGCACGCCTGCCTGAGCCTTTTAAAATAATTTTGACAACGTCATAATGGATCGACCTAAAAAAACAATTGATATTCCTCCGCTTTGATCCTGGTTCCCTTTTGATTATTTATTTGCGCGGAATTTTATTAAAATTAAAATTATTTACGCGGTTTCGGAAATTTTTGACACTAAAATTTAATAATCGGGAATTCAGGGAAAGAAAAAATGCATCTATCACTTTATTAAACTGAAACATATTTGATCAACAAATAAAAAATAATTGTTTTTCTGTATTCGTTTTATTACCAATATCATCATATACAACCCTAGGGCATGCCCAATGACGTGGTTCGCACGGCGGGCAAAACAATCTCAACTCTCTATGTACGTACTTATGGTACATTTCTTCTCGCTGCAAACAACTGGTATTATTATTAAGATTATGGTATTTATTATTTTTTAGGTATTTTTGCTTTAGTATGAGAGTGATGTATCTGTTACGAAGTAACTATCTATACCCTGTCTTTTAATCTCAGAGACAAAGTTGACATTACGATGATTGCCAGTTTTTTGCAAATCTTAAATAGTGATGTGCCACTATCGAAACTTAACGTTGATAAAATCAAGTATCGGTTTTTTTATAAGACGTTATCCTGAAATAATGTGTAGATGCTAATTTAAAACCAGAAATACAAAATTAAGAATGTAAGATATCTATATACCTGTAATTAATTATGTTATTAAAACGATAATTAATTACAGATATTCGTTAATCAGATTCAAATAATGACTTCATTTCTTAGAAATATTCTGAATCATCAGAATCACCACCTATTTCTATGGTAAACATATCAGTAATTTCGTCAACTATATGGCCCAGATGACACATAAAAACACACAATAACTACCGATTTACACAATAAATACCGATTTATGGCAAGCAAGCGAGACACAATCGAACACATATGTTTATAAAAATGGGATGGGTCACGCCTGCTTGTTACTTTTTTAAATAAAAATGTGCTTGTTTCTTTCCTTTCAGTTGAGCAGTCAGGATTTTTTTTAAATTACCTCTTAATTTAAATATGTTAAAGATTTCACAGATTATTTAATTTTTGCTAGGAATTGTGGTCTTGAAGTGTATTTAGAAGTTTATTTGGATCAACTGCACAAATAGAGCCTTCTAGTGTCCTTACTCTGCTCAATACAATATAGACCTTTTGTAAATAAATTAGAAGTTAAATACATCCCAGCTAAGGTCGTCCCCTGCAGTTAATATTGGTGTCGGGCCGGGTCAATGAGACACTATTCCCTACAATTTCATAGACTTAAGCGTCCACCGATGTCATTGTCGGTATCGGTGCCGAGCCGGGCCGGCCAATGAAGAAAAACCCAATGTATTGTTACTGCCCAGCACAATATAAGCAGCAGCATCATCACAAGGTCAGGGACAAGCCAATAAAATCATTACCACCTTCACCAAGTGAAGGTACACCAACTTTAGCTGGCCTATAAAGTTATCAAATACCAATATTATAAGTCAAGGAAGAAGGAATATTTCCAACTTTATCCTTTCTTTAGTGTTACGATTTTCCAGTCTTTTTAGATATTTAATTTATATGATATTTAATTTCTATTTAGTTTTATACAAGTAAATCACATATTTATAATGTATGTTTTTATTATATTAGTTAGAGGGATCAACAAGATTGCTAGTAATGTGAATTATACCCACATTGCGAGTTTTCTTTATAAAAAAAGACCTATTCAACGATATCCCACTTGATATAGTTTGCCGATTTTTGATAATTAATTGTCACTTCCCTAGTGACACTCGTGACAATTGAGTAACGTGAGAATCATTCAAATCGGCCCACGCGTTTGGCCTGTACATCACCACATAGGTACAAACATACATACTTACATACATACACAGACTGTGAAACACATTACCCTCCTTTACGTCGTGCAGTCGGGTAAAAAGTTACGATTCAACAAACCGGTATCGTAGGTACAACACTGCGCAAAAGAGCGGGCAACATTATTTCTAAACTTGACATTTGCATGTGTCAATTCAGTCTCTGAGATTAAAAAACAGGGAGTAGTAATCTGTGTCCCAACTGTCATTTGGACATCTTTGACAGTAGTTACCGGCTGTCAGAAGCCATAAAACCTGACGCTGGTCTGGTCAAGCGGTATCGTGTTACCCAGCTACTGGGTAATGGAGTTCAGATAGGCAGTTGCTCCATGTAAAACACTAAATACTCAGCTGCATATAGGGTTACCAGGTCAAAAAATCGAAATTCCTGACTTTCTTTAATTTGAAATAAAAAATTTATACATATTTCTTTTTATGTTGCACTCTTTCATTCAATTGTAGAAATTCCGGATGGTTTAGGTTTCCTTCCGCATTCCGGACAAAGACCTATATTTCCGGACATGTCCGGAAAATTCCGGTCGTATGGCAACCCTAGCTGCATCTGATTAGACTGGAAGGTGACCACAACATAGATTGGAAAAGGTGATGGTGATGATGATGCTGTGGAATTTTTATGGAGTTATTGTTTTGACAAAAATGTTCTGATTACAGAAAATATTGTACAGTCGGCCAAGAAAGTGGTGTAACACCCTAAGGTTGAATATCGCTTGCAGATTCATAGGTGATAAAGATTAGTTTCGCTTGCAGATCGATCTGACAACTTCTATTGCTGTCTTTATCTGATTATTGATAACGACTATTACTGTTTGTAACGTGACAGCTGTTCTTAGTTTGAACTTGATGGAACCAATGACGTCGTAAAATCAACGGCGGGGGGCTGTAGATTTTGATGACAAAATTGTATCTACAAATTCAGAATTGTAATCAACAAGTTACATAAAATTGTAAAGGCACAAGGCGAGTCCACAAACCTACAATTTCTGTAAACTTGTAATTACAATATCAATAAAAAACAAGCTAAAAATAGATTTATCCTTTTATTAAATTTCTACAATCAATTTTAAAATACTTATAACAAACAAAAACATAGCATATATAGTAATATTTAGAAGATATTGAAAATTTTTAAAAATTAGAAACGGGTGTAACCGCCGTTGGCCTCTATAACCTCTAAAAGACGAGACCTCATTGAACCAACAAGCCGTGAGCAAATATCGGTTCCCCGCATTTCCTCCCAGATATAATTACAGTGACTAATAAGAGCTTGTTTGGTTCTTTCATTTTGATGCGACCATCGTTGGACCATAAGGCCCCAAAGATTTTCTATCGGGTTGAGGTCCGGCGATCTTGAGGGCCACTGAATTACCCTTACGTCAGTGTGTGAACGAAACCAGGCTCTTACGATCCTCGCATTATGAATTGAACAATTATCTTGAACAAAATCAAATTGTGGCACTTCGTTCTCCGGGTAAACATTACGGACTGTCGGTAGCATTGCATTCTGAAGCACGTCGATATAATTTACAGCCGTCGCTCGAGGAGGTAGAGAACACAATTCTCCTACACCATCCGTACTCATCCAGCCCCAAATATTTACGGAAATTCGACCTGATTCTCTATTTGGGATTACATGATCATCTTTATACCGTGTTGAATTATATCGCCAAAGGTGAAGACGTCCATGCTGACTGGATTTAAACGTTTTTTCATCACAAAACACTGTATTAGACCAATCAAACTCTAAGTGCTCTCTGGCGAAGTTCAGACGAGCAAGTCTGTGAGCATCCGTCAAATATATTTTCTTGGCGTAATGCCTGTGGTGCAACCCCATGTAATGTAGATGATTCCTTATTGTTTGGGCACTCACATCGAACATCTCCGCAAAATGTTTTGTGGGCTTAAAACCATTGATTTCATATTCCCGTCTCATGAATTCTCTATCGTTATTGGAGAGTGCAGGCCGGCGACCACTTCTTCTGTGATCCAACAAACTTCCCTCCTCTCCTTCACGACGAATCCAAAAGCGGACAGAACGCCTCGATATATTCAAATTCCGGGATATCGCACTGATACTGCTTCCCTCATTAAATTGGGCAATTATTTGTGCTCTTTCGGCAATGGTCAAGTTGGCAGGCATTGAGATGATTTTATATGCAGTTGATTGAAAAATAACACGGAAAATATATCGATTTTTTGCATATATTTGACAAAATGTCAATTGTCAGTTTTCTTTTTCAAATGGAATTCGGTTGTCTAAATAGTTTTTATTACTTTTGTTTGGAAACATTTCAATTGCTTTGTAGAAACTAATGTCCTTTTCATTTATACTAAAGGTTAAAATGTCATGTACTTATATGTGACATATGACGTATGAATACTAAATACATAGGTTTACGTCATGATAATGTTGTCTCTTTCAGTAATATCTTTTTATAACGAACCTTGTTGTAATTTTCGATGACCGGGAAACTAAATCAAAACTGGTACACCACTTTCTTGGCCGACCGTACCACCAAAAGTTACTTAACGGTTTTTAAGTCAGAAATAAACGATTGAAATAAGAAACTATTTAATGATGTGTACTAGACGTTATTGACGTCATATTCAACCCTTGAACAAAATGTGAAGTTTACAATCACTCGAGTTCTTTTAATTTATTCTCAAGGTCTGTCTGCTCAGAGACGACACGGTCCCGTTCTGCAATAATCTATACCTACTAATGTTATAAAGAGGTATTTGTTTGTAAGTTTGTATGTAGGCAATAATCTTCGGAACTAATGATCCTATTCGAGAAGTTCCCTCTTTGCTAGTAAGCTGCATTATTCGGGAGTACTATATAGGGTATAAATTATTTCGAAATACACGCAGACAAAGTCGCGGGTTGGGTCCTAGTGAGTTCTAAAGACAATTTACTTACCCGTGAAAACGGAACCCAAATAATACATATTTGAAGAATCAATAGTGTAATGGCTAAGCTGTCGGACTTGTGATCGAGAGATCGCGGGTTCGAACTCCACCCATTACACAATTGCCGTAAACACACTCCAGACACAAGCATATTTAGCTTAGTTGGAGGGGTTAACATGATTGCTAGCAATGTGGATTCTACCCAATTTTCTAGTTCTCTTTATAAAAAATACTTGTATATTTATTACATTTTACATGAAGTGATTGCCTATCTCTATAACACAAAAACGGGTTAACACGATACCCCTTGCATGACAGATTTTCTTCATCCTGATACTTTTAAGAAATATTCCTCAAACCTTGAACATTCCAATTTAGATTTTTATACGGTCAAGGCGGGTGGTAGCATATGACCTCTAAATGGAAATATTACATTACATTACCGTCGAGGGTGTCGTTTAAAGCCCGAGCCGTAGGCGAGGGCTTTAAAACACCCGAGATCGGGAATCGCACTTTCTCTCGAGTGATACATAGTGCTTTATACTACACCTACGAGGAAAATTGAATTTACTTTCTACGAAAACTGAATCCTCAAACAACACACAAATTGAAAATGGCGCCAATGGCGTCTGCAATTTTCACATGTTCTTTTTTCAAATTGTTTATCCTGCCGCCGCAGGGTCGCACTGCCAGCCCGACACCATCCAACACACAGCTAGTGGCCAGTGTCATTTTGCGAACTTGGAGATAAAAACTCACTGTAAAAACTTTTTGGCTTTTGATATTTAGGTTACCGGCGCATAGTCTTACCCAAAATTAAAAAAGAAAAACCACGTAAGAAATGGATTTTCATACACTTTTCTCTCCCGCTCAGATGCGTATTCTCCCCGCATATTTGTTCGATATGCAATGACGTACTTTCTACCGTAAATTTGATAAAGTATCAAGGTGCTTTCCAAGCAGGTGTAGTATAAAAATATATTCCACACTCACATTGTTTTAAGTTGTTCATAAAAAGTCCCTGATCAAATTAGTGAGGGTGGCAAAGCTCACAAACGCTAGGTCAAATGTTACAAAAACGCAAACAGTACTCAATGAAAAATGTCCATAATAACTTCCAATTTTTACATTGTATTTTTTTTATTACGAATGAGCCCGCTCTTGACCTCGATCACACCTGATGGTAAGTGTAAGATGAGGTCTACGATCGAACGAGCGAGCCCAGAAGATGCCTATTCACTCTTGCTTTAAAGGCTGACGGGTCATATGTGGCAGGGAACACAGAAGCCGGCAGAGAGTTCCACACCTTGGCTGTGCGCACAATGAATGTTGAAGAAAAGCGCTTAGTACGACAAGACGGTATATCGACCACGTGTGGTGGTGGTATGGGTGCCAGGCAAAGATAAGCTCGTACTTTATTAATAACAGTGGCAGGCTTCAAAGTTAAGCAAAGATTGTTAAAGTTGGTCCGCGGGTTGGTGACCGTCTAACCATAACGAGATTCCTCCGAGCCGAGCCAACGATAAGCCGTTGATTTTTTTTTAAATTCAGAATAGGCTCTAGCTTGACCACCATCTCACCCGATGTTAAGTGATAATGTGGTCGAAGACGGAACACACTCACCCTTTATAACCTATTCACTCTTGATTTAAACACCCCTAGGTTATAGCTATCTTTCATTCTCACCTGTCAGGCGTCACAGTATCATCTACTCCTTTTTCATCACACGATCCATCCATCTTTTCTTTTGCCTTCCTTCTTCTACTTCTCCATCCAACAACTTTTTTGACAGTGCTTGTCTGTATTCGGTTACAAAAGTCTAAGCCGATAGTGACAAGAATGAATGCATTGACTCATTGGTTGTATTTCAAATTCGAATATCTAAATATGAAGGACTGTCAACAAAATCATGGATACTTCAAAAGCTACACGTGGCGCATGATCGTGAGCACTTTGAAATGTTGATCGGTTAAATATCCTGCTGCTAGAAATTCATCCCTGGCCTAATTACCATTGCCAATAAATTAAATAGGCTTTTAAACGTGACCTTTGTTTTCACTCGCGCTTTGATTTTGCCAATATACACGTGAATTTATATCGGCTTTTGTTCGAATTATTTTAACTTCGTTACGAGAAGTTGCAGGACATAATCATATACCTACGTGAGATATATTATATAAGTACATACTACCTGCTTCACGCATTAGGTTTGACGACCGGTTAATGAACTCCTGCGCAGTCAAAACGCGTAAACTTTTTCCTTTTTATCCTTTTTTATTCTAAAATGCATCCACGAATGAAATTATTTCATCTTTAGTAGTTTTTTTTTGTGTTTGAAAGATTTTCGAGTCACTAGTATAAACCTATTAAAACCTAGGTCTTAGAGAAAACTCAGTCAAACAGAAAACAAACAGTAATAGCAATATTGATTTAATATGTCAGAACAGTGGGAACTGGATATGTATGTATGTATATCGTTTGGTCAATGTTTGTAATTTTGTATGTATCTTGACTAGATTAAAACGGATTTAATATTAAACTGTAGATTGTTTGGTCTTACCTACTGATTAAAAAACTAAACTGAAGTACAGACGCCAGCACATCAAGCTACAACAATCTGTCAAATTTCTTTAATAGATTTTCAACTTTATCGTTAAAGAAATTAGGTTCAAGGTTGATTGGGAAAATTTGACAGTTTTGCGTAGCTTCATGTGCTGGCGTCTGTACAACTAATCTTGGTATCTGCACAAATGAATATATATTATACATGCATATGTAATTTAGTTTTTTATTGAATGTACTTTATAAATGAATATTTTTAATTAAATGGCTTTAAGTTAGATTTTTTTATTGATAATAGGTTCGAGTTTGACCACTATCTCACCTGATGGTAAGTTATGATGGTCAAATAGGAAGCACGCTTACCTAGAAGTAACCTTCTTGACTTAAAGATTTTTCATTTAATCATTTTTACGGTTATCCATTTTTCTCTATACGGCGCTCTTCGTCGTAAATACATTACGCGATCATGTATTCTATTATAGAACATTTTCATCGTATCGGAACTTAATTTCGCATATACCTGATACTGATAGAGTGTTTCTAATCTGAAGTTGGCTAGAACCGGTAGCTGGCAACATTATGTAGGTGTACTGGTGGTAAACTGGGAACTTTCTCTCTCTGTCTCTGCTGATTGGAAGCCGTAAGGCGTGTACACATCTAACAAGGCCAAATGAATATCGACCTTACCACAGTTGCAATAGTGTCAAATAAAGTTTGTCTGCTGCAATCCTTAGTGGACAGAGGCGCTGAGACGAAAGCGGTGGACTACTCGGGAATAAGGTACGCAGCAGACTGGACTTAAATCTTGTACCCTAATTAGATCACTGCAAGGCGTTTGTTGTGGAGTTGCTTGCGGAGGCCAGGACCTAACCTCGTTACATGTTTTCACTCATTAAAAATGTATACATATATACTTCAATAAAATTGAAGTGTCTGTCTGTGATGTCATAATAACTGAGTTTTACATACACACGAAAGTAACACATAATCGAAAATTGCTGAGAAAGAGCGCCGTGCTGTGAGTAGGACCATGGCATAGCATAATGCTGAGCCTTAGCCTGAGTCTTATTGCCACGGCCATGTCAAATGTTTTATCTTGAACTCTTTGTCTTTTAGTACTTACCACATATTAGTACAGTCCTTAAGGAATTTTGTATGTATGTCGTTTAAATACTTTTTTCGATGTTTTACAGATGATTAGGTTGATGATGATGTATTGTGTCCTGCATATCTCTTATCGCAGATTCGGCCATTTGATCAAAAGACTATCTTGAAGAAAAACCTTGCTATTTACGTCACTGGGTCACCCTGTATTCTTTGACACGCCGCGCGCCGCGCCGCTTGCATTAGTCGTCCCTTCGACATTTGCAAGGAGATGAAATATCTAAAAACGGGCCCATGACATAACGCACAAATTGCAACAAAATCTGAAGATGTAATTAAGTTTTTCTGTTGGGAAATCATAGAAGTACGACATTGAAGTATGTCTTTACCGTCAGCGTTCGAACCGGTATCGTGTTACTATGTACCCGAGGGAAGTTGGTTAGCCAAAATAAGCTTGTATAATATTTATTTTTATGATAGAACTAGTTTTTGCCCTCGACTTCGTTCGTTCAATAAAACATAGCCTATGTATTATTTTAGGATGTCAACTATCTACTTGCTAAATTTCATTCGGATTAGTGCAGTAGTTTTTGCGTGAAAGAACAACAAACAAATATACAACCTCACAAACTTTCGTATTTATAACATTAGTAGGATTGGTTCAAAATGTCAGCTTGAATCGCAGCTAAATGTGGTTCTAGTGATCTGTAAGGAGATACTGCCTATCTAGCTGCCACAACCTGGGAAGACACAAAAGCTGGGTAGTACCCCTTAGCAAGACTGGTAGGTATTTTTTTATTGCTAACAGTCTCGCTTTTGACCACCATCTCAGTTATGGCAAGTGATGATGTGGTCGAAGATAAAGCACGCTTACCTAGAACTAACATATTCACTCTTGACTCAAAAACTCCCAGGTTATAGCTATCAGAAAACACAGACTCTGGCTGGGAATTCCACTACGCCTTCCACCATGAAAGTATACAAGTACATTCCCAAAAAAATATATTTTCTGGCGTTTGATTACTCGTAACGCCTGTCAATTATGTACAAATGACAGCCGGGATAAATAGCTTAAAGTTATTTCGTTGAAAAGCACTTTAACCTCTAGTGCCGCAGCGGCACAAAAACGTGCCAGTAAACAAGTATTAGTTGAGCCCTGCTGGCACAAATTTGTGCCACCAAACATCGACCGATTTAAAACTGTATTTGTAGTAAAGTCTTAAAATCGTTTATGACCGGGGTCAGATTACGCTTACGATAAGAGCCCGCCCGCCCGACGGATGGTTGACGTAAATAATGGCGGTCCTTGAGAGGTTAAGCACGGAGAGATCTTAATATGTTACGACGCTCGCCCATCTTCGGACCGTCCTCGCCATGCGTCGTCACCTTGACGATTGACTCGCGCGGCTTACCTACTAATTAGCCACTCTTGGATGTAATATGGAAAATACTATCGGATGATGTTATAATAACAGTAGTTACTGTGCTGTGGGACATAAGGCCATTGGCTGTAATAATACTATGCACAATGACAGTTGACTCCACATTCCAACCTCTTGTGCTATTTCGAACAACTTCATTTGTGTCTCTTTCCCAGCTTCCACGAGGTTCTCATTAATACTTCTAAGTCTCAAAGACACCAAGATCAATCTGATATGTCGGTATCCAAGTAAGTGATAGTAACTCTGTCAGCGAACTATCAACCGGGCTGCCAGTCAATATTAGTTGGAAGTTCGCTTACGTTGCGAGAACTTAATGGGTTCTCCCATTAAGTTAAGGAACTAGTAATCGATCGATGTAAATCCTACTAATCCTACTAATATTATAAATGCGAAAGTTTGTGAGGATGGATGGATGTTTGTTACTCTTTCACGCAAAAACTACTGAATGGATCTGAATGAAATTTGGTAAGTAGATAGTTGGCAGCCTGGAATAACACATATGATACTTTTTATCCCGAAATTCCCACGGGATCGGGATTTGCGCGGGAAAACCTTCCCACGCGTACGAAGTCGCGGGTAGAAGCTAGTATGTCTATATAAACACTAGATGCGCTTTTGTTTTCGTTGAATTATAAATATTATAATTGACGAGCCTTTTCTTTAAATATATTATAAACATATATAATAAAAGCATAATTGTTCGTTCTATGAATGAATGATTGTTTCAATTATTATGTGGCTGTGATCTTGACTTGCTTTTCGATTCATAACAGATGACATCATTTGATTATCTTCGTTTGATTAATATCATCATTCTTTTCTTTTTTCATTGTAAACTAACTTTTTTAAGTTACCATACAGGCGAAGCTGATCACTATCAGGATAGTAGGACATACATATCTGTACAGCTCCATCATGTTCTGCAGCCATTAAAATTTAAAATGCAATTTAGAATTTTGTTCATAATGTCCCAAACAGAGTTACTGAAACGAGTAGAGTAAAATCTTATATTAATATAAGAAATCAATTGCTGTTCGTTAGTCTCGCTAAAAGCTAAAACGCGAGGACGGTTGGACCGATTTCATTTTTTTTTTGGATTACGTTCCCGCTAGCACTGAAAAGCTTTAAAAGGTAAGAAAATATGGCGGTGCGAAGTTCGCCAGGTCAGCTAGTGTTGGATATTATTATATAGGATTATAATAAGAGTAGTTTACTTTTTCGGTGCAAACCACAGCAACTTCTTAGAACTAAAAATAATGATTTCCACTTCGCATTTCATTTTATGTACTTTAAACCACAAACCACAGTAGTATTATGGTATCAACTCTATAATATGACAAAATCCTTTGTGCAGTAAACTTTTGTTTGCAAAAGATAACAATTTGTAGGATCAGAAATCGTTTTCATATAGATTACGAACAATTGCACTTTTATAATTGCCAAAAAATTATAATCACTCAGTTATTTCGCTATAAATGTGAATGATTTATTTATATAAATATATAATTAAATTCAATAGAATGCGTAGAACTCGTGATTTGAGTCTTTCAATACACTAACCTAGTTTCAACAGTAAATACATAATTAATCATATTTTTATGCAATTATTATCTAATTCATCGCTTACAACAACTTTAAATGTCAATAAAATTTACAAAGTAATAGCTGATAATAATATTTTGCAATGTTACAACGATACAATAGCGTTTGCACGTTACTTTTATGTAACGTACAAAACTTATTTTTGTCATAAGGTCCACGTTATACGTGATTACTTTTAATTAAATGGCTATTATGTAATTCGTGGCCTATTTGTGGGAGTGAAAGTACCTACAAATAGAAATAAATTGAAACAATGTTATTTTTTTTTCTAGATTAATATTAGGATATAGATAGGTATTATTTGTATTTTTGAATGTTTGTAACAAATAATTCCAATAATTCTTTCGCTATAAAATACTACGTTCTTACTGACTTATGACAGAAAATAACCCATAATTTTTATTCTAAAAAAATGGTTATTGTGGTTATACCAGGGAGATAGACATATGCCATCGCGGACTTTTTTGTAGGTCTATAAAAGAGGAACAATCCCACCATACATTGTTTTGAGAGATTAGAGATTGTTATTTTCCTCGCTAGAGAGCTATCATACTATCATAACTATCATAAAGTGCTATAGGGCGAAGCGCGTTTTGTTTTTTGGATAATGCCACTCGTAGTTCAGCACACTAACGCTCTTCCTGACGCCCCAGCCGCCGCGGAGATGCCACTAGGGTCTGGGATCGAAAGCTGATCTCCGGCCACCGTAGGCGCGGGCTTGCGGGCGGCGAGCTACCCCTGCTCGTCTGCTCCCGGTAAGGACCAGGCCCAGATCGACGGCGCGTCGTGTTCCACGCGCACCTCGAAGAGCAAAAAGGCTGCAAGATATTGTTCTCACTTGCCTGCATCTTAGAGACCTGACTGAGATATAGTACCTACAGCATTGAGATAAACCAAATTATAATAAAATCTATAATACATAAAAATGAGATAGCTTATTGAATTGATAACTTAAAACTAACCTAGGTGATGAGTTGGAAGAATGAAATGAATCGGCTGCTTTCCTTCCTTCCTTTCAGTAAATGTGGGGACATTTACTGAAAGGACTTTTTATTTTTACATAATTAATGTTAGACCCATAAAAAAGGCAAATAGATTTGAAGTATTGCTACATACTGTTAAATTAATTCATCACAATTAAAATTAGCGTCAAAATAGTTGTTAGCGTGGGTACATACGATGTAACGCAGGAGCAAATCGTGATGCTGTTTAATATAATAAGTCAGAGCGCGGAGCTCAATCCCTTAACCCAGATTATTTGTGTACCATTCTGCTCGATGGTGCCTTTTACGAACTATGGCGGTCCCGGTTTCCAATGCAATCCCATCCAGTTAAATACTTCACACTTCTTTTTCTCCTTATAAATTTCACGAAGGAGGAATTTTGGCCGAGAGATTTAATGTTTCCTTTTTCGAGGCCGATTACCGGAAGCCGCGCGACACACGAAGCCTATAACTCGGGTAACATAGTGTTAATGTTGGTTAAGTGATATGTATTAATTTATTTACAGTAATTGGAATTGGTTGTATTTTATTTGTATCGGCCAAGTTGCCTCTCGCGCCCGTCCCTGGTTCAGACCATGGTGCGGGGCGAACGGGAATGGGATGCGGTCGCTGCTTCTGCGAAGCTGTCATGCTAGCGAAGGAGGAGGCTGAACGCGTGAGGGAGAGACAACGCTCTTTCTCACGCCCCAGCCGCTGCGCGAAATGCCCCTGGCGTCTGGGATCGAAAGCTGATCTCCGGCCACCGTAGGCGCGGGCTTGCGGACGGCGAACTACCCCTGCTCGTCTGCTCCCGGTAAGGACCAGACCCAGGTCAACAGCGCGTCGTGTTCCACGTGCACCTCAAAGAGCAAAAAGGGTGCAAGATACTGCTCTCACTTACTTTATTTCGTTTTGATCTAATATGGAATATACGAACTGTTGAGCCATATTCACCCCATGGAGGCATAGGCTAGTTTAGTTTTTAGAGTCTGACAAAAATATACTTGCCATATGAATCTTTGTTCCAACAGAGATCTGCACCAAAACATTACACAAACCCTTTTTCTGGGTGTTTTAACTTTAGTATCTGAATAGCAAGGATATCTTTGAACTAGTCTATAAGTAAACGATATCTTGGGAACTCAGTTGAATATAAAGTGCCCGTGACCTTTCCAACTGCAAATCATAGAAAACCACTACTTGGATATTGAATGAATTAAACCGAGCTAATCTTCTTTGTACTACTACTGAACCTGATCTAGAACGAGTCCCTTTCTTTAAAGTTTAATTGGACGATCAGCTAAAAGTTGAACTTGAACTGGCTCCAGCTTTCAATTATCGTTAAGAGATGGTCACGACAGGCTTGGTATTGGAATTAAAACGGGGATAAAGCTCCGTTAAATTGCAATACGATAGTGGAGTTCAATACAGGGCAAAGACTAGAAAATACTCTCTGATACAGGGTGACAATAAATGAATTAACAAACATTCGCAGATATGCACTTGGTACGATATAACGGAATACCGAAGCTGTATTCATAATTTTGTTCAAATACACTATTTTTGGACGTTGGTCTTGATGTCCACTGTAGTTTTTTTTTTAAATGGAAAAGATTAGGAACGGCTAATGTGGGCAGCATAATAAATCTACCCAAATGCTAGTATAGAAAGTTAAAGTTTTGTGTTTTCGGGGAGAAACCTTCAAAAATCCCGTAAACTTTTACCGTAAAATATTAGGGAGTGTGAGATAGACTTCGCTAAAGCCACTCCAATTATCACCATCAGCTTATGGCCTTGCGACATCTTTATAAATCACCACTAAATTCCCTCTGTCGGTTAAGGCACATTCGCCGGAAAACGAGAAAGGTGTCTTGATATGAAGCTCATGAACAATTTATACGACACCGTCTTTCTAGCAAAAACTCGGTTCGCAGGAATCGAATTCCATCATCGAACTACGAGACAAACGGCGAAGCGCCATCGTTACATGGTGGACATCCCACCCATACGCACAAAACGTTTTGGGAATACCTTCATTGTGCGTACGGCTAAGGAGTGGGATTCCCTGCCGGAGTCTGTGTTTCCCGATAGCTATAACCTAGGAGTCTTTAAGTCCAGAGTGAATAGGTTACTTTTAGGTAAGCGTGCTCCATCTTCGATCACATCATCACTTACCATCAGGTGAGATAGTGGTCAAACGCGAACCTATTTTCAATAAAAAAAACTCGGAACAATACTACCCAAAACCTTGTTTCAAATGGTATAGGTATATATAACCGTCCAGCAGTAAAGTAACTAGGGTTAACCTTGGGTGTAGGTGTATATAAGTACTTACTTTCTAAGTGCATGTAGGAATTGGCTTCATATGACGAAAAATAACCAAACGTCGACGACGTTTGCAATTTTAATTATATCCTGTTGATATTTCTTCTATTAAATAGCTATGTATAAACATGTATGAACTCCCACTTTTGCCCAGAAGAATAAGTATAAACAACATACTTACAAGATGTTTCGATATTTCTTTTAATTTCAGTTTCCTTTTCTTTACATTTTCCTTTTAATTTGATTAGGTTCATGCATCTGCGGGTTGATGCACGGCACTGGTAGGTACTCGTATGTCAATAGCACTTAGTACTATTTATACAAGGTTTGTCCAGACACGGCTCGCAAGCAAATACTGGGACTAACGCGCCATGTACCTAATTCTTAGTATACTTCTATCTAAAGTGACTGCAAGTGACGGTAGTCTTCGAATATAAGCATTTTTTTAATACCAAACAAGGGCATTGGACATAAACTTAAATAATAATATGAAATTCAGGCAACTTGGTCTATCGAAAAATATAACAAAAGACCTAAAAATAATATGATCAAGTACACTATTTCACACGCATAGTCGTGTCGTGTGTCGCGCATTATCTGATATCTTGCCACGGAATCGCCGACACATAACATTTTTCGGCTTAAATTCTTCCTTTATGAAGAGATGGATAAGACAGAGTGATACAGTAGTACTGCTGAGAGTGTAACATGTACCGAAAGTGTTAACCAGTACTGTTTTTCAGAATATTTGAGTACACAACACAAGGTTGACCTCTGAGTTTTCTCGGTTTTGTCATCGTTTCTTTCCAAAGTTGGTTAGGAAACACCACCCACATCTAATTTCAAATTACAAAAACTGGCCAAGTGCGAGTCAGACTCGCTCATGAAGGGTTCCGTATTAACTACGCAAAATAACTTTGTTTTTATAGTGATTGTATGAAATATAAATTATTAAGTACAGAAGTTAGAGGGGGGCGGGGACACATTAGACATAAAGACCTGTTTATAAATACCACACAGTGTTTAATAAAATAAATATATTTTAGTTTCAGTTCTGTATGGGGAGCCCCTTTAATTTTATTTATACTTTACGTTTGTCTAAAAATTCGAAAACAGTTCACAGAAAACATCTACCTGTCAAGTTTCAAATGTGTAGTCTTAATACATAGTTTGGGAATAAAATGGCTGTGACATACGGACGGACGGACAGACAGATAGACAAACATGACGAAACTATAAGGTTCCATTTTTGTCATTCGTCTACGGAACCCTAAAAAGTGTGTGTTAACTATACTAATATTATAAAGCGGAAAAGTTTGTTTGTTTGTTTAAATGCGCTAAATCTTCGAAAGTACTGGGTGGATTTGGATGAAATTTGGTATGCTAGTAGCTTGAAGCTTGAGGAGGGTATTGTTATTGTTATGTTTGTTTTTATCCGACTGAAAACGAAGGCGCTTATGTTTTTATAATCATAAGGTCCACGGGAGAAAAAGTATTTTTTTTTCACAATGTTAATTCGCCTCTCATTTCACGCGTCGATGTTACAGCCCAAGACGAAGTTAAGAGTATCACAAGTAGCCTTGGAGACAAAGATCTTCAAGGAAGCTATAATATCGCTCACTACAGTTTTCGTGACACGGTTTTTATTTCTTTTTTAATATTAAAATATTCACTAAACATGTTAAATTGATACGTAAAAGAAACACTCTGTACACGAGTACGCATTCATAAATAAATTGCGACGTTGCCGTCCTTCAAGTACGCGTGTACAGAGTGTTAATTTTACGTATCAATTTAACATTTTTAGTGAATATTTTAATATAAAAAAATAATAAAAACATTTTGTTTTCGAATGGTAATATTTTTTTTAGCATGTATGGATGCTATACAATTGCGGGTTAACGGGAACGGCCTCTGTTAGTTAACATACTGTATATGCGTGTATTATACATATACTAGCTTACTAGCGAGGGAAAGTAGCCAGTCTTTTTCCAGGGTCTAATCTGTACCAAATTAAATCAAAATCTGTTAAGTGATTTAGACGTGAAAGTATAAGATACAGACAGTGTTACTTTGGTAATTATGTATAATATACTAGATTTTGCCCGCGGTTTCGTTACGCGGTAAAACTCTAACTCTTGATTTCTCCCGTTACATTTTTGTACAGACGCCAGCACATCAAGCTACAACAATCTGTCAAATTTCTTTAATAGATTTTCAACTTTATTGTTGAATAAATTAGGTTCAAGATTGATTGTGAAAGTTTGACAGTTCCGGGAAGCTTCATGTGCTGGCGTCTGTACTTAATTATCTTGTTATTATTGCCAATTTTGAGAGCCCTGATTACACAAGTTTAATCTTAGCTTGGGCGTCAATAGCCTGCTAGCTAAGGTGTCCGACTTGTGATCGAAAGGTCGCAGGTTCGAACCCCACCCTTTATACTATTGCCGTGAACCCACTCCAAACACAACCTTATTTAGCTTAGTTGGAAGAGTTAACAAGATTGCTAATTATGTGAATTGTACCCACATTGCTAGATCTCTCTAAAAAAAGTGACCCATACCTCTGTGTAACTACAATTTATAAAGTGAGATGTTTTGTTTTGTTATACTTTATGTAAAGAAATAAAGATTTTATTATACTATATTAAGTGTTTATCGTGTTTGCCTACCTCCGTCACAGCACACGTACACTTCTCAACGTGTCTCTGCTGTTTGACCTCCGGTCAAAAATAATGTCTAGAGAAAGCCGGTCAAACCAACTTCGTATAATTTACACATCAAAAATACCGCAAATATTATAATAGCGTTCGCGTTGAAGGTCGAATTCTCCATGAGGTTAAGTGTACGGCGGCTAGGTTTGAGTTTGGATTGTTGAGAATAAAAGATATGATTCTTATTTTTGTTATATACAACGTGTAACGGAAACCCCATATCTATCCAAAAGGGCTGAAGACAACAGCTGATATGGAGTCTCTATGCACAGTTTCAGCACAAAATAACTGACTCAAAGAATTGATACCAAATTATTGGTTTCATATATTTCTTGAATACCGATTATAACAAACGTGTCACAGCACTACGAGGGTCAATAACTTTCCACGTCACTTGCCAATAACACGACAATTCTTTTCGTTCTTCTTAATTTGAAAAATTTGGGTTTTGGTATCAGTGTATTGGAATTTGTAATAAGTTCTACACACGTAGACTTAGGATTACAAAACCCTTGCCATATCGTTTGCTATCATCCAAAGAAGCCATGCACTTGGTATGTATATACCCTTTAAATTACACGTTGTATATATTGAACTAACTGCTGGTGTTGGTCTTTCGTATTGTGGGACAAAGAAAAACATTTTCATTCGTATAAGCTTTCGGCCATACACTCCTACGATCTAGTTATGTGCGGGAATCAAACTCGCAATCTTCAGCGCAGCAGCCAATCCGTTGCCAGTGTTCCAACTATTGCTCATTATCACCTGCTTAGCCTTTCCCCGACTATGTTATCGTTGGATTCCGGTTATTTTTTAAATAATTTAATTTTGTAATAAAAACCTACCTATTAACCTACTTTAAAAAAATTGGCCAAGTGCGAGTCAGACTCGCCCATGAAGGGTTTCGTAGTAACCATAATAATATAATGTATGTATATTTATTTGACGAATAAAAAAAACCTTAAAATATTCTTAAAACTAGCTTATTTACATTTTACAACTACGCTAAATAACTTTGTTTTTCATAGTATTTGTATAAATTACAAAGTTATATTTGCGGTTTTAGAAAATATACTGTATCTCAAAAGCTGCCGACTCGATCTTGATCAAACCAATTTTGGTTTAACGATCGATAAAGATCTACAACATATGGTTTTTTTAGATTTTTTACTTCTTTATTATAGAAGTTAGAGGGGGGAGGGACACACATTTTACCACTTTGGAAGCGTATATCTTTTAAACGATTAACTTTATGAAAAAGTCATTTTAGAAACCTTTATGTCATTTTTAAAGACCTGTCTGTAGATACCACACACGCAAAAGTTTCATGAAATAAAAAATATTTTCAGTTCTAGTTCCATGTATGGGGCCCCCCTTTATCTTAAATATTTTTTAATTTTTTTCTTAAAATCGGAAAGCGGTTCACAGAATACATATACTTACTAAGTTTCACATGTATAGTCTTAATAGTATCGTAATTAAATGGCTGTGGCATACGGACGGACGGACAGACAGACAGACAGACAGACAGACAGACGGACAAACATATCGAAACTATAAGGGTTCCGTTTTTTGCCATTCGGCTACGGAACCCTAAAAACGAAAATAGAATTGTCCTTTGAATTTCACACCGATGACATAACTGAATAATGTTCAATCAAATTGAGACATGTAGCGTGTGCATAGAAAGATAACTTAATGTGGCTTAATAATCTACTAGCTTTTGCCCGCGACTTCGTTCGCATGGGAGGGTTTCCCCGTGTAAATCTCGTTGTCCTGGGCATTCCGGGATAAAAAGGCCTATGTGTTATTACAAGATGTCAACTACCTACTTACCAAATTTTATTCACATCCGTTCTGTAGTTTTAACTTTTAACGCAGGACAAACTATAATTGATGATAGTGGCAAGAGGCACACGCAACTTTTTTAAGGTTAGGAAACGCTGGCAGAGGACTGTCAGCAGATGGGTGAATATCTTAAAGTAACTATGGGGATCTGCTCAAAGGCGAGTTGGCTTTTTGACTAACCTTTAGTACAATAGGTACGCGCCACGAAAGATGAGACTTGACTTTTATTCGTAATAAATATATAGTGTCATCGAAAAATCCCTGAATAGATACACAAATTATGGATATTTGGCCCTTCAGATAACCTGTTCACCCAACAAAATGTTTGTTTAGGAAAAAATAACACATTTACAAAAAATAAAAATAAGAACTTGGTAAAGAAATCTAAAGATAAAAAGTCAATACATCAATTGCAATGAAAGTTTACGAGCTTATTTAGTTATGATTGGATTCTGTGAAGTAACGCTAATAGAATAGCCACGTGTAAGCAGCTGTTTTGTGAACATCAATATATCTAGAACTGTAAACGCCTGCTTAAAAGTTTGTCAAATTCTCATTGCACAAGCAGAAGGGAATGTAAGTTCTCTAAAGTAGACATACATATATTCTAATAGTTTCTGCCTGCGACCTCGTCTGCGTCTTTTATAAACAAACCTTCTCCTGGCAATGACGTATACAACAGAAAAATAATTATTTAAATTGGTACAGTCGTTCCATTGTTTTGCACGTAATGTATTACCACGATTCATTTTATTTAGGTACAGGTAGACTAGCTGACCTGGCGAACTCCGTATCTTCAAATACATACATACAGTATGTTAACTAACAGAGGGCGTGCCCGTTAACCCGCAATAGTATAGCATCCATACATGCTAAAAAAATATTACCATTCGAAAACAAAATGTTTTTATTATTTTTTAATATTAAAATATTCACTAAATATGTTAAATTGATACGTAAAAAACACTGTACACGCGTACTTGAAGGAAGGCAACGTCGCAATTTATTTATGAATGCGTACGCGTGTACAGAGTGTTTCTTTTACGTAAGTATCAATTTAATTAACATTTTTGGTGAATATTTTAATATTAAAAAAATAAAAACATTTTGTTTTCGAATGGTAATTTTTTTGTTGCATGTATGGATGCAATACTATTGCGGGTTAACGGGAACGCCCTCTGTTAGTTAACATACGCGTTTGGCTTCATAGAAACATAACTCTCCTTTATTGCAGTCAGAAAAGGTAGTCTATAACCTTCCTCAAGCTTTAAACTACTTCCTTACCAAACTATGTATATCCAAATTCACTTAGTACTTTCGAACATTAGCGCGTTTAAACAAACGAACTTTTTTTTTAAATATTAGTACTTACTTATAGATAATTTTTTGATATAGACTTTGTCCTGACATTATTGTCAAGCTTATTACGATAACAAAAAAATATAACTTTGGTGCTGTCATTTGGAAGTTATGCGCTACATATATTTCGGAGATTCATTTTATTGAAAGACAATCAAGATAGATGCACTAATCGTTTCCTAACCCAACGACAGTCAACCGAACAATCGCGATATCGTAACGTTCACTTTCATCCGCGAACCAGAACGCGTCGTCTTGACTACAAAGAACTTCTTCCAAAAAAAGTTTTTTTTTACGGTGGTAAATAAATAGCCGCTTTCACACATCGGTATAGTGCGACATGTGTGAAGAATTCTTCATATAATAAAATATTTTAATCCTTCGAATATGTTACACGTGGTTGTCGCATTATCAATCCACGTCTGTCAGTTGATACCTTAAAGTACACTCTGATTGATTCCAAGCTAATTGCTAAGAATAGGTTACACTCCATTATCGACAATAATGTTTGTGCTGAAATAGTAAACTTGACAATCGATTACGTTTCGTTTGTTTAGTTTACAGAACAATGCAATCAATTAAAAAGCTTTTTCTTCCCGTGTCTCATTTTGTAAACAGTTTGTATTTATGCAGTGTGTATTTATGCTTTATTTATTACTCTGCAGGTATCTAAATTGTCGCCCACAGATGGTTTTCTGTTTAATACAATATTAACAAAGACATAAAAGAAAAGTACTTCAAGGTAAATATTATTTAATGTACGTAGTATAAGAACGTGTATTAAACTATAAAGATTGAACGGGTTTCAATAAAAAAAACCTTTTCTGTTATGGATCAAGTGAATTCTAAATAAAACTGATGAGAAAAACTATTCTTAAACTATTTTCAACGTATAAACCGGAAAACGCAACGAGCGGTCGTTGTAAAACTTTTGGTGGCATAATTTTATTATTTGGAGTATAAATTGACATTTGTATTTCGTTTACGGAAAGCTGCTAACAGACAGGCGCTACGCAACATTGCGACAACGCGTTATCATAGATCAGTTTCTAAAATCGCTCGCCAGATACGATTTCTAAGAATAAAAAACTTATTCGTGTCTTTGTCGTTATTGAGTAAAAACCCACAGCAAAAACTTTTTTTCTCTATTTCAATCAAACTAGTATGGGTTTACTACTTAAGGGGTTAGTTGGTTAGTTAGTTTACTACTTAGGGGTTCACTACTCCATACCAGTTCGCTTCAACGAGGAAGAAAAAGTAAAGAAATAATCCCGCGATCACGACTGAATGGTCACGTGTGTTCCCGGTCTAAACGAGTCTTTAGATCGAAAGCTCAAGTTATTCGGTCAGATTGGTCACGAGTTGGCACCGTGATTGTGTCCTGGCCTTAAGACCGGTATATCGCGGTATATCGCTCAACGGCTCAACGAACGAGCCACACACACACATAGAAACGCAATGTAAATAGGTACACACAGACACATAGTCAGAGGATAAGTGAAAGCAATGTAAGTCGCACGCGATTCAAGCAAGTCGATCGAACTTTTTGCCCAACCATTGTGTTTAGATCGAAAACGAAATTAACTTGATTATGTATTGTTTGTTTTTACTTTTATTGCGTGGCTTATTCGATTTCGATACACAAATCTTAACTTGTTTTCACTCAATCTCTAGATGAACTAGATTTTTCATACGTAAGAATTTTTTACGTGACTACCAGGCGCACATAATTTAAAAGAGGCTTCGAAGCGAGCTCGAAGTAAATTCGTTATGCATCTGTCTGCAGTTCTGCAGTCGTGTACCTACAGGAAAATCTATTATCGTTTTATTAGCACAAAACTCTGACAAAAGTCTTGAAATTTTTTGCGGCAATAATTTTGCAAGATTATTTTATTATAGGTCATTGACCTGATTGCCAAATCACTTGAAGTATTGTGTGAAAAACGATTCATGAGAAATAAGAAAATTGGGGTTATTTCGCGTGTAGATCAAATAAAAGTGGTCAAACCAATACTGGCAATGTTAAGTCAAGGTATATTGATAATTAGCACCTACCTAGTTACCAACAGTCGGTGACCAGCAATAGGTATCGATACCTATCGAAAACTATACCTATATCTATATAATAAAAATGAACCGCTAAATGTGTTGCTAAGCGCTTTGTCTGATTCTTTTTTTGTTGTGTTTGGTTTTGTCAGGTTCTTATGAAAAAAATAAAAGTAGGAAAGGTCTCAAGGGTACGGGTAGGGTAAGGTAGAGGTAGGATAGGGGTAGTGGTATCGTTTGGGTAGGGGTAGGATACCACGCGAACGAAGTCGTGGCGGGTCAACTAGTAAATATATACAAGTAGGAAATTACAACATATATTTATAAACCCGATGCGGTCTAAGTGCCGTAACTGTTCATGCTGGCCCAGCGGGTTGGTGGGTGCCACTAGCCTTCGAATTTTGGGCCCTAGGATATACTAACTAATTTCCTAACCATGTTTTCTTTTACTGTTTAGACAGCAGTCGTGATGATATAAACTACCCAAAGTAATATGGAATCTTGGTTCGAACCGGCGTCCTATGACTTGTAAGTCGGTCTAGTAACCGCTCGGCCACTACTGCTCTGAGTAGTGTTACTTAGTAAATACAACAAGCTGCAAAATTAATGACTAAATATTGAGTGTGAGTTAAGTTCAATAAAGTTATTTAAGAGAAAAAATCTGCTAGCAGTGACGTGTATATGTGGAACTAATAGGTACGGTTTTTACTAATTACGACGTGTCGAAGAGGTAGCTATTTCATGTGTACTTGCGCACATTCCCGGACTTGCTATCTAATTAATTGGCCTTATAAAAGAATAACTAGTATTCTCTTAGCTTTGCTATGTGTAAGACAACTTTTTGCACTTCGTCTAGAAACTTTGTTTATATAAGAATAACTCAAGAAATATTGAAAAAAGCTACTCTGAATTGATTTAAAACTAAAAAGTCTTAAATAAAAGTAATAAGTTAAATTTTCTAAACTCTAAATACTTCCCAATCATACACAAAACATTTTCTAAAACCATTTAGCGATCAGTAACAAATAAAAAATAAAATTAAACAACCCCTATTTTATGAAGGCTATTTTCTAAATTCAAGTAATACAGGAAACCGAGAGAAAACTACTCCACGGGAAGCAATTACTAGGATTGAATCATGTTTTCCGCTGTCGGAGCTTCTCGCAAAACTAGGTTACTAGTAAATTTGCAAACACTATAAGGGATCTCGATATTAGTTACGATACAGTACAGGAATAAAATTATTTTTGCAAAAAAAGAACCGACTCCAAAAAACCATAAAAGCACTAAAAAATTATAAATAATACTATTACCTACCTATATTAATAAACTTAACCTAACCTACAATTAACCTATAATAAAATTTAACATTCTTTTGGAGCGGATGATATTTTCAAATCGGTTAGCAAGCGACGGAGTTATACCCGGACAAACATAAAAAAAAAAATACAAACATCCGAATTGAGAACCTCCTCCTTTTTTAAAAGTCGGTTAAAAAAGAGCGAGATGCCACCTGGGTATTTTATCTCTTTCCTCTCTTCAAGAACAGATTTCTTTTCATTCAATAACTTCGAAATTCAACTTACTAGTCCTTACTCACTAGAGGTTACTGAAACTATAGAGTAGGGAAGGAGCTCGCGGTCTTTAAAATGGAATCGTCGTTTAAAAAGGTTATAAATAAATAAATAAATAAATCTTTATTTCAGACCATTATCCATAATTAATACAAATATTTTTTTATAGCATCTGAATACGAATAATTTTTTTCAGGATATTTGAGTCCTGTTTATCCTGTTATATGAGGTTAGTCTGTGTATGGATCCATCCATCGATCAACCATTTTAACATTTCGACATTTCTCCGTGGGCTCCGGCTGTCATGTGTACATCTTTGACAGTCGTTACGTGTAGTCTCATGCTGAAAAGTCTTTCCATTTGATACTCAGCTACTGGTTTGTGGAGGTCATTATATAGGCAGTCGCTACATGGAAATCTCTAGTACTCAGCTGCATCTGGTTATACAGAAAGCCGATCCCAATATAGCTGGCAAAAGGCTAAGCAGATGACAGAAACTATAGAGTCCTGTAAAGAGACCCAAAACATCAACTGGCAAAAATGAATATCTCAAAATTTGCTTTGTAAGCGTATGGCACGCTAATAGTACAGTATAACTATGACACTAAATAATAAGTAAGAGCGGGTTTTTGCTTGCAGTCAGTCATGTTCGAAGGCTTACAACATTTTACCACAGTTCAATGAAGAAAATTAACACCGTTTACTTTTCAACCGACGAAAAAAACGGAGCAGATTATCAAGTCGACTCGTATATTTTTTTTTATGTATGATCACCGATTACTCGAAGACGGCTGAACCGATTCCGGCTGAAAATTCTTTTTTGTTTGAAAGGGTATACTTTGAAGTTGGTCCATTGTCCCCAAGTTATGATCAGATGATGGGATCCAGGAGAAATCGAGGGAACTCTTCAAATATTATAGGCACACCTATGGCGTTTTGGGTATTTCTTATAGTAACTTGTGCAGTTGCTCTCAAAAAATACCATTTGGGGAAGTGGACCTGATGATGAAGACCACAGATGGCCACTGGAACTACTCAATATATAAGTAGGAATAATAAGTCATGTGTTCCGCTTCGATTACTTGAATGTGGTTATTAAGCACAATATGCTCGTCACAATGCATATGGTGAAGTGAAGCTGTTGGTGAAGTACCAGGAGAACTCCTCAACAATTAACGGCCCAACAATAAAGCAATATTTTGTAAATGATTATAAGTAGTTGACATTTAGGCTCTTGTTACTAGGTAAATTAAAAATCGACCAACTAAAAAGAGTCAAATAAAAACTATTTACCAAAAAATTTAACCGACTCCCAAAAAACACTGCAAAGTGAAAAATAACTTTAATTTCGGAAGTCGGTGCCAAAAACGAAAATACAAAACTAAAGACACCGACTACCGAAATTATTTTTTTAATAATATAAAGTTATTTTTCACTTTGCAGTGTTTTTTGGGAGTCGGTTTAATATTTTGTAAAAAGTTTATATCTTATTGCAATAGTTTCGCATCAGCACTTCAACATGTCGTTCATTACAATTAACCGCAAACATATTTATCGGCTGAACTCAAAAATCTGATGTCAGTCGACTTACCTACCCACTAGAGATAGAAATTTGACATGAACTGTTTGTTCCTTATATTAAAAGTCTTTCTATTTCTAGTAGATGGATCTGCTGAAATATACGTTATTGAGTTCTACCGTTAAAGGTCATAATAAATTTGACAACTGAAACCTTTTATAATTATGTATAATCTATTATATATACATAATCGGACTTGTAATCGAGAGGTCGAGGTTTCGACCAACTATTACATCATTGCCGTGAGATTTCTAATAATGTGAAGAATTTTACCCACATTGCTAGTTCTCTTTAAAAAAAAAGTGTATTCATAGATTTCTATTTAAAATTTTCGCTACCAGGATTGCATAACCATTAGAGGTCAACAATACCGATAAATCAGAAGAACATTAGGAGTAACTGAACTGCTACTTATTTCAAAATTCGAACGCGGCCACAGGTAACGTTTCAGATTTCATACCGTGAGTGAAACTTATGAGAGCTGGATGGAACTCTGACTAGTACAAAAACTAATTGTGTCCGCCGTCTGCCGTCTGCTCAAAGCTTCAAGAAATGACAGTATTTTCTGACAGAAAAGTTGGCGCACTATAAGTTGGACTATTCAGATAGCGCGTGATTGATTAATATATATAGCTTGAATTGGGCGAAAGTTTTAATATTTTTATGATAATTACGTATATTAATTAAGATTAAATTACTAAAAAAAAATTCGAGTTGGAAATAGGTAATTATATATGCCATATATAAGAGTTACACTACCGCTGAATGTCATAAGGGGTACTTTTGCATATTTTAAAGCTTTTAAGCTTTAAAGGTTAAGTAATGTATTAGTAGTAGAATAAATCTATATTCATATTTGATTTAACTTACCTGTTATCCTAGCCTTGACATTCACTTATTTTATAGTAATACTGTAGCGTCGTAGCTTCTTAGAAAATGGGAATCTTGTCGGACCCAGCTCTAGGTTGACCTACAATTTCCTGTTCTTTCATACACACTTGAAGTTCATCTTTTATAGGAATTTAATATTTACTTTTTACACAAAATAGTGACATTGGTTGATACAAAGAAAGCTTCCGTTTCAATGTTTAGTTGATTTCCAAAAACGCAAAGCCATGCATTGGCTGTCCTGTTCAATTTGCGTCTAGAGCATATTAATCTATAGGTGTACGCTAACCGAATGATTTTAAAAATGTTTTAAGATTTTGTTTTCTGCCTGTACCTAATGAACATTCAAACAAAGAAAAAAAAACATATAAAAATATATCACACGTCATATGCCTATCAGTATTTAAACTAAGAAATTCTTTAGAAAAAAAAAATGCAAAAGATGCTTGACACATTTGTAATACATAGATGTATATCAAAGAGGTGTGCATATTTTACATGGTTAGGATATAAGTTCCATATACACACATCAAAAGTGTCTAGGGATCAAGCATTTTTATGCGGATTTCTTGAGATTGAGGTGTGGCTTTGTAATAAATTTATGATTTTATAAATTTATATGGATCCTTTTTGGTGCATTTCATAATTTGAAACAGGAACTGTTAATCAAATTCGAGTAAAAGATGAAAATCAGCTGTCAATATTTTCCCTATAAAAACATACAACGCATTGAAGACATTATTAGTGCTACTGTTTCCCTACTACTGATTAAAACCAACGTTATTATGGAGCGGCGACGTCATTTAAGCAGGGAAGAAATGCTCAGAGCCGTGGAAATGATAGAAGCTGGTTCCCGGCAACGTACTGTGGCTTTAGCTCTGAATACAAGTCAGAGTGTTATCAGTCGACTTTGGACACGTTACCGAAGCACTGGTACCGTGGCTGAGCGCCATGGAGGACGGTATCGCTGCACCACACGGAGACAAGACCGATACATTCAAATCTTAACTCGAAGAGCTCCAACAATAACCGCCATGATGTTAGCCGTGAGGCTTCATCACTCTTCAGGGAACTTAATTAGCGACCAAACAGTCAGAAACCGCTTGCATGAAGTGAACCTTCATTCCCGAAGACCGCTACGGGTACCACCTATAGCAATGCACAATCGTAGGATTCGATATCAATGGGCTCTTGAACACAGAAATTGGGCAGAAGAACAATGGCGTTTCGTGTGCTTTTCTGATGAGTCTCGTTTTGGTATGAGACCGGATACAAGACGTATACGACACTGGAGAACCCCTGGACGCCAACAGCGATTAAAATCCTGCCAGGAAGTCCATCCTTATAGTGGTGGAACCATCATGGTATGGGCGGGTATTTGGATCGGCGGAAGAACTGAGTTGATTTGGATCAGAGGCAACCTCAACGCTCAAATTTATGTTGAGACGATTGTATCTGACGTCATCGTTCCTCTACAAGTGCAAATCGGTCCCTTATTTCAGTTAATGCATGATAATGCACGACCGCACACCGCAAGAGTTGTAAGACAGACTCTCGCCGCAGCTAACATCAATGTCCTGCTATGGCCTGCTCAGTCGCCAGACTTGAACCCGATTGAGCGTGCATAGGATATGCTACAGAGAAGAGCTCTGCCGAATATGGAGGGTATCCAGTCGCAAGAAGACCTTTTTTTGTTGTTGCAACGAACATGGGCGGCCATTCCACAGCGTGATTTGGATGAACTCATTTTGAGTATGCCAAACCGATGTTCTTGTGTTGTTAGTGTTCGCGGTAGAAACACGGATTATTAATTGTTTAAGTTACCCAATAAAATTTTAAAGAAAACTGTTATTTCAGTCTTTTTTCGAACTTTAATGTTAGTGGTTCAAATGTCAAAAATCCCTTTATTAGGAAAATGGCAAATTTCTTTATTAATGCAAAGGTGACTTGGTTTATCGTTACTGTGACAAACGAAAACACTTTATTTGATGAATTCTTAAAGAAAATTTTAATTAATATCAATCAGGAGAAAAGTTATTGCATAAATATATGTTGATCCCTAGACACTTTTGATGTGTGTATATAATGCAAAACAATTGTTACTAACTTCTTATGATACACTACAAAAAAAATATGAGACCTAAAGATCAAACCAGAACAGAACAGTCTTTGCAACACAGAAGTGCTTAACAAGATTTTCAAGTTCCGATAGCATTCATTGTTTTCTAGATCAAGCTATTTATGGAAATAACTATAAATGTGATGTTTTTTGTTTTACCTTCACATTGCAACGCTGTACAGTAATTACACCGATGGAATAAGAGTTGGAACTTGCATCAGATCTTTTCATCGTAATAAAGTTGTGAAACTTTAATGTAAAATGTAGTTGGATATTCAATACTCCAGCGCCATCAATAATTGCCGGGGTGGCGGGAATATTCTAAAATCTAAGGAGATACCGCGGACCTTTGCATCAAATTTGTACCTAGCATGGATCTATCATGTGCCTTGCCCATCTCCATTTCATTTTTTTTTTACATGGAACGTTTCCTTCAGTTGCACACGATCCGAGACAAAAAAAAAAATTGGTCAAGAGCAGTAACAGAATAGCAAATTAGAGATGGATCGATGAAAAGTAGGGGAAGGCAGCGTAAACGCTGGGATGACGACATTGTGAAGATATCTATGAGTTGCACAGAACTGTGCCCACTGGAGAAGAAGCCTGGTGGAGGCCTTTGCGTTATGGGACGCGCTGATAGAAGATGCTGAAGTGCAATAATATAATTTGTTTAGATTTTGTAGTAGAGCTTCTGAATTTGAATGAATCTATCATCGAACGCAATACCTACGTATCACTGTGGTATTCTATAAATAACTATCTAAGATATTGTGGTAACAAGGGAGGCAAGGGAGCGCTTACTGCAACATAATATGCTTGACAAAGGCTAGAGCATCTTCCCTCCAAGTGGGCGGTTTGTAAGGATACCTCATTAAGTGCGGCTACCACCCTTAACTACGATCAAACTACTCTCCAGCGTTTTATGGTCAATGAAATAATGACGCCCGAGACCTGAACAATAAATTGCTTGAATGTTGAATATTTGCAACAAGATAAAATTATTTTTACTATAGTTGTATGACTAAGACTTTTTAATGCTGATGGTAAACACTAGAACTTAGCAGAACCGTTGAAGGTAAACGATATTTTATAAAATAAAGTTATTAACTTAATAGCAACAGACAGCGAAGTTTCCACGCTGATATTTTTCGAAGAAAAGTGATATGGTTGCCTTGTAAGCTTTGTTTAAGTAAATGGGTTGTTTGTAGCTTGTTTCTCATAACAGAATCAAGAATTTTTCAATGAAAATATATTTACTCAAATTACTAACCTGGGTCCTTGGTATCACTGCAGGGGCTTGCGGATTTTCTCAAACAGGACAAAAAAAAGTTCCATGGCATCACGGAACCTTTTATCTGTTCTATGCTTGGTATCATTATAGACTGGTTATATCATCTGCATCTGCTTAGTGTTTTTAACTATTTAGGTTTGCTTCCAGTCTAAACGAAGGCTGCTCACACAAACACTCTTTGTGTTTTATATGGACCGCTGCCTATCTCATCTTCACGACCGAGTAGCTGGGTAACACGATATACTTCTTGGTAAAACCTGTCTCAGATTTTGCTCGATTTTGACTATCTATAACGACTGTCAAAGCTCAAGGATGTACAGATGACAGCCGAAAGCAAGGGCTTAACATGCTTGCTTTCTACATGTTAGTAAAATTATGAATTAAACACTAATTCCAATATATTTCTCTCGGCATCATCTTTATATCGGTATCGGAAATGCTGCCGCTGTCCATATTGCACAAACCATTTCGCATAGCACTACTCTCACTCTCATGTTCTTTTTATTATTTAATTGTACCTACGCCACCTACTCGATGTCCGTAAGTACGGCTACTGGGATCTAGCAGAATACCAGCGTTTGCCTGGCACATGCTGAGCTGGACTCCCATTTGGTGCAATTTGGAGACATACACCGTACCGACTTTCCATGTTACATTTTTAAAGGTTGTTTGTTTCTTTTTCGTTTATAATAATTTTGATTGTATGTATACGTTTGTTCTGTTCTTTTTTTCTGTAATTTATGTGTTATGTTTAATGTGCTTTTGTGTGTTGTCTTCTGTTGACCAATAAAAGTTTTATCTATCTATCTATATTTTCGAGGCACGGAAGAATCTTGATAGGTAACCTGGAAGATCTCAACGAGAACCCATACGGCTGTTATTATTTAGCCATGTCGAAGCACAACTGGTCTATTGTCTCAAAATCAAATGGCTGTTCAATATTCAAATATCTAATTTACGTAATCAACAAAAAAAAAAACAAAAGTTCAAAACACAATACGAATTTTTCTAGAGAAATTTTATTTTTACTTTTGATCGTAAGTATTAAATTATTGTATAAAAACGAACCTAAATACTGTCATACTACTATTTACATTAGTACCTACCTACAGTAGTAGAAGTACAAGTGCAAGATCACAGAGCTAGAGGTAGCAATCCAGATGAAAGGCATTGAATGTTGCATCCCCGAAGCGTTGAATCTATGACCGGTATTGTACTTCTTACCTTCTACAGATTCTTTAAAGCAGTCACTCGTACGCTCGGATTGCTACATGCATGTGTATTTATAAGATGTACTATGTATCGATATGTAAAAATTGTGGTTTAATACAGTAGGTATTCACAGCAGTCAGGGCCGGATTAACCCTGTTAGAGGCCCTAGGCAATTGAATTCTCGGGGCCTCTTTTCTTACTTTGACTGACCGAATCATGTGTTGTTAGAATCATTGGTCCTGGGTAAGATTCTCGACATAGGCATGGTTGTTGTCTTAAGTCTAGGTGCTTTTAACCGACTTCAAAATAGGAGCAGGTATTCAGTTCGCCGGATTTTTTTTATGTATGTTCCTCGATTACCTAAATACTGCTGAACCGATTTGAAATACTCTTTTTTGAAATGGTATATTTTCCACTTGGTCCCATTGTTATCAAGTCAAGATCTGATGATGGAATCCTGGAGAAAGCTAGGAAACTCTTTAAATATTAAAAGCACACCTTTAGCAATTTGGGTATTTTTTATAGTAACTTGTGAAATTGCTCTTGAAATCAGTGTTTCTTTAAATGGCTTTGTAATAATAATCTCTATTCCATTATTGGCTATTAAAAATGAATTTTAAATTAACATATTAATTTCAATTCAGTGTAATTAATAATGTTTCCTTAATGAGTAACTTTGTATGCTTTAGTTTTAAGCAAGTCATGTCGATCCCATATTTATTTACAACACCTTGTATACCATGTTTAAGCAAATAAATACCAAATAATAATCTTATCTTAAAATCACCATTTTGTAATGGAACTAATGATGAAGACCACAGATAGCCACCGAAACTACTCAATAATAAGTATTTCATTCATGGGTAGTGATTCGATTATTTGAATATTGTTGTTGCACTTTATGCTCGTAACAATGCATAATTATGATGAAGTGAAGCTGATGGTGAAGTACTAGCAGAAATCCTCAACAATCAACGACTCTGCATCAGGAAAATTAATATTTTGTAAAAGGTGATAAGTAGTTGACATTGAGGCTTTTGTAACTATGTAGATAAAATAATTATAAACCGAACCACTAAAACGCAAATAAAAAGCTTTTTAACATAAGATAAAACCTACTTCCGCAATTAAAGTTATTTTTCACTTCGCAGTGTTTTTTTGGAAATCGGTTTTATTTTTTGTTTAAAAGTTTTTCTTTGAATAAAATACATAAATACTAGATTTATAGATATGATAATGCACTTTGTTTCGCCCTAGTTCTTATTTTTTTAGGTCATAATATGATCCCCTCGGACGTCAAATTTCACATATCTGTTTAAGGCATTTTTTATTTCGAATATTTTATTATATTTAGCCCTTAATTCGACGCCGTGCAGTATATATCTCATTGAATGAAAGAAAATCTACACAAAAAATAGACGGTATATTTTGAGTTTTAAGTAATACAATAATACACCCTGAACTATCTACCAACGTTGTCAAAAAATCAGCAACGCGAATACACCGACGGGACGCGAGCAGTCACCTGCAACCACCTGCCTGTGCGGGGTTTCAGTAAGTTGTGTTTTATTCATTATTTTACGACTTATTTCTTTGTAATATTATTGAAAACTAAAAATTACATACCCGAAAAGCTACTAATAATGTTTTGATTGCCTTACTGAGTTTTATTTAGTTTTTACGATGCCCGAATCTTGTATGTCCAGTATACTTCTCGTCGTCAAATTACTAATAAAGTGACTGCTAAATACTATGTCCTGTATTCTTCCCGTTGCCGTAATATTAGAAAATTATTTTTTGTTATTTTTATTAATATTTTTTTTATGTATCCATAGAAGATATGTTTGACACCTTAGTAACATTATTTTTCAGAGCTTTAAGTTTAGAGGACATCGTTTAATAGCATTGGTGGCTTCTTCAAATATAGTTACTGGTTCTGAACCTGAAAATGAAGAGGAAATTGCATTCTGCCCTTCTATCGATTCAGACATAGAGCGCATGAATATATTAGGCAATTCTAAAAATGATACACAAGTCAATAGTTCCATCAACAGTGATGAGACTTATGTTAATGCTAATAATTTTATAGGGACAGTAAACAAAATTGAAATAGAAAACCATCCTAGCGTTAGTGGCATTGAAAATAACCCTGTGTTAGAAGTCAACGACATTTTAGACTACGAGCGACTTCCATTGACTCCTGTCACTAAAAGCGTGCTACCACCGTCTGGTGAAGTCAATTATAATGCTTTACCAAGTTTAGCTTCATTATTGTCTATTCTATTATGAAATGCTTCGTTTCTGGCTGGTCCATCAACACCAAGAAAATCTAGACGTAAGAGAAATCTACCAGCACGAGCTGTGTCAAATGTTCGTACAAAAATACCAAGAAGACACTAATTGTGACCTACAAATGGAGAAAAGAACAATTCAGACACAAGGCTAATATTCAATCAAACGACTTCCTGTTTGATTTTCCGGACTGACTCTTCGTTGGACTTTTTATCCGTTTTTTCTTCAGATAATCGTTGATATCGTCGACAACACGAACATGAACTTGACTGGGAAATGTATAAATGGATACAAAATATCGAGTAGCTGAATGCTTTCTCACGTTTCTTCTTATCATGGGTATAGTGAAAATGCCTTGTTATCTAGACTATTGGTCTACAGAATTCAGATATGCCCAAGTGGCTAACGTCATGCCATTGAAACGATTCGAGCAGGTTCGACGTATCGTTCTTTGTCGACAATATCAATTCGGATAAGGACAGATATTACAAGATACGACCATTCATCGAAAAAATAAGGACATACTGCCTAGCATCAGAAGAAGAAACGAAATACAGCATAGATGAGACAACTATACCCTATATGGGTACTAAAGCAGGAAACTGGAGACAGTATAACCCCATAAAAACGAAAAAATGGGAATTCAAGTATGTGTGACACTAGGTGATGACAATTCTAGGATGTGCTGTTTATTTTGACAATTATTTAAAGGAAAGTTTTATGCATAAACTAACATATCTATGATACTAATTTTCCAAAATATAATGAATATTATATCATGGAATCACTTGTTTCTTTTATGCTGTCTTTTAGACAATGAGAAATATGCTGCACATGGTTGGAGTGCATCAGTTTCTTACGAACTTGATAATGTTCAATATAATGGACGTATATTTTTCAGGGAACTGAAATAGGTAGATTTTTTCAAGTATTTTTTCTAGGGTCCTTTATAAGCTAAGAACCAAAATGTATAACGATTTTAGAAATAAAATGTAAAACAAAGTCCGTCGAATTAAGGGATATAACCCTTTTCCTGGTAATTAAATGAGCACGATCATTTTGTTCTTTGTATGGGTGTAATTTATCTATAATATGTATGTATTTAGAAACATATATGTATGTTTATCAGTTGTCTAGTACTCATACCACAAGCTCTGCTTAGTTTGGGACTAGATGGCGTTGTGTGAAAGTTGTGGAATATTATTATTATTTTTCGGGGCCGGGGGGGACGGATGCACTGCCACCCGGTATGTCGGGGAAAGACCGCTGGCTAGCCGACTTAATAATTTTATTAGCATAACAATTTGAATCTATTATATCTTCTAAAGTTTTTATTTGGTTTATTTAATGTACAGGATAATTTTAATTTAGGAGAGAGATAGATAGATATATTCTTTATTGTACACCATAACCATAACAGTACAACAAATATGGACTTAAAAACTAAAAATATAGGTAATATTATTATGATATGCTATCGCGGACTTTTTTGTAGATCTACAATTCTTTCTTATATTACTTTCTTCGCGTACGCCGCGTAAACTAGCAAAGGTACATCATTTGCTAATTTACGCGGCGTACGCGATTAAATCTTGAGAGATTTTGTGACCTCTTTAACAATAATCACTATATTTCAGTCAAATTACATAAAATATAAATGATTTATACACTTAGACCTTCCTCAGGAATCACACTATCTGTTCATGAAAACGATACAAAAATCCGTTAAGTAGATAAAATAATATATCTCAAACAATTATTAAACTTGCCTTATAACTTTAGTTTTATAATTAAGTACACCCATTCTCTCGCTGATTTTTGCTAGGCACTCCAAGTTTGTAAGTTTTTAAACTTGGAGCACAACGTTTTTTGGTTACATTTACGGTCGATAATAAACTAAAGATAATCCCATAAATCTTTTTTAATTTTTCAGAATTTATTGCACATCGAATCAAGTTCTCGCTTAAAAAGTTCAAGTACGGTAACTATGCAGCGCATTTGATATTTGACATTTTTGGAAATGTCAAAGTGACCATTCTTTAATTTATTTGTACAAGCTTTGCTTCCGCATCGGAGGGTTATAAATTTTCCACTGTATTTGTAATGGTCCTATTAATAAATATCACTGTTGAAAACAAAATATGTGAAGTTCACTTTAAGCTCACATCACATGAGTTTTTACTATGATGAAAGTATCGCTTAGGTTTAGACATTTCTGTAAATCTGCAATCACTGAAATTCTTATTGATCTATGGGTTCGATTATTTAGAGAATAGTGAAAGCCTCACAGACCGGGAAAGGGGCAGTTTTTATATTTATTTGAATTGTTCATTGGAACGACAAATTTGATGTCATTTGTCGAACAAAATATAAGTACTATGATCGAATACTTGTGGGAGGTGGTCATTGATTTTTCAACCGACGACCAAAAGAGGTTATCAATTCGACGCGTATATTTTTTTTTTTAATGTATGATCACGATTACTCGAAGACGGCTGAACTGATTTGGAAAGTTCTTTTTTTGTTTGAAAGGGTATACTTCGAAATTGGTCCCATTGTCACCAGGTCAGGATCTGATGATGGGATCCTGGAGAAATCGTGGGAACTCTTCAAATATTATAGGCACACCTATGGTGTTTTGGGTATTTCTTATAGTAACTTGTGCAGTTGCTCTCAAAAAATACCATTTGGGGAAGTGGAACTGATGATGAAGACCACAGATGGCCGCCGAAACTACTCAATAATAAGTATTTCGTGGATTGTGATTCGAATACTTGAATATGGATGTTACGCACTTTATGTTCGTCACAATGCATATGGTGATGTAGAGCTGATGGTGAAGTACCAGGAGAACTCCTCAAAAATTAACGGCCCAGCATTGGAAAAAGCAATATTTTGTAAAAGGTTATAAGTAGTTGACATTTAAGCTCTTTTAACTAGGTAAATTAAAAATCGACTAACTAAAACGAGTGAAATAAAAACTTTTTACCAAAAAATTAAACCGACTCCCAAAAACACTGCAAAGTGAAAAATAACTTTAATTTCGGAAGTCGGTGCCAAAAACGAAAATACAAAACTAAAGACACCGACTACCGAAATTAAAGTTATTTTTCACTTTGCAGTGTTTTTGCGAGACGGTTTAATTTTTTGGTAAAAACTTTTTTTAAACTAAGGAAAATAAGGTAGGAATTTATGTCCGTCTACTCGTCTTGGGAAACCGAAATAAAAGTAAATTGTTGTTTAGCTAAGGAAAATATGTGTAGAGTTGTTTTTTTTTTCTTTGCCATATACGAATCAAAAATTAACATAAATGTCTTCGGTAAATAACATCGAACGTTGATGAACGTTGAACTTCGATTAGCACTATGAGAATTGAAAGTAAGTAGTCAGTTTGTTCACCCCGAAACCATATACAAATGTATACTGTACAGACATTCTTTGTTTATTGCGATAAATCTTCAGCATTCATCATTGTTTAATGGGGTGATGCGTGTTAAGTCTATGATTCACATATTTTTGTAATCGTTTGTATTTTTGCAGCGACGGACGTAAGTTTTAGTGCGGCTAGTTTATAAAGAGTTTAAAGAAAACATATCTCATAGCATGATTATACTTAATAATCGACATTCATTACGAAAATGATAGTCTTAGTCTGACAAGTTTTATCGACCTAACTTGTGAAAATAATTTAAAAAAATTAACTATAAAAATTTTGTATTAATTTTCACAACAAAAATACAATTGTCATGATTGCACAATTTGACTCTGATGCGATGATAAAAATTGGTCCAACATAAGCTTGCAATAAAGAGAGTCAAACAAGGTTTTTAATTCCTCTTTTTTTTTATAAAGATGCTGCAATTAGGTTAAATGCGAAAACCTTAGTTAAACGGAACCAGATGTCATTATTAACCGATAGGGAAATATTCTGCCCTTACCTATTTTTATTTAAAAGACAGATATCTTTCTAAGGCGTATTCAGCCATATTTAAAATGTGGCATTACAGAACAACCTGCACACTTTTTCACATGAAGCTTTTTCTAATGTTCGCTGTTGTAGTAGTTAGGTATCTATGCACGTAAACTCAACCTTATTGGTTAAGCATAATGCTACTTTTCGTCTGCATTGATTCCAATTTCAACGAGAAAATTCTTAAACTCTAAGTTCTTACTAGTCGAGGCCTAAAGGCTAATCAATTCTGAATATGAGCGAGAAGAAATTCATGTGCAATTTTTATTACAGAATTCAATTAAAAAGAAAAATTATGACATTAATTCCGCGGTTAACTTTATTCCCTCCTTTTTCGAGCTACCTAGTTCATTCGTCGGTCAGAACAAAAAGTTGTATATACCTACGTCCATACGCTCCGGCAGCCGGGAGCACACTGACCCCCTTTCACCCCTTACCAATGCCATGGCCATCCCTGTGCCGGAGGTTGCTGCGCGTCGCGACTCAGACGGGTAGAATGAAAATGTAAACAGTGGGTTGTCGGGGACCTAGTGAGCCCCTGAACCACATTTGAGACTTTGACGTTCCGCCATTTTGGAATAGGATGCTCTCGTACCAATCACACGGAAAGCAGGATTGTCGTTGTAATAAGGGTGATTTTCGTAATTAAAGTGTGTGCGATACGTTGCACCTTTAGTAGAGAGATCTGGTATTGCATTGATTCTAGTAATGAGACGAAAACTAATCATAAATTGATTCTATCTTGTGCCCCCGAAGACATGTTAGTTACTTTATACGGTAAGTTAATAAATAAATACAATCAATTTAAATTTAAACTAAAGAATATTCATTAATAAAAAATACTACAGAGTACAAAATAACTTTAATTCATGAAGTCTTTTTTTGGTTTCATTTCTACTTGACAAAAATAGGTCCTCGTTCACATTTCATCTTGTGTTGTCATCTTTTATGGAGTTAAAAGTTTTGTTTGTTTCTTACATTTTGATTGGTTTTGAGGTGTTTTAATGTTAATAAACGCATTTATTTTCTTTATTATTTTGGAGTCTGTTAATTATGAAAGCTAAGCATTTTAAAAGTGCTAGTTTAGGTTATGTTGTACAATTTATCGTTTTGTACTTAGTGACTGCAAAACAGTTTCGCGGAACAGTACCCGATAAATTTCAGTAGTCACATATTATCGCAATCCTTGATCCACATATTGCATTTATGATGATTTAATTAATTATCTCGGCTACGTGATCAACGCAGTGCCGGGTATTTCTGCATTTGTGTTGACAGCAAGGAGTTAATAATTTTATTAAATGGTGTTTACAAGAATCATTGACGGTTTTTTTTTATATTTAAAAGGTTACATGCATAAGTTTAAGTTTTGTTCATAGGTGGACAAATGTGATTCCCCTGTTTATATCTATAGTCTGTCTACTTTTATTTCAGATAATTTAATGAAATAAATATTATTATTTTCGATGATATTCCGACTAACATGGGTGTTATTCGGAGTTTTGACTGCTTTAATTTATCGCGTTTACGTAAAGGCTAGAAGTTCAGCATCAACCACAACGAAAGCTAATTGGAGGACCCTATTGACGCAGTAGTTGAGATTGGCTGTTGCGCTGCGTGACGCCGATTCAATTCCCGCACCGTAATAAATGTTTGCATGGCCCATAAATCGTGGTTCCGGGTCCAAACACGTTTATTTATAAAAAAAAACCACGATGGGGCATAGTTTAAAAAAAAAAAACTACAGGTACCTACGCCCGATTTGGGCTTTTCAGCTTTTATATGCTTTTGATTGATTTATTCTAACTAAGTCACGTAATATCAAAAAATAAATATCGGTACTTTTTTCAACTATCATATTTTGTTTACTCACTTACTTAACACTTTCGCGGACGCTACCACTGGTAGCGTCCGCGAAAGTGGTAGACTGTCCGCGAAAGACTCAAGTGGTAGCCTACTACTTGAGTCTGTGTTCTAGAATGACACAGTAAATGGCCATACAAAGTTATATGACGTATGAGTACGTAGAGTCCCATGATATTATAGTGTCAGGTATTTCACATGTTGTGACACAAGGTACATCCAATAGGATTTTAACTTGAAAGTTCATCGGAAATGAACGTACTGTCGTAAATAATATTTTTTATCTGAACGTCATCATACGTTGTGCCATATCAAAATCCCAAATTATGACGTACAATCACGTTCTGTCCTCGAACGTGTTAACATAGTTAAATTTCCAACCGCGTTCGCAAAACAACTGGAATATACATCACCTACCGACCTTGAGCGCTCACGCGTAATGAAAGTTTGGAAAGGGGATTTCGAGGACAACAGGTGGCCGCAAACATCGAGCGAATGTGTGGAGTGTGTCAATGAACCAGTAAGTTTTTAGAGCTTTAGCATACTACGTGGCAATGCTGCGAGTATTTTGGGCAACGATAGCTATGTCGAATATGTCGATGTCGAATGAATTTTGGCCCACATTAGACCTTACATCAACTCTATGATATTTAGGTTTTATATATTGTTATTAATAATAATTTAGCCTTTTACATTCCCACTGATAGGAGGTCTCCTTTGAAAGAAAATGGGCCGTGATGCAGCAAGCGGGTCCAGTGCGGGTTGGTGGGCCTTTGAATTTTGGTCCTTAAACTTTTCTTCGAGTGATATTAACGTCTTGAGAGCAGTGGCGATGACATAAATAAAAAAATGTAATGTGCCTGACTGTTCGAGCTCACAACCCGCAACTCGCAAGTCGGGCCCGTAACCACTGGGCTACTGTTCTGTATTGTTCAAAGTTATCATTTTAAAACATGAAACGAAAAGTTCGACGCTATGGAAGTGGCTAAGTGTTGTTTCCAGAGAGAAAGAGAAAAAGAACTAGAATATGAATAAAAACTGACAGTTTGTTACTGTCAATAATTTAGTTCAAAAAGTTATCGCCGAAGTGACGTTGATGTTTGTAGTTCCAAAGAGGGGATCGAAAAAGAACAAGTCGCTTGCAAAATCATTCTGTAAAAAAACATCTAAAAGTAAAATCTAGGACACCACCAAAACTAGATAAAAACAGATATTGACTCTGAAGTTAATCGCTTAAGACAGTTAGCATTTATTACTAATACCCCGTTAGAGATGACTTTTCTTTTAGAGCCAAAATTTTATTCAAATTAACTTGCAGAAATGACTCTACGCGCATCTACGAGCCCCAGTAAAGAGTGGTTCTTTCCTATATAAATATATATATCTTGGTCACAGAGTAGAAACGGGAATGAGTCAAAATACAGACTATAAATATGTACCTAAAACTTTTAATTTATTGACATTTAATGTAATATTATAATTGTTGAACTTTTATTTCATGCTCATTAAATTTTTATTATACGTATTGTTCTTTAACTATTTTAATTCTCATATTTTTTTAGTTTGTTTAAATTATTCGTTGTGTTGATGTGGAACAATTATACTTTTAATGGTCGTCACATTTTATGTATTATTACATTATTTGTCTTTTTTATTGATAATAGGCTCGCGTCTTTTTTTTTAATAAGTATACTTATTGACCAAATTGTTTGTTCATTGATTAATTAAAAATAATAATGAATACTTAGTGTAATTGAGATACAGGTTAATATTGTTAATGACTACGATTAAAACCCTCTAATAGTCGATTGTAACTAAATGAACTTGCTGACGCGATCAAAATTCACCACAACTTGAAATCGGTTTCACAATTTTTTTTTCCTTACCAGCATGACAATCCCGTGAGATAGAATTTTCATTAAAAATCGAGGACAACTAAACCAATTGACGACAATGCTAAACTTGAAAAATGGGTGCACTTTTCTACTTCAGCTGAAACTAACTGATAGGTATCGTTTTGAACCGTACAGAAACTGAGTATCCAAATATTTGAGTTTTGCTATTAGCTATGATTTAAATGCCTTCTTTGGGCTATGCAAAGTTGGGTTAGTCAGAGATTCAGAAGCATTTTTAGTTCTAGTTCGTTATTTTAATATTCAAAGTTTTATACATAGTTAGTAAAAGTTTGTGATGATATATTTAGTTTGTAGTTTGGATAGAAGATTACAAAAGAAATAGAATAATAAATCTTAAAAAGTTTTTTAAAAACAAGTTAAGGTATTATAATAACCACGTTTGTGGTGAAAACAAACTAAAAACCTCATGAGCAATCTGACTTAATTCTTAAACTTCAACTACGTAACACTTTAATATTTTTACATTATGTACTCCTCTTCCCCGTCAACTATGGGAATCTTCGATCGCGCATTTAGCTTATAAGGGGTGAGCACAAATATATATTATTACTTTCAGAAGCTCAGATTTAAAGATATAGGCGTTTGTGTATAAAGCTACACAAAACCTCTCACTTTAATACAAAAGATTCATTACTACGGAAGGTTGACCAAACAATATTGCAATGCTTCTTGTTAACAAGTTAACTCAATCGACTTGAAATATAATCGCTCTCGAAGTATCGGTAGCTCAATAAAAAATATGAACGAATGCATAGAAGGATAGCCCTTGAACGCTGAGTTATTGCTAGAGGAAAAGATATTGAAGTAAACTATTCCATTTTAAACTTAGGTACACTGCTGGCCAAAAGTTTGAGACCTTGTCGCAGTAACTTTATTCCCTATATGGGGAAAGAGTGAATCTGTACCCCTATGTTCGTATTCTCTTAATATTTATGACTATCTTAAAAGCTATTATTTTATGTTTTAATCAACTTAAAGTAAATAATGGCGTATTCAATAAATACCTACACTAATGTGTCATCTAAGCGTCAATAGCCTAACGGCTAAGGTGTCGGACTTGTGATCCAGAGGTTGCGTGTTTGAACCCCACCCATTACACTATTGCTAGGAACCCACTCCGTACACAAGCATATTTAGCTTAGTAACAAGATTGCTAGTAATGTTAATTCTACCCACATTGCTAGATCTCTTCTAAAAGAAATAAAAAATTGTGCCACATTACAAGAAAGCTGAACCAACATATCAACAGCAAGAATCCATAAATTGATTGCGAGTGTTGCAACTTGCTAAAAAGGTAATATAATGCAAGGGGAGGTTTTTAGATGAAGTAAAGTAGTGTAAAATTGATTATTAAGACATTAATGCCGCTTTTTTCAAAACTTTGTATACTAAAATTCTTTTAACTTTTATTAAATTTACCTACTGTGATAAAGACGGTCTCAATCGTTGGGCCGGCAGTGTAGATATTTATTTGATATGCATCTTGTCATTGAAATTGGATTACGAAGATCAAGTACAATTCAATCAAGTTTAAAATACCTTTGTAAAGGTTTACTGATGTGGCTTCTTTGTTGTTGTAGACTCTTTTTATTTCTATTTCAGTAGTTTTCTTTTCTGCCTATCACATTGGTTGATTTTTTTCAAATCACGTCATTTTGGAGATTGACATCACTAAGGAGTTTTTAACTATGATGAAAATAGCAAGCTTTTCTGGGGCGCGGGCGTTCTCGATAATATGTATTTTACTTGTTTAGAAGTTATGAATTAGTGGATAAATTCCGTTGCACAATTAGATACTAAAATGTAAAACAGCAGTTTTTAAGCTATTTAATTTTTTTAGCATAGCCATAATGGTATTCAAACTTGGCATATGGGACAAACCCTTCAAAACATTTTTATTAGTCGCAAACAATAGATAATTATAGAACATAATTTAATGCTGGTTTATGACTGACAGTCATATAAAAAGTAAAAGCGGATATTAATGGCACAAAAAGGCCGCGCTATGCAGTGCCACAGACAGTCACGGTTGATGGAGTCCTAACATAATTCGCGACATAATTATCATTATAGTTACTGGATAATGGCAGAAGCAGTTAATTACTTAAATACTTATATCTGTCGAGCTTACGTCATTGAGTTTCGAAATCACACCTTCGTTGTGGGTAAACTATATTTAATTGTTAATTGTTTCCCTCTTTATGGGATTTTTAAAAGTTAATTGTGTTATGTAAAGGCGCTTTGTTCTTTTTTTTACTTTTGCGACCGCGGTTTGGCAGTTACAGGAAGTCACGTGAGTTTCACTTCGTTTAAATATAGAACCTTGCTACTATATTTTTGATACTGGCAACATGCTATTTTCAAGGAGTAGATAGGTACTTACCTATTTGCGACTGTAAACCTGAATTCTTTCTAAAGACCAAATACATTAATGTACTTTGTCAAGTAGGTATTTAACACTTCAATTACAACATGTGCTTGATCGATTAGCAAATAATGCAAAAGTTTAAAGCAATAACATAAGTGAAACTTAAAATTATTTTAAGGCTTTCGCGCATGCGCCGCATAAAAATGTTTTGAACAGACTGAGTCATGAGTTGACGAAATACCTATCTGGCCACTGAGCAAGCTTCTATAAGGATATAAGAAGCTATATCAATATATTTCATTTTAACGTTAATGATGAATAGCAACGCGCAGGTTTTGCACGTAAAGTTCTCAATTACATATCATGGTAGTACATAAGGAAGCTAAATCTATCTTGTCAGTATCTCGCTACCACCGCGGTTTTTCGCTTTAATAAAGGAACGGATTGTGCATTGTTCAACTCACCTTGGGCCAGAGCCGGCGAAAGAGCGCTCCAAATAACGAGACAAAAACACAGAAACATTTTGCAATCGTCTTTAGGATTGACGAGCATCACTTGTTCATGACGTCACACACACATGCACAGATGAAAATTCCAATTTTCTAAATTCAAATGTTGGCGCGAAAGTTTAGCACTTGTTTCGCGACGTCCGGGGCGGCGCGGGGAATACGACACACTCGAGTATTCGCGGCGAACTGAGTCGGCGCCTGCGCAGCCGACAGCCCCCACCACGAGACGCCTTTCACCGTTACAATTCGTAACTCGAAAGACTCCGTTGAGCAAGGCTATATGACGATTGACATTCAACAAAAACGGCCCATTTGCTACACGGAAATAGTGTGTTTACTTCTAGTGTAACAGCTCCGTATATGGGCCGCTTGTTAGATCCTAATACTGCCTTCTATTAGGAAATAAACTTATATTGTCATCAGAATAAATTCGCAAAGTTGTGACAAAATATACGAACAGCTTTTTACTTATATAAAACATAATTATCAGTTTAAATATAAGACATAATAAGTCAAACAGGTCTCCTATCTAACAGAGTAACGTGTTGTGGCTGCCCATTCAAATATATGTCACATTATCCTGCAAGCAGCAGTTCCACTTCTTGGTCTAATCCACAGTGGACACTTGTGCTCGCTGCAACCAACTGCAGCTGACTAAATTATAACTAATTTTCCTTATTTCTGTAACCTAGCAAGTGCTACAAGGGGGAGTGTACATGTGCATGACTCATCAAGTCATCACGTATCGTGAACCGTTGGATCCAACCCTAACTTTGCACACTGCATTTTTATAACTTTATAATTACCCAGTAATTTCCTTACGATCTGTTATGAATACACAACTAGGTAAATTATATTTTTTTTGTTGGTAATCAGTTTCACATAAAGCGTATTCACAAATGAGGCCGCGAGCGCAAAAACGGCCTAAGTAACATTTTATAAAAAAAATTAGTTAGTGGACCTATCCTCTTCAAAAATCTCTTTGAAGAGAAAAGGTCCACTAATTTTTTTTTATAAAATGTTACTTAGGCCGTTTTTGCGCTCGCAGCCTGAAATATTCTTACAATATAAAATACATATATATATGTAACCCATGACGTTATTCACATGGTAAACTCAACAAAATAATAATATTATTAAGCGTCAATAGTTTTATGGCTAAGGTATCGGACTTGTGATCGAGAGGTCACGGGTTCGAACCCCACCCATTACACTATTGCCGTGAACCCACTCCAGACACAAGCATATTTAGCTCAGTTGGAGGGGTTAACAAGATTGCTAGTAATGTGAATTCTACCCGTATAACTAGTTCTCTTTTTTTTCTACTACATATTTTCAACCAATTACTTTATTTATTTTATTTAATTTAGACACTTAATAAAAATCAAACAATTCCTAAAAAAAATTATATATGAAAAATAGTATACCGGCCGCTATTGGAACCTGAGTACAAGCAACTGGCAAGCAATCAGGACTTCAAAAAAAGAAGCTCTTATTAATGCGAGCCGTGTCCAGAAGTAAGTACTGTTTACTGAATCAAAACCTTGATCCAACTGCCATCGAGACCCTCCTAAGATGATAGCTATTGACTATCACGACTATCGTCATAAAGGCTGCTTGCTTATGCATCCATATTATTTATTATTTTATAAAATATCTTGAGATGTTGGATACCTAGCATTTTCTCACGGGATTTTTCCTATCCGACGGAAGCTTGAGTAAGTTTTCTTTTAGTTTTCGAATATAAGTGTTCGGTGTTATTTGTGAAATACGAGCCGACAAACTGTTATACTAAGTTTGATGTTTGATGTATTTTATACGTTAATCCACCTAATTAGAATGTTACCTACATATTTATTTAATTCCAGCTTAACTACTTCTGGGCGGCATTACTTACTTTACCTAGTACAAACGACGTATACATTTTCAAAGTTTATGCAAGACTTTAAGGGCACGATCCGTACGTGTCCCGTGCGAGGCTTGGACGAGATACAGATTCAAACTTCCCGAACATTGTATACATAATATCATGCCGTTAATGCTTCAGGAAGCGTCGACGGGGCGCATCCAAGCCTTCTACATATAGTATGACTCTACATACTTCTTATGATAAAAATTATAAGCATACATTTTAAGCACATAAATAAATAATTGTTAGCTCGTAAGAATTTATAAATGGTCATAGGAACACTATGTCGTAAACACAGTACCTACCGAAATAAGTAAAATAAAATGTAAAGGGCGGAGACCTGATGTCCTTAAATATAGGCCACAAGATTAGTGTAAGCACCAGTCTCCTACAATATTTGGGTCATTCTCAGCCAGCTTAAATAAGTGCGTCCGGGTCGAAACACAGTACAAAATTAATAACTAACAACTTTATATAAAAAATAATACCTCCTAATATTTTAATCATACATCTTATAAAAAAAATTAAAATAATTATTATTTAAATATTAGGAGGAGCTCGTGTTATTTTGTATATAAATTATTTTCAATTAATTTAAAAATAATTAAAACCTAAATTATTATTTTTATTACCGATGGGTCCACTCTTGACCTCGATTTCATCTGATGGTAAGCGATAGATAAAGTCTAAGATTGGACGAGCGAGCCCAGAAGATGCCTATTTACTCGTGCTTTAAAGGCTGATAGGTTATAAGTGGCAGGGAACACAGAAGCCGGCAGAGAATTCCACAGCTTGGCTGTGCGCACAATAAATGTGGAGGAGAAGCGCTTGGTACGACAAGACGGTATATCAACCAAGTGTGGATGGTACCCAGCCGGGCGTCTGGTAGACCGGTAGTGAAAGGGAGATGGAGGAATCAGGTCATGGAGCTCCTGCGCACACTCCCTGAAGTACAATTTTCTTTTAAGCGTAAAATTAAACACCACTACTTAAGGGGCTGTCATTCTTAGTTTGGTCTTTGTCATAAAGTTTAAATAAATAAATAAGCAACGGTTCACCGATGAGCCAGGCTATGAAGCTTGTCCACCAGCACCTCGTCGCCTATAAGCCTTTTAGCTCTGCGCTCGATCGGGTCCAATGCAGCAAGTTGGTACTTTGCAGAGCCATCCCACAAGTTGCTACAATACTCCACGCGAGAACGGACCTGTGCTTTATACAGATTTCGAAGCTGTCTAGGCGTGAAGTACCGCCTCACCTTGTGTAGGATTCCCAGCTTTTTTTGCTAAAGTCTGGGCTCTGGATTCGATGGTTGAGCCGTAGTTGAGGTCTAACGTCAACTCCATGCCCAAAAGCTTGAGGCGATTGATAACTGGCACAGATGTACTTCGGAAAGTGCTGAAAAGACAAGCCTGTGTTTTTAGAGCGTTGAATTTGACCAGATTGTCGTCACCCCATTGGGAAATGAGATTTAAGGTCAAATTCATGCGCTCTATCATGGCCTTTCTGAGAGTGGCAATTTCGTCCCTGTCAGCTCTAGAACTGGATAAGTATCTCTCTGAGACTGTGTTGTCATCCGCGTACCCAACTGCTCCCAGCTGAAGTAGGTCATTGATATGCAGCAGAAAAAGAGTCGCAGAAAGAACAGACCCTTGAGGAACACCGGCATTAATTGCCATAAGATCCGATGAGCAGCCATCGATGACCACTCGGATCAACCGCTCACTCAAGAAGTCGGAAATCCAGTTGCATAAGCCAGCAGGGACACCGAATGCGGGAAGCTTGCTCAGCAGACTAGCGTGCTAGATCCTGTCAAAGGCCTTTGAAATGTAGAGGGATACCGAAAGGGCTTCACCGTGTTTCTCAATAGGCTCGCCCAAACAACGCGTGACATACACAAGAAGATCTCCGGTGGACTGACCACGGCGAAAGCCATATAAGGTCAAGGTATGCCAGCAACAAGTTGTTGAGTACCCTTAATATTTACCTCGGTGTCGCATCCAGTCCCAGATTGCGGCGGATATTATTTTTATCTTTTATTCTCCAAAACATGACTCTATTTTGCTTATGTTCACAAAAAACTACATAGATACTTAGTTATTACCTTAATCAATACTTAATATTTATATGACATAATAGGGCAAGTTAAAATTAATATTTTTAAACTTGATAACTACTACTATAAAATATACTATAAAAAAATTGACCAAGTGCGAATCAGACTCGCCCATGAAGGATTCCGTAGTAACTATAATAAATATAATTTAATATATTTATTTGACGAAAAAAAAATTCTTAAGACTAGTTTATTTACAATTTTTACAACTACGCCAAATAACTTTGTTTTTCATAGTGTTTGTATGAATTACAAAGTTATATTTGCGGTTTTAGAAAATATGCTGTATCTCAAAAACTGCAGACCCGATCTCGTTCAAACTAATTTTGGTTGAAAGATTACATTAAGATCTATAGTATATATTTTTTTTTAGATTTTTCATTTCATAATTATAGAAGTTAATGGGGAAGGGGGACACATTTTACCACTTTAGAAGCGTATATCTTTTAAACGATTAACTTTATGAAAAAGTGGTTTTAAAAACTTCAATGTCATTTTTGAAGACCTGTCTATAGATACTACACGCATAGGCTTCATGAAAAAATATTTTTTCAGTTTCAGTTCCATGTATGGGGAGCCCCCCTTTATTTTAAATATTTTTTTTTTTTTTATAAATCGGAAAGCGGTTCACAGAATACATCTACCTACATATAGTTTCACATGTATAGTTATAACAGTTTCGGAATAAAATGGCTGTGACATACGGACGGATGGACAGACAGACGGACAGACATGTCGAAACTATAAGGGTTCCGTTTTTTTGCCATTTGGCTACGGAACCCTGAAAAGTATGTGTATTCGATTTATAATTTACGATTTATAGTTCGATTCATAATTTACAGGGTTCATCAAACAGTATGGAATGCCAATGTGCTCCACCAACAATCGACGAGAGTAATGAGGTGCCTCCGTGCCTCGAAGGTGAGCGTAAAAACAATTCAGTGTCGTCTGAACATGGTTATCATCTAGGATTATACATTATAGGCTAGCGAACTGACAGACTACTGATTCATAGAACCAACGAGAACAAGACAGTAAATTGATCTGGTCAAAAAGTCAACTCAAGCCTAAAATGGGGATGTAGTCGGTGCAGTCAAATCTCACAAATTTCAAAAGCTATCCTGCTGATCTTGCTGATGACTTCTACGAAACCAAGCAGCGCCTGTCCCATACCTTAACATCACACATCAGATTGCATGAAAGTGATAGCTTTTGGACATATGTGATACATGTGTTCATCGTGAAAATATTGCTCCGACAGCCTTGTATACGTGTTGATGTTGGTGAAAATACTGATTTTAAGTGATGTTTGTAATATTTTTTTTATTAATAAACTAATGGTCGGTGATTAAGATACATATCAACTAACACTTCAGATTTTATTAATGTTCCATAGTTTAAGGTTACCTACTATTAATTACATTTAATACTTATAACAATTTAACGCTTCTTATGAAAGTTGATTTTTATAAATTTCCTATACGAGTAACTTAATCAATGGGACAAAAGTCATGATAAAATTAAATGTTTCTTTTTTTTAATTATCCTTCAATTTTCACTACAGAGTGAGATGTTCATAGTAAGAATAAGACAGTTAACTTTTATGTATAAAACACAGTTTTTGAAATACAAATGATGTATTATATTAGATTTCGGTGATAAGAATATTAATTTCGGTGGAGACGATTTAAAAAAAAGGGAATTCCTTCATATCTATTCGTTCTATATTGTTCACTCCACTACTAATATGTTTTAAATTAGCTCTAAATTTGATATTTCACGTTAATTTTACCTAAATTAAAAAACAGATTTGGCCACCGAAGTCAACCAAATAACGAGTCTCCTGGTAATTACCCATTTACCCCCATGTATTTATGTCACTATGTGCTGTAACGATACTATGTAATATTGCTATAAAGATGGGTAGGCTCTTAATGTGGGACGCAACCTGCGTCGACACTCTTGCGCCATCCCATCTTCCTCGCTCGTCCCGCTTCGCTGGCGTTGCCGCTGCGGCTGCAAAGAACCTCAAGTGGCGGAAATATAATAACCTCGTTGGTAGGTATATTTTTGAGTCGTTTGGGATTGAAACCCTGGGATCGTGCAGCCTAATCTACGTATGCTCGCTTAAGGTGCACAAATAAGTGTATAGTAAATACATACTTAACGATGAATGTAACAATACGTAACATTTTTCAGCGGTAGTTTCATTTCACTGTATTTTTATCTTTCTTAAAAAATATATCAACCATTTTTTAGGGTTACCTCCTCTCGTCATTCTTCGTCAGCCGTATCTTAAGTGACTCGTCAAGACTGCAGTTTTTAACGCCGCCCAGATAGTCAAGGGAAATCCTTTTGATATCAAGGAACAGTATTTTTCATTAAACATTAATTTTTGTCGATGTTACCGTATTAAATCGTACGGTGTTAGTTACGCATTATGCAATAAACTTATATAAAACATTGCTTACGTTCCAGTGAAAAAGTGTTTGAAAATAGTGTAAGAGTATAAAACATGAAAATATAACCCTTGAAATTCAATTTGGAATTATCCGCGACTCTCGTAAAACTCCCTGTTTTATTCAACAAGTTCTATCATATCTATCAGCCTCATGCGAAGTTTAGCTCCAATCTAGCCGAGTGCATTGAGCAAAGTCAATGTCAGTAACAAACAAATAAAAATAAATAACGTATACGTACGTAACTTCCCAGATTTTTGTTATATTTTAGTTTACCAGTTTTCATTTGATGAACAGGATGTCGTTTTCATGTTTCAGTGCGAACCAATCAGGTAAATAAGTTACCACTCATTGAAAACGTTTTACGTTCTATACGTTACGTTACGTTGTATATAGGGCGTAAGTTCCCTCGATGCATAAACTGATACAATGGAAGTATGTATGATTTGGGACCACTCATGGCATTGCATGTGTTGCAATTTTTCGTCGGCTTTTTTCTGAGGTAGGTACTCCCTGGTTTTTGTATTTTTTTACTTTGGACATCTTAGGTAATCGTTTTATTTTCTAATAAATTGACGTTTTCAATAAAAACTTCATTAAAATGAGCAATGTAAATACAACTAAAAAAAAAGATTACGACTAACTGTAACCTCCTCCTTTTTTGAAGTGGGTTAAAAAGAGCTACGCTTGCGCACGTCTACATCCTTGCGGATCATTTAGATTGCGTTGCTTTCAATTAGTGTTGCCCAAATTCAAGACCAAGACTTAGCCAGTCTTGGTCTTGCGTCAGTATTGACGCAAGACCTGGGTCTTGGTCTTGGTATTGCGCTCCTAGTCTTGGTCTTGGTCTTGATCTTGCGCAAGAGTCTCGCAAGAGTCTTGCAATTAACGATTATCCTATTGCTATTTACTAAACGGTAGTTTAGATCTTAGAACAATGTAAAGAGTAGGTATATTTGGAACTTGAATAGACGTAGGCATAGTAAAGGCCAACCAAATTAATAAATTTAATAAGAAATTCGAAATATCAACTGACACATCATCTCTGTGTGTTCAGACCTCATGGTCTGAACCTACGACCTCGGTGATCCATGCCGATGCTCTGGAACCAACTGAGCTACCTACACTCATGTCAAATTGTAATCTTATCAGTCCGAGAACAAGAAGGATTAGAGTAAAGAACAATTATTACATTAAACTTGAAGCGAAGCTCAATTTGGAATTACTAAAATTGAAATAAATACTCCTATTTATAAGCACATGCCGAAATACCGATAAAGGACGGCATTCTTTGATAAAAATAATGATTCTTTGGAAGATTAATAAAACAGATGTGTTACCAGATAGGTATGGTGTGCCTACGTAGCAATAAAATGTAGATATTATGTAAATAATATTCCGTGTATTATGTTCTTCTTTTGATGGAATTAATCTACATTAATAAATTAAATTTGCCTAGGTACGCTACCAACTGTATTTATGTAGGTACTTAATAACTATTAGAGTTCGATAGAAGTTGATAAACCGACAATGCTTATCCCAATTTTTGGATGTGTGTGATTTTAAAACACAAAATGCGCGACGTAATGTCACTCATTTGATTAGTATTGTAGACAGTTTTTATACACAAGTATTTACAATATTTCTCACTAGCGACCCACCCCGGCTTCGCACGGGTGCAATGTTTATATTAAATATACTATAGTATGTCTTTATATACAACGTTGACAGCCTTTTTGTCATTCGACAATACATACTCACACATTACATTACATTTTCTCTCTAGTAGTTACTCTGGAAAGTGTGACATATAATTGAGCATAAGAAAAACATTCAACGCTCAAATCTAAGCCTGCAACGTTGAATATTTGACCCTGGGTTTTGTGTGTATGGTCATTACAAAAGATATCTTTAACAGAAATTGTAGGCGTTTAAATTGGATCGGTAAATCCGATGGTATCAGAGGAATTCGGGGAATCAGTACATCTTCTCCAGTACCTCATCCGGTGAGTATTGTGCACTCTATTATGAAAGTTTTTAGCGAGTTTACCAGCAAACGCGTGCCATTGCAAAGTTTAAGTGGATTCAGGTTTCTTAATAAAATAGCAGGACAACATACTTTCAGTACCATTCTATTAGGAGGGAGTCCAGACGGGTTCAAAGAATTAAGACATTCTGTAGGAAAGTGAACAGTTTCTTCCAAATCCAGAACAGTATCTACCGAGTAGTATATTTGCGTTTGTGCATCAATATTTGAAAGAATCAAGTTATTTACCTTATATACTTGTTCGTTAGTGGGTGATAGAATCGCCCTTTCTATAGTCTTACAACTTATGTTACCAATGTCGGTATAGACATTCTTGATCAACTCTTGGAGGTTGTCTATCAAAACACAAAGGTTTTCTAGGTTAATCTTCCATTACGTTGAGTTTACCATTGCCAATTTTTAGCAGCATCTCTTAAAAAATCCTGTTTTCACGTGAAGAAAACGAAAATCTCATATTAATTAGCTCTAATTTATTGACGTGTGGCCAAAGGTAGGATCTTTTTGGGGAAGCATTTATTTCGTCAGCACGTGTTCCTCGAGTCACAACTGGTAGGATTTGACGAAAGTGGAAATAATAAAAGACGGTCGGTTTTTGTTTTTGTACACTGTGCTAGTTTTCCTACGGCTCTCTTGGAGCAGGCAGGGTGATTGTGTCATCGGGAGTGACTAAGGTATGCCTTGGTCGGCGAATCTTGGAAATGCGGGAGCGGTAGTATCAGGCGGCCGATGCGATAAGGAGATTCCTATGTTTCATTGCAGTATCAAAGAAACGCTTGGTGACGCGTATCATGAACTGCTGGATGGTGGGCATCTTGACGTCTACGTGAAAAAGCTCATTTCGAACATAAAAGGGGGCTCCCGTGACTCTACGGAGGAATCGGTTTTGGAGGGTCTGCATCTTGTGGAGAAGGTGGGACTTAGCTATAGCGTTAGCTTAACGCGGCCTGCAACGCGCTATTTATAGGCACGCGCGCCGGCCCGCCGGCACCACACCGCAACCGCTATATCCTTGCATTTTAAATCTGTAATATCTTCGAAACTATTCATTTAAATTACATGCTGCAAAGGACAATATTAATCTATATTAAATGCGCAATATATTTATGGTACTTAATTGCATAAGGAATAATTTTGTATTGCTTAAAATTGCTTAGTAAAATATGCTCGTATTTCTCGTAAAAAGTAAAGGATAAAAAATGGTTGTTGTGGGTTTTCTGTAAGAGATAGACAGATACCATCGTGGACCTTTTTGTTGACCTTTTTAAGGTGTATAATACATTATTTTGATCTATCTCGTAGGGTTCAGCCAGCGTTTGCAATGCAAGCGCAAAAAATGAGTTTCTTTGCGACATCACATTAGAAACCTCAAAAATCATCAGTGGTCCTCTACTATATTATGCATATTATATACTTAAAAACCTTTCTATTGAAACACTCTTTCTACTGAAAAAAACTGCATCAAAATCCATTGCGTAGTTTTAAAGATTTAAGCATACATAGGGACAGACAGACAGGGAAGCGACTTTGCTTTATACTATGTTAAGATATGGGAAAACTTAATATTATCCGCTAATTTCTTATTTAAAAAAAACATAGATCGAATATTGTGCGTGTGCTAAGCTTGTGTGTTGTTGTCAGACCTGTATCACGGTTGGTAGTAGTAACTTTAATCAGCACCTCCGTCAGAGCCAGCGCATTAACGTTCTTATCGAATAATCCGGCTCTGGACAGCGATCCAAACTCGGAGAATACATAAATAGTTCTTTTAAGAGATGCCTAAGTTTCATTATTTCCCCCGCATCACCCGCCCTTCCCCTGTGTTTTTGCAATATTAGTTTTCTTATTTTAATAATAATAACATAAAGAACACGACAGTCTGAACTAACTGCAAGACGCAAGAGTCTCGCAGATTTAATCTTGTTCTTGCTTAAATCTTGTAGGGTAAGTCTTGGTCTTGGTCTTACAAAAATGAGCTTGGAAGACCAAGACTGCAAGACCAATACTGATTTTGGGCAACACTACTTTCAATATATAAAATACATTTCGCGCTCAATAATGACCATTTCCGTATCCACTCAATAACGAGATCTAAGACTTTCGTAAATCTAATATATAATAAATTGGCCAAGTGCGAGTCGGACTCGCCCATGAAGGGTTCCGTATTAACTATAATGAAAATAACATACTTCATATATTTATATGAAAAAAAAAAACAAAAACCTTACGAATTTCTTAAAACTAGCTTATTTACATTTTTGACAACTACGCCAAATAACTTTGTTTTCATAGTATTTGTATGAATTACAAAGTTATATTTGCGGTTTTCGAAAATTTACTGTATCTCAAAAACTGCTGACTCGATCTCGTTCAAACCAATTTTGGTTGAAAGTTTACATTTTTCACTTCATTATTATAGAAGTTAGAGGGGGGGGGGGGGGAACACACATTTTACCACTTTGGAAGCGTATATCTTTTAAACGATTAACTTTATGAAAAAGTCATTTTAGAAACCATAATGTCATTTTCAAAGACCTGTCTATAAATACCACACACGTATAGGTTTCATGAAAAACAATATTTTCAGTTTCAGTTCCATGTATGGGGGGCTCCCCTTTATTTTAAATATTTTGTAAATTTTCTCTTAAAATCGGAAAGCGGTTCACAGAATACATCTACCTACCAAGTTTTACACGTATATTCCTAATAGTTTCGGAATAAAATGGCTGTGACATACGGACGGACGGACAGACAGACAGACAGACAGACAGACAAATGGACAGACATGTCGAAACTATAAGGGTTCCTTTTTTTGCCATTCGGCTACGGAACCCTAAAAATGTAGTGTCACATTTTTCATTATCGGACTCCTCCGAAACGGCTTGGCCGATTTTTATGATTATTTGTGTGTTTGGTAGATCTGAGATTAGGTTGTAGTCTTGACCTTGATCTCGCCTGGTGGTAAGCAATAGCTGAGGTCTTCGATAGAACGAGCGAGCCCAGAAGATGCTTGTTCACTCTTGCTATAAAGGCTGAAAGGTTATAAGTGGCAGGGAACGCAGAAGCCGGCAGAGAGTTCCACAACAGGCAAGCAACGCTTCGCCGAAGAGCCAGGCTGTAAAGCTTGTCGACGAACGCCTCGTCACCTATTAGCTCTGCACTCGATAGAGTCCAGTGCAAAAAATTGGTCACTAGAAAAAAATTCAAAATTAATTTATTTTATAAACACAGGGTACAATGATCTTATGTAGGTATATACAATGTGTAACGGAAACCCCATATCTATCCAAAAGGACTGAAGACAACATCTGGTATGGAGTCTCTATGCAAAGTTACAGCTCAAAATAAGTGACTCACAGAATTGACCCCAAATTATTGGTTTTATATGTTTCTTGAATACCAGTAATAACAAACGTGTCACAGCACTATGAGGGTCATCACTTTCCACGTCACTTACCAATAACAAAATAATTCTCTTCGTTCTTCTTAATTTGAAATATTTAGCCTCTGGTATCAATGTATTGAAATTTCTAATATGGTCCACACATGTAGACATAGGATTACAAAACCCTTGCTATATCGTTTGTTATCATCCAAAGAAGCAGTGCACTTGGTATGTATATACCCTTTAAATTACACGTTGTATATTGTATTTGGTCCAACCTATGTTCCGCCGACAGGCACACAAAATAGTGATGCTATGATCAAAACTAAATTAAAAAAAAAACAATGTCAGCAAATAAAATTGACAATTTAATTTAATAGAAATAATTTATATGCCAAAAGTTTCTATGAAATTATGTGCAACCTATTCGCAAAGTTTGCGTTACGATGTCCCTGACATTCTGTTGCTGTTCCCAACTTCGGGAGTCCATATTGTCCACGCGGCGTTTCGCCCGATCGTGTGGGAATCAAGAGAAAAAGCTATTTATTTTTCGACCAAAAATAAATAGCCTTTATGTAATTTAATAACTAATAATATATTGAAGGAAACCTCAAGCAGCGTAAATATACTAATCTATATAATTATGTGGTGACAACTATATTTTGGAGCCGTTTGGGGTCGAAACTCTAGGACCGTGGGGCCCGTGTGCTCACAGCTTTTGTAAAGAAATATCGAAAAGGCTCGTTGACGCTTCACGTGACTCAAGTGCTGGCTATTTCTTTGGTTAAAGGATAAGCATTTTTATACAACGAGGCAATGCCTTCAGTCTCTTGGGCTGACAGTGTGGAGGTAGATTATTTTTATGCTTTATGCAAGTTTGTATTTTAAGTATTTTAGTTTTGCATAATAGTTAATAATATTATATAGAAGATTTAAAGTAAACCATTAACTAGCACAAATGGCTTTTACATATCTCTTGCTCTGTAAGTACACCCTTACACCCCTGAATGCCGGGGTGTATGACTATCATTACAGCATAGGTTTTGGAATTTGAAAAAAGAACTGTCATACTCATACTGCACGAAGAATATTTTTAAAAAGTTAATTTTTTTTTTCTCGGTATCGATTAATTACTCGAATCGGAATCTAGACAATTTATTTTATAAAGATTTTATTTTAAATATGGAACTATTTGTTTCCACATCGTATGTTAGATGGAATCGATTTAAAAATCAAACTGGCCAGCTAGATTTGACGCGCTTGCGTGCGTGAAAAAAAAAGGCAGTCTATTAGTAGGCGCGAAAGCATCGCGAAAATAATTAATTTTCTTGTTTGAGTTCTTTTTCAAAAGTTTTAAACATGTCTAGTGACGAAGACATAGATCTAACGCCCGATTTTATTAAAGAAAGGGCAAAAACAGTTGTCGAAAATATATTACCGCCGAACTCGAAGATATGTAAAGGCATACGACGAATTTATGAAATGGCGGTCAGAAAAAAAAGTGAAATCTCTTTCTGAAAGTGTTTTTATATCATATTTTGATGAATTATCTAAGAGGCTACAACCTTCCAGTTTATGGTGCTTTTATTCCATGCTAAAATCTACAATGATGACAAAACATGACGTGAATTTGAAAGATTTTTCTAAACTTACTGCTTTCTTGAAAAGGCAGTCTGACGGCTTTAAAAGCAAGAAATCGAAGGTATTTACTGCAGAAGAAGTACAGAAATTCTTAAATGAAGCTCCGGATGAAATTTATTTAGCAATAAAGGTACCTACGTATTTACTTGCCCTTTTTAATAAGTTACCAAAATATTTCACAGAAATACTATGCGAATTTGGTGCCTTTAATACAACTTATGTCTTTTTTACAGGTTGTTCTAATTTTTGGGATATCGGGAGCCTGCAGAACCGTGGAATTGACAAACTTGACAATAGAAAATGTAGAAAAACATAACAAATTACTACTCATAAAACTGCCTAACACGAAAACTAAAATTGACCGGTCATTTGTTGTGCATGAAGAATTTGCAAATTATGTTGAAAAATATCAAGCTCTTCGGCCTGAAAACGTGGATACAAATCGTTTTTTTCTTAATTACAGTAAAGGAAAATGCCACAGACAAGTAATAGGAAAAAACAAATTTACAGGCATGCCAAAGCAAATAGCCACATATTTAAAACTGAGTAACGTAGAGTTATACACCGGGCATTGCTTTCGCAGAACATCAGCGACTCTATTGGCTGATTCGGGAGCCAACCTCACTCTGTTAAAAAGGCACGGCGGCTGGAAGTCCAGCAAAGTGGCCGAAGGTTATATCGAAGATTCGATGGCAAACAAAAGCAAAATTACTTCTAAAATAACAGAAAATATAAACTTAAAATCACCACGTCAAAGCACATCATCTGAGCCATTTTTTAATGAAGAAAATAGTACCAGTCAACTGCCGTCATTTACGATGCAAGAACCTCAAGTCACTCAAACTCAAGTCTTATCATCACAAACTCATATTCAAACTATAAATATACCTAAAAAGAACGTGACCATATCTCTTACAAATTGTAATAATTTTACTATTAATTTTAATTAAATACACATTTTTTTCTTCTTAATAAATGTTCATTGAAACCTGCTGTCTTGTTGTTTACTTACCTCACAATCGATATGTAAAGCAGAGTATTTATCTCGGGCGTAAGCATCAATTGCATACTCGGGTTAATTAGCGCCTTCGCTTCGCTCAGGCGCCAAAAACCTCGTATGCAATTGATGTCATACAGCCCTTGGTTAATAATCTACTATTACATCTCTCATATTCGGTAAGTAGGTCCTTATTACCCCCAAATGGGGCTTGTAGGTAACCAATTAGCGCTCTAGGGTAATAATGTAGCCAGAAAAGCCATAGGGCGGTAAGTAATTTAAAAAAAAATCTCATCACTCTTTCAAAAAGTTCGCGTACACCTAACCATCATACTGGCAATAGACATCATGCATTCAGCCCAATGACAAAAGAGGTCGCTTCGCTATTCAGCTTTGTCCAAGGATCTTCTACGGTACAAGTTCCTTGGCTTTGTCTTCGTATGAGTATAATAGTCATCAATTTTAAATATCGATCGGCGAAGCTCAATTTCGGTCTTGAAAAAAAAATTAAAAAACAAAGATGAAAAAAGGCGGGAATAGAAAACTTTTACTTTAAATATTGTTTGTTTTTGGGATTTTTTATAATTACGTGCTAATTAGGAAAAAATCATGAGTTCTGCAAGTGATGAAGATATAAGCTGCAATCCCGATTCAATGAAAATGGAAGCTGAAGCAGCAATTAACAATATTTTGCCTGAAAGTTCTAAAGAGAGATATTTGAAAACTTACGACGAGTTCATGAAGTGGCGAAAAGAAAAACGAGTAAAGTCTTTATCTGAGACTGTATTCTTAACATACTTTAGTGAGCTATCATAAAAGCTGCAGCCATCTAGTTTTTGGTGCATTTATTCAATGTTAAAAGCAACTATGAGTACTAAACACGACATCAATATCAAGAACTTTTCAAAATTATCATCTTTTCTAAAAAGACAATCAGCTGGGCACAAAAGCAAAAAGTCAAAGGTTTTTACAGCGCAAGACGTGAAAACATTCATAAATGAAGCCCCTGATGACATATATTTAGCTGTTAAGGTACATAAAATAACAAATCACATTATGGTAATACTTCATCATTTATCGTTTAAATTCTTACAGTCCTAAAAAACATACCTTCTTATTTCTTATATTTCGCTTGTTTTAGGTGGTTCTTATCTTCGGTATAACTGGCACATGCCGAGGTATTGAATTGACATATATAACATTAGAGAACATAGAACAACAGGGTCAGTTGTTAGTAATTAAACTACCGAACACAAAAACTAAAATTGACCGAACATTTGTAGTTCCTCAAGAATTCTCTGAATTCGTACAAAAATACAGAAATCTTCGTCCTAAAAATGTAAATACCAACCGATTTTTTTTGAAGTACCACCAAGGTACAAGCTACAAACAAGTTATTGGAAAAAATACCATCAGAAGTATGCCGAAGCAAATCGCAAGTTATTTAAAGTTAGCAAACCCGGAATTGTACACAGGTCATTGCTTCCGGAGAACATCGGCTACACTTTTAGCCGATGCTGGGGCTAACTTAACCACTATAAAAAGGCACGGTGGGTGGAAATCCAGCAAGGTGGCTGAAGGTTACATTGAAGATTCCATACAAAATAAAAGTAAAATTACCAACCAAATAACGAAAACTATTCAGCTTTCAAAAAATGAAACATCTTTCTGAAGAGATGATCCGCAAGCATCAACTTCTGCTGAAAAAAGCTTCATCCCGTCAAATTTTATCCATGACCAACAAATATCACAATCTCAAACTATTAACATACCCAAAAAACACCTGTCCCTAAAATTTGAAAATTGTTCTCATTTCACTATAAATTTTAACTAATAAAATGTTTTATACTTGTAATGCCGGTTTGTTGTTACTTACCTCACAATCGAGATGTAAAGCAGAGGAGTTAGCTCGGGTGTAAGCATCAATTGCACCCTCGAACTATAGGCGCCCTCGCTGTGCTCGTGCGCGTAAATATCTCGGGTTGCAATTGATGCCTTACAGCCCTTGGCTACTAATCTACTATTGACCTAAGCAATAGCCTGCATTTGTGTCAGTCAAGTGTCAATCAGCCTTTTTGAAATTACATGTATATTATAGTAATTTTCTTTGGCTTTAGGCTAATAACAATGCTGACATATGAATAATAAATATTGTATTGTGAAATTATAGAGTTTTTGTAGCCACGTGTAACAAAGCTGCGATTTTTAGTTTCAAATTTTATTTATTTCGATGTAATTTATAATCCTCTTTTCATTTTAACCTGCGTTTTCATGTTTAAATATTTATTAAGCTTCGTTGGTTTAATTAAATTGATAGTTCAATGATTAAGCTTACTATCTCCTTTTAGTGAATGGAGTGTACCTACTTACGCTCAAATCTTTTATTCCTTATTTAAATACACCGTGACTTTAAAGTCTGACAATGGTAGCACTTCATGTATTCAATGACTAGTAAATGTTTATAAAATAGGTCTTTATATTTGAATAATTTAAAAATTAAAATATTATACATCATTTGAAACTAAATGATTACCTACTTCTGAATTGGCCACTTTCTACTATGTTTTTTTTTATTTCCAATACTAACCCAAACTAAACTTGGATCGAAGACAGTACATTAATCATTTCTCCGGATTCATCCTCATTTCATCTACTTTTCGTTCTTCTTTCTGGTAGTGCCACTATTGATGCTGGCTCCCCGGAGTTGTAGTATTTGGAAATAGAATTGCTGACGTTACCCATTTGATAAAATGTTTTCAGTGTCATCCTTCCCACGAGTTGTGTAAGGAATCGAGGAACGGTATAATATGTGACGTCATCACACTTTACTATGGGGGGGGGGGAACATTACATGACTCTTCCCGCTCTGGGTGGAATGTAAGAGAGTGACTGATTAAACTGGGGGACTGACTAAAAGCTTAACTAACCAGTTTCTTCAGCTGCTCTTGTGTTTCGGAGCTGCGGAATCTCGTTAAAATATTCCCGCAACCACAGTAGATAGTGGAACTATACATACTTGAGTTGTTTTTGTCTTTTTGTATCCTTCATGCATATGCAAAATGATAGATACTCAATATTGGGTTTAGGTAAATATTGATGCAATAAACGGGTTCAGGCTTACACGAGTGTTAGTAATATAAGTCTCTAACAACCTGATCGTTATAAAATACGGGTTCAGTGCTAGTTATAATATATTTTCAAGGGAATCTGAACAACACGAGGCGAGTAAATAAAATAACTTGATGAGTTTAAGTACCAATCCGTTCCTGATCACTGACCCATCTATTTTGTGTGATCGTGAGTGATAAACGCCACTGAAAATGCGACTAGCCCAATCTATACTAATACTAGCTGACCCGCCACGACTTCGTTCGCGTGGTATCCTACCCCTACCCAACCGATACCACTACCCCTATCCTACCGATACCCTACCCATACCTTACTCTACCCCTACCCTACCCTACCAATACCCTATCCCTACCCTACCCCTACCCTAGCCCTACCCTACCCTACGCCTACCCTACCCTACCCCTACCCTACCCTACCCCTACCCTAAAAATAGATAGTAGCCGATTCTCAGACCTACTGAATATGCATATAAAATTTGGTAAAAATCAGTAAAGCCGTTTCGGAGGAGTAAGGTAACTAACATTGTGACACGAGAATTTTATGTATTAGATTATAAAGAGATAAAATTTGTTTGTAAGTTTGTATGTAGCTGTATTTTAGCAAGCTTTTTTTCTAGCTATAAATTATTTCGGAATCCAAGGAGGCTAAGTCGCGGGCGAAGTGCTATTACATAATAAGCCTACGATTTACCATCGATACGAAGAAGAAGTACTAATTAACTTGGCGACGACCTTAACGATGGTTGATGTATGTTGCATGTCGTTTGCATCCCAATGAAGAGAGAAGAGAAGGAGAAGGAAAACTTCTCCGTTCTGAGAGCAGTGGTGTTGAGGAAAATTATACAAAGTAATGCGACTGTCCGCGTTCGTACCCACGACCAATAATAACTCGTAAATCAAACCTGTAACTGCGAGGCCACCACTAATTGTCAATTTCAACTAAGTTACCGGTTTTTTTTTAAGTCAGAATATTGCATCGTCCCTGAAATGTATTGATTGTGTTTGAAATCTCCTTGAAACCTACCTTCGACGTTTGTATATTATATGTAGCAATTGCAATTAGCACGGACGCTCCTACAGTTTGCAAACTCTGGAAACCCGATAGTTTATAATGTAGGTAGTATTATATAGGTAGGTTACTATCGGCTTTTGTTCAAGTAGTATTCTGATTTATGTTACACTTTCAATTAAAAAGATGTAAATTGTGAACTGATGTTTATAGTCAGAAGAATTTCAATAATAACTAGTTCTCCCTTTAATCTCCTAACTTCAGTTGCGTCAGTGGTTTTCCCGCGTAAAATCCCCATTTTTTGGTAATTACGAGATAAAGAGTAGCCCTATAATTGCCTCTATCTTTCAGTGAAAGTGACATTCAAATCAGTTTTGCCATTACAGAGATTACAGACAAAAAGACCGACAGATATGCAAAAAAAAAGTTTGTTTTGTGTTTTAGTATCGGTTGAAAGTCTGCGTACTAAATCTGAGGTGGTTCCTTGGAGAGGTGACCTTTACATTCGTCCTTTCCGTGTCTCATTAAGCTGTTTATTGACTTAGATTTGTAGATATTTGACAGTTTTTACAGTTTATCAGAAGTGCCTAATCTGACAAGGTATCTTGCTAAAAGTATCCTTTCGACCAGTAGCTGTGGTGGTCTGATAGGAAGTCAATCTATGAGGACCATTTTTTATGTGGCGGTTGCTGGTAATAAAACCACATAAAATAAAGATGTAAAGTGGACTGTATTTTGTATTATGCACAATTAAATAAAGGTAACAATGCTACACCGACAGGTTGCGAATGGTGACTGAATGAATGGAATGGAATGAGTGAATTATTGGTATGTATGCTTCATACACTATGTACTCGTATTTTTTCTGCTGCATGTAGTATGCAGTTAGTAGGGAAGAGCATGTCTATCTCATCACCACCCTGTAGCTAACTGCTAAGCGAATGGCAAAAAACGGAACCCTTATAGATTCGTCATGTCTGTCTGTCCGTCCGTATGTCACAGCTACAAATGTGAAACTTGATAGGTAAATGTACTCTGTTAATCGATTTTCGATTTTTATTAAAAATTAAATATATATATAAAACTAGCGACCCGCCCCGGCTTCGCACGGGTGGACATTTATTTTTTAAGCTCTCTATTTTGTAGGCATTATTGAGTTCTACAACTTTTCTATAGAAGTCAACCATACATCTCTAACCATTTAGGCAACGTTCGCGAGAATCGTTAACGTACGGCAGTTTTTTCGACGCCTTACTCCATAATTTTCACTACCACGAAAAATCCCATCTATTTTCCTGGATAAAATATGGCCTATACGGATTCGGAAGAATCCCTCAAAGTAATGGTAAAAGAAATTTTGAAATCGGTCCAGTAGTTTTTGAGCCTATTCAATACAAACATACAAAAATACAAAGGTTTCCTCTTTATAATATTATAAGTATAGATTAAGGCCTTCATTTTATATTTAAAAAAGTAACTAGATTTTGCCCGCTACTTCATTCGTGTGGGAGGTTTTTCCCGCGTAATTCCCGATCCTATGGGAATTCCGGGATAAAACTATCCTATGTCCCTCCCAGGGTCTAAAAGTATTCCCATGCCAAATTTCATATAAATCGATTCAGTGATTTAGGCGTAAAAAGGTAACAGAAAGACAGACAGACAGAGTTAATTTCGCATTTATTAGTATACTAGCTTTTGCTCGCGGCTTCGCCCGCGATAATTTACACTTTGTCAATAATTCTTGTTGTCAGTCGGCACACCTTTTTGGGTGGTTAAATACGCATACAATATTAAAAAAAAACGGTCACCAGGGTCCATCTATACCCAAAAACAGACAGACAGTGAGTAGATATTTAATTTACCTATATATTTATTTATTTACTTACGTATGTATCTACTACTCGTATTAATCTACAAATATAGACTAATACCTAGATAAAATATACAAAAGTAGATAAAAGTGTAAGTACCTACTTACTTAATAAAAATAGAAATTATTCGTAAATTAACTTAATTGGTTAAAATTTAAACGACACGGTTGGCGTAACGATTGACTGGTGCATGACGTGGGTTCGACCCTAGCCCTCAACAAAGATTTGTATAGCCTACATGCAGTTGTGTAAAAAAATGGTTATGAGTGGTTCTTGATTACGCGATTTGAATGAATTGGGAGGGGGGAATAAAAAGTTCCAACACCCCTTTTACACCTTTTTTACGTGATGATTTCCGGAATAAAAATTATCCTATGTTTTTTCCATGGTCTAAAACTATCTCCATACCAAATTTTATCTAAATCCGTTTAGCGGTTTAGGCGTGATAAGGTAACAGACAGACAGACAGAGTTACTTTCGCATTTATAATATTAGTATAGTATGGATATGGAAGTATGGAAGTATGGATTAGTATGGATAGCACTTTTTTTTTTATCGTGGTAAAATTATCAAATAAGTCCTCCCACCCCGGGCAGGATGGGAGGGACTGTCAGACTTTTACTGACTAAAATCCACGGTGCTCCTTCAATAACCCTTTACGTACCGGGGTCACGGTAACGGGATGAGTCCCACGACCCCGGCAGGCTTCGGCCCTCTACGGGGGGGCCTCGTCATATTGCTGACGCTCTTTGAGGCGCGCGTGGAACACAACGCGCCGTCGACCCGGGCATGGTCCATGGTCGGACAGCGAGTTGCCCTTTACTCGCTGTCCGCATGCCCGCGACTACGGTGGCCGGAGATCGTCGGCCGACGTCCGACGCCGTGGGCGTCTACCACTGCGGTTGGGCTGGAGGGAGGACGCCATTCTCTCCCTCACGCGGCCCGCCTCCTCCTTCGGAAGCATGACTGCTTCGCAGAAGGAGGCGACCGCTTCCCACTCCCTCTCGCCCCGCAGCATGGCCTCGACCAATGCCGGGCGCGAGAAGTCTCCGCCTATTGCCGCCGTGAGGACACGTCGGTGCTCTGCCCAAGCGGGGCAGTCCTGCACCGTGTGCTCGACTGTGTCCTCAGGGCGACCCTCGCAGTGGTGACACCCAGGCGTTTGTTCCTTTCCCATCAGACACAGGTACCTCCCGAAACTTCCGTGTCCGGTGAGGACCTGCGTCATGCGGTAGGTCAGGACGCCGTGACGCCGATCTAGCCACTCCTCAAAGAGGGGTCTTACCGCCGCAATTGCAGCGTGCCCGAGTATGGATAGCACTTGGCACGCTATTTCGTCCGCGTGAATTTTGACATCTACATATATACATATATTATACTAGCTTTTGCCCGCGATTTCGTACGCGTGGGAAGGTTTTCCCGCGCAAATCCCGATCCCGTGGGAATTTCGGAATAAAAAGTAACCTATATGTTATTCCAGAATGTCAACTATCTACTTACCAAATTTCATTAAGATCCGTTCAGTAGTTTTTGCGTGAAAGAGTAACAAACATCCATCCATCCTCACAAACTTTCGTATTTATAATATTAGTAGGATAGTAGGATAGGATAGGATAGTAGGAAGTAGGATAGGATAGGATAGGATAAAAGCGAAATAGGTACCGCTCACTGATTAATCACGAAATCTTAGAGATTACAAGTAGTAGGGCTCTCAAATTTTGCATGGGGTTCCTATTAGTACGTAGATGCTCGCTAAGTCGGGATTTTGCGAAATTCCCACGGGATTCGGGATATACACGGGATAAACTTCCCACGCGAATGAAGTCGCGAGCAACTGCTAGTTATATATATAAGTAGCCTATAGCACTCACAAATAATGCAAGGTGCATTACCAAAGAAAAAAATTGTACCTCTATATAATATTAAGTAAGTATAGATTAATATTAATAAATAAATGAACTTACTGGTATTGATATTTTTTGTGTTGATCACCATTGCTCAACAAATATAAAATGTTTTATTAATTTACCAAAAAATCTTACATTAGTTGATGATTGGAATCTCTTTTCAACCGACGACAAAAAGAGGAGGTTATCAATTCGACGCGTATATTTTTTTTTTTTTTTTTTTTTTATGTATGATCATCGAGTACTCGAAGACGGCTGAACCGATTTGGAAAATTCTTTTTTTGTTCGAATGGGTATACTTCGAAATTGGTACCACTATCACCAAAGTCAGGATCTGATGATGGGATCCTGGAGAAATCGAGGGAACTCTTCAAATATTATAGGCACACCTATAGCGTTTTGGGTATTTCTTATAGTAACTTGTGCAGTTGCTCTCAAAAAGTACCATTTGGGGAAGTGGAACTGATGTTGAAGACCACAGATGGCCGCCGAAACTACTCAATAATAAGTATTAAGTGGATTGCGATTCGATTACTTGAATATGGATGTTAAGCACTTTATGCTCGTCACAATGCATATGGTGATGTAGAGCTGATGGTGAAGTACCAGGAGAACTCCTCAACAATTAACGGCCCAGCATTGGGAAAAGCAATATTTTGTAAAAGGTTATAAGTCGTTGACATTTAGGCTCTTGTAACTAGGTAAATTAAAAATCATCCAACTAAAAAGAGTGAAAAAAAAACTTTTTAACAAAAAATTAAACCGACTCCCAAAAAACACTGCAAAGTGAAAAATAACTTTAATTTCGGAAGTCGGTGCCAAAAACGAAAAAACAAAACTAAAGACACCGACTACCGAAATTAAAGTTATTTTTCACTTTGCAGTGTTTTTTGGGAGTCGGTTTAATTTTTTGTTAAAAAGTTTTTTTTAAGGATATTGATGCCTGTGTTAGAACGCTCGCGTTTGAAAACTATCTCACCAGATGGTAAGTGATGACGTGGTCGAAGATGAAGCACGCTTACGTTAAACGTTTCTCATGACTGAAAGACCAAGGTAATAGTTATCAGGAAACACAGACTCCGGCAGGGAATTCCAGTCTTTAGCTGTACTCAAAATTAAAGTACATTACCACTATTACTGTGAAACCACTCCAGACACAAGCATATTTAGCTTAGTTGAAGGGGTTAACAAGATTGCTAGTAATGTGAATTCTACCCACATTGCTAGTTCTTTTTATTATTTCGTCTTACCCCTAACAATGACTTCCAATGATAACCCTTAGTGATTTATCATTGAAAATCATTGTGATCAAATTTTGGTGTACAATAAAGTATATTCTATCTCTCTACCTATAAGTACATTACTTTTGTCACGGTTGGGTGGCACCGGTTTGAGGTTCGGCCCGTCCCCACCTACCCCCATTAAGCCACTGAAAGAGTGTTGGGTTGGTCTCACGGGCAAAGGAAGGTTTCGGGTGTGATACCGGTGCGTTAACAGGTAAATGAGGAATTTGAGCTTTGTTTCTCAGAAGGTAAAACTTTTATTGGTAAGCAGCAATGGTAACATACATCACGAGAGGGTGGACTCAAAGGACGGGCGGTGAAAACATTAATCATCATTTCTTACTTCTGCGTGCAACAAGAATGTTCATAAATAGATTTTTTGTAATATCAAAATATGTATCATTATTTCAAAGAATATCCGAAAAGTTTTGAACATGATCTTCTTCGTGAGATCTAGGGTTGTAAATTATTATCGCTGAAATGTATGTACGCGCATAACTTCGGAACGACTGAAACAAAACGGATAATTCTTTTTATACTACACCTGCTTGGAAAGAACCTTGATACTTTATCAAATTTACGGTAGAAAGTACGTCATTGCATATCGAACAAATATGCGGGGAGAAAACGCATCTGAGCGGGAGAGAAAAGTGTATGAAAATCCATTTCTTACGTGGTTTTTCTTTTTTAATTTTGGGTAAGACTATGCGCTGGTAAACTAAATATCAAAAGCCAAAAAGTTTTTACTGTGAGTTTTTATCTCCAAGTACGCAAAATGACACTGGCCACTAGTGGACACTACTGACTGTGTGTTGGATGGTGTCGGGCTGGCAGTGCGACCCTGCGGCGGCAGGATAAACAATTTGAAAAAAGAACATGTGAAAATTGCAGACGCCATTGGCGCCATTTGTGAAAACAGTGTTACATTAAGCTTCACTAACTGCAACAATTTCGATATAAATTTCAATTAGTAAAGATTTAGTTTTTTATTTTCCTCGTAGGTGTAGTATAAACACTATGTATCACTCGAGAGAAAGAGCGATTCCCGATCTCGGGTGTTTTAAAGCCCTCGCCTACGGCTCGGGCTTCAAACGACACCCTCGACGGTAATCGGTCACTTTCTCCTCTCGGTGAACAATGTACTATTGTTGTGTTCATTAGTATCAGCAGATATTTAAATAAGACGTATGGCAAGGAAATAAAAACGTGGACGAATTCGCGGGCTGCAGCTAATAGAATAAAAAGCTTTGACTTTAGTTTAAATTTGAGTTTATCCGACAATATTTGACGTAACCGAAATGCACCTGCACCTGCGCGACAAATTACATTTTCAGAATACCTGTACTTTAAGTCCCTGATCAAATTAGTGAGGGTAGCAAAGCTCACAAACGCTAGGTCAAATGTTACAAAAACGCAAACAGTACTCAATGAAAAATGTCCATAATAGCTTCCAATTTTTACATTGTATTTTTTTTATTCTCAATGAGCTCACTCTTGACCTCAATCTCGCCTGATGGTAAGCGATAGATGAGGTCTACGATGGAATGAGCGAGCCCAGAAGATGCCTGTTTACTCTTGCTTTAAAGGTTTAAAGGTCATAAGTGGCAGGGAACACAGAAGCCGGCAGAGAATTCCACAGCTTGGAAGTGCGCACAATAAATGTGGAGGAGAAGCACTTGGTACGACAAGACGGTATATCAACCAAGTGTGGATGGTACCCAGCCGTGCGTCTGGTAGACCGGTAGTGAAAGGGAGATGGAGGAATCAGGTCATGGAGCTCCTGCGCACACTCCATGAAGTACAATCTGTAGAAAACCGACAGGCAAGCAATGGTTCGCCGATGAGCCAGGCTATGAAGCTTGCCCGATAGCGCCTCGTCGCCTATAAGCCTTTTAGCCCAGTGCAGCAAGCTGGTATTTTGCAGAGCCATCCTACAAGTGGCTGCAGTACTCCATGCAGGAACGGACCTGTGCTTTTTATAGATTCAGAAGCTGTCCAGGCGTGAAGTACCACCTCACCCTGTGTAGGATTCCTAGCTTTTTTGCTGCAGTCTGAGCTGTGGACTCGATGGTTGAGCCAAAGTTTAGGTCTGACGTCAACTCCATGCCCAAAAGTTCCAGGCGGTTGGTTACTAGTAGGGCTGTAGTGGCCCTTAAAGTTACTTACTCGTCTGACTTGTGTCGTGGACTCAAATTAAGTCAGGCATATTACTTTGTGTCGTTATCGCAACAGCTCTGAAATGATGAAGGAAAAATCGTGAGGCAGGATAGAGCGACTGTCCCACGATTTTGCCAAAAATTCGAAGACATGTGATATACACCAACCTTCATTAGCCCGCGTGGTGGATCACTGCCGATTCTATTTCATAAAACGGATGCCTGTGCCCACAGTGGGAACGTTATACCTAAGCTGAATTATATACTAGTTTTATACCATCAGGATATAGGGGAACCTGTTGAACCTTGGCACTATTTGTACCTGGGCCACTTGGCTCGTTTCAAATTTTCGCGCAATACTAAATTCTGCCGTCTATGATATTCGGTACATCACTACCGACTATTCGCTGTGAAGTTAGTCACATACCGCCAATAAGCCGGTGTTTGGTATTATCGACATTAAAAATTTTTTTGGCGGAAAAGTAAGTATTTATCATTTAATTTGAAATCTGATAGTTTTAAACGCTTTATAGTAGTCAATGGGGCATGCAACTGTCAAAGTGGCGCTAGTAGCGCACTTACCAATAACAAAGCAGTTTTTCTATGGAACACTATAGAAATTGTAGTGAATTCCTAAATTAGAGACAGTTATTGAGGAAATGCCTAGATGTTGTGTACCAAATTGTAAAGAAACTGGAAGACACCAGTTTCCTCGAGATTAGAAACTTAAAAAATTGTGACTCAATGGGCTCAAAGCGATAAGGCGAGTAAACTTTGAGCCTAAAAGCAGTGAAAATTGGAATTTCCTCAGTGCTCCCTTACAATCTGTAAAGAACTTACATGCCAAACAGCTCGCACCGAGTAGTTTCGGCTGTCAGTTGTCTGTCTGTCAGTCAGTCACTCACTCCGTAACGGAAGTGTTTTTTTTATTCTATTATTTATTTATTTATTTATGTACACACATGACACTTACAAAAAAAATTAAATACAGACAAAAGAGCACAAAGGTGCTGCTTATTTCCTAAGAAATTCCTTCCAGCAGACCTGCGACAGGAGAGTTCAAGAGATGTTAGGCACAGTGTGTATAAATACTAGTTACGATAAATAAAACATACTTAGCTATACAATTAAACTATAATGATATAATAAACAAATATATACATACATAGAATTAAAATACATATTTATATTAATGCTATAAAAATATATACCTATAATAAATATATAAAATTACGGGATGTTAGATAGGTTTTATATAGATAGGATACTGATAGATTAGATCTTTGACCAGCTTTTTGAAAATATTAATGGATTTAGCTTCCCGGATTTTATTTATTATTGTAGTATAAATATAGTAAAATTTTATTGGTAAAGATAAAATACGATTACAATAATTCCTTCGCTCCGCGCTGCAGCCGTCAAGAACGCTTCTGTGTATTTGTTTGCGCCACTCGTCGCCGCCACCACTGCACTGTCGCGTGACTTGGGACGCATTGCTAGTGAGAGGATGTACCGTAACATACTGTTTTTCTTTCACTTACATATCTTAATATTGTTTTAGCTTTAAATGATTTTGTGATGATGATGTTTTATTCAAAATATTTTACGTAAAATTATTTTTTTTATTTCAGTTCAAAACTTACTAGAAATAAGATAAGTAGGCTTATTTCAAAAAAAGCTCACGCCAATTAGATGAGTTTTAAAATAATTTTGACTCTAGTTTAAACTAAGCAGCGCTACATGACAAACTTGTGTTGTTAATAGGCCTGCGTTTGACCACCATCTCACCTGATGTTAAGTGATGATGTGGTCGAAGATGACTTCAATACAATACTAATAAAATTGTAAATGCGAAAGTAACTTTTTAAAATTAATCAATCTTGGAGAAGTACTTTATTTACGGGCTACTTTATTGAGAAGATAGGTACATAATATTGCACATTTAAAAATATCTTTTTTTTTATATTATTTTTATTTCAAACTAAAAGGCTCATTGGCAACGATACACTGGTCGAATCAAAGGTTCAGAGCCTTGAACATCGGCGACGAGTTGCTAGTCTATCGATATCGGTTTTCTATCGGTTACATTTCGGGGAGTGTGCGATGGAATTGCACAATCTAATTTCGTCAAGCCCGTTCCATCATCGGACTACAAGACAAACGGCGATGCGTCATCGTTTCATGGTGGACATCCCACCTATACGCACTAAACGTTTTGGGAATACCTTCATTATGCGTACGGCTAAGGAGTGGAATTCCCTGCCGCAGTCTGTGTTTCCCGATAGCTATAACCTAGAGGTCTTTAAGTCAAGAGTGAATAGGTTACTTTTAGGTAAGCGTGCTCCATCTTCGACCACATCATCTCTTACCATCAGGTGAGATGGAGGTCAAACGCGAGCCTATTATCAATAAAAAAATGGGATATCGTTGAATAGGTCTTTTTTATAAAGAGGACTAGCAATGTGGGTATAACGCATATTACTATCAATCTTGTAGACCCCTCCAACTAAGCAGCCTTTGTAAAAACCTATGATGCAGAGCGGCATCATAGTGTCAAGTTTGTCGTTTTAATGTGTACGTACAACCCTTAACGTAAGTACTTAGTCAGCTGCTCGGGAAGATACATCGTGTTTTAAAGTACTATGAAAAAAATTCCTGTGACTAAACTATTGTTTCTATTGATCTGATTTTTGGTGACTGATAATGATACATAGTAAATGTGGTTTCATTATATGCTTCTTGCTTTTATCAGTGTTGTATATAGGTCTGATGCGTTCTCGGGAATAATAAAACAAGGTATTTCACATCTATATGTTCAAATTTATTAATATTAAAACATAGACATATTGTTGATTCTAATGTCGGTCATAACAACAATTAAAAATACTATGCAAATTTGAAGAAGTTAAACATGCATATCATTTTCATTGAACACCAAGTTTTTTTTTTATGGTACAATAAAATACAACTATTGCGGACTTTATCCACATAACTGTAACAAGAAGTCAGTTAACCCTACCAACTATTTCAGTGGGGTTCAAGTTCATAGTGGAACAGATGGGGCGTGAACTTCTGAGCTTTGGCTCGCCTAAACGCACCTAAACCAATGAGCAATTTAAATTTTACCCTAAGAAAACACGAAAAATCTATTAAATCTTATATCTAGATCCATAAAAAATCTATACATTACAAAACATCGTAGATTCCAACGTTCGTACAACTTATAACCATACAGTACCTATATCAATCCAATTTCGTGTTCTGGCAATTTCTTATCGATACTTTTTGCCTGGATGTTTTTGCCTAATGTTTCTAAAATATTAAGTACTAGCACATCACCCGTGACTTCATCCAAGTGGATTATGAAATAATATATAGCAGGAGTGGCCAACTTGATCAGAGCAAAGATCGACTTTTTACCGACGAATCCCTATGGGATCCACCAATTACATACTCTTGAAATTTTAAATTTAGTTTTTCATGTTTTTTTTTTATTAAACAGAAAAAAAAATTACGTTGCGCAATCAGTTCCATATATTATCTTACATATAAATATTATTATTAGGTCTATATTTTACTTTTAAAAATTAAAAATAAAATTATTTTTTGGCTTGCCGCAATCGACTCGACTTATAGCCGCGATCGACCGGTTGGCCACCCCTGATATATAGTATATAGCACTCATTAATACTGCAACTTGCACAAAGTTTTTTAAAATTGGATCATAAATTCCAAAGAACTTTGTTAGTATGTAGGGGGTCCTACACACGAACAAAGTATACCTCTTTTAATATTATTATTATATAGTATAGATTAATATGAATAAATAAATGTATTGATATTGATTTTTTTTTATTGATCACCATCGCTCGCGTTTGACCACCATCTCACTTGATGGTAAGTGTTGACGTGGTCGAAGACGAAGCACGGTTACGTAGAAAGTTTTACTCTTGACTGAAAGACCCCAAGGCTATCAGGAAACACACTCCGGCAGGGAATTTCACTCCTTAGCTGTACGCAAAATTAAAGTACTCATTACAATATTGCAGTGAACCCACACACAAGCATATTTAGCTTATTTGGAGGGGTTAACAAGATTGCAAGTAATATGCCTTCTCCGCACAGTGCTAATTCTCTTTATTAAAAAAAATGAGTGTGGCACTCGGGGACTGCCCCGGTAATGCTATTGCGTAGTATTTTTATCAACTTATGCAATTATAATTATTTATTTATTTTATTATGCACTATTTTTTTCATCACTTTCTTCATTAATAAACGCACTTTGTTTATTCATATTTAAAACACTTAATACACTAATTTTACGCGTACAGCTATTCACTGTTGTACATAGATGATAGAGATATACTTTCTCACAAACAGCTGCTTACGTATTCGTCCGATTTCGGAGCGTGGACTCAGTTATGAGCATAGATCGGAATAGGTAGAGCTATTTTATGTACTTGCCATAGGTTAGAATAATATGGATATTCCCCGAGTTCCGGGATTTGGTTTTTAAGTAGTAAAATCATAAAAAAACTATTCTCGCCTTCGGGACTAGTGAAAGATTACGCTTCCTTTCTGACGGGTAAATATAAGAAGGACGGGATTAAGGATAGTATAATAAATTGATAAACTTGATTCATTAAACCACATATATAACAAGTAACATTTTCTTATTCAAGAATCAACAATCATTTAAATATTTTTATTCTGAAGTTGTACAAAAACATATTACCATACAAATTATATGTTCCTCAGAAAATCAAAACATTATCAAATAGAACAATTACAATATACAATAAGATCTTAATTAAAATAATCAATAGAGTCGCTCATGCGCTTATTGACTTACATAAACCATTTTTATACATATTGACAAAAATAATGAAATTCAATAAAATCCCGTAGTATCAGTCGGATTCCCGTGGAATATCCATATTAACATCAATGTTTGCGGTCAATGAACCTAAATAGCTCTACCTATTCCGATCACTGGTTATGAGCAGTTAGCAGCTAATAGTCTGCCGAACTGAAACGATGTTAGACGATGCACGGCCTTCAAGGCCGCACCGCTGTGCCGGTCGGAGTGGGGGTGTTAGGTTTATTTTCGTTACGGAATTTCTTGATTTGGTCGCCGCGCTCAAAGCCCGCGATAAAAGCTATGCAATAGCTTAAAAGTTATTCCCAAAACGTTTCTAAGAACCCTTGGTGATTTATAATTGGAAATCATTATAATCATGTGATAAGTACATTGTTGTTGTCAGTTGTCACGGTTGGGTGTCACCCGTTTCAGGTTCGGGTCGTCCCCACCCACCCCAATTCCGCCACTGAGAGTGTTGGGTTGGTCTTACAGGTATAGGAAAGTTTTGGGTGTGGGCACCGGTGCGTTAACAGGTAAATGAGGAATTTGAGCTTTGTTTCTCAGAAGATAAAGCTTTTATCGGTAAGGAGCTTTCGTATCATCCAACGCGAGAGGGTGGGCTCAATGGACAGGTAGTGAAATCATTAATCATCATCCCTTACTTCTGTACTCTTCATGTAAAAGTTGACCCACGTTATATTGACGCTACAAGAATAATGTACCTAAACAGATTTTTGGTTATACCAAAATTTGTAACATTATTTCAAAGAATATTCGTAGAGTTTTGAGCAAATTCTTCTCCATGAGATCTGCGGTTAGAAATTGTTATCGCCGATATGGATAATTCTTTTTTTGTGAGTTCGTTATTATCAGGAGAAAGTTAGATAACAAATTAACGGCAACGAAGTAAGGACGTAGACGAAGTCACGGGCTGAAGCAAGTACAAAATAAATTTGACATTAGTTTAAATTTGAGCTTATCCGACAACATGGTCGCCACTGAAGTTTCGCTAGCACGTCAGATTATATTATCAAAAATACTGTTCATACTAGTAGGACAGTGGTCGTCCAGAAGTAAGGGGCTTGACTGACTAAGAATATCGAGGACTCAAACTAAGTCAGGCATATAACTTTGTATTGTCATCAAAACTTAAAACAAAATTTTTAATTTTTAACTGATCTCAAATCAATTAAGGAAAACATGGTGAGACAATCTTCCTGTCCTAAGACCAAAAAAGACATGTGACATCCACCAATCTGTACTGAGCCCGCGTGGTTGATCTCGGCTCATTCACCACGCTATCTTATAAAACATAGGCCTGTGACCCAGCAGTGCAAAAGTTATAAGCTGAATTATACAACGTGTAACGAAAACCCCATATCTGTCCAAAAGGGCTGAAGACAACATCTGGTATGGAGCCTCTATGCACAGTTTCAGCTCAAAATAAGTGACTCAAAGAATTGATACCAATTATTGGTTTCATATGTTTCTTGAATACCAATCATAGCAAACGTGTCACAGCACTACAAGGGTCAATAACTTTCACGTCACTTGCCAATAACATGATAATTCTGTTCGTTAGATAGATATAATCTTTATTGTACACCATAACAGAATTAAATACCTAAGGACTTAAAAACTACAAAGGCTGTTACAATGGGTGGTCTTATCGCTAAAAGCGATCTTTTACGGACAACCTTTGGAAGGATTTCACACAGCAGGAGAAAATAAATACGCGGGTAGTCCATGGTGTACTATTCACTTATATACAATAAATAAGTTATAACCTACATACTCAATACACATATACATATATATATACATAAAAAAGAACAACGCTGAGATATATAAAAAATAGTAACATATTAAAGAGAGAGATAGAGATCTTTTACCATGTTTTTGAAAGAAGGAAGGGTTTGTGCTTGTCTTACTGACACGGGAAGAGTATTCCACAGTCGTACTGCTTGAGCTGCGAACGACTTGCCAAAGACATTGGTGGAGTGACTAGGTACCTCTAGCCTCAAGTTTTCCGATGACCTCAGAAATTTGGCATGTGTGTCATGGAGGAACTTAAAACGTTCTTTAAGATAAAAGGGGGTCTTAGGATTGAACAGAATACTGTAAAGCAGAGACAATATGTGTAAGTTCCGGCGAAGACGTATAGGAAGCCACTTGAGTTTCGTACGAAATTCAGATACGTGATCATATTTGCGCAAACCAAACATAAATCTTATGCAAAAATTTTGAAGTCGCTCAAGTTTATCAAGTTGTGCCTCTGTGAGATCAAGATAACTGACATCAGCGTAGTCTAGGATGGGATGTAAAAGAGACTGTGCTAGCGCAATTTTAGTGGCAGTTGGCAGAAAGTTACGCAACCGTCTTAGGGAACTGGCAGAAGCAAATAATTTGCGACTCACCTCTTGTAATTGGGGACCCCACGAAAGATATTTGTCCAACCAGACCCCAAGGTTCTTAACTTTCTCGCTTAGTGGAATAGCTGTGCCGTTGAAAATAACCTGAGGAAGTTTACCTTAGATGTCAACCTAGAGCTGCCGACTAAAATGACCTGGGTCTATAACGGGTTAACCTGCAAACCATGTGCCTCACTCCATTCGCAAACTGAAGCCAAGTCCTGGTTTATCATATTTATTGTAGTATCTAAATCAGTATAAGGCGCTTGTCTGTAAATTTGCAAGTCATCAGCATAAAGGTGGTAAGAGGATTGAAGTTTTCTGGAAATAGAATTTAAAAAAAAATGCGAAAAGTAAAGGAGATAACACGCCACCCTGAGGATCACCGGTTGCAGTACTACACCAAGAAGAGCAGGACTCATCTATGCAAATACGTTGCCGGCGGCCATACAGGTAACTACGAAACCAGTCAATCGCTGTTGGAGATATGTTAATAGAGCGAAGTATACTGAGCAGAATATCGAAATCGACGGTATTAAAAGCGTTACTAAAATCAAGCAAGTAGAGAACCGTCATATTTCCTTTATCCATGCCCATCCGTATGTCATCAGTTACATTAACTAACGCGGTAGTAGTACTGTGTCCAGGACGAAATCCGGATTGGAAAGGATTCAGCAGACTATTCTTGCAAAGAAAAACACTACTACTCTGGTATCAATGCATTGAAATTTGTAATAAGTTCCACACATGTAGACATAGGATTACAAAACCCTTGCCATATCGTTTGTTATCATCTAAAGAAGCCGTGCACTTGGTATGTATATACCCTTTCAATTACACGTTATATACCAGTTTTGTACCATCAGGATGTATTTATAATTATACAGCCTTGTCAAAAGCGAAAGGCATTAAATTAAACCCCATATATTACACGGTCTAACGGTTAACCCGAAGCTATTAGAAAAGAGTTTACAAGTAAAATATGAAAGAACTTAAATGCTGAATGATCAAAGTACAACGTAAGCAGCCTTTGTAAAAACCTATGATGCAGAGCGGCATCATAGTGTCAAGTTTGTCGGTTTAATATGTACGTACAACCCTTAACGTAAGTACTTAGTCAGCTTTCAACTATGGAGTACTGCTCTCATCTTTGGGATGGATCTGCCAAACACCATTGGCTACGATGCACTGGTGGAGTCAAAGCTCCAGAGCCTTGAACATTGACGACGAGTTGCAAGTCTATCGGTTTTCTATCGGTAACATTTCGAGGAGTGTGCGATGGAATTATACAATCTAATACCGCCAAGCCCGTTCCATCATCGGACTACAAGACAAACGGCGATGTGCCATCGTTACATGATGGACATACCACCCATACGCACTAAACGTTTTGAGAATACTTTCATTGTGCGTACGGCTAAGGAGTGGAATTCCCTGCCGGAGTCTGTGTTTCCCGATAGCTATAACCTAGGGGTCATTAAGTCAAGAGTGAATAGGTTAATTTTAGGTAAGCGTGCTCCATCTTCGACCACATCATCACTTACCATCAGGTGGTCAAACGCGAACCTATTATCAATATAAAATTAAAAAATCTGATTTTTGGTGTGTAGACTGATACTGATAGTAAATGTGGTTTCATTGCATGCTTCTTGCTTTTATCAATGTTGTATATGGGTCTGTTTCGTTCTCGGGAATAATAAAACAAGGTATTTCACATCTATACGTTATAATTTACTAATATTAAAACATACACATATTGTTGATTTTAATGTCGGTCATAACAACAATTAATAAATACTATACAAATCAATCCATTCACTTGAAGAAGTTAAACATGCAGATAAATTTCATTATTGACTTATAAACACCAAGACTTTTTATGGTACAATAAAATACTTCAATGGCGGACTTTATCCACATAACTGTAACAAGAAGTCAGTTAACCCCACCAACTATTTCAGTGGCGTTCAAGTTCAAAGTGCAATGGATGGGGTGTGAACTTCTGAGCTTTAGCCCACCTGAACGCACCTGAACCAATGAGCTATTAAAATTAAGTCTTTCCCTAACAAAACACGAAAAATCTACTATAAATCTTATATCTAGATCCATAAAAATCGACCCCTTAGAAAACAGAGTAGATTCTAATGTTATTATAACTCATATTACACCAGTAGAGTAAAAATTAGTAAAAAATAACTACAAAACGTAATTATATTTTCAGTGATACGTTACGCAATAAACGTTTTATATAGCACAGAAAAATAATAGACAGAAATAAAGAATATACGAAATGCATATTTCAGAAACAAGAGAGGAATAGAATGGCCATAATTATTTTGTGTTCTACAATTTTGACAGAACTGATGTGATATAAGTGCAAGTGCGAAAATGTAAGGATAACATATTAACATGAGATATATTGTGCCCTTTGTGTCTATCAAACCCACTGTTTTTAAACGAATAGAATGTTTCACACAAATACACACATATATTATCTCTATCATCTAACAAGTAACAAAGAAAGTAACTTGGAAATGAATTAAATGCAAATTTGCGTTTGGACCAGTTCAGAGATAGTTGAAATAGTAGAGTAGTACCCAAAAGGATATTGTCATCTTGTTTGAAACCAACAACTAGGTAAGAAGGTAGCCTTACCTCCTCTGTACATACTCTCCAGACAACTTAAACTACAAAGTTCAATATTAAAGGCTCAATAAGGTCATAATAATAAAAGCGCCACCGACATGAAATGTGTGTATAAAAAATTTCACGAGTGTGGGATATAAGATCGCACGAAGCGGCATTAAACTACAGCCTAGCAACAAGAGACTTGAAAAGAAGAGAGAGACAAAAAGAAATGGCTTGCAATACTACTCAGAGGCTGTACGCTATCGGTAGCGTGGTGATATAAGAACAAAGGTTGCCAAAACGACGAAAATGTATGAGATTACTAATTTAATAGATCTCGAAAAGTCACGTGACCAATCCCTTATATTTTGCCATTTTGATAATCGCATTCGCTGAGAGAATTTCACTTTTTTAGAGCCTTAGGCCAGTCTGGTAATACTAGTGTTAGATGTATATCGTAATTGTCCGGATAACGTGCACAGCGGGGGGTTACATTTACGTTGATTTGACTTAAGATGCCAATATTCGAGTATAAATAACCTACGATTTACACAGCTTTGGTTAAGTTTTAAAACAATTGTATCAAATCTTTAAGATAAGTTCAATGTGGGGCTCGTTTTAGGATTAGTTAGACTTCCATGTAATTTGTCTTTGCTTTTTAATTTTACTTAGAGAAAAAAGGTCATCCCAAAAAAACGTTTATGAAATTAGTTTTTTTTTTGAGAATTCTTATTGTTACATTCATTATCCAAACAGTCTTCATTTAAATTCGAACGTTGATTCGTAATTTTGATTTTGATTTATCATTAAAGATTTTAATGAGAAGTTTTAGTTAATACAAAAGATAAAAATGTTATTTTTGTCGGAGACTGGATTATCCTTTTAATAAACATGTCAGAAAAATATTTTAGTAATTGGTCTGTCTCCACATTAGTCATGCATTGTCGTATACAAAACTATTCCTGTAATCTCCCCTAGCTTTGTAAAATATATGCTTAAGGACGGAAGTACAATTACAAAGGAATAAGGTTTTAAGAAATTAAAGAAAGTCATTGTAAATCAGAACTTAATAACGATAATATTGAAAATGTTAACAGTACAATAGAAGTATAGTAGACACTCACATTGATTAAAATATGTACATACATAGTCTTATACTACACAACAAATATTTTTTTGGGATCATACATTTGTGCCCCCTTAACTTGGCCATTTTAAAACTAACGTACTTCTGCCTGCGGACACAGCCAGAACAAAATTCCAGAGTTGAAAAAATCATATCTTCTGGACTAGGTACATCATGTGTATTCTGGGCTTTAATACCTATTCTAGAAACGTAACATGGTCTACCCAGCCACATAGATGAGTAGATGGAACTAACAGACTGCCAGACAGAGTAACACTCCCATTAGTCATTATCTCACAGTTTACAAATAAAAATATTTTGGTGCAACACTGCCACGTCAACTCATGTATATTACATATTATATTAAAAATAGATATTTATTAAATGTGCCGCCGGACGATAAAAACTAAGGACAAGTCTTATTCATCCCTCTCATTTTTAAGTAACTATAAAATAATATCACAGCTCATATCCTTTTTTTTTATAAACCTTGAAATATTAACATGAGCCGCAGGGTTTTGTAAATTTTGCCTTTTCTGTTCTGCCAATTCTTTTTTTAATGTTTTTCTAATTCTTTTATTCATTTTGCGACTGGCCTTAGTTTTGTTCATGTTAATACTTAAAAGTGGGTTTTTTGTTTTATCGTAGCCGTAAACGACTCTGCATGGCGTTTTTCTAACTCATAATTCTAATGTTTCACGATTTGACGTGGAAGCGCGCTGAGGGCTGTTGGGGTTCACCGCCGCTTGCATAATATGCGTTTTCACTTCACTGGTAATGACGGGCCGTATGAAGTTAGTATAATCTGTTGTACGCCTTGCGCGGGGAGGATAGTAATTATATAAGCTACTCTTACAACAGCAATAATAGAAAATATTGGAATAAGCACGCCCAAAAGCACTGCTCAAAGAGCCATAAAAAACACTTGTGATGAGAGTGCGGCTCACTCCCATCCAAGCACAGTGATAGAATACTCCATCCTGTGCGTGGGGGTACTGGTTGACGACCACAAGGTACGGCATCCAAAAAGCCACATACATGAGGTACGCACTCATGTTCAACCTGATCATAGCAACGTCGCGGTGGTACTGCAAGGAACGTCGGTAGATGACTTGCACTCTGTTATGGTGCCGAATTCGTATAGAGGAGGCTATCAGAGCAACCGTTGTCAGAACGAAACAGGTGCCATGGATAAGAATAGAGGTAGTGGTTCGAAAATAATAGTCGCCAAGGTAGCGCCGTTGACAATAGTCGTAGTCTAAACGCAAGTAGGTCCCAATTGCGGCCAAAGTTATGCTGAAGATGAATACCGTGACTGAGATGCAAGCTATGCGCACGTTTACTCTATTATTGGTTATTTTTTTAAAGCGACAGACTCGTAAGTATGTCTCGACGGCCACCAACTGAGGACAAAGTGAAGATTAATGATATAAGTTGCAATGTATGACAATTCCGTAAACATTACTTGAAACGTTTATTAGAAGACTTGTACCCGCATCTTTCTTTACTTAGGAGTCAATATTACCTACGCTATTTTTCCCGTATAAACCCTGATCCAGTGAGCATTTTGGTTTATACCTTCTACATCCACCAGTAATAGCCATTAAAACTGATTCAGTCATTCCAGAGATAAGGACGAATAAACATAAATATGTCTATTTATGTTTATTCGTGCTTATCAGTCTGTCGACTGACATACGAAAAAACTAATTAAAAAAAATGTGTTTTAGTATCGTTTCAAAAACTATAAGAACAGTTATTTTGAAATAACGGGCAGAGATTTCGATTTTATTTATATGTATATCTCCTAATAAACATTTGAAGTAATGTCCATTCAATTAAAACATTGGGTGTTGTTTTCAAAGTTTAAAGTTCGCTTTTGTGTGGTAGATAGAGGAACAGCAATGCACATAAAATAAAGCAAGTGTTAATAGGCAAGAAAATGTATCACTTCGCATTTTATCATATAAAATTTGTAAGTGTCAATCGCTTAGCTCACAAAAAAGCACAAATACATTTAGAAAATATAACACAACATCGTTATAATCTAACAGTAATGCCTAGTTATTAGGACTGATTTATATTTGCATTAGTTTTATTTTATGAAGCGAGTTTCGCTACTTAGTATCACGGAAAGACTTCAACGTGCCAACCTAATGCAAACGAAAATCAGCCTTTAGCAAAGGTTATTAAAGTCAATTTCAGATTACTTACAGCAAAGAAGATGGAGTAGCTGTATGTTGAGGCAGCAGCTAGGGTTTGCAAGACCTGACAGACGGAGAATATGTCCCAAACTCCTGAGAGCAGAACGACGGCAGCTATGGGCAATATTCCCGCGGTGATCATCATATCGGCAAGCCCGGCACAGCAGTGGTACACGTTGTCTAGTTGACAAGTAAAGATATGATTATGCGGACAGCCAGACGAGACATAAAATATTAACCCTTAATCTGAAGCGAAGCATAACCTACCGCAAGGTTGGCGAGCAAAAACTTAATCCCTACTAATCTAATATATAAAAATCTCGTGTCAATAGGTCGTTGCCATTTTTTAGGGTTCCGTAGCCGAATGGCAAAAAATTGAACCCTGATAGTTTCATCATGTCTGTCTGTCTGACCGTCCGTCCGTATGTCACAGCCATTTTATTCCGCAACTATTAGGACTACACATGTGAAGTTTGGTAGGTTGATGTATTCTCTGAACCACTTTGCGATTTTATGAAAAAAAAAAATATAATAAATATTATAATAAATCATTATTTTTTTAAATATTTAAAATTAGGGGGGATACATGGAATTGAAACTGAAAATATCCTTTTTCATGAAACCTATACGTATGTAGTATCAATAGACATGTTAAAAATGACACGGAAATTTCTAAAACCTCTTTTTCTTACAGTCAATCGTTTAAAAGATAGTATCGCTTCCAAAGTGGTAAAATGTGTCCCCCCCCCCCTCTAACTTTTATAATAATGGAGTGAAATATCTTAAATATATGTATATATACTGTAGATCTTAATAAAAACTTTAAACGAAAATTGGTTTGAACGAGAACAGGTCAGCAGTTTTTGAGATATAGCAGATTTTCTAAAACCGCAAATATAACTTTGTGTTTCATACAAACACTATGAAAAGTAAAGTTATTTGGCGTAGTTACTACGGAACTTTTCATGGGCGAGTCTGATTCGCACTTTGCCAATTTTTTCTTTACAAATAATTTAAATTTATTTATTTATTTATGCAAGGCACACCAACGATATATTTACAAATGCAATATAATACAAGCAGACTAAGGTTTCAGATTCAGTGCAAATATATCACTTACAGGTATGCACATCATTCTAAGTGAAAGATAAAATTAATTAAAGAACAGAATAAGCAAAACCAAATAATTATGTCGAAAGTAATCATGTCAATACAATAATTAATATAAAAAGCAATAGTAAATTAAATTGAATTAAATGTCAGATAAAATTATTATACATGAAAATAAGTTGCATTTACATACTAATTAAAATAATTTTGAGAAAAAATCAATTAACTTAAGTAACATAAAACTATTTAAAATTAAAATGTATATTATAAGAAAAAGAAAGAAAGCAGCTGATCACAGGTCAACATTTTCCAGTTTATTTTAAAATTGTTGTTTTTAATATGGCAAAACAAAGCTTGCTATGTCAGCTGGTCGCAAGCGCAAAACCAATTTGAATGAAATTTGGTACAGAGATAGATTAGACATTAGGAAAGGACATGAGATACCTTTTTGTTGAAAAAATGTATCTGGCGAGCAAAGCCGCGAGTAGAAGCTGGTATTTAATATTGTGTGAATATTTCAAAAAAATTATGAACTCATTGCCTTTTGTAATGTTTTTTGGCTGTTAATAAAGTTATTATTTGTTCAATAATGTCAATAAAAGGCTAAGGAATCGAATCAGTAATTAAGATTAAAGTATGATGAAATGAAAAACTTTTAGGAGGCATTTGGGAAATATAACAGATAATAACAACACACACATCTTGCAAAAAGATAATTGATGTAGTTGGAAGATTCTAAAGTAAGAACTACGTATCGTAAAACAAAAAACTAGATGGTGCACCAATTACCTGGTGAACGCTACAAGAACCCGCCGAACGCAAGGTGTACAGGACCGGACCCATAAGTGCCACTTAGAAGAGAGCTGCGACCAGCTATAGGCACCTAATTGTTTGAATGATGATGGTGAACATGATGGATAATATCAAAAACTTGATTCAAAAACGTGTGTTCTTTATTTTGGACAGAATATTTATTCACTCATAAAGTCAATGGCTCCAATCAAAGCCGATCATTAAGCATTAAAGTCTTGCAAACCGAGCATTTTCCTGATACAAAGAGTACGTGAGTTTGACTGAGTGATTATGTTCCTCAATAGTCAAGAAGTTATTAGAGAAACGATGCTAAGAGGAGGTGTCAGTAGATATAGCCTAAACTATGCATAAAAATGAATGAGTTTAAGCAATGCAAATTACATACTAAGGCCTTAATATGCAATTTGAATGTGATACATTGATCAATATTAACCCTGAGGTATTTATTGATCAATATTACTACTATTGACTATTGTTTTGCATAATATCTTGGGGTGGTGCTGCGAAAACTCACATCATCGAGGTTGAACGAGCCCAACATGCAATTCTCAAGATGGGCGCTGGTCTCCCTTTCCGTTACCCGACTGTAGACCTCTACAAAGATTGGGATATTCTTACAGTCTTCAATCTTTTATTCTTCAAACAGTGCTTAAAAAACATAAAATTATGCAATACAACCCAGAAATACAAAAAGACAAGCGTCTTATATGTAATGTATGTGCAAAAAACCCTAGCGTTTAGTTCTGTCACATAATTTATTCTGTTTTCTTGGCCCATACCTCTATAACAATTTAAATAGTAAGCTACTCATTTACCCACAGTTGAAATCTAAGTGTAAAGTTGCTGTCTTTAAATACCTCAAAAACCTTGACTACTGTCAAACGGAAAATCTCCTGGTCTCGCTCAGATAGTTGTTAACCTTAATTGCTTCATCCCTATTTCATGTTATATACTTGCATACATTTTAAACTTATACTCTGACACACACACACATACACGCGCACCCTAACACTTACATTTACAGTTAATCACACATTAACTAAGCATTCACACTTACATCCCGGAATTAATATAAAATATAAATTGTCTTTTTTATATTATTTAAGATAATTTGTTTAAGATTTAGTTTTTAAATTTTGTCTTTTTTTTTTTAAACTTAGCTTCCACTTTTGCTCGCTCCGAAATGTTAAACTCTTTGTAGAATACTAACCGCGGGAGGGTCCTGGTAACCTGTAATACAGGTTGTTGTTCATACCTACATCAGGCACCAGTCTCTCACAAAGTTAGCTCTAAATTGTAAGCATTGTTAAAAGCTAACATAAGAAAACTTTGTGAAGGGAAAATAAATAATAAGAAATAATGCCAGCACAAATCACGTTCTATTGTTAGAGTGACAGGTAATGTCATCGCAAGACCTGTTTTGACCCAATCAGCATTCGAGCAGACTCGCACTCTCACTTTTATTTTCATTTTTATTTTATTTTAAAGAAGGTATCCTATTTATTAAGTGCAATATACAATTGCAACCATTATGTGGACTACATTTACTTGTCATCATATCACCATAGTTTGAGCGCTATTAATTATTCAATTTTTCAGTCGTATTCACTGATAACTAGCCAAAGATGACACTCAATAATTTGAAGTATGTAATTTTGGGAGTTTCTATAGAAGATACTAATCTGAGTACGCCATATTTTATTACTTAATAAATGGTACTGATCTCAAATTAATCATGGCAACTTTGGCAGAAAAGCACATTTCGCAAGCAGTTCCTGTGAAAATAAAACTATCCATTCGCATGCAAATCGCAAGCAGTAGCGAAGCCTTAACCAGAACTTACCAATTTTTCGCAGATCATGGTCGATGAAGAATGAAGACACGAAGTAGCCATTGAGGGTCGCTCCGAAGCAGGAGGCGAAGACCACTCCCACCAGGCGGCCGAGAGTGGACCACTCACGGCTCAGGGTTATTGGAGAGTATACCCGGGTGCCGTTAAGCAAGCCCGGGAGGACTATCTGGTCCACCTCCATTATGACCGTACCTGAGGAAGAGGAAACTTGATTACGAAAAATGAAAAGAATTATATTATGTTTAATTACAATTTAAATTCAATCTCAATTTTTTTTAAAGCTTACTAGCATTTTTAGTAGGATTCACATTACTAGCAATCTTGTTAACCCCTCCAACTAAGCTAAATATGCTTGAGTCTGGAGTGGGTTCACAGCAATATTGTAATGGGTGGGGTTCGAACCCGCGACCTAACGATCACTAGGCCGATACCTTAGCCATTAGGCTAAGTGCTTCAAAACATTACCTACTTTAGTTGATTGTATTTTTACGTTTTTTTATGTCGGTTTTTCTCCATTGGTAACGACTAATTTCGAATCATGCACTAGCTTCAGAGGTTTTAGAAGTCGGTGTGGGCACTTTGGCCCAGCACGTTGGCCTATTTGAAATTAAATATTTTTGACTTTAGGTAATATATTATTTTTTATTTAATTATTTGTTCCAAAGTTCACACACATTATTTACATTTAAGTTGGTGGCAACATAAACTCATTAGAGTTTTGCACCAAAAACATCGACTACATAATTTAATAATCTTAGGAAATAGTTGTTTAACAAATTTAAACAAAATTTATTGTTAAACAAAATTACATTGGGGGTATAAGCTAAAAAGTAACAGTTATTTACTAAAACTAACGAGCACACATGGATGATCATTCTGACCGGCCGTCTTTATAACACAAGTGGTGGTGGAATGTTAGACGATACAGGTTGTTCCCAAAACGTAAAATGTTTATTATTAATAGTTAATTTTTTCTTAATATTTTTTTTTTGTTTTGATAATAAGGTAAGGTGTAATTCTTGATTCTTATAATATATTCTTAGGTATTTATGTTTTGTATAAAATATTTACGAGCATACTTACTAATAGGTAGTATTAATATATTTTTATATCTCATAAATTTCTGTTTCGATATTTTGGAGATGTGTTTTCATTTAACTTAACATTTCAATCTAAACCTAATCAATGATAGGTAAATAATAAATTACTACGGATGAATTTGATAAGGCATTCTATACAAGAATTAATATAAGATTATTTAATTTCCCAAGATATTGGTTACGTAGGCATAACAACGACAGTGAAAGAAAAAAACGCGCCATTTTATTATCCCATTTATGAAATTATAAGTGTAGCAAAAAGATCTGACGTACAATTATGAATGAGTACGAACATAAGCAAAAAGAACTGAGTAACCTCTTCTATCGCCAAGTAAACAGGATGTTTTCAGGATGCGAGGATCCCCATTTACAATACGGACTGATAGTACTAGCTATGTACTTAGATATACCGCTAAATCAAATTTTCTTAGTAAAAATAAAACTTTCCTTGGATTTCTCGTACAGATTCGTTTGTTCGTATTAAAGAGTTCAACGCGTGTAAAGGGCCAACCTGTAAATATTAAATTAATAATATTACATTAACCTTACATTAAATAAACCATTTCTAGTCATAATTTCCTATCTATTCTATTTATATGTGAAAATATACATATATTTTGTAATAATTAAGCAAATAATATAATTTTAAAAACACTGCTAAACCTAACCATGTACAAAAAAATTTCAAAAATAGACCTTGGCGTCGAAGTATATTCATTATTTTTTTAGATTTTATAAATATTGGACTTCTTTTTTCAAAATTCTAATAAAATTCTAATTCCTACTATTTTAGGATCGGCTTCCAGTCAAAACGGGTGGGTGAGTATTATACATGGAGCAACTACCTAACTGATCTCCACAATTTATTTAATTTTATTTATTTCATTTTTTGTATTACGAATGAGTTCGCTCTTAACCTCGATTACACCTGACGGTAAGTGTAAGATGAGGCCTACGATCGAACGAGCGAGCCCAGAAAATGCCTATTCACTCTTGCCGAAACCAGTTACACCATTTAATATAATTTATTATTTACTAGCGACCCGCCCCGGCTTCGCACGGGTGCAATGTTTATATTAAATATACTATAGAATGTCTTTATATACATCGTTGACAGCCTTTTCGTCATTCGACATCCATGTTCTCTTTAGTACTTACTCTTGAAAGTGCGACACATAATTTACCATGGGAAAAACATTCAACGCTCAAATCTAAGCAACATAGGCACGCGCGCCGTGGCTCCGCCGCGCCGGCACCGCGCCGCAACCGCTATGTCCTTGCATTTTAAATCTGTAATATCTTCGAAACTATTTAATTAAATTATATTCTGTAAAGGGCAATATTGATTTATATTAAATGCACAATGTATTTATGGTACTTAATTGGATAAAGAGTAATGCTGTATTGCTTAAAATCGCTTAAAATATGCTCGTATTTCTTGTAAAAAGTAAAGGATAAAAAATGGTTGTTGTGTATTATCTATAAGAGATAGACAGATGCCATGGAGGACTATTTTGTTGAACTTTTTAAGGTGTACAATACTGTAGTACATTATTTTGATCTATCTCGTAGGGTTCAGCCAGCGTTTGCAAAGCAAGCGCAAAAAAATGTGTTTATTTGCGACATCACATTAGAAACCTCAAAAATTATCAGTGTTTCTCTACTATATTATGCATGTTATATACTTAAAAACCTTCATATTGAATCACTCTTTCTATTGAAAGAAACTGCATCAAAAACCGTTGCATAGTTTTAAAGATTTAAGCATACATAGGGACAGACACAGCGAAGCGACTTTGCTTTAGACATGTTAAGATTTAGCACATTCATGCATTCTTCTCACAAAAATTCAAACATCCTGACAATATTATCTTCCATTCATCCAAAACATATCTAAATCTATGTTCGAGTCCAAGAGAGCGTTAATAGCAGCTAGAGTTCGAGGAATAGACAACTTGGAGTGCGCAACTGTTCGGCAAACAGCTGAACAGCAGGGTAACAGGATACCCCTTGGTGAAAGATTTTCAGGCTTCTTATTACCAGTAACGATGAAAAAAAGCTCTAAAGATGTACAAATGATAGCGGAGGCCAACGTCCAAAATTTTCGTTTCTGTGTTAATATATTTTAGTATTCGAAAGATAACTATGCCAACGCACAAACTGTAGCTGTATTTTTCTTTTCAGTCCAGTATAGTTTAACAGGCCTTTGTCAGTCAGCATTACAATGTATGCTTCTAAGGTAACCGGAATGCTGGTTCTGAGGGTAATCACTTAAAATGCTGTGATGTCCAATTTATCCGTGTAACCTATTTGTCTCAATATTATTCAGAGCCTCAATCAAGAATTTTCGTTACTTAAAAACCGCTTTCCCATCCAATATACGATCGCGACAAATAAATAGAATAGAATATTTTTATTTAATTAACCTAACTTATATAATATTACTTGTTTGTTATTCTTATAGGTACTCAGTGTAAATTGTAACACTAGTAATAATAGTTATTTGTTATACAAGATTGCAAAGTTGCTTTTTAACCGCGTGCTCAATTTTGATGACCGAGCAAGCGAAGGATTCTAAAATTGAATCACGAGTGCAGCGAGTGATTCAAACATTAGAATCCTGAGCGTTAGCGAGGGAATCAAAAGACCACGAGGTGAAAAATCTTTGCACTCGAGTGCAACACGTAACTTTTCATCCCACCTCAGCGAGGAAATGACTAAATGCAAAAAAAAAAACATTTACATTCACAAGATACTTTTATTTCAGTTTAGGTATTAACTACTACATTATGCTAAGTAAGTATTACAGAATAATCTTTAAATTATAACAAATAATACTTAGGTATAATTAAGAAAAATTGAAAGTAACGTTGCTACAGTTACTTAAATTAAGTGTAATATGTAATATTTTGTTAGGTACTGTTTATTCAAATTTCTTTATCCTCTAGCGGATAAAAACGGCTTTTGCACTCAGATATCGAAGAGCAATAATACTCTTTCCGAGATGGGGGATGAAAAAAATATTTAAAAGAGCCCTCTAACCCCTCTAACAAAACTAAATATGTTTTGTTTTGTAGGTTCACGGCAATAGTGTAATGGCTGGCTGGGGTTCAAACCCGCGACAAGACCTTACAGACTTCAGATCAGGCACCTTAGCCATAGGCTATTATCGCATAATGATAACTTATATGATATTATTTTTTTGGTTGTGACATACTATTTGCTTAATCTCACTTAACGATCTAAATTTAAAAGTATAGCCTCTCATTGCCTACGGAAAAGTAGTTTAAACTATGTTTTTCTTCGAAAAAACTTCATATATATCATATCATATATTGATACGTAAAATTACTAGAAATCTCAATTTCGATTAGAGATCAAACGAATATAGCTTTTCGGAAACTAAATCACACCTTAATAGTTACACCAATTTAAAATTATATAGTAAATAAATAATTTACTCAATAAAAATTGCATAAAATAAATTTTAAATATCTAGTTTATTTTTATAAAGAATTAATGAAAATCTCTGATTCCCCAGTCAATGACATATATTTAACATATTCAAGAGTGTCAGTGCTTTTGAGTCTGCCTTTGGGCATTAGATATGCGCAAGCGCATGCCTCATGATGAACTACAAATTATTTTAATTAAGTAAGGCAGTTAACTTTATCAACTACTAGCTTCTGCCCGCGACTTCGTTCACGTGAGAGGGTTTTCCCGCGTTAATCCCGAACCCGTGAGAATTTCGGGATAAAACTATCCTATGTCCGTCTCCTGGTTCTAAGCTACCACTCTATCAATTTTCAGTCAAATCGGTTTAGCTGTTCTTGAGTTATAAATAGTGTAACTAACGCGACTTTCTTTTATATATATAGATATAAAAAGTAAAATAATTTTATCACTTTACAGTATGACTGAGCAGGGTGACATATAAAGATATATAAGGTCCATATATAAAAAGCTAATACGTAAACTAATTGAAAGCATCAACATTTTCATTCCCAGCGCTGTTGGCTGGTAAATTATCCAACAGATACTGCGGCACTGTCGTTATATGGCAATGCTTAGCCTTTGGCTAAACTTGTCGCCAGCCTTTGGGTAACGAAAATGCCACCCAGCCTTTTCAGATCACAGGCTCGCCATGCCCCACGGTCCTAGAAATTTCGACCCCAAATGGCTCAAAAATATAGTTACCAATTATAGAAAAAGATATAAAATGTATAATGGTATTCACAAACACTTAAAAATTACCAAGCTCAATACTGCTCCCATCCGGCTTTGTCTAACAACTTTGCTCACTTGTGGAATTCCATGTTTAATGACTACGTGCGCCATCTGTAGAAGTTTAGTGGAACAACATCAAACGTGAAACTCATAACCTTGCTCATAGCTCAATCACCCGAAGTTACCTAGTCAGTTTGAACCTGATACTAAATAAAATTTTAATTATTAAATATGCATTATGTGTACTGAATAATCAGAAATAATGCCATTTTGGTATAAAATCTCACCCAGTTACGTCGTGTTAGAAAAATAAAAATACACCATATAAGAGCGCCGCCACTAATTTCGCGATTCGCCAGTTTATGTAACAGCGCCACGTGGTAGTATCCGAAACTAAAAAGGTCAATGGCATTACATTTATATTCGTTTGGGTGTGAAAGGCGGGGAACTTTTCTTTTATACATTTTCCTGTTTTGCTGGTGGAACGAAGATAGACAACTTATATTATCTCATGAAATAAAACGCAACAGCGATATGAACCATTCTATAGGTACGAAGTATCCAATGCTAAGTAAGGGACGGACAAATCTACCAGTGTTGCAAACTTATTCGAAAGAGATACCGCGGCCACAGTATGCAAAGGCAATAGAAGGAATAGTGAAGGCTTTTAGTCAGTAGGTGGTTGTCACTTCCTTCTACTCAACCCAGAGTGGAAACATTTGACAATTTTCCCCTAAAAAGAGGAATGGGTAGAACTCAACATTGAAACCAAAAACCAAAATATATTAATTTCAAACAGACTATATTCTATAGTAAATTTTGGTTTATGTCTATGTCGGTTTGTCAAATATCACGTGAGGTTTCAACTCACTGTAACGTCTTCATATTTAATTACATGTCAAGAAAAATACGTAGCCTATAATCCTAAGTAAGTAAGTCTCCTGTAATATTCTATTTAGTAAGCCCCTTATTACTAAATAGAATATTACAGGAATCTACTTTTTTTGCAGTTGCACATTGTAGCGAGCTCTCACAATCTATTTCTGAGTTACCAGTACACCATCAGACTTCCAGCAAACTAATTGGGTGATATAAGAATAGTATTGGTCGAAAGCTGCTTAAATTTTGATATCACAACGATTTACGTTATATTTACTGTAAAGAAGAGCGCTTGACTTAATAATAAAAGCTCAAAATAGATCCGCGCCTTACTTCAAGTTTAAGCAAAGCTTATCAAGGTTGGTCCGGAGATGGATGATCCTCATAATATCAAGATTTCTCCGTGCATTTGTATAGCTTTGACAGCCGTCACACGTAGTCAGAAGCCAGAAAAAACATATAAATTAAATCGACCCCCCCCAACCAAGAAACTCGGTAATGTGCTATTATGGGCTTTATGCTGTTATGTCAAATTTGGCAACTATAGACCGAAATACACCTTAGCAATTTTTCTGTCCAAGTCGAGCAAAAAAGCGGCACGGCCGTACCATTCTTTTCTCGAAGCAATTCAGGCCATTTTCGACCCCCTATAACTTCGTTGTGGATAAAACTTGAAGCCTGAATTTTCAGTAACCAAACAGGCATTGTATAAACACGGTATATTGCAAATTTCATTCAATTTGAACCAATAGTTTAAGAATTATAACGAGTCAAAGTTCCTTAATTTTGTAAATTTTGTCACTCGCTGACTGACGGATTATCAAAAGTCTAAGGCACTTCTAGCAGACATAGAAGCTTCAAATTTAGAATACAATTAGTGTTTAGTATATGAATCAAGAAAAAACTATAATATTTTTCAATTTCGTTCCAGTTTTCTAGATACATCATTTGCATAAATAACTTTGTAATCCCATATAAATATATAGGATTATAAAGTTACATTTGCAGTTAATTAATCAGTGTACCTGTAAAATATAATGAAATAATAGATGTAGATGGGTACTTTTTTTTTGTTTTGGTGAAAAATATCATAGAATGACTTCTTCCGCTCGGGTGTATCAGAATTCTACTGACTAAAAACCCACCCTGTTCCTTCCTAAGCCCTAAAGTTCCAGGGCCGCGGTATCTCGATGGAACTTTCCCATAAACCCCGACAGGCAATGGCCCTATGAGGCCCCGTCACTGGTATTAACAGCTTTTTGAGGCGCGCGTGAAACACAACGCGTCGCCGACCCGGGCCTGGTCCTTACCGGACGGTGAGCGACCCCTGCTCGCCATCCGCAGGCCCGCGCCTACGGTGGCCCGAAATCGACTCGCAATCCACGACGCCCGGGGCGTCTCCCCCGGCGGCTAGGGGCGCGAGGAAGAGAGTTGCCTCTCCCTCGCACGTTAGGCCTCCTCCTTCGCTAGCATGACTGCTTCGCAGCAGGAGGTGACTGCATCCCATTCCCTCTCGCTTCGCACCATGGTCTAAACCAGAGCAGGGCGCGAGAAGTCGCCGCCGCCGATCGCCTCTATGAGGATACGACGGTGCTCCACCCATGCAGGGCACACCTCGACCATATGCTCCACCGTGTCTCCCAGTGTAGATAGGTACCTAGATATAATAATTATGCTCAAAGGTAACTTGTTAAATGGTCAACGGAATAAAAAAGCAAGAGGTATTAAGAGTATTGGGGAGTATTAAGTAGAGTAAATTGCCCGAAATTGCATAATTACTTACTTATGGATTAACTTTAACCGAGACGTTTGACGAGTGCGGCATTAATTATTACTAACTAATGCAAAAGACGTACGTGCGTATCCATATGTGCGTATCAAAGCCTCCGAAAAAAAACCCATAGAGACAGGGAGTGGGCTTTGAAAAAAACTTTAGCTGAAGTTCAAGAAGTGGTACAGGAAAATAAAAAAAGGAAGGCTACCTACAAAAATAAGAAAAGCTCATAAGACAGAGAGAGGGCTTTAAAAAAACTCGTTGTTGGTATACAAGAAGTAGAAGTTACCGGAAAGGAAAAAAGTAGGACTTTCTACAAAAAGCAATGAGATCCCATAAATTGACTTGACAATCGCAATAAACAATTTAATTTATATATGTATTACTTGTGAGATATATTGTGTTTTCATGCGATGGCCGAGTCAATCTATTTATTTAAAACGGTAAAGAATTTTAATATTGATATGGTCACTATAAGATGTCGTTAGGTTAGATAATTACGTAACAACTTAAGACAGAAGGTCCCTTAAGTAGGGACTGAATAAATTAATAACCGACTTGGTATTACATGGATCTCACAACTTTTTACGGTAGAACAACTAAGTTGCGAGACTTGGGTTTTTGACAAGTATTGTTTTTTATGGGATTTAGACTTTTCCTAATGATATTTACAAAGTTATCATGACTCACATGATATTTTATGTATGTATAGAATTTTAGGTATTTTTTCTGTCTTAAATAACTAGGTTTTGTATAAAAGGAATTTCATATCAATGACACAGTGAATATTCCCCAAAAAATTGCTTCGATTTAATACATCAATGACTTCAATAATCCCACTAGTTAAAACATATTTGATAAAATAAAAAAATCTTTTCTCCTGTTTAATTCTGATTTTTCGATCACCGAGATATTGCTTGGGGGGATCGAAGTACAAAACAGAGTAGTTAGTAGTCTAGGCTAGGTTTTATCAAATATTTGGTCCCGGCTGTCATTCGCACACGTTACGGGTAGGTAGAAGTAAGAAAATCTGATACCATTCTTGCTAAGTAGTATCGTGTTACCCAGATACTGCGTTGTGGAGGTAACATAAGCAGTCGTTTCACGTAAAATACTATTACTCAGCTACATCTTGTAAGATTGAAAAAGGTTAAGCAGATGCTTCTTCCATTTTGATACCGGAATAACATAAGAAGCAAATCGACGCCTTAGAGTGAAAACCTCGTAAGTGAAAAAGGAGTAACTTTTCAGGAGGAAGAAAAATCTGCGTGCTATAAAATTTTTGTACGGTTTCTTTTATTAATATATATGTAAATTTAACCTGTTTTTATATCCAGAACTGTTCGAAATTATGTATAATATGAAAAATATTATACATAATATCGAACAGTTCAGAAATGCATAATCCATGGCCTGATTACGCTAAACTGACGACGCGATGCGAGTGTTTACGAGGTTCTCACTTACTTTCATAGATAGCGTTTCGAGTATCGAATGAACATATTAATGAGATCAGGATGTGCGTTGCTAGGATTGCTTTCTGGAAAAGCAATAAAAAAAATTGTACAAAAATGTACTCCCGAGGTTTTCACTCTTAGGCGACGAAATGCTCACTCGTTATTTCAAATTGTGAATGATTAAGCGAATGACTTTGATATTATTAGTAAGACAATAAATGTGCTGGTAATAATTCGAGATGACCTAATTAATTTTATATCAAACCACCTTCAGACAATGCTCTGAGAAAACGGGTCCTAGGTCATACACAGAAAAAGTGTACATTTGGTTTAATTTCTTGTCCCGCTATTTCATATTAAAGTATATATCTCATGTTATGATATGTTTACTTTTTCTCCACCTTATTGTTATATTAGTCTATTGATATGAAGATTTGTCTGGTATTTTCACTTTAATTTTCATTAAAAGCCTTTTTTTTTGAGTGTCAAAACATTGGTTAAAGTATCTTCATACATTTTCTTAGTGTTCCAATGACCGCTACACATTTTCAGAAATGCATTGTTACGAATAATCGTCGCTTTACTTAACATTGGCTGTAGCTATACTATTCTTGATGAATCAAGTAACTAATTGGGACACATTTTATTCGTAAACTAGCTTTTGCCCGCGACTTCGTCGTCCGCGTGGAATAGTTACTTTGGGCTAACGTTAAATTTAACCCCGATTTTGAGGCATTCTTCATTGGTGCTCCGCTCCTATTGGCCTTAGCGTAATGATATATAGCCTATAGCCTTTCTCTATAAATTTACTATTTAATTAAAAATATTTTTTCAATTCGAACCAGTAGTTCCTGAGATTATCGCGTTCAAACAAACAAACAAACTCTTCAGCCTTATATTATTAGCATAGATAGCTGTTGCCCGCGACTTCGTCCACGTTTCCGTCGTTTTTCGTAAAAAAAAGTAGCCTATGTCCTTCCTCACGGTTCAAAGATTTTGATGTAACACACAGATTAACTTTCGTAATTTAGTAGGGAAATATAATATGTCAATCTATAATACTGTTGAAAAATATCGCAATAATGAACCGCACAATATTATTGTTAATAGCTGTGCCCACGACTCAGTCAGCGTGTAACTCCTTGTGTGTTATTAAGTTAATGTATTGGTAATATTGTTTAGATCACGTTCACATGAGGCTTAAGTACCTATAGAACGACAATACTTCAGCGCAAAGCTTCCAGGTAAACTATGTTGAAAGTTGACTCGTCCGGCACGTGAACATAAAGATTTCTAGAACTGCTAACCCGGGAAAGAGCGACGTACAACTGACCATGCGAGAAACAACTGACACCACAGAAATCTTAATAATTAAGATTTCTGTGACTGACACCGAGATCTACTCCAGCAACACGAAAAGTCTGCCCTTGAGCCTTATTAATTGTCATTGCATAACACACCGATACTGGAATCGCGTTCTTTTAAATTGGAATGGAAAATTATTTGGTATTATGGGAATTCTGGGAATAAAGACGGTTTCTCCTGCACTGCAACCTGTTAAAATTTGAGCCTCGGTTATATTTTGTTGCAACTGGGTTACTTTTAGCCGAGTTCCATTGCAAAGTTGTAGTGGTTTTAAATTTCGGAGCAGAATAATAATCAGAAAGCTTCGAACTGCTAAGCTATCGGGAGTTACACGTGTTATTGTGAGTCAACCATAAAAGATAGATAGATGTTGTCGTGGGATATTTTTTATATAATTTTAAGGAGAACATTTCCGTCATACATGATTTCTGTGTAGCTTTAACCATTAAGGTTGCACACGCGACGGAA